>JAINUG010000063.1:1200000-2400000 GCA_029706075.1 Aldrovandia affinis | reverse complement strand
AAACAAGATAAAGCAAATACAAGTATAAAACATAGATTGATATTATTAGATATCTTTGGTGGTAATGATGCACAAAGACAATTTACAGTTTGGAATCTGACAGATGGAGAAAATGTTGGCCATAATAATATACGCCATTTAGCAGAGGCTTTTATCCAAAGCGACTTACAGTAGTGAATGCGTACATTTTCAGTACATGTGGCCCTAGTGGGGATTGAACCCACAACCTAAGTGTTGCCAACGCTGTGCTCTACCTACTGAGCCACGCAGAACCACATAATATACTAGATGTACAAGTAGATACAGAAATTAGTCTACAACTAAATATTACAGGTGCAGTCTCATACCCAAACTCCGTCCAGCTGCCCCCCAGGCACCCCCCTGCCCAGAGCTAGCTGGGTGGTGATTGGTTGCGTAGCCCTGCAAGGGGTGGGGTGTAGCATATGCTTGGCGATGGAGAAGCTCAGAGTCTGGGTGAGATGACCTGGAGCTCCCATACACCAGACTGAAAAGCATGAGAAAGGGAGAAAGAGAAGTTCATAAATACCTCAGTTCGTATCAACGATCTACACAAATAAATTCAATGAGAGCTTTATTAACTGTTAATTACAATTTTTTTCTTTACATTTGTTTCAGATTTTCTCCCGTTTTTCTCCCAAGTTGGTAGCCAATTTCACCCGCTATTTTCAGGTCAATCCCTCCCTCATAGTTCGCTGCCATAGCCCTGTGACCGGCAGGGAATCGAACCCCGGTCGCCGTGGTCAGCGTTGGACGTTGAAACCACTAGACCACGCGGGAGGCCCAACTGTTAATTACCTTTTAATTAGCTTGTCTGACATCACAAAATCTTATGGAAAAAGATGAATATCATTTAAACAGGCAAACATATAGAAATATATCTTTGAGCAATATTAACATCCAAAAACTTCTGAATGACCAGAATTCTCTCGTTACTATTGTAAAATACATTTGCTAATACTAATGGATATTATGATGAGATCCATTAGTTAAAAAATTGTTTTGATACTAAACCATGCCTGAGAATCCCCAACATTTATGACAGTCCTCTAAAGAAACAAAGAGTGCAGACAGGGTCCAGAACTTCATTTAATTCATACTTTCACACATATCTACAACAGTTCAATGCACCTTCCTTGAATACATACCACCTACAGCAGGTAGTGCCAACGTCTTCCTGCCCGGGCTACTCTTCCTATGGGATTGCAAATCCACCTCCACAAGAGAGGGTAAACAATGGTGTATCTCCATTTTGCTCAGCTACTGAATGTCAAGGTGTAATTGATGCCTGGGGTTATACATGAAAGCACCTAGCATGCTGTAACTCTGCTTGTGGGCAGAGTTGTCACACCCAGCCAGCACCTGGTACAGTCTATCAGGTGAGAGTATCAAATTCTGTTGAAAGTCACACAAGCAAATAGTTTCTGGAGAAATATCTGCTCATAGTTTGATTTAAGTATTGAGTGTTTTTTCACTGATTCATCATCCAATAGAACTCAAATATGTGCTCATGGCTTGAATTAAATTAGACATTCACTCAAGGTTCACTGTCATATCCTATAGCCAGGATGGTAAAAGTACTTATCTACATTTTCATTTGCATTTCAGGCATTTAGCAGACACTCACATCCAGAAAAGACTTAGTTTAAATATCTTTACATACAATCCATTTACACAGCCAGATATTTACTGAAGCAATTCATGTTAAGCACCTTGCTCAAGGGTACAATGGCAGTGCCCCTCCTGAGAATTGAACCTGCAAACTCTTAGTTACTAGTACAGTTCCCATACCATTATACTCATCACATATCGCAGCTCAGCTGGTAGGCTGCTGAGTGAAAAGAAGTGGCAACTGACTACATGTTTCGGAGGACCTATGTGCTAGTATGAGCCCTTCTGAATTGACCGAGGACATTGCAGCGATTGGAAATGCTAGCAAACACGACTGGCTACACCAAATTTAGGAAATTAAAATAAGAAAAAGAAAACAGGAGAGGAAAACTACTTTATACTCTTAGTAACCTCAGAGAAGGCATTTCTCCGATCATAACCATTTCCTTTTCTTTTTTCAGTACCAGTACCAGTCTCATTAAAGACTCTGGATACCTATCAATCTCCTTTGATTGGCTGGGCCTGGTGAAGAGTGGACGCAGTTCAGTGAAAGAAAATGCTATGGAAACGATATGCAGTTCAAAAATTAAAATGACATTCTAGGATGATAATATAGGCTAACGCAATGCCCCATAGTTAAACTGAACTGTTGGCCTAGGAGGAATGTTTTATTTAAAATGTTTTGCCTGTAACAAAGTAATTCCTTTTGACCAGGTCAAAACCAAGACAGAATCTGTAGCCTTTGAATTTCTAATACATATTTAATGTGCCTGTTAGTATCAATTCACTTCCTTATTAATGAATAACATGATTATGTTGACAGCACGTAACATTAAACCAAGTTTTCCCATCAAAAAGCCTAAGGCTGCAAGAGGGCACTCAAACACTGGGCCCCGAGTTAAAACTGTAATATTCCACCAATACAATAAAGATAACATCTCAAAACATACCCAGAACCACAATTTATAATACTGTACTTCTTTCTACATGGTTTTGAAATGCCATTTCAGACAAACATCAAATAAGGAAATCTTTTGCATTGCTGGAACTGATTACCTAATGAACATAGCACTTCCTCATGTATAATCACTGCTTGATTTAAATGGCTTCAAGCCTTTAAATCCTTAAACATAATCCACATTTTAAATGTGTATTTCTCAATTGTGTCATTTAAATTAAAGGGGATGGCTCATGATAAAATTTTCAGTTAATGTGTTCAATTAAAACAGAATAATGGAAAACAACATGGAAAACAGAATAATTACCATTACATTATAAGTTTCACTAAAGAGAAAATACTTCAATTATTGCCCCAAATGCATCTCTGTGAAAAAAGGTTTAAAAAAATCAAAATCTCTTCATCTATTAATAATAGGAGAAAGAATGTTGCAAGGGTATTTGTAGCTCTGGATTCCATTATATTCCAAGCTGTTCCCCCCCCCATACTGCATAATTTGTACAATTTGTTTCACATCATGTACATTTGTGCTTTAATATTCTGTGAATGGACAGCCTGCAATGCACTATAGCGATGTGATATTAGGTGGTCAGAATAAAAGAGATAGTTTCAAGCATCCATCTAGCTATTCATCAAAATTAATAATAGTAATAATAATTAATAATAATAACACATTTTCTTCTTGTCATTATTATTATTATTAATAACAATAATAATAATAATAACAATAATACTACTACTACTAATAATAATAATAATAATTGTCATCCATTCATTGAAATAATATTTGATTGGTTACATCCCAGGTTTGAATTATAAGACAGGATTTATTAATACATTCAAGCTTTTACTTATTTATAAGTATCTATGGTTGCTCTCATTATGTATTTTACAGCTGCTTGTGTTTTATTTGTTTTACTATTTCACTGTATTGAGTGGATGTATGTTTTCTAATGTGTCTGTGCATGTAGTTTGTTTTGTTTGTTTTTATTTTCTGATACATACTTTTTATGTAGTTTATTGGGGACAGGTGTTGGAAATTAGCCTTTGGCTATAAACACTTATTGCAATGCATCTGATGCTTGTTTTTTTTACATTATAACAATTATTTTGCTATGTCCCTGACAAATAAACAAATCAATCCATTTTTTAAAAGTCTATAACTCTTTGCCCTTGGTCAAAACCAAACAATCTCTGATCTGGAGACATCTGAAGAGGTATTTGGGGACCTTGTATTTTTCCTTTAATTGTTCAAAGTTGGCAAAGGTCCCATTCAGTACAGATTAGCCTACTGTATGGGTGCCCAGCTCTGCCAGAGTCTGAAGGCACTTTCAATACTAGATGCGGCAAAAGAGGGATTTCTAGATATGTGTAGTAAAGATGATGCGGTTTGTAAACCCAGGTGCATTTTGAGCAGTTTCCATAGACAGATTGTGTCATGTATAATGATGTTATTATTATAGATGAATTTACTGAGTTTTGTGGGGGACAAGGTCACAGCACCAATTGTATATGGACGACACTCCTCTCTCTCCATCTTAAGCCACTTTGGCCAACATAAGCAAACTTCAGATTTTTTTGTTTTGTTAATGTTAATATTTGAGTTGAATAAAATCAAAATTTCAAAATACATGACATCACATGTATTAGTTAATGAAACAAAAACAAAAAAGTTGAATATAAAATGCTGCTCCTGATGTTTGTGACATCACAAATATTTGCCAGTCCTCCCACGGTCTTATTTACATTTATTTTTTTAAATCTCAGTGTCATTGCCTTACAAAGTTTTTAATGAGTCTGGGAAAGTCATTGGTATGCCAATCCATAATTTTCACGATCATAAAACTGTGGGGCATTTACATTTTATTCTGTACAGCAGAATTGTATAGCTTTATGGTAGGTTTCGGATAGGTTTCTTGACACTTGGATATAACATTTTCTGATGCAGGAACCACAAAAAACTAATTTTAATCATCTTAGAATAAATTTTCCTCTCATACAAGAGGTGTCATTTTATAGTTAAAAACCCCCATACAGTATGGCACATGCCTGGCTAAAAACATGTAACCACTTTGGATAGATTTTGGACACCTGGGTCCTGTTTTTAGAAACAACACTGTAGATAAACAAGAGACAGGGGTCTCTGGAAATTCACTGGTTGAGTTGGCAGATATGGACTTGACTCCGGTCAGAGAATCAGTGAAAGAGAAGATACATTCCAGCGGGTTTATTAAGAAGACGTAATTTATTTTCTAATATCGTATTCTTTCACGCACATTGGTAAATACAAATGGAATGAAATCAGAAACTTTCTACGCTACTTAACTCTGGCATGAAACTAACGGTCTCACGTGACTAATCAGCGAACACTAACTGATAAGCATAACGTCACAACTGATGTTCTAAAAGCATGAGCACTCTTTCTCACTGTAGAATTTGATTGCTTTTAGATATTTGGATCCAGTTTTTTGGGAAAATGTGTACAATCCCTTGGGGTAGCACATACAACATGTATTTGGAATCTGCTATGACCTTAGAGGGAAATATCATATTAATAGGGTGTAAATCATTTTGTGTATGTACAAGTATCATAGATGACACATTTGTAGATGCTGACACTTGATTCCGTGTGGTATAGCTGTCTATTTCTCATCAAGCCCTCAACCATGTCTGTGCAAGGTGTACTTTTAGAGATATTAGACTTGGTGTAGTAGTAGTGAAAAACAGGCGGAGATAGCCATTTTTAGGCCTTCATGTGAATTGGATTAAAGGCCGAAAGGAAGGGGATTATAATTGAGTCTAATTGCCTAAAATATGCCTAATAGTTTAAAATATTGGGATATTTCTGGAATAACTATAACTGGAAGAAAAAACATCTTAATAGCATTTGCTCTTCCAATTACAGATATGGGAAGTGTTTAACCAAAATGGCATAAATAGTTTGACCAGTGCTTATATGGCTAAAGCAAGAAGTAATGGCAAAAGTGGACAGCCCTGTCTCATCCCTCAGTGCAAGTTAAATTGTGGAAATAGTGTTTGCTTTGTGAAGATCCTTGCTCTGGAGTTGTTGTATAGTACATTTGTAATAAAAAGTTTTTCCCCAAGGTTAAATTAGCCAAGGACCATTTCACAAGGTCAGATGCCTTTTCAGCATCTAACAATATAACCACAGTCTTCTTGTGGAAATCTGGAAGAATATATTATATTTAAAATACTGAAAATGGAAAAATCTGTTTCGATGTGGTATAAAGCCTGTATGCTCAGTCGATTGGCATGTGGTTTTGATAGGATACTTGCATATCTGTTCAAAAGTGATACTGATCTATACTAGCCCACTTCCTCTGTGTCCTTGCCCTTTTCTGTATCAGTGTAAAGTAGGCTCAATTTTTATTCACACCCTTGATAAAGATCAACAAGAGATCATATAAAATATACTGTATAAGTAATAAGGTATATTTTATGCTCAAACAATTCCGAAAATTATCATCTTAAATAATAATGTATTGGCATGGTTCACAAATTATCATTTTTTCCCCAGAGAAATCAAGAATCACAAATATTCACGCCCCTGTTATCAGTACTTTGTGGTTCCTCCCTTTATTATAACAGAAGTAGTCACCTTCTGTAGTGTCGTATCAGGTTATGGAACTTCTTGGGTTTCCTCCATGCAGAATTGTTCTAGTTACTTCAGATTCTTGGTTTGACGTTTGTGGACTGCTTTTTTTAGTTAAAACCACAAATGTTCAAATTGATTCAGGTCTGGAGACTGAGATGGCCACGTCAGGACATTGATCTTGTGCTCTGTCAACCATTTCTTAGTTTCTTTGGACGCATGTTTGGGATCGTTGTCTTGTTGGAAGGTCCATCTGTGGCCAAGGTGTAGCTTCCTGGCAGAGGGAACAAGGTTTTTGGACAGATGTCTTGGTACATGCTGGAGTTCATGGTTCCATCTATTTTAATAAGGGGCCCAGGGCCTGTGGATGCAAAACAACCCCAAAGCATTAAAGATCCACCACCATGTTTCACCGTAGGCATGAGGTGCTTTTCAACATTACTTGCTTTCTTTGGACACCAAACATAATGTCCAAAAAGCTTGATTCGGCCACAAGACACGGTTCCAATTGTTGTTCAGAGGAGGTTTGACAAATTCAAGATGCCTTTTTAGGTGAACATGAAGTTTAGAGATGACATCACGTCTCTTTGCTGCGTTGGTGCAAACTTCATATAATGGTCAAGTGAACACAAGAGTAGTGGAGTCGAGGCATAGCAACACACAAAAAAGCTGTATGCTTGTGTTGTTTACGACAGTTTGAATCGATCTAACTGAGAAAGAAACGTACGTTTTTATTGAGTACCAAAAGTTATTCTTCATGAAGGGGAACATATATATATATTTTTTTAAACGCTGGGATATATGGCTGGAAAACCTGCGCCTTTTCTCTGGAAAGTATTGAACTTTCCATTATTCTATAACGTTAGCAGTTTTTTGTTATAGCTTTGTTTCCTTGGAACTGAACAACAGTACGAAATAGCGGTGATGAGTTGACGTGTTATGTTGTGGTGTTAGTTGCTAGTTGTTTCTATGTTAGCTAGTTGTTGATATGCTCAAAGACGTCGATATTTTACTAATCTCACAAAGCATTTTGCGATTCCTATGGGTAAATACGTTTTAATTTATTCTCTTGATAGATTTGTTATTTGTCTTTCTATGTAAACAATGTTGTGTTGTTTCATTTGCTTTTCGGTCAGTTCATTTTTGCCATTTCATATGATTAGCCTGTTATACTCACGTTTCCTATGTTAGTATTGCTTTCTGTCACTAGAACATTAATGGGAACTTATAAACTGAACATATATATGTGGTAGCACATGGTCTACATATTACAACTGCTCACAATTTGTATTGAACGTAAACAAATGTTACCTTAATTTCACAAATCCAACTTGCAGCTGTCGCAGCGAGGCTCCCATGTATAGTCACTTTAGGGTTTGTAACTGTAACCAATACGTAACATAAACAAAACAAGCCCAAAAAATCGAAATGGTGCTTCAATATTTGGAAAAACTAAGTCTGTAGAATGAATAGTTAGCTATATCCACAGACTCCACAGCGGGTAAATCTTTTATTTCTTGTGAGAAATAATTCCTTTTCATACAATACGGATCTCTTCCATCACATTTTTCGATCTTCAGTTTATAGCTCTCTCGAACATTGGCTTCTAAACTGTTTACCGAGTACTGCTCGTTGCCTCCTTCCATGATTTCACTTCTTGACCACCAACTGAGGGAGCGTGTGTCAACACAGTCACACGACTAAACTACCTATTGTCTTCAAAAGAGGCTTCCTTCTTGCAACTCTGCCATAAGGCCATTGTCATGTAGGCGTCGTCGATTGGTAGCTTTAGACATCTTGTAACCACAAGATGGCAGGTTGTTTTGGAGATCTTGAACTGTGCCCCTTGGACTTCTTTTTGCCTCTCGAACCATCCGTCTCACTACACGTGGGGGCAAGATAGACTTGCGTCCTACCTGGCAGGTTAGGCACTGTTCCAGTGGCCTTAAACTTCCTAATAATTGACACAACAGTGGAAAGCAGTATCTTTAACTTTTTAGTGATTCTTTTGTAGCCATCTCCTGAGGTCAATAACATTTTGTCTGATGCTTTCGGGGAGTTCTTTGCCTTTAACCATGGTGATGGCTGACCACAGTATTTCAAATGTGTGTTCCCTTCTTTTTATACCCTAGGGAAACAGGAAGCCATTGTGGACCACTGCATAGTTCCATAATCTTCCAATTAATTTCAAATAAGTTGTATATTTATGAAGATTTGTTTTTCTGAACAATCATATTAGTAATGTAATTTTCTGATTTTTTTTTGCATAAAATATACCTCATTACTTACAGTCAAGCCGGAAATTCTGCACACCCCTTTCACCCTCTCCACGTTTCATTGCGTTACAGACTTATTCTACAATAGATTAAGTTCATTTTTTGTCTCAAAATTCTACACAACATAGCCCATAATGACAAAGTGAAAACAGGTTTTTAGACATTTGTGCTAATTTATTAAAAATCTAAATGTAAAATATCATATGTACACAAGTGCGCACACCCTTTGATATGACACCCAAAAGTGAGCTGAGGTGCATCCTGTTTCCACTGATACTGCTTGAGATGTTTCTACAACTTAATTGGAGTCCACCTGTGGTAAATTAAATTGATTGGACATGATTGGGGGATTGCCAACACCTGCCTATATAAGGTCCCACAGTTGACAGTGCATGTCAGAGCAAACTCCAAGCCATGGGGTCAAAGGAATTATCTGCAGACCTCAGAAACAGAATTGTGGCAAGGCATAGATCTGGAGAAGGGTACGGAATAATTTCTGCAGCTTTACAGGTCCCAAAGAGCACAGTGGCTGCCATCATTCGTAAATGGAAGAAGTTTGGAACCACCAAGAATCTTCCTAGACCTGGCCGCCCGGCCAAACTGAGCAATCGGGGAAGACGGGCCTTGGCCAGGGAGGTGAGCAGGAACCCGAGGGTAACACTGAGAGAGCTCCAGCGTATCCTTGTGGAGATGGGAGAACCTTTCAGAAGATCAACCATCCAGGCAGCACTCCACCAATCAGGCCTTTATGGTAGAGTGGCCAGACGGAAGCCACTCCTTAGTAAAAGGCACATGACAGCCCACTTGAGTTTGCCAAAAGGCACCTAGAGGACTCTCAAACAATGAGAATCAAGATTCTCTGGTCTGATGAAACCAAAATTGAACTTTTTGGCCTGAATACCAAGCGTCACATCTGGAGGAAACCAGGCACCGCTCATCACCTGGCCAATACCATCCCTACAGCGGTGGCAGCATCATGATGTGGGGATGTTTTTCAGCAGCGGGAACAGGGCGACTAGTCCTGATAGAGGGAAAGATGAATGCAGCTAAGTACACCGAGATCCTTGAAGGAAACCTGCTCCAGAGCGCTCTGGACCTCAGACTGGGGCGAAGGTTTTACCTTCCAACATGACAACAACCCGAAGCACACAGCCAAGAGAACAAAGGAGTGGCTTCGAGAAAGTCTGTGAATGTCCTTGAGTGGCCCAGCTAGAGCCCAGACCTGAATCCAATTGAACATCTGTGGAAAGAGCTGAAAATGGCTGTGTAACGACGCTCCCCATCCAACCTGATGGAGCTTGCAAGGATATGCCAAGAGGAATGGGCAAAAATCTCCAGAAACAAGTGTGCCAAGCTCGTAGCTTCTTTCCCAAGACGCCTTGAAGCTGTAATCGCTGCCAAAGGTGCATCAACCAAGTATTAGGTTAAGGGTGTGTACAGATATGTAACCCCTAAATAACCTATTTTTGTCAGTAAAATAAAATTGCATATTTTCTGAAAACCTGTTTTCACTTCGTCATTATTGGCTATTATGTGTAGAATTTTGAGACAAAAAATGTACTCAATCTATTGTAGAATAAGTCTGTAACGTAATGAAATGTGGAGAGGGTGAAAGGGGTGTGCAGACTTTCCGGCTTGGCTGTATATAATTTATTTTATACAATCTCTTTTGTTCATCTTTATCAAGAGTGTGAATAAAAACAGAGCCTACTGTAACTCCAGCCTCAGTTAGGGTGCTGGGAGTGTTTGTCTCAAATGCATGTACAAACATCTTGTAGTACGAGGAGAGAATACCACTCAATTTGTTGTATAGATAGGAAGAAAATAAGTCTGTGGGCCTGGAGTTTTGCCACGTTTAAGCGTATGAATCATTTCCTGTAATATTTCTGTGATTTCATAGTTAGAATAATCCCAGTCCTCATGGATTAGGTCAAGAACTCTACAGCTTGCTAAGAATTGTTGCATATTCACTGGTTCTTTGTCTAGGTTTCATTAAATTGTTGAGGTCTTTAGCTAATATCATTGGCCATGGACAATGTCTCACCAGACTGCAATTATTCGGTTTATTGTTTTAATTTTGCGCAGATGCCTGGCTAGGAGTTCATGAGGTGTAGCTCCAAACTCAAAATACTTTTACTTTGTATATAGTAGATTTAGATCAAATCTGATTATATCTATATTTCAGTACAGATTTTTTATGTTTATCATCAAGGAGTGATTCAGCATTATCCCTGTCCAACATGTTTCTCTAGTTCTAACAGTTCAGCCCTCTTTTATTTATGGCAGCTTGGAATGAGTTAATGTGCCCCCTCAGATACACCTTGAGGATTTTTGAGTTTTCGTTAGTTAAAAAAAAAGATTCATGTTGCTTATGCTTGAAGGTTCATTTCAGAGAATGTCTATAGTCAGGCTACCCACTGTATGCACTTTTTAGCTTGAGCCAATATGGCAATTTACATTCCAAATGATGGGAGCCTCACCTACTGCTCAAGTACCATCTATTGCTTTTTATATTACTATTTTAAGAGGCTTTTAAAATTGTGTGGTAAAAGGTGCTGATTAAATGCAGATCTGATGTATAGGTGAAGATACGTAAACAAGACTTATACCTAGTAAAGAAAAATAGAAAAATATTTAATTGAATGTCATATCATTTGTCATCATGCAGGGTTCTCCAATGCGAGCACATTTTTCTCTCGCATATGCTCCTAGAAAAGTGTGAGTATGAAATATAATTCAGGAGCATTGGTGCAATTGCACATTTTCCCCTCATAAACCATAAATAGAAAAATTAAACTAGAATGCATTTTAATAACACATTTTGACATAGCAGAAGCCACACTCACTCACCAAGCCTTTTGAGTACTTGGAGCAGCACACTGTATACAGAATCATGTAAATAAGTTTGATTTATACCACTAGCATACTGTCATAAATACAGCAATTGCATTCATACGTTTTCCTAATAAAATACATCCAATATTTCATGCATGGGCAAGATTTGTTCAAACCAGATGTAAGGATTTTGATGCTAGATGCGTTACCAAAACCTCCATAGTAATTTATGCGGGATTCACTTTCACGAAAGTGATTACTTAGAAGGGGATTCCACTGTCACTGATTGAAAAATGGGACTCCGCAGATTGAGTCAAATAAGAGTGAAAACCTGAAGCTGTCCCATTTCCTAAATCACATCTTGAAAATACCGGAGAGGTCTACTGTCACCACTTTCTGAGTTAAGGGATACAGATTACGTTAGTTAACGTAGCTAGATAGATCATTTTTCACAATACCGGTTGCATAGCAAGTAGCTTGCTAGATTCTTAGCTGGGCTAGCAAACAAAATACACCACATTCATATAATTAACTAACAGATCATGGATGGAATTAATGCGCAATGGGTGTTGCTCTAATTTAACTGACAAGAATGCACGTGGGATTTGCATGTTCTCCCCGTGTCCGTGTGGGTTTCCTCCGGGTACTCCAGTTTCCTCCCACAGTCCAAAGATGTGCACGTTAGGCTAATTGGAGAGTCTAAATTGCCTGTAGGTGTGAGTGACCCTGCCAGTTCACTACAATTAGCCAGTTGAGCTACGTTGGCTAACGTCATCTTCCAGCTTGACCTGGCCAATTTGATTGTATTATTAGCTGCCTAGCTAACCTAGCTTTCTTAGCTACATATAGCGTAGACCTAAAAACTTTAAAAAGTAAAGAAAATAAAAACAATAGCACACCATTCCTTTACTTTAATCATCTCACCAGTCTTAGTATTTTTAAATTGAAACAGTCTTCAGCATAAAGTGTCTTTGAGTTATAAATACAATGGAAGTCTATGAAGCTGATGAATATATAAATATGCAATAAATAACATGAGATATGTAAGAAATATCATTAGGAACAATACAAGAATGAAAATAAATACTTTCATAACAGGTTTTAGTTTGTGCTCCTAGGTTTTGTTGTGTACTCCTAGATTTTTTCATTTAGAAGACAGGTGTTCCTTGGAAAAAAGCTTAGTGTAGAAAACCCTGGCATGCCAGAATTTCTTGCTAGAAATAAAAAAATGTTTCCCTTCTTTAAGGGACATCATTAATCATCATTAACCATTATTCAAATCAGTCTGTACCTCTCAACAGGAGGAATAACAAATGCACAAGGGTCAGGATTTCTCCCAGTACGATATGCCTGAAATTTTTGGACAGGTCATAGTTGTAAAGAGTATATTGTCTCAGCCAAATTACCTGGTAAAATAAAGGGATAAATAAATGCTAGCAAGCACCAAATGCACAAATTTGGCAGGTTTCCTCACTCTTTAAATTATATATTCATTTAAAAAAGACTATATACAGTAAGTGAGTAGATGCAGAACCAAAAAAGTTCAAATGTTCTGGGGTCAGCTGTTGGGGTCAACAGGACAGACTACATCAGTTGAAATGTGAAATCCCTAAACAGTAGTTTAGTTGCAGGTGTCACATAAGGCCAAGACCGGTCAGTGTAAACCGACATTATGAGGGTTAAATAGTGTGACGTAACCACAGAGGAATGAATGCAGTTTGTGTTGTTAATTACCAAAACAAATTTAGAAATTTTAAACATGGTAGACTTGAGTAAATGAAAGCTTCTGGCAGCTATGTTATGGTGTGGGGTACAATTACCTGGCATGGTTTAGGTCCACTCAACCCCTTAGAGGGCAAAGTAAACACCAATAAAAACAAAGATTCTGAGTGATCACCTTCATCCTGTGGTGAAGCATTTCTATCCTAATGGGAGTGGTCTCTACCAGGATGACAACGCCCCCATCCACAGGGCACGAGTGGGCACTAAATGGTTTGATGAGCATGAAAACATATGCCATCTCCGTCTCATCTCATCTCAGGCCGTCTCAGTCACCAGATCTCAACCCAATTGAACACTTCCAGAGTGGCGCCTGAGACAACGTTTTCCACCACCATCGAAACACCAAATTATGGAATTTATCATGGAAGAATTGTGTTGCATACCTCCAATAGAGTTCCAGGCACTTGTAGTATCTATGCTAAGACATATTTAAGCTGTTCTGGCAGCTCGTCATGGCCTAACGCCCTATTAAGACATTTTATGTTGGTGTTTCCTCTATTTTTAAAGTTACCTGTATGTTATGTTTGTACTTTACTGTGAAATTATTTTTTAAACACTGCAGAGAATTGTCAATAACATTACAGACAGCAGAACACACAAAAATGACTGAGGGCTCACAACTGGAGGGCCCTCAGATTCACTCCAGTGCACACAGGTAATCATATTTCTTCCCTTTTCCAGTGACTCCTGCTTTAGGAGCTTGTGTATGGAGCCATGTCTACTCCAAGGATATGAGCACCTTGGTCTGTGCAGTGCGGGCTGTGGTCAATCACAATTTCACAAGTTACTCACAATACTGCAGTGGCAATTTTACATAACATTTTGCACTTTTTTCCCCAAAACTAAGAGTTTCGCACAAATTGGATAATACTCGTTAATCTTAATTAAAATTCAAACTCTCCATTGCCCCCGGAGGAGTGAGGAGAGACAATATTTGTATCACTGCTGGGGACAGCGGCTTCTTCTGCCTGCAGACATTTCAGCCTGACTGCTGGACCAGGCAGTAAATTGTGGCCTTGTGGTTAGGGAGCTGAACTTACAGAATGGGGCTCTGCTGTTGTTCCATTGAGATGTACCAAATGTCCAGCAGTATTAATGGATATCATGGCAAATATAAGCTGTGCAAAATGCTGTACTGTGGCAAGAAGGACAAGGAATAGAAGTAGAAGGGTTGGCGGGAATACTTATGATTCCCAAAACAGCCCAAATGTATGTGGCTTGACAACAGTTACATTACTATGGATTTCACTCATATCAAATAGAACATGGATCATTTCAGGATGTTTGCTTTTGAAATTTCAGTATGCTTAAAGCTTAACCAAAGTCTATTTGTTTTAACAGTGTCTTAGTGGTTTCCCTAATGGCTTAGCATTGGGAATACCTAATTCAGTACCAACATTAAAACTGAAAGAACACACATCACAGGTCTTATAAATTATATTGTCTTATATTGTCATTCTGGCAGAAAATTAGCAACTGTGGTTGCAAGCCTTTGGGCAACATAAAATTGGTCATAATGTTGCCCAGGGAAGGAGGGCTTTTCTCAGCAGGGTATTCCCAACCTCATCATGCAATAGTGGTTCCTCTGGTGGATCAGGCGCCTGAGGTCTGCCTGCACCAGCTACTTATACAGTTTTTCAGCACAATGACTGCACAGCTCAGCTGTGAAAGGAAGTGGGAGCTGGCAACATGCCTTTAGGAGGACGCACTATTCTGCACCCTCCTGAACTGATGGAGGATGTTGCAGCAATATACAGCCTACAATTATGAGTGGGCATTCCAAATTGGGAGAAAAATAAAAAATGGGGGAATAAAAAATACATTTTTAAAACTGACATTTGCTGAGAAATGCCTGTGTAATTCTAACACAGGGTGAATACTAGTGGCAACAATGTTATTGCAGTTATTCAGCCTTGAAACCAAAAGTACCTAACAGCCTTGTTTTCATTATAAAATAAAATACAAATACATGTGGTGATATTCATAGCTTTAGAAAATAACAGGTGGTGGAAATGTGAAAGGTGCTCAAAAGGCAACATAAACAAAAACAAGGAGGGAGCAATCTCATTAATGCAACAAGTGTTTAATTTTGGAGGCTCAAAAGCTAATGTTTTTAAAGCTAACGAAACATTTTGAAACTTGTTGCATCACTATGGTTCCTCCATCTCATTTTTGATATTTGTGGCATTACCACTGAAGGCACAACCTTCAATATTGTACATTGTAGAGTTTTATTTCAGTTCCATTCTTTTCTCATATAACAGTAATATACTGACAATTATATTTTCTGTTTTCCTGTTCATTGTCCTGTTGTTTACGTTATAGAAATACACATACAGAAAAACATATGCAGCATGTTCTGGAAAGTAATTTTTTAAAAATATTAATCATTTTATTCTGGTTTGTGTATGATAGTTTCCTTGTCTCACAAATTATGTAACCAACATCTGATCATATTTCAACCCTTTGGATGAATGATCATGATAACTAAGCTCGGCAACTAGCTGAGTAGCTATATGATATCATATTCTAACTTATGTTTCGGAGAGTGAAAAATGTTAATATTCATAATTTAATTCGTGTGCGTGTGTATGATAGGTTTGCTTGGTCTCACAAATAATGTAAGCAATATCTTATCATAATTCTACACTTTGGATGAATTATAAAGATAACTCCGCTCCACAGCCAGCTGAGTAGTTAACGTTATACAAGTTAATATTACCAAAACAACTGATCATGTATCTCCGACCGTTCATACAGTCCATTTCGATTGCATAGATTGTAATGGGTTATGCTAACATTTCGGTCAATGACCTTAATGCAATGCGGGAATCCTGACAGTGAGTAAGTACAGTAGTATTGCCACCCATATTGCTGAGCAGTGGAGCTAGCGCTCTTGCTAGATAGTATGCCATCTAGCTGACTTAACGTTAGTAAAAATACAAAAACAGTGAAATGTAGACTGGCTGTCACGGCGCCTGGTAATGTTGGCAGACTGTCTGGACGAAAGTAGGCCGAAGCAGAAGCAGAAGCAGCCATCCACAACAATACCAGCTAGCGAACGTTAGCTAGTTAGTTAGCAATCTAGATCACCCTAAACACTGCATTTCCTAATGAACTTTAAGCATTTGAGCCCACATTACCCTTCCAGCTTCTCATCTTATAATATAAATGATTGTGCTGTGTTAGCCAACATGATTACTGTCATTTGTACATCGTCTGAAAGGAAAAATAAACCTTATGCTCTCTCACCAATTGTTAGCTAGCTAACAACTAGCACTAACGACAGCCAGCTAGCCATTGCTTGGGTGATGTTTGCTGGCTACCTAAACAGTAAATTCACTTTATTTAGCTAACAACACAGGTAAAGTAATTTAGGGAACGTTAAGACCTTACTCTCGGTATTTAATATACATCTCGATACTTTAAATTTACAAAACATTTGAAGAATAGTAAATGTGGCTATTAGGTAGCATTAGCTAATGATAAACATCGGAGAATTAGTTAATTGCCTACCTAGATAGCTAGTGCTAGCGGTCTTTGCTACCTAGCTAATCATTTTTGCAGATTTCTAGCTGAATTGCATGACATGGATTCTAAACCTTGCAAATAGATACAAGGCGTGTTTTCTGGTCGTGTGAATGTGTAAACTACCACTTCCAAAAATTCCCTCTAACCTTAGCTATGTGTTCGCATCGAGCTAACTTCGCTAATGTAACGTTAGATTAGCTAGTTAGCTTTGGACGTTAGCTAATTTAATTAGTAGACTAGACGAGGTAGCTAACGTCGTTACCCAATTGCCTTCATTAGTTAGCTAGTCGCTAGCAACCAACTTATTCATTAAGCTGGCAAATACTGATAATGGGCCTAATACATGCGATGTCATGGGACAATTTGAAATTCCTAAGGGGACTATTTTATTAGACTGCACTGGCATACTTGCAGCTAGACATCCAGCTACCAACTATCAAATGTTGTCATCATGCTCATAACCATATTGTATCTATGCTTTTAATAAGTTTTCGTAAGTGTTGCAAAGCAATGTAGGTTAATGTAATAGGTACACATAATGAAAACACTCATCGATATGATTAGTTTAATTCCTAGGGGGTAACAAAATGAAATGGCTCAATTTGCACATAACCGTTAGCCAGCTAAAATCATAATATTGCACCACCCTATAACAGAATACAGGTCGTTCTATTTTCGCAGAGATACAACAGATAGATAGCCAGCAAGCTAGCGATTCAGCTTGCTACTGTAACCAGCTAACGTTAGCCAAGTCGCTATCTACAGACATGTCTCGCAAATTAGTCACAAACATTGCTTTGTCAACACATATCCACAGCTTCTGTATATATGTAAATTGCATTAAGTTAAGTCTGCAGCAAGGCATTCGTGAAACTGACATCATGCTCTCCTGCAAACAAAAAACAGTTGATTTTTCTTTTTTAATGATAAGATAGCTGCATCTTCCAACCCATCCCCCTCTTCTCGCCCCTCTCCCTCCTCTTTTCTGCCTCGGTCTACCTTCCATACCACGCATTAACTCTCAATCGCATTCCTAGCATTTTCAAGATCCCCCCTTCCCTGATAATAACAATACTGGTGGCTATACCTGAATGACCCACGCAATAAAAGCGATGTATCTGATCTTGCACAGAGAGCACAGATTGTTTGGTCAATTTGCATGGGTATTGTTATAGCTTTCTGGCTACCGTACGCACATTTATACATTCAATGTATGAAAGTACAGTGCGTGGACACAAATGCTTACCTTGCCTTCGCCGACCTCTCATAACTCCATCCCGTTCCTGCGCCCAAATCACCAAATCCTGTACCAGGATAATTTCTATCCATTAAAGAAAAAACGAGGGATGAAGATGGTGAGATAGTGAGGGGAAGGGGAGGAAATTTTCTAAATTATAACACACGCTGTTACTCCCTGTGTTTTTCCTCTGTTCAGGATCTATTTCTCCCGTTTCACAAGCAAGTCTTCAAGAATGGGAAACAGCATAGAGGGGGAGAGAAATGGAGGGGAGGAGAAGGAGGAGGGGGAGATGGAGGATACAGAGAGGGAAGGAGGGGGTTCACACCAACCACCACCACCGCCGCCACCAAAAAAAATCCGGTTCCTTCCCTCCCCTCTTTTGCTCCCGTATTTATTTCAATGTCTATTGTCTGTATTTCAGAGGAGGCAGCAGCTGTTCATCATTCGCGGCTAGGTAGCTAGCTAACTACAAGGCTTGTCTGTGGAGAACAAATTTCTGTTGATGCACAGATATTAACGCCATTTCTCGTCTCCCCCTTTCTAGCTAATTGCAATGGTGCGCGATCTTAGGGGTTGCGAGTGTTTTTGTTTTCATTACTAACGTTAGCTTGCAAGTTGTAGTTAGCTATTAGCCAGATAAGCTTTATACCTGCATTTACTTTAATTTCCCCAAAATGTATTAGCACTCACACCTCACTTAATGTTTTTGGCGATGCATACAAATAAGGCTTGGTTTGGCGTCTTCCTATTCCTTTCCTTTCACTTTTATGTAAAACAACAACATGAGGAGTCGTAACGAAGCTTCCTTTAATATGAATCCGGGTACTGGGCCTTCGAGCTAGGGAGATATGGGCCTCGATTTGGGAGATATTTCAGTCATTTTGTTCTAAAGACGCCATTTTTGAAAGCGGCTGCCTTGTTTGTTCGCAGACTCGTTTTCGCTCGCTCTCTTTCTCTTAAACACACACGTCTGTCTGCCCCGATTCTCTTGCCGTGTCACAGACAAGTGAAACCCATTCCCAGAATAAGTTAATTTTCATTTTCAACAAAACGAGAGGGAAAGAAGGGGGATGGGAGAGGAGAATGGATGAGCGTGGGTGATTTGCCGGGAGCTAGCTTGTGTTCAGTAACCGAGTGACTGATGGACAGGGATTCTAAAATTGTGGTCATCATAGTGTTGTAAACTAAGCAATTGGTTGCCTATAATAACCCACCCATTACTTGCGGAAGGTAGACGCAGATTGTAGATTGTGATTACAATATGATAAATATAGCTCTTTAGCCTCAAAACGTGAGCTTCAAAAGACAAACGTCTTACATTTGTTCATACTTATGCATGCATGTGTTAAAATATACAAACTTTTGATATTAAATGTTATTATTGATAATTCATTCCTGGCTGTAATAAGGTGGAGCGACTTGTATTATGTAACTGCATCACCTATTTAGTAGCCTGATTGTGCACAGGTGATGTGGGGGCTTAATGTGTTGAATGTCAAGCCTGGTGAAAATCATGCAAGGAAAACACAGAAAGGACCCAATACGTCCACTTATCTTGAGAACATGCCTTCCAGCTGCAATTAACATTGATGAGCTCTGGATCCCTGTGTGGTCGTTTGGCATGTAGACAATGGCTGTATTCGAAACCGTTCCCTATTCCCTAAATAGTGCACTATATAGTGTGTTCGCCAATTTGTTCAACACACTATATAGTGCACTATTTAGGGAATAGGGAACGGTTTCGAACACAGCCAATGTCTCTGTAACCACCGTAATAGCAGAACTGTGCTGATGTGCGCGAGCTGTTCTGACCTGATGTTTCTAATGCAGTGTAGCTGGCCGCGCGAAAGCGGATTGCAAAGGTGGAACATCCTGCCTTGATTGTGACCTAGTTGTAGCCTATCATTGGTGGACTGTTTATTAACGTCTTGTCAGGTTAAAAATGGATGACTTTGAATTCAGACAGCCACAACAGTATAGTTAATCCAGCCATCAACATACCATTATCAACACAACAGAATGAGTCGATGTCAGCAACATCCCAAGTTGACTCGTCAGCAAGGTGGTCAAGCCAACTTTGTGTAGGCCTCCTTGATTGACGCCAGTGAGTAGGCTACACAGACCAGATCGATGAGCAGGTGTGATGGGGTGAGCTCCTGCTGTTGTCCCAACAGAACTTAATTGATGGAAAATTGATTGCATGCTTCTACTTTGAGGAAGACATTTCTGTTGCAATGGACTTGGAAGTGTGACAAATATTTTTTTAATTATTATTTATGGTATTAAGAGATGCTCTTATCCAGAGGGACTTACAAAAAGTGCATTCAAACATGGTAATGGTAATGTAATTATGCAAACACAACAATGTCTCAATCCTGGCAATGTATTGTGACTCGTAGTGTCCCTAATCTTGGCCTAGAATGTAATTAACTGTATGTTTTCTAATGTTTGTAAGGTTAAAAATTGTCTGCTGATAAAACCGCATGGCCAGAAACAATGCACTTACTTCGCCAGTCTCCAATATATTAAAGGCTTGATGGTATTTTTCTCTTTTTACTCAGAATATAGTTTAGCTTTTCTTTCTTTATATTGTCGAGGCGTGATATGCAAAATATGAAATCACTCGATCACCAGTGCCTAAACACTTCACCAATGAGAGGATGAAGTGTTTATGCAAGAGTCAAAGTCCCCCAAGAATGTCAAGGTATGTCCTGAATGATGAATTAAACAAATTGAAAAGGAAAACATTTAAGTAATCCACATCAATTTATCTCAAATGTACAAAAGTGTACATAATATTAAGGTTTTTAGGTCATGAGCTTCAGCGTTGCACAAGGCACAAGTCCCGCAATCGGTCAGGACTGTGGAATCACTTCCAATCTTCCGCAAGAGACTCAAAACCCACCTTCAGACTCCACTACCACTGAACACTGTCCATCTAGTCAATCTGTCGTCACCACTGTTTACTTGTTCTACACTATTTAAAAAATAAATAAACCCACTAACCTTTTCTTTCCCTGTGTTACAGGTATGATACGCAGACGCCTGCAATGATGTCTATTGCTGTATTACTGCACTGATCTTGTGCGCTAACTATGATTGTTCTTACCTTGTATTAATGCACATCTTGTAAGTTGCTCTGGATAAGAGCATCTGCTAAATGCTTAAAATGTAAAATTTTATGATATTCTATATTTGGACTTTCAAAAAGCATTTGACAAGGTACCACATGAGACTCATTGTTAAAATGAATTCAGTAGGAATTACAGGTTATTTCGGAGGTGGGTTCATAATTGGCTGCAGGGTAGAATACAAAAGGTAGGAGGGGTTGTATCTGACCTAGGTGCTGTGAGTAGTCGAGTCCTGCAGGGATTTCTGCTGGGACCTCTGCTTTTCCATGTTTTGTTAAATGATCTTGATAGGGAAGTTAGTAGCAAAATAGTTACATTTGCAGATGATACAAAACTTGGGGGTTTAGCAAACAGGTTGGATTTGACTAAGGTGATCCAAGATGTAAATCATCACACAATTCAGAAGTGGGCAGAAACATGGCAGATGACATTCGATATTGCTAAATGTAAAGCTACAGTGCCCTCCAGAATTATTGGCACCCTTGGTGAAGATGAGCAAAAAAATAAAAAAAAGGCTATGGAAAAAAGATTTGTTGTTCATCAGCTTGATCTTACACTCAAAATATGAGATAAATCAAAAAAAAAAAAATGTCCTTATCAAAAATTAGAAAATTATACAAATTCTCAAAAACGTGTGTCACAATTATTGGCACCCCTGCATTTAGGACTTTGTGCACCCTCCTCTTGCCATGATGACAGCACTGAGTCTTCTCCTATAATACTTGATGAGCTGGGAGAACACACAGCAAGGGATCTGAGACCATTCCTCCATACAGAATCTCTCCAGACCCTTCAGAGTCCTTGGTCCTCGCTTGTGGACTCCTCTTCAGCTCACCCCACAGGTTTTCAATGGGGTTTATGTCAGGGGACTGGGATAGCTATTGCTAAAGCTTGATTCTGTGGTCAGTGAACCATATTTGTGTGGATTTGGAGGTGTGCTTTGGATCATTGTCCTGCTGGAAGGACAATGATCCTGACAATAATTTGGGAGGGCACTGTATGCATGTGGGAAATAAAAATGTAACACAGGAGCCCCCATCTTTTTATGGGATGAGAAAAATTCTAATGTGTTCAATTTTAAAAAAAGATGTGGGAGCTGTAGCAGTGAAAAAGGCCAACATGATGTGGGAGTATATAGCAAAAACTATTATGTGTTAAAACCACTCACATGAAAAATATATTGATTTGATTTAATTTAATAATTATTGCACTAGATGTCAATGATCAATTAAATTGCCAAATTCCTTGATAGAGCAATCTGGTGAATCAACCTTTGTCAAAATATACAATTCACAATTCAATTAAAACGAAGAACAAAATATTTAACGTCAAATCTATACATAGGTTTACTACCTTATCAAACATTAAATCCTATAAAAATGACGTAACAATCACAAAATAGATAAAATGGAAGAAAATTATACAAAACAGTTTGCACAACATATGCAGCCAGGAACAAAGCAGAAACCAGTGTCAAAGTGAGTTGACTAGATTCCCTAAGAATGCAAGAATGTGTATAATCAAACCCTAGAAATACTGGAATGACCCAAGCCATCAACAGGTCACACTTTGTGTTCAAAAGCCCATGAATGATTAATTCACGATTTGGGGAGGACCAGCGTGAGTTGCCCATTTTATATTTTTATTTTGGGTCACAAGTGTGTTTTCAAGGTCATCATTGAAGTAATATTGCTTGTGGTGACCATGTGAGCATGTTGAGTTTTGGAAAACAAGTGTGTGGCGATTTCTACCATGGACCTTTGCTTTCACTGATACAACCTGGAAAATGTTGGTTCCAACATAGTGCTCATCTTTTAGAATAAATTTTTTTTTTAACTGAGGTATAGAAGCATATGTAATATGTGCTAGAGTATGCTAGAAACTTAAGACGCTTAATGTATTCAAGCAAAAGGAGACTTAGTGGGATTTCATTGAGGTTTTTAAATTCATAAAAAGCATTAACAAAGTGAACTACTAAGCATTAGTTGAGTTCAGTTAACAGAACAAGAGGGCACAGGTGGAAATTAGTTAAAGGTCAATTCTGCATGGATATCAAGAACAATTTTTTACACAGAGAGTTGTCAATGTGTGGAACAGCTTACCAGGTCGTGTAGTGGAGGCACAAACACTTGTGGAGGCTTGATGCAGTACTAGATATTTTTTAGACTAGGAAATGACGAGCCTAGATGGGCCGAACGATCTGTTCTCATCATTATGTATTATTATGTTCTGATCTCACATTTATTTCCCAACCATAAAACTACTGCAGACCGTTATTTTGGTAGTAACATATTTATAGGTGGCAGATATGTCAGTGTCCATACATGAATCATTTTTTGTTGTTTGTTTAAATGATTAGTGGAACATAACGTACACAAAAGCCTACATTTCAGATACCAACTAAGCATTAATTTTACAATGACCTGTTATCTGTACTGTATAATTGCATATGCACTTTTATCAGCAAAAGAGTTGGTTGATATATTTTATTCAGAAATCTGACACCTGGAAATTGAATGAGGTTTATGACATTATACTGTAGTTTATCCCAAACATATTACGTTTTTTCAGTTATGGTTTCAGAACTAGGTTATGATTTCCATTGGTGGTTTGATTAATAGATTGCATCTTTGTAGTCCATGTGATTATGTGTCAGCTCGTTACATATGTTGTCTTATATTTGATTAATGGTGATTCATTTAATCCCATAATCGTTCAGACAATTATTATTGTTTTGAACAGTTTTAAACAGCAATTTCAATATGTTGGATAGCCATTTGTTTTCTTTGCACATCACACAAAGTGCTGCCCATCATATTCTAAGTGATGGCAAAATTGCAGGAGATGAGACTGCCAGAACTAATCCCTAAAAGTATAAGATATCTGGGAATTCAATTTTATGAATTAAGCAACAGCCAATCACAACTAAGTAAATGATCATAATAACAGCTGGTTGTAGTCAAATTAAAGTGGACAACATACTCATCTCCTCTATTTAATCCCTCTGTCCTTAACACCAATCCTCCCCAGCCCTCTCCTAGGGAACCCAATCTTCCTGCTCATCAACAGCCCCCATCTTTTTCTTATTCTTCACTTCACTCATCATTCGGTGCTTCTGGTGCTTCTGGAACTTCTGATGGGGTCCCCCTGATCACAAACAGAGAAAGTACCAGTCTGATATATTGTCACTACAGAAAAGAGACAAAATGCAGTTCACACACATACACATGAGGATTCTAAGTGAACACAATGTGAACATTCCAAGAATGCAGTGAATTATAAGAGAATTACAAAACTTTACTGACAGTAGAGAGAAGTGTACTATAGTACTATAGTAGAAGTAATATACTCATCCAAACTGAGAGGTAAACAAACCCAGAGTAAGGGGGTGGGGGAGCATCATGCTGGCCACTGCGATTGATGGCCTCGTTGTAGGAAGGCAATCCAGGAGCTCCTATTCCAGACAAGGGGACTGACTCAGCATTTCCAGGTGTCCTCACGGGGACACTGAGGAAGACATATAGGCATGTGTACATTTTAAATTTAAGGTTTTTAACAAACAAAATTTTTTCTTAAATTCCTTTCCAAGAGAGGCTGAAATTCTTACATACATTTGTGATTTGAAAATTAAAATATCTTTGTTGTTGGAAAAATCACATCAGCCTCAGTCCCTTACTTTCATTGAATATGTTTTTTGAACATACACCATGCTTCCTGCGCGTTTACTTATTTTTCCTTATAAATAGAAGCTTTCCATTCATACATTTATATGCTGAGCTTTCATTGCACTGAAACATGGATATCGTCACCTTCTTAAAATAATGTCCCAAGTCATTTTTTGAGGAAAATGATTTTTTTGCCTAAGTCATCTCTTCATGATGCTGGCCACCTCTGGTAAAATTGCCTACATCCTTAATTGAAAGATCATACTGTTCCTACCCCGGTAGTATAATGGCCTACGTCAAGAGTGTGACTTAGGCTGTTATTTTTTGCCTAAGTCACAAGACAATGTGACTTAGGCAATTTTACAAGCTTAAAGAAGTGCACTGTTTTGCCTAAGTCACTTACTCCAGAAGTAATTTGGCCTAAATCAGGTTTAAAATTGCCTAAATCACAACGGCAAGTAATCTAATCCTCTTATGTTACATAATTGACAGACAGCGTTATTTGTATGTCAATAGTCATATATTGTCATAATCTTTTTGTGTGAAATGATTAATAAATATCATATATTCTATATTTGGTTCAGTTTATTCAGTTTTTTGAAAAACTTGAAAATATGACTTAGGCCATTATTTTAAGAAGGTGATGATATGCACAGAGGATATTTATAGCGTACAATAGACTTATACATAGTCTATAATTGACTTTTCCACATTCACAATGTGTTTATGTAGGCTACATTTTATGATGCCATTCATGTTTTACATTTATATTGAAGTTTGCGTTTTTTCCACAAGAATTGGGTCTCTTGCCAATATCACTGCGTGTTTACTTATTTTTTGTTATAAATAGAAGTTTTGGCGTGTTCTGTTACATGTACTTTCTGTTATATATTTTTAGTTAAAGATATCTTCAAATAAAATTGACAAGAAAATATGTTGTGCTTCTTATGCTTAAATTAGGATACGGTATGAAAAGTACACATGGTGGCATGCTGTAAAGTTGTGAATACATTATTCTGCTTGTGGAAATAAGTGTAGGTATCATAATGTTTCTTAAGAGCTGTCTGAACCAAACCAAATCATTATTTTTGAGATGGTATGTACTAAATGGAATTAATACTGCTTTAAAATGCCAATGCCCGACATGCGTTGGTTGGCATCTTCTTGCATGCCTGGAAACCTAGCGCTTCTAGTGTTAAGCAGGTGAAACTAGGTATGAGCAGGGTGCTGTAGTAGTGTACAGAGAAACAAGTGCACATATACACTGACTGGTGCAAAAGAACACCTGTATTGTCAAACTCACACATGTCACACATGAGCACACACAGAGGCCCTCACCTTCGCCCTCCTCTACCAGTCTTGGTCCTTGCCTTGTAACAGTAACAGCCTAGCACAGTTGCAATAAGGCCAGACACCAGCAGGGCTAGGATACCGGCTACCAGGCCTGAGATGTCCACCCGAGGTGTTGGTTCTGAAAGACAGCAAAGTCGCTGTGTTAAACACCATGCTGCGCACCAGAGAGATATGAAACTGTACAAGTACAGCCAAATGGACAGTGAGCTTTAAGTGGATCTTCACTTCACAACTGTAGATGGACTCAGTTCCCACTCATTTCACTAATTCACAATATAAAATTACTAACAACATTTATGAATACACATAAAATGACAGCATCTGAGTAAACAAGTAACAACAACGTAATAGTAAGAACAATGTACACAATACATATAATAATAATGATGACAACACCTTAGCTTAACTCCACCTAAACACCAAAGTATAAAAAATTATATTTACCGTTACTATTCATGTACTCCGCCCAAAATCGATCCTGAAATAGAAAAAATCCCAAGAAGCAAATGAGATGGACTTTAAATGTTGAGGGACGTCTCTCCCTACGTCTTTCCAGTGACCTGTGAGCCGATGGACAGTATTTAGCTATAATATCAGTCAGTACAGTATACTGATCATTTGGGCCCCCGGGTAGCACAACGATAAAGGCACTTTCCCGGAGTGCAGGTTGCCCATTACAGCCAGGGTTCGATCCCCAGGTCTGCAGGGAGTCCCGTTTGTGGGCAGCAACTGGCCCTCTTACCGTATCTACTTTGTCCTCAAAGATTTCCCGTGCCTCCTCATATGAGCACATTTCCTCCAAACACTCCCTCTCCAGGTTATCTGGTACAATCAGTTCAAGGTCCCAGCTGTTGTAGAGGAGAGAACGAGACAGGAAAGACACTGCAGACTGTTCCTGGAGAAACACTGGGCACATAGCAGGAGAAGAGATGGGTGAATGCACATTGGACATGGTCAATGCATGAACATTCTAAACTGAACACTAGATGAGGCTTACACTGACACACAAAGAACATGCACAGTTATCCACTAGAATCAACTGTATATTACTACTTACACTGGAAAAGTGAGGGTTAATCCAATTAACTCCATACACACTTTCCTGGACTTCAGTGCAAAGATACTGAGAAACCCCAAATTCCATGTACAATGGCAGAAGGTCCTTGTTTAGCACTCCAGGACTGGCTGTAGTCACTTCACATTATACTCATGATGGGCAAGAATCAACTAAGTTTACCTTCGTTGTTGTCGATAACTCTTGCTTTGGACAGGTGCAGCAGTGTCAGCAAACCAACACAAAACGGTACACAAACCAGCATTTTAAAAGCCTGCCAAATACAATCACAACACATCATAAATTATACATAGGATTTGAACAATTAGTGATTGCATTTGTAATGATAGCACTGACACTAGTAAAATTGGTTCAGTTAAATATCATTGGCGAAATATTTGTCCAATTAATCATAAACAACAGATAAACATTTCTGGCCAATTGCAATAATCTTGGCATGGGTTGAAATTTCGCGTTCATGCTATTATAGCTATAATGAGAGTAACATTTCGTCGTTTAGAGTTCTGGGGTGTCTACTGATTTCGTTGTGTGTGCCGACAACTGTGTATATGACTGTCTGTGTCGCCATCTAGTGTTTAATAGAAACACCGTTTCGAATTAAATTAAAATTAAAGTAAATTTGAGATTACTCTCAAATCCATCATATATAGTTCCATAATATTACGTATAGAGTGTTCCATGAGCTGTATTCGAGATAGCTTCTGCATTGCAGCCTGTAGTAGGTGTTGTATATAGGTATTACAAGTTAAACATATTATTGTGGTGGGGGTCCTAAGCCACAGGATTTTTAGGGGCCCACAATTATATGCAGGTAAAGCAGAAGTTCTACAGCGAAATGCCATTAATTCTCAGCCCTCTATTCTGAAGACGTAGTCCCACTGTTAAAACACAGTGTGTATTCTATAGCATACTACTCTGAGAGTCACCCTGCGCATGGGCGTCTGCCAAACAAGTAAATACATAAATAAAAAACAATGTACGGAATGATGCGTCATGTAAAATACGCACGCATAAACTAACCCTACACATATCGTACAATATAACATTTTTTGCTGACATTAAATATATACATTTAGGATAGATGTCTCCTTACCATCTATTTTCACTCCAGTTTCGATTTCTCGCCAAATTTTTACTGACAACAGTTGTGCTCAGATAATGCTTCTTCTTGCTTGCCCCTCCACTCTCACTTTAATTTGTTCTTATCAATATATTTATTGACGTTTCTAAGTTCATACATTCCCTCTTATGAACCAATAAAATACAAAGTCTGAATGTATTAACTTCGCCCGTTTTCACCTGGAAACGCACCTATTACGCCAGCTAACCTACCTGTTTGAAAACAAACCATACCAGTTTGACCACATTTAGCGACGCATAGAGAAAAACAAGCTAATGGGAAGGTCTCGCTAGCTGGCAAACATGTAGCCTAATGTTTAAGCAGTCTCGGTCTCATTTGCTTCATTAAGCGGTAGCAAATGCACATCATAAGGAATTGTGGGACTAAATGTTGCGCGAAAGAGAGAAAGATTTTTCATATTTTCAAATAGTTTTTCTACTTCTCTTTATATGGAGACAGTAGGCTACTGTACGTATTTTCTTATCGAAAATGTGTTCTTTCTTCATTTTAATCAGATGACTGGATGGCGTAGCCTAATGTACATTTCTTTACACGGGGAGGGATAATCGCATTCTGAAAGGTACTGGATTGAATACAACTGTTGATTGATTGGTTTGAAACAATATTGAATATATCAGAATTTTGATCAGTCCTGCTCAGGTTTAGCGTGCGTTCGCATACGCGCCTCGAATTAAAATGAAAGCTGTGCGGGGATGACTTTCGGGTGTTCTGAATGCGACCGTTTCCCAGCAAACAAAATGTGGTTCCCGGAATGTTCTGGGAACGTTATTTTTGGTTATGTAAATGTTATGTAAATGTTAGTTCTGAAAACGTTACATTTTGGTTCTTCAGGTTTGCAAGTTCTGAACGAAAAGTTTTCTTTTCGTTCTAAATGTTCCCATAACGTTTTATAGTTCTGTGGTTAAAATGTTGCATTCAGGTTTGCAAGGAACAACATTATCTTAAAGTTACAATTGCATCCCAGTTGTAATGAATGCTAAAATTAGGTAAAACACAAGAGCTCTGGAAAGGGACTTTATTTTTTTTAAAGGCACAACCAGGTAGGTACACAATATACAGAGTATAAAAAAACAAAGACAAATCAAGTCAAAGTATACAGTATACAGATATACATAGTATACAGAGTATAAAAAAGGCACAGTATTACAGTCGATGACGGGCAGGGGCCTGGGGCATCAGAAGGGGATTGAAATGTCTTTCTGCCGCCTCTGATGGATATGCAGTTGGTGGCATTCTGTCTGAATGTGCTCCAACAACGGGCAGACGCCGTCGATGTGTTGCCGTGTACTTTGGATTAGAATCCAGGCAGTCCTGCAGTCTGGCACACAGGTTGGAGAGCTCCTCGCTGCGAAAGAATGGAGGCCGCACAATCCACCCAGACACCCCCTCTTGGATGCAGTCCTCCTCATCGGACATCAGGTCAATAGTGACGCCCCTCCAGAAATCCATGTCACCTGGAACTAGTACACTCTGCCTCGCTTCCAGCAGCTGTAAACACAATCAGTATAGACAATCAGTACTGCTCAATGCACTGCGTGTTGACACAAGACATCTACTAATGTAACAGAAAATTAATGTCACATTGACCAACAATATTATTCATTATTTATACCACTGTCTATACTGGTTATATCTTCTATAGTGTATTCATATTTGTACTACTGTCTAGTAAATCTTACCCTCTTTCTTCTCTGTCGACTGCGGGCTGCATTCTTCACGGCTTCTGCCTGAACTGCAAGGTCCGGTTGGCTAAACCGGAAGTTCCTGCGTACGGTCTCATAGTAGGTCTTACAGGCCGCTGGAAAACAATTGAATGAGTATGGTAGTCTATGCATAAACAATGGAAATAGCCACACTAAAAGTACTTTTAAAAGTAAAAACGAAAAAATCTGCACAGTACAGCAAACAGTAAAATACTTACACATAATGGCATCATTATCCACACTATGCAAATCCGGGCTTGCTGCTAGAGCTTCCACCAAATAAGAAGTGACTGCCTCATTGCGAGGCGAGCTCAGTCTCTGAAAACAAAATATAAATATATTAGAGAACCTATTTACATTTATACAGCAGAATGCATGTAGTCTTTTTTATTTTGTATCTTACCCTTGCTCTGGTTCGTAGCGCCTGCTATTTCCCTCAGAGTTGTGGAGACGACGCTGCTTTCTATGAAATACAAGATTTAAAGTCACTTAATGAATCTCTCCAATTTACTAGTGGAGACAAAGAAAGTAGTAAAGAAATCATCTTTTTCATGCAGTTTGTAGGCGTATTTAATAACGCTCTCAAATTAAGTGTCATACATCGAAATCTATAAATAAAAGATATACTTATTTGAGTGTTGGTACATTGAAAATCAACTAAATTCGCGGATAATCGCCGTCGAAGCTAGCTAGACAGTTTACTGAAGCTGGTACAACAATAGCAGCTGGAAGCTAGCTTAGTTGGCTAATCCCACTACAAATATCAAATTAAACAGTTTATAGGCACATTTAATCACTGCAAACATTCTCTTACCGCAATTTTGGGATTCTGCGCCCGTCTTTTCCTCTTCATCTCCTCCACGGGTGTAATGTTACCGTTATGGGCTACCAAAGCTGACACCGTTTTCTCCAAAATTCCTATTCTATTCTCCATCGACTCAAATCCTCTACTCACTTGTACACTCATGTCTTCCAAAGACTCTTTCACCTGGTGAGACAGGCCAGTCATAGCATGCAACAATCTTTTCTCTGTGTCGGCGGGACTAGATGAAACTAGTCGATCATGAATCCGTGGTGTTGTAAGAGAGCCGCCTTCCCGGTCCAGCCATTGCGATAGATTGTAGTAGAGAGAGAATTTTAAAAATGGCGCGCAATGTAAGTACTGTTGGTTTGGTCTAGGGCAGGGGTCGGCAACCTGCGGCTCCGGAGCCACATGCGGCTCTTTCAGCCTTATGTTGCGGCTCCGCGTGGTTTGGGAAAATAAATAATAAGTATCCAATTGAATCGGGCGCAAAATTGGGCGCAAACATTTTTTTCGCGTAGCACCCCCCCCCCCGTCGACAGAAAATGCGGCTCCCAGTGTTTTCTTTTCCGTGGAAACCGGGTCCAAATGGCTCTTTGAGTGTTACGGGTTGCCGACCCCTGGTCTAGGGGGAAAGGGCTCGACTGTGTGAATGACTCTAATTAGCATTGAATAGGTGGAGTTTCAATTCTTCCAAGGAAACAGACTAAAATCTAGCCCTGTATGTATCTATTGATTTGTAAAACAAGTTACTGACCCTCATTGGATTTTGTAAAAATAAATTGTTTAAATAAATTGTGCTGTTTTCTGTATCTTTTTTGATAACATTATTGACCATTGCTAGTGACATACAAGGTAATTCATCATAGCATACCAGGGCTCTACGTTAACTTTTTTCTTCTAAGAGTACCCCCATGGGGCAAATGCGAGTGAAATACTCGCACCGTAGAGCCCTGCGATAGCCTACTTACATAACGCAAATCTATTCAAGCTACAATTTGAGTCTATAATTATACTAACAAGAGGTGTGTGTGTGTGTGTGTGTGTGTGTGTGTGTGTGTGTGTGTGTGTGTGTGTGTGTGTGTGTGTGTGTGTGTGTGTGTGTGTGTGTGTGTGTGTGTGTGTGTGTGTGGCAGGGTGGGGGAAATTCAACAGTCAGTGAGAGAGGCGCGGGAAGGGGGGGTTGTTTGTGAGCCCATTACTGCCATGGAAAAAAAATCCTGATTTGCATTTGTATAGCTCACAGCATTTTCATTTACACGTGAAAGCCTCCCTAGACCTCGGGGCTGGGGGGGGGTGTCAACTGCAAGTTCCTCAGGCTTGACAAATTGAAAATCCACGTCAATTCCAAGCAGTTCCTAGTAGTTTTCTGTGCTGCCTACAAATTCCCGTGAACAGTCGTTTAACCTGCAATTCCACAGCAATTTCCAGTGCCGCTTACTGACTAAAATCTTACTTTTGGTGTAGTGATAATAAGGGCTTTATTGGTAATAGTCCAGTACTACCATATTGTTACTGTCTGCCTGACTTGTTTTGATTTGAATTGTTGAATTGTTGAGCCCTGGCTGTTGTGTAGCGAACCTGGGAACTGTGAAATAAGGAACTGACTAGGACTGAATAAGTCACTGTAAGGAACTAGCGGCACCAAGAATCCCAATATAACTGTACTTGTACGGTTATACATGGCAAAATAAAGTTTCTATTCTATTCTATTCTATTCACTGTAACTGTAACTTGAACCAAATACTGCTATTTGCAGTGTAACCCTGAAAAATAACGTTACATCCATATTTGCACAGTATTCATCTGCATCATGTACATATTTTATATTTATAACTATTTTTAGTTTTTACATTGTGTGTTTTTGTATTGAGTGTGTGTTTGTTGTTTGTATTCATTTTAAACTGCACCGTGGATGAGAGAGAAACGCAATTTCGATCCCTGTATGTCATGTATATACTGTGATTGACATTAAAGTTAAATGGTTAAATAAAGGTCAATTTTAGGGTTATATAAATATATATATTGTATATATTCGTATATATTATATTATAATATAATGGCCATGACGGATTGGGACGCCACCCCCTTACTCATAAGCTTTATTTACAATGTTGGTCATCTAATTTGTGAACTTAACAAAAGTCTTCAGCTCTCATTGCTGATTTTTGGTTTTGATTCATTGCAAACAATATTATAACATTCCCAGAACGTCCTGGGAAGGTTCCAATACAGACAACCTAAGGAGAACCTTAGGAGAACGTTCCATTTTAGTTCAAATATTCCTTAAAGTTAACGTTATTTTAAGTGGTTATTTGAACGTTCTGTTATGGTTTTGGTTAATTGCAAACCATAATGTAACGTTCCCGGAACGGTCTGGGAAGGTTCACGAAAAATAAACCAAAAGAGAACCTTGAGCTAATGTTACGGAAACGTTCTTTGTTTGCTGGGTTTGACCAGGATTATATGTGAATTAAATATGGAAGGCGCAATTAAGGTGTTTCAAATGACTTCAAATTAAATGCAACTGTCTGTGAGAGGTCCCACAGTCGGTTATATGGTTGCAAATATTCTATCATCCAAATACGGGACAGAAGGCGGGGCACTGGGGGTGGAGCGGGTATGGTGTTGCACGGATGCAAATCAACACATACTGTATATTGCAACCGCGACTGCTGAAGGAAGACACAGGAAAATTTGCTTTTCCATGGTCGCGCTACCAGCTTTACTACAACAAAGCTTATAGACGCAGGGCAGTACCAAGACCATGAGAAACTCACGGGGGTCACTTCTTAGACGTACAAGCACAGTCACGGTTACAACATTAATCCACTCAATGACACAAGGGGTGATGGGGATCTGGCACACAAGTAATTATGGGAGACTGAACACATAACAATAATAATGGCAGCCCCAAAGCTTATTTAGCATACGATTTGGCTGAGCTAACATTCACTACTGAACTTATTTACACTGTTACAATATCATAGGATTCTATTTTGATGTCTGACTGGTATTTTGTTATACGGGACAAGGAACATCCCGTACGGGACCAGCCAAATTTGGCCCAAAAACTGGACGTCCCGGCTAATATGGGACAGTTGGCAACCCTAGTTGGTTAATGCATTTCCAAACAAGAGCTTCATCATGAAGACCAAAGCAAATCAAAGCAAATCCGAGAAATGGTTCTTCAAAAGCATTACATTACATTACATTACATTACAAGCACAAATCTGCACTTTATGGGAGGGTGGCATTGTTGAAGAAAAGAAAACTCACATGAAATCTCACCTAGACTTTGCCAGAAGGCATGCAGAAGTGGAGACAAAGATTGACCTTTTTGGCCTCAATGTTAGACGCTATGTTTGGCGCAACACTAACATTGCGCATCATCCCAAGAACACGATCCCTACCATGAAACATGGTGGTGGGAGCCTGATGCTATGTGGGTGCTTCTCTGCTTCAGGGACTGAAAACCTGTCAAAATAGAGGGCAAAATGGATGGAGCAAAATATAGACAAATCTTGCAGGAAAACCTGCTGCAGTCTGCAAGAGACTTGGGACATGGGAAAAGATTTATATTCCAGCAGGACAATGACCCAAACCATACAGCAAAAGCCACATTGGAGTGGTTTAAAAACAAAAAATAAATCTATGCCCTGGAGTGGCCCAGTCAAAGCCCACACCTCAATCCCATTGAGAATCTGTGGAAAGATTAGAAAATTCCTCACCAATGGTCCCCATCCAACCTGAAGTAGCTTGACCAATTTGGGCACAAATTGCAGTGTCCAGATGTGCAGAGCTGGCACAGACTTACCCAAATAGACTCACAGCTGTAAATGCAGCTAAATGTGTATTACGTTAAGGGGGGTGAATACTTATGGAATCAATTATTGTTTTTTATTTGCTTTATTTTACATTCTAGAGTGTTGTCAGTGGTAAGAACTCCCAATTAAATCCATTTTGATACTATGAAGTAAAAAAATAAAATGTATAAAAATTATTTAGAAAACCTTCTAACCTTCTCACACACTCACACACTCCACGACCCACAGGTAGAGGTGGAGGGACAGGTATACTGATCTCCCCCCTGTGGAGATTTGGTATTGTTCCTCATCCTCAATTCTCACCCTCCTCCTTTGAATTTCATGCTGTCACTGTCACTGTTCCATGTAAACTGCACATCATTGTCCTTTATCGCCCACCAGGTCCACTGGGGAGTTTCCTAGATGAGATGGATGCCCTACTCAGCGCCTTCCCTGAGGATGGCACTCCCGTCTTACTCCTCTGTGACTTCAACCTGCCGCTGGAGACCTCTCAGGCCTCTGCATTCCTCCCCCTGCTTCAGTCCTTCGACTTCACCCTGTTTGAATCCCCATCCACCCACAAGGCTGGTAACCAACTGGACCTGGTCTTCACCAGGAACTGCGCCTCACCCAACATTACGGTATCGCCTCTACATGTGTCTGACCATTGCTTTTTGTCTTTCTTTCTCCCTCCCCCTCCCCTCTGTGCCTAAACCATCTTCACCTGCTCCCACTGTCCTTGTCCATCGCAACCTCCGCACTCTCTCCCCCGCTGCCCTGTCAGCTACTGTTCTATCTTCCCTTCCCCCTACTGATGCCTTCTCTCAGCTACCTGCAGAGGAAGCATCATCCACCCTACTTTCCCCTCTCTCCTCCTCCTTTGACTCACTCTGTCCTCTATCCACTAAACCTGCTCGTCTCCGACCCCCCACCCCCTGGCTAACCAATTCCATTCGGGCTAACCGAATGAAACTGCGAGAGGCAGAAAGGAAATGGAGAAAATCCAAATCCCCTGTGACTCTGACCGATTTCCACACACTCCTGGCTACCTTTTCCTCTAACCTCTCCTCTGCTAAGTCTGCATTTTTCCTTTCCAAGATTCAATCTTCTGTTTCTAACCCTCAAAAACTCTACTCTACGTTCTCCTCTCTCCTCACCCCTCCTCCTCCCCCACCCCCCTCCTCTCTAACCGGGGATGACTTCGCATCCTTCTTTCGTGAGAAGGTTGATGACATTCGCAACTCCTTCCCCCCCATCCTCTTCCTCACCTAATTCTCCCTCACCCATCTCGCTACCTAAACCTCACTCCTCTGTCCTCCTTCTCGCCCCTCCCTGACTCAGACATCCTTCAACTTGTTCACTCCCACCATCCCACCACCTGCCCTCTCAATCCCATTCCTTCCCCCCTCTTCCAGTCCATTGCTATGGACATCCTCCCCTTTGTCTCCAATGTCATTAACTCCTCTCTTTCCTCTGGCTCTGTCCCCTCTTCCCTCAAATGCGCTCATGTTGTCCCCCTCCTCAAAAACCCCTCTCTGAATCCTGCTGTCATTTCAAGCTACTGACCTGTCTCTCTCCTCCCATTCCTCTCTAAAACACTAGAGCGGGCTGTCTATAACTAACTGTCTGCTCACCTCCTAACCAATCTGGGTTCAAAGCAGGCCTCTCCACAGAGACTGCTCTCCTTGCAGTCACTGAGGCTCTTCACGTAGCTAAGTCCCAATCCCTCAGCTCCGTCCTCCTCCTCTTCGACCTGTCGGCGGCATTCGACACCGTGGACCACCAGATCCTGCTCTCATCTCTCGTCGAGATGGGAATATCTGGATCTGCGTTGACATGGTTTGAGTCCTACCTGGCTGACCGGTCCTACCAGGTGGCCTGGAGAGGATCCCTCTCCTCTCCCTACACCCTCTCTACTGGAGTCCCACAGGGCTCGGTGCTAGACCCCGTCCTATTCTCTCTGTACACCAAGTCGCTTGGCTCTGTTATTTCTGCTCATGGTTTTTCCTATCACTGTTATGCCGATGACACTCAACTCTTTCTCTCCTTCTCTCCATCTGATACCCAGGTCCCGGCACGGATCTCTGCATGCCTGGCTGACATCTCCGCATGGATGTTCACCCACCACCTGAAGCTGAACCTGGGGAAGACAGAGCTGCTCTTCCTCCCAGCGAAGGGCTCCCCGACGATTGATGCATCAATCACCGTGGAAGGCTCCATAGTGTCTCCGTACCAGTCTGCCAGGAGCCTTGGAGTGACCCTGGACAACCAGCTGCTTCTCAAGCCATATTACAGCGATCACTCGGACCTGCCGATTCTCCCTCCACAACATCCGGAGGATCCGACCGTTCCTCACCCAAGAGGCCACACAACTCCTGGTCCAGGCCCTGGTGATCTCACGTCTGACTACTGCAATTCCTTGCTGGCAGACCTACCGCCTGTGCCATCAAGCCACTGCAACTAATCCAGAATGCTGCTGCTCGCCTGGTGTTCAACCAGCCCAAGTTCACCCACGTCACCCCTCCACTCTCCTCTCTTCACTGGCTCCCCATTGCAGCACGCATCAGATTCAAATCACTGGTGCTTGCTTTTCAAGCGGCTAGAGGTACTGCTCCCCATACTTCCAGTCACTCATCACTCCCTACACCCTCCCAGCCAGACCCTCCGCTCCGCCTCCTCTGGCAAACTGACTGCCCCATCCTCTGGACGCCTGGTAGCCACTCCTCGCGGTCTCGCCTCTTCTCTGTCCTGACCCCTCGCTGGTGGATCGACCTTCGCGCAATCGGGTCAGGCCCGCGGAATCACTTGCAATCTTCCGTAAGAGACTCAAAACCCACCTCTTCAGACTCCACTACCACTGAACACTGTCCATCTAGCCAATCTGTCATCACCACTGTTTACTTGTTCTACACTATTTATAAAAATAAAAAAAAAAAAAACACACACTAACCTTTTCTTTCCCAGTGCTACAGGTATGATACGCAGACACCTGCAATGATGTCTATTGCTGTATTACTGCACTGATCTTGTGTGTTAACTATGATTGTTCTTACCATGTATTAATGCACATCTTGTAAGTCGCTCTGCATAAGAGCATCTGCTAAATGCTTAAAATGTAAATGTAAAAATGTAAGTCACTTGGTTCTGTTATTTCTGCTCATGGTTTTTCCTATCATTGTTATGCCGATGACACTCAACTCTTTTTCTCCTTCTCTCCATCCGAGACTCAGGTCCCAGCACAGATCTCTGCATGCCTGGCTGACATCTCCGCATGGATGCCCACCCACCACCTGAAGCTGAACCTGGTGAAGACAGAGCTGCTCTTCCTCCCAGCGAAGGGCTCCCCGATGATTGATGCATCAATCACCGTGGAAGGCTCCATAGTGTCTCCGTCCCAGTCTGCCAGGAGTCTTGGAGTGACCCTGGACAACCAGCTGTGCTTCCCGAGCCACATTGCAGTGATCACTCCTGCTGACCTGCTGATTCTCCCTCCAGAACATCCGGAGGATCCGACCGTTCCTCACCCAAGAGGCCACACAACTCCTGGTCCAGGCCCTGGTGATCTCACGTCTGGACTACTGCAATTCCTTGCTGGCAGACCTACCGGCCTGTGCCATCAAGCCACTGCAACTAATCCAGAATGCTGCTGCTCGTCTGGTGTTCAACCAGCCCAAGTTCACCCACGTCACCCCTCCACTCTCCTCTCTTCACTGGCTCCCCATTGCAGCACGCATCAGATTCAAATCACTGGTGCTTGCTTTTCAAGCGGCTAGAGGTACTGCTCCCCCATACTTCCAGTCACTCATCACTCCCTACACCCCAGCCAGACCCCTCCGCTCCGCCTCCTCTGGCAAACTGACTGCCCCATCCCTCCGGACGCCTGGTAGCCACTCCTCGCGGTCTCGCCTCTTCTCTGTCCTGACCCCTCGCTGGTGGATCGACCTTCCGCAATCGGTCAGGCCCGCGGAATCACTTGCAATCTTCCGTAAGAGACTCAAAACCCACCTCTTCAGACTCCACTACCACTGAACACTGTCCATCTAGCCAATCTGTCGTCACCACTGTTTACTTGTTCTACACTATTTATAAAAATAAAAAAATAAAAAAACACACACTAACCTTTTCTTTCCCAGTGCTACAGGTATGATACGCAGACGCCTGCAATGATGTCTATTGCTGTATTACTGCACTGATCTTGTGCGTTAACTATGATTGTTCTTACCATGTATTAATGCACATCTTGTAAGTCGCTCTGCATAAGAGCGTCTGCTAAATGCTTAAAATGTAAATGTAAAAATGTAAGTCACTTGGTTCTGTTATTTCTGCTCATGGTTTTTCCTATCATTGTTATGCCGATGACACTCAACCCTTTCTCTCCTTCTCTCCATCCAAGACTCAGGTCCCAGCACAGATCTCTGCATGCCTGGCTGACATCTCCGCATGGATGCCCACCCACCACCTGAAGCTGAACCTGGTGAAGACAGAGCTGCTCTTCCTCCCAGCGAAGGGCTCCCCGATGATTGATGCATCAATCACCGTGGAAGGCTCCATTGTGTCTCCGTCCCAGTGTGCCAGGAGTCTTGGAGTGACCCTGGACAACCAGCTGTGCTTCCCGAGCCACATTGCAGTGATCACTCCTGCTGACCTGCTGATTCTCCCTCCAGAACATCCGGAGGATCCGACCGTTCCTCACCCAAGAGGCCACACAACTCCTGGTCCAGGTCCTGGTGATCTCACGTCTGGACTACTGCAATTCCTTGCTGGCAGGCCTACCGGCCTGTGCCATCAAGCCACTGCAACTAGTCCAGAATGCTGCTGCTCGTCTGGTGTTTAACCAGCCCAAGTTCACCCACGTCACCCCTCCACTCTCCTCTCTTCACTGGCTCCCCATTGCAGCATGCATCAGATTCAAATCACTGGTGCTTGCTTTTCAAGCGGCTAGAGGTACTACTCCCCCATACCTCCAGTCACTCATCACTCCCTACACCCCAGCCAGACCCCTCCGCTCCACCTCCTCTGGCAAACTGACTGCCCCATCCCTCCGGGCGCCTGGTAGCCACTTCTCGCGGTCTCGCCTCTTCTCTGTCCTGACCCCTCGCTGGTGGATCGACCTTCCACAATCGGTCAGGCCCGCGGAATCACTTGCGATCTTCTGCAAGAGACTCAAGACCCACCTGTTCAGACTCCACTACCCCTGAGCTCTGTCCATCTAGCTAATTGTCATCACCATTGCCTACGTGTTCAACACTGTATACCCCTCCTTACTCCATCCAAAAAAAAAATAATAACAATAAAATTAAAAAACATTTACTAACCTTTTCCATCCCAGTGTTACAGGTATGGTACGCAGATGCCTGCAATGATGTCTATCACTGTATTACTGCACTGATCTCTTGCGCTAACTATGATTGTTCCTACCATGTATTCATGCACATCTTGTAAGTTGCTCTGGATAAGAGCATCTGCTAAATGCTTAAATAGTAAATGTAAAACAGTAGGCTAAATCATCACCACTTTGTCAATCACATTTCATTAACCCCCTGAGGTCGACGGGAGCGGCGCCGCTCCCAGCAGCAATAAAAGTATATTACTATTTCTAACTTCGCGATATTTTATCATACACATGCGACAAAAACATTGACAGAAACCTTAGAATCGCGACTTTCCGATTTGAGCACTGGCAAATCAAATGGGATTTTTTAAATTAGGTTAATTAGACCAAAAGTAAACCTTGCCTTTTACTCTTTTTTACCTGGTAGTAACGTCCCCTTCTATTGACATGGTAACTAGGTGCGAGTTTCGGGAGGTGTGTGGGAGGGGCGTGGGGCCATGTGTGAAAACGCCGGCGTAAACACATAAACTGTCCCGACAATTTGAAGCAAGATTTTATACAGACATACAATTTTATTCAAGATGGAAAGATTTTCTGCGCTGCAGTGTTTGAGAGTATTGATGAAAAGCGACGAAGACAATAACTGACGAAGAGTAAGTAACTATATTTGATTTGCCATGTTATCAAATACTCGTATATATATTCAATAGCCTATATGAATTCCGCGTCTTGTGACTACATATTCCGCGTGTTGCAACGTAACAAATTGCAATATGCACACAAGATCTATGGAAGAATACTTTTCAAACAGCCTAAAATGTTATTTATTTCGCTTGTTTTCAAATACTCATGAAAATATATGAATTCTGCGTCTTGTGACGCCAAACATATTCCGCGTGTTAGTAACTTAATCTAAATCCCTAACGTTAGTAGATTAGTTGGTTAGTACTATACACATCTACCTAATATATACAAAGTGCAATCTAGAAAGTAAGAAGGAAGAAAACGAGATAATAAGCGAAGGCGGAAAAAACCCGAAAAGTATAAACTCCCGAAGTGCATGACAAGACAAGGAGTGGATCTCGAAATAAACGGAACAAGGACAGACAGGGAGCAGAACGTGACAGAACAGGGAAAATGCAATACTGGATAAAGAATAATGAATAAGGACTGAATGAAAAATAAAAAGACCAAAAAACAACAGAACAGGAACTCAGAATATAACACTGATGGCCCAGTGAGATGGCCCATCTGACAGATCTTAGAGGTGTGGACAATGAATAATGAATATTCAGGTTTTTAGCATTTAGCCCTCCTACAGCCTGAAATAAATGTGACCAGTTCTGATAAAAACAGGTTTTTAGCTATTTAGATCTCAGATGTGCTAAACTGTTTTCACACCCTTACATAACCAAGACCTTGATGAACAAACGCACATTGGCAAAACAATTCGTCACTATAGTTTAGTGTGTGCTTTCACAACTTTTGTGACAGCAGAAAAATTAACTATTTTTAACTTGTGTGTTTGTAGATCTATTTACAAGCTGCATATGATACTGACCAAACTATTGATGGCATACAAATGTAGCTGTGATTGTCCTTCAAATAAAAATATCAAACACTTTGGAGTAAGTGTGTGTTAAATTGATGAAATTGAGATAAATATCAGACCATGCCAAAATCAAAAAACATCTAAAAGCTTAGCACGGACCTCAGAGGGTTAATGTCATATTCATTGATCTCATTTGATCACATTCGATGAATATTTCAGCTATGTTTGCAAACACATAAGTTATGCACTATACTAGTATTTATATTGTGTTCATAAGGTATTGTATGTAAGAATTGTGCTTGAAAGGATAAGAAAAAAAACATAATCTTGGTACCCCAAAGGCAATCACCGCTAATATTTCTTAGTTAATTTTTTTGGAAATGGTCACAGTACCATCAGTAATTGACAACAAAATAAAATAGTACAAAGTCAAGCCACTACATCTGGACCATTCCAGTGTGGACCTTACCAGCAGCAGCCCTACAGGGTGTAGGCAAAATTGTGTACTGTCAACTTATTCACACCCTTGATAAAGATGAGCAAAAAGGCTGTATAACATATACAGGTAATGATCTATATTGTATGCTGAAAAAATGGAAAATTATATTATTTTATACTATTAAAATTAGTAAGAGAAAAATATTTTGTTTTAAAAGTAATATTCTTTTCCCAAAAAGGTTTTCAGTACTTTGAAACTAAGGTTTTTGTTTTATGAGGTTGGTGAACATAGGGGGAGGGGATCTTTGATCATTCTTCCATTCAGAATCTTTCAACATCCTTCATATTTTTCTGTCTGCGATTATGGACAGAATTCAAATTCTTCAATTCAAACCACAAATGTTCTGATTGGGTACAAATCTGGAGACTAAGATGACCATTGCAAAACAGTACTCTTGTGGTAAATTAACCATTTAACAGGATTTTAGCATTCTTTTCATTTAACTGTTAACCATTAACAGATAAACAGGTAAATACAGGGCCGGCTCAAGGCACAGGCCATACAGGCAGCTGCCTGGGGCACCATGTCGGCTAGGGGCGCCAGGTCGCCCTCACAAAAAGAATTGCTGGTGGCTGGTGGGCGCCCTCTCCTTTCCTCCCAATGAACAAATAAACAAAAATAAACACACTTTACACACCTGTTCTGTTCCTCACACAATGTTTCATCTGGCCTGCACTTTGACAGAGATGCCATTACTGAGGTGGGGGATACGATGCCTGGCTGCTTGCTGAAAGTGGGGGTTATGTGCGTGCATCACAGGCAACCCATGAGACAACTTTGTGCCAATTTGGACAAGGTTGGGGTGCTGGATGACATAATTGCTTCATGGGCATTCACTCCAATTTAAGGAGGAGGGGGAGGGGGAGAGGGAGAGAGAGAGAGAGAGAGGTAATATTTGGTTGGAATACATGAGGTCAACACCCTGATCAGGTATTTATATAAATAAATAAAATAAAAATCTGAACAAATACAAAGAATAAAAATCTTTGGTTTATTGCAGTACAAATTGTGAAAAATAAACATTATACAGGGTTCTTGCAAAGTATAGTCTGTGTGCACAATCCTGCCTGGTTTGTAATGCCTATAATTTTTTAGTCTTAACCAGGACACCATGTACTCACTGAGCTGCATAGATGTTAGAAGACCGAGTGAGCGAGCGAGATAAATAGTTATGCGAAACCAGTGGTGTCCAATTTTTTTCCATAAAGGGCCGGTGTGGGTGCAGGCTTTTGTTATAGCCCAGCATCACAACAGCACTTCAAGTCATCAAATAATCATAGTCCTTGATTAGTAAAGTCAGGTGTTTTAGTGCTGGGCTAGAACAAAAACATGCACACCAGCCCTTTTCTGAGAAGATTGGACACCCCTGGTCTAAACCTACTTCTCCACCTAGTATAACCACATTGCCTTACTCATTGTTGCAGATTGGGCAAATGAATAAGCCCAAACCTGCCTATACACTACGCAAATATAACTGGACATCATCCAACCCTCCAATGCCCATAGATCCCTTAAAAACAATTCACACCTCTGAATTGTTAGTGTCAAACTACTTTTAGCTGTCAATACATACAAAACCATGCAACACACATACTGTATCTGGTCATAAATAGTCTTTGGCACCCACACATTGAACATTTTAAGTCCTTCTCACCATCTTTTTAAAATCTTTTACTGTCTTTCAAACTAGTATACCTGTCCATCTGTTCCACTCAGCACAGGACCTGAAGTGGTGTCAGGCTGGTCATGATGGATAAGGCCGTACATATTTCTGTGGCAGCGAATGCCCCTCAGGATTGGATAGTTTGAAGCTGCTCACACACATCCGTTTGTGATTGATCTCTCACCCAGAACATGTGCTGTTAGCACTTAGGCACTTTGGTTCAGTGTGATTGGACATCAGCCTTTCTTCTGCCCCTCTTCCCCTGCCAGTTATCACCCTACTAGAAATTCTGAGAAATTTCCTTTTTTTAAAGTAAAAACAAGTAACAATATTTTGATACTAACAAAAAAAAGTGTGAATGAAACTAATTGAAATAGTTACAGTCCAGTTCCCATACACCATTTATTTTTATTTTGCTCTTCTCTCTGATGTCAGCTTACCCCATCATGTTCCTCCCCCTGCTGTCACTCTTTCTCCCTGCCTTCCCCTCTCCCATGCATGTGCTTATCTCTCCTACCTATCAATCACCATCTCACATATGCATTCCACTATTTCCCTCTCCTTTTACAATTCCCTGTTTCCTAAGACTTCCAAGATGACTGTATTGGTGGGGGTGTAAGTCTCCATGGCAACAAGGCAGTCTGGGTATTTAAAGCAAGGTGCAGGGGCACCTATTGGAGTTCTTGGACTTTCCCATGTTGTTGGAGAGAATAGGAGGACACTCAGTCTCTTGAAATTTCCTGTTCAGAGAGAAAAAGTTTAAGATGTAGGCTATGAGCCCAGACTCGTCAACCTTTTACAACCAAATGAGTACAGACACTGAGGTGAACATGTCAAAGACTTCTAATGCAATTTAACTGTAAGAATCTGGGATGACTAGCCCTGGAACTGACAACATAGAATACGGACAGCAACATATTTAGGGACAGACACACAAACACTCACACACAGACACTTTTTTACTTCTGTTACTACTAACACAATGGTGATCATCCATCTCACCTTATTGCTCGGACCACTTCAAGAAATGCCTCATCCACATTGTATCGGTTCTTAGCTGAAGACTCCATGTAATGTATACGATTCTCTCTGGAAAAGGTCTGTGCTTCCTCTCTGGGTATCTAGAGACAGAGGTTTGTACAAATCAAGATATGTTTCCTAACCTGTTCTATGTCATATCCAAATCCAGTCTACAGTATACCACACTCTTAGTTCAGTAATGATTATATTGGGCTAGGTCCTGCTAAGCTCAGTATAGGGTTACACATTAGTAGTATCTGCGCCCATGGGGAATTCAGTACCAGTCTCACTGGCTCGAGATCCGCTTTGTTGCCAACCAATACCATAGGGAAGTCATCTCTGTCCTTCACTCTGAGGATCTGTGTGTGGAATTTCTGGATCTCATTGTAACTGAGGTAGAGAGGGACATAAAGGGTTAACACAGTATATACTCAAAATAACCACACAGGCATAGTTCAGTTCTGATTCTGGGTGGTCCATTATATATTTATTATATATATATTATATTGTCATGCTGACCCCCCCTTATTCCATTAGCATTTCTGGTGCTGACCTACTTATAAATGAGCTGCAAAGTCATCAAGGTTATTAACTGTACTACTCTCATGGGCAATTCAGTTAAGAACTGAGGACATAAACAGGGAAGTGAGAAAGACATCCACTCCCATTACCAGTCACAGCAAACAACCAGAAAGTACACTGGCATAATGTCCAGACTATTTTTTTCCTCCATTAAATCTTCGGCCATAAGATGAAGTTCAGGCAGCCATCTCGATCTGGGCAGACTGCCAGCATTTGAGTGTGATGTAATGTGCTATAGCTCTGGTTGTGGGTAATGCAATGAAAAAGCAATTGTGCTGTACTGGATCAGCCAGTTTGTGTCCAGATCTGTAATGGAAAAGGGGCATGACAGAACAGATACTCCACTACATTTTGAGTCACGTCAGTGACAGGTTGATGTTACAGTACACTTGTGCAGAGAATAAGCTGAAGGGTGGACCATTTGTAACTGTGTACATTGGCATGCTGCCGCATTTTAGCTACTGCTCTGTTTAGGTACTAGCGAGCCAAACAGGGAAGTAACAGGGAGCTAGCAACTGTCTCCCCAGCAACTCATTGGTAAATGAGTTCTGGGGAAACAAAGCTAGTCTGCGAGTATGTGTGGGGAAAAAATGTAAGACAAAACATGCCCAGCATCAAACATTGCTATAGACTTATATCACAAACTTTGGCGGTATGATATTGCAAATGCTCATATCGGAATAACGATCGGAATACAATATATCGTTCACTGCTACTCCTAGCTCGTGCTGGATATATTTTGCAGCAACAAGCTACATAAAAGCACAGATGTAAACACAAAGACAAATATAGCTAATATTTTCATTTTTATACGATTGAAAAAATGTAGGCTACAGATGTAAGAAATATGAGACATTAGATGTGATCTTGGTGAATCTTGCAATTAATTGGAGGACCAACGCCGAATAATAAATATAGCCAAATATGAAAGATTATATAGCCTAGTGTGAAGTCACTGTGTTCTGTTTTTGTGACTGTCACCACAGCGTTCGCATTCTTTTTGTCACTTCAGATAACTCCTATCTTCTGTTGTGCAATGGAAAAACATCACAGGGACTTGGCCCGTGAAGGGGATAGTTATGGGTACGGATGGTTACCGTGCCGTGCCGTACAGTACCATGCGGTGCAAAAGCGCCGTGTGTGTGTGTGTGTGTGTGTGAGTAGTTTCAGATGGAAGCATTTCTCTACCTCCTCTTTCGCCTACTCTTCCAAATAAAAGAGGGAACTAAGAGACCTTTAATAGAACAAAGCTACAGCGTCAACCATCCCCCTCTCTCTCTATCCTCCATCTATAACACCTCAAGCCACTCTCCATGAATTTCACTTGGACACCCCTGCCTCATCTATAACATGCAGCCTCCATGTGAACACACATTTTACCCAATTTGCTGTCTCCATCTCTTAGGTCCCTGTGCGGTCTCCATCGCTTAGCTCCCTGTGCTGTCTCCATCTCTTACCTTCCTCTGTCGTTCAAAGCAAACACCAGTAGGAAGCCCTCTCCAGAACGCATGTACTGCTCCCTCATGGCCCCAAACTCCTCCTGTCCTGCTGTGTCCAGGACTGGGGATAGAAACACGTGTTAAGACTGACATAATGATGGCTCCGAATTAGAAAAAAATGCACTGACTGGATGCTGCAGTTAAAAGATGTACTGTCCGATTTATCTGTAAATTATGGAAAAAAATTGTGAATGATTCCCTTTCTCACAACATCAGAAACACACACCTTGTTAATGCCACAGTAACAGACCAGCATAGAAACACTTACTATCAAGTCGTGTCTGTTTCCCGTCCACTGTGCAGATCTTTGTGTAAGAGTCTTCAATGGTGGGGTCATAGTCAGACACAAAGTATGACTGTGAGAGAATGAGAGTCCATTTGATGTAAGCATGTGGGTACACAGACATCACTAATATGTGTCAACATGTGCTGAGGTTTGAGTGGGGAAATACAGTCTAAGATTAAGATTAAGATGGAACGGGAAAGCCACTGGGGATTTGACAAGTGCAGACACGTTGACCTTCAATAGGCGAAGTATTAAAAAACCCAACATCAAATGCAGACAAACAGGTTAATATCATACGCACATATACTCATGCATAAACGCGAGACTACGTTAAATATACAAACAAAAATCAAACATCACTGCTCAAAGAAGAAAATGTAATGAACAAGACTACGCACTCAAAATTTCATAATTTTCTCACCTGAATGAATTGAATGGTTAAAGCGCTCTTTCCCACACCACCTCCGCCTACAACTACAAGTTTAAATCTTTCCTCTTCTGTCGACATTGCCAGCCAGATACTAAGATTTTAAGTAATACGGGAGTCAAATCAAATTGAGAAACGCTGAAAAATGGGATTGTGTTTCGCAGTACACCCGGAAACAAGGTGCTAATATCACCTTATCGATAGTATTCAAGCTTTGTTAGTTAGCTAGCTATCTCGGTTTTAGAAACTAAATAGAATCTCGTTTTCGTTTGTTAGAGAGTAGAGAAAAAGAACATTGCCATAAAAATGCAAATAATTTTGCAGCATGCGTAACAAGATTTAACACATTTTCTAGAACGATAAGGCCTATACTCCTCTAGTTAAGTCGCTCTGGTTTTAATTTCACACCCTCTTTTTCCTCTCCCACTTAAAATGAGGTTTAGGAGTAAAATAATTTTTGAAGAGTATGTAAAACAGTTAACGGATTTTAAAAGACTACGTTACTGCTTTCAAATGACTACTGCTGTCTCGTAGGCATTCTTTAACAAAAACGCAGATTCCTTCCCTTCCGCAGCCGCCGTATGTTGATACCACTCGAAAGCAAAACTTTTAATTTACAGACGTTTCGACCAACCTAAACTGAAAAATAATAAAGTAAACTCATTAAAATGTTGAGCTTTAGTTTTTAAAACAATCTACAGACGAACAAATACTCTATCCACTTCAGAAGACACAGGTCCCTTTCTCGACGACTTTTTTTTCTTTCTTTTTAAAAAATCCTCCTTCGCTGTGTTCTTTTTTTTCATAGCCAGAGGCTAGCCTTCTCAAGTCTCATGGGTATGTATGAGGAGGGCGTGGTCATTCAATCGGTCATATCCAAGTTGAAGAATCTATCGAGCGCTCTCACCTCTGATTGGTAGACAGCGAATTTTGGGGAATCTTTGCTCCATAAAACAATACGCTGACAAATTCAAACAAGTTGTCCTAAACAAAAAAATATTTTAACTTCATTAATATGTCAATAAAATATCAGGATGATTATGAATTCTATGCATTCGTATGGTATGCCTCTCCTTATTTGGGGGAGAGGCGCTCTCTACTAGAAAGGAGAAACCAGAAATGGGGTGAAAATCACTGTCGAATGTACTTTATATATTACCTATATTTGGACTTACACACTTTGATGCGCAAATAAGTTGGTCGAAATGCAAAGCTCGGATATATAGATAGATAGGATTAAGTAGGCTAATTGTGAAAATATAAAAAGATAAAATCTTCTCTTGGTTATAAAGATTCCATTGAATCATTCATTTCGCCCTTTTAGTGTATTACGCAATTATTTTTGACATTCATCTACTGTTCCAGTGTATTACGCAAATACAGTGTTTTACCAGGTTAATGTAGTATTTATTTTTTCCTCGTGTTTTTGTTACTTTTTATCACACACGCAGGACGCCCGGGCGTTTATATATTCAAACGTAGATTTTTTCATCCGATTTCAATTAGTTATCAATTCAATGTCGCGCAACATGTTTTCAATTTATTAAATGGTGGAACTTCGAGAACATTTGACATAAACGCCAACTCCTGTTGATACCGCCACCCTTAAACCGGATGTGACTCATAATTATAATATGGGGCGTCACTTCTTCATCTTAAAAATACCCACCCTTGAGCTAATACGCATAGAGACTGCGTCTCTAACTGCTGGTTGTCCCTTTAAAACTATCGTATACCTCCTGTGCTTCCAACAGTTTGTTTGAAATGTACCAAATTGTATCAATGTGTTGCTAAATAACTCGCCCAAATTGATTCATCAGCTATCTAACTCGCCCAAGGAAAAAGGTTGATGAGTTACCTATGAACTGCAAAATAATGAGGTAATGATTCACATCCTTCGCTGAACAACATTTATTTATTATGTCGCCATTCAAACGTTGTGTAGTTTCCACTATTGGCCAAGGCTCCTTGCTAGATGTAGAGAGGCAATATTCAGATTGCGCGGATGCTGATTTGAATGAATGTTTGTGATGTTTTGCTCTCTTGCTAAAAATAAGAAATAGCCATTAGAAAATTATTATGATTAAACATCTTTAAAATAGTATGGACAGATCTACTTCTGTTAGTAGTGAATTTCAAATCAGAGGTTGAGCATATTTGTGTGAACTTGCCATGTAGTGTTGTATATTTCCTCTTGTTCCTTTGAATCATGAGGAAACAACATACTGTTGCTTGTTGCACAAGCAGGAGCAAACTTCTCATCATGAATTGGATTGAAATGTCATTATTTCCACCAAAATGTGTGTCAAATGATACAGTAGTCAGCAGTTTAACTACTTTCCATACCACTTTATTATCCACAACACTGCTCTTGGTACAAAATCCAAAATGCAAAAGGCTGCTTCACCTTCCCATGTGAACATTGTAAATAGATTCTGACTAATGAACCATTAATGTCCCCTTCTAATATAAACACTTCAGATTCAGATTCAGATTTCTTTATTGTTACATCTGTGATACTACGTACACCAGAGTAAAAATCTTGGGCCAGGCCCCTCAACATCGCAGCATCAGAATACACACAGAATATCACACTTTGTAAACAAAATAGAAATAGAATAGATAAATAAATAAAATATAAGGTAAATAAATGCTAGATTTAGCAAAAAGCTGCGAAGTTTCTGAGGAGCTCCCGGCAGCGCAGCCATTCCGTCCGGCGCGCATGCTACTGACCGCTTCTTAAGACACTGTATGAAGTGTCGGATTCCAAGTTTTTAGATTATGGCATATGAGAGAGGGATAGTATATATTTGAGACCAGTTATTTGTTTATGGTTCATATAATAGTCCATTGTTACAAAGTGGCCTCTTCTCAGGCTGATCACCAACTCTCTCCCCTCCTCAAACACCAAAGGAAACTCATTGAGCAATTAAAGACATGTTACATGACAAGAGACCATTGTCATGTAGGCACACCACACCATGGGGCCACTATTACCTATTTGGAGTCTATAACATGTTAATGGCCTGAGCTCCTAATAAAATAAACAAACAAAAAAACAAAACAATCCATGACATTAAATGTAGAATATTTTATTAATTTATATTTGTCAGGGACATAGCAAAAGCATTGTTGCAATGTAAAAACCAACCATCAGAAGCAATGCATTAAGTGTTTATGGCCAAAGGTTAATTTCCAACAGCTGTTCCCAATAGACACAGAAAAAGAAAAAATAGAATGTAATAGAATGAAAAAATAGAAACTAACAAGACAAAACATACAAGCACATTAGAAAAAGTACATCCACTTTAAACAGCAAAATACTGTAGCTATGAATATAACAAAACAAAACACAAAAAACTATTGATTTATTTATTTAGTTTGAATTTTTTAAACGTTTTTTCTGTGTTTTTCTCCCAATTTAGTGGCCAATTATACCCTCTATTTCTTTAGATTTTACCCTCCCCCACGAACTCGCCGTCCGCCCCCACAGGAAAAGCTAATACCTCAAGGCAATGATCGGCCTCCTTCGAGACTGGACTCGCCCAACTATGTTTACCAGGTCACCTTGCCACTCCTCCGTGCCGGCTCTCCCTCCCTCTGGGGCAGACAGCCAATTGCCCCCCCCCTAGCGGAAGGTAACGTGGAAAGCCTGAGGTTTCTCATAAAATAAAGATTGATAATATCTATATGACTGATTAGACCATAGAACTATACACCTTTGGATGGTATAGGCCCTGGAAGCATGTGGGCCTGCTCAATGCCTTTGCTTATGTTAAAGTATTTTGAAAACAATTGAATACTGACATTCAGAGTTATCTGTGTGTTTGGGTGCTCTAGGCCATGTTCGCCCTGGGGATTGGAGACGTGACAGTCACTATTTCAGTACTATCTGGCCCTCAAGCTCCTCATTGGACTACTGGGATGATCAATGGCCTAAGGGTAAGGTTGACTATGAGCTAAGGTTAAGAATGTAACAGGTGAATTCATCATGCCAACTGAAGGAATGGGAGGGCATAGGACAGAGGGGGGGGGTGGGTTAGGTTCCCCCACTTATCCTATAATAAATTGATGTGAAGTATGGTATCTTCAGAGCATTCTTGGTTTGCCCTTGAACTGCTCTCCCTGTGTGTGCACATTGGATAATAAATGTCTTTGTTCAAAACTGTGGCTGTCATCCCGGGAGATCTGTTGGTTGCCGATCACCACTGTAATTGGGGTCACGAACAGGATGCTGCCACAGAGGACCCAATGAGTCTGGACTGATGCTGAGTATGATGGTTTCTGCTTGCACCTGCTTTTGGCTCAGGGGAGCCACTTTAACTCTAGAGTTGGGTCTGCTGGTGTGGATCACTAAGGTTCCACTTGGTGGACCGGAGCTGCAGGCTGTGTCCTGCAGCATACATACCAGCTGGGCTTGGTATCGGTGTGTACTTTACGTATACACATACTGTGTGCATGAGCCAGCTTGTGTCAAAGGTTGACAAGTGTGTGTGATTCAACATTAATGTGAGAGCGCACATGCACTTGTGAATGCTGTGTAAAACAATGTTGATGGAACATTGAAATATTCTGTTTGCAGACAGATGATTTATGTCATCTGTACTTCCCTGTGTATCAGTGCTTGTATATATAAGTGTATTCGTTTACAGTACTCCTTTCAATGCATAGTGGTGGGTGTGGGTGTCTAGTTATTTGTATATAATTATACAAGATGTGTGAATGTGAGTTAGTGGATAAACAAAATCTGTGTGATTTTGTGGCGATACATAGACTCTATAAGTACTATAATTAATTATAAATGTTAAAGACTGTGTGATCTTGCTATGTGCACTGTGTGGTGTTGGGATTGGTTTATCCCCCTCTCTTCAAATGTTCCATATCTGGAATGCTAGAATAAATCAGCAAAACCTTTTAAGAATAGGAGTATAATGAGGCACATTTCAGTCTTTGACATGCACACTATCTGGCCGGTTTTCTTATAGAGGGGAATGTGAGACCTGTATGACCTGTTGAACCATCTGTAAAGCAATTACAGTATTTTCTCACATTTTCTCCCAATTTGATGGCAATTGTACGCTCTATTGTTTTTTAATCCCCCCCTCCATGAGCCTGCCGTCTGCAACTACAGGACCAGCCGCTAACTTGGGAAACTGCCTCCTCCGAGACAGAAGCTGTCAACTGTGATTCCGATACACACAGGGAAGCTACAGTCAGGTCCATAAATATTTAGACATTGACAAAGTTATTGTTATTTTAGCTGTCTACCACAGCATATTGGAGTTGAAATTAAATAATATGAGCTCAAAGTTTTTGATTTCCATCCAAATCAGGTGAACGGTGTAGGAATACAGCACTTTTTATAGGTGGTCCCCCCCTTTTTAAGGGACCAAAAGTAATTGGACAATTGGCTGCTCAGCTGTTCCATGGCCAGGTGTGTGTTATTCCCTCATTATTTCATTTACAAGTAAGCAGATAAAAGGTACAGATTTGATTAGAGTTGATTTCAAGTGTGACATTTGCATTTGGAATCTGTTGCTATTAACTCTCAATGTGAAGTCCAAAGAGCTGTCACTTCCAGTGAAGCAAGCCATCATTAGGCTGAAAAAACTAAACAAACCCATCATAGAGATAGCAAAAACATTAGGTGTGGCCAAATCAACTATTTGGTACATTCTTAAAAAGAAAGAACGCACTGGTGAGCTCAGGAACACCAAAATGCTCGGAAGACCACAGAAAACAACTGTGGTGGATGACAGAATAATTATTTCTCTGGTGAAGAAAAAACCATTCACAACAGTTGGCCAAATCAAGAACACCCTCCAGGAGGTAGGCATATCTGTGTCAAAGTCAACAATCAAGAGAAGACTTCACCAGAGTAAATACAGAGGGTTTACCATAAAATAAAGTAAGCCTCAAAAACAGGAAGACCAGATTAGAGTTTGCCAAAAAACATCTACAAAAGCCTGTACAGTTCTGGAACAACATCCTATGGACAGATGAGACAAAGATCAACTTGTACCAGAATGATGGGAAGAGAAGAGTATGGAGAAGGGAAGGAACTGCTCATGATCCGAAGCATACCACCTCATCTGTGAAGCATGGTGGAGGTAGTGTTATGGTGTGGGCATGCATGGCTGCCAATGGAACTGGTTCCCTTATATGTATTGATAATGTGACTGCTGACAAAAGCAGCAGGATGAATTCTGAAGTGTATAGGGTTATATTATCTGCTCAGATTCAGCCAAATGCTTCAAAACTCATTTGACGTTGGTTCACAGTGCAGATGGACAATGACCCGAAGCATACTGCAAAAGCAACCGAATACTTTTTTCAGGCAAAGAAGTGGAATGTTCTGCAATGGCCAAGTCAACCACCTGACCTGAATCCAATTGAGCATGCATTTCACTTGCTGAAGGCAAAACTGAAGCCAAATTGCCCCAAGAACAATCAGGAAGATGAAGACAGCAGCAGTAAAGGCCTGGCAGAACATCACCAGGGAAGAAACCCAGCATCTGGTGATGTCTATGGGTTCCAGACTTCAGGCAGTCATTGACTGCAAAGGATTTGCAACCAAGTATTAAAAATGACAATTTAATTTATGATCATGTTAGTTTGTCTACTTACTTTGTTACTGACAAAACATCCCAGGCAATAGCAATGCTAGTCCAGTCATGATATAGCTTAATGAATGCATCAATCTTTTATTGTATTATATTACCATTTAGCTGAGTGTGTTAGGATTAAACATTGGAACAATATGTTAACTGATTAGCTATTTAACTTTCTAACTATCTTAGTCACATCTCTGTAATTCCCAGGATTGAAATAACTCATTAGTTTGGTCAGTAGTGTAACTTGTGAGCTGAAGCTATGCTTCTCTCTCACGCAGTGCTACCCCTCATGAAACTAATATAACGTTGTTCACTAAAACACTGCACAAACCTGCTATTCATTTGTACACACACATACAGTGCATCCGGAAAGTATTCAGACCCCTTCACTTTTTCCAAATTGTATTATGTTACAGCCTTATTCTAAAATTGATTAAATTCATTTTTCCCTCATCAATCTACACCCAATACCCCATAATGACAAAGAAAGAACAGGTTTTTAGACATTTTAGAAAAAAAAAAAAAACGGAAATATTATATTTACATAAGTATTCAGAGCCTTTGCTATGACACCTGAAATTGAGCTCAGATGCATCCTGTTCCCTTTGATCATCCTTGAGATGTAGTCCACCTGTGGCAAATTCAATTGATTGTACAAGCTTTAAAAAGGCACACACCTGTCTATATAAGGTCCCACAGTTCACACTGCATTTCAGAGCAAAAACCAAGCCATGAGGTTCTAGGAACTCTCCATAGACCTCCGAGATAGAATTGTGTTGAGGCATAGATCTGGGGAAGGGCATAAAAACATTACTAAAGCATTGAAAGTCCCCATGAGCGCAGTGGGCTCCATCATTGTGAAATGGAAGAAGTTTGGAACCACCACAACTCTTCTTAGAGCTGGCCATCCGGCCAAACTCAATAACCGGGCAAGAAGGGCCTTGGTCAGGGAGGTGACCAAGAACCAAATGGCCACTCTAAGAGAGCTTCAGAGTTCCTCTGCAGCAATGGGAGAACCTGGCAGAAGGACAAACATCTCTGCAGCACTCCATCAATCAGGCCTTTATGGTAGCGCTTGGCATTCAGGCCAAAAGGTTCAATTTGTGTCTCATCAGACCAGAGAATATTTATCTTGATGCTCTTGGAGTCCTTTAAGTGCCGTTTGGCCAACTCCAGGTGGGCTGTCATATGCATTTTACTCAGGAGTGGCTTCTGTCTGGCCACTACCATAAAGGCCTGATGCCAGGCAAATGCTGACAGAGGTTCAACATGCTTGCTGTCGTACAGTACAACTGGAGTACAATGGCTGAGCCTCGCCCTGAGTGAAATGGCCTTTTATTTGTTTAAAATGTTCTTTACATTTTAAAAGCATTTCATTAAAATTTAGCTTTTTTGACATTCAAAGGTACACAAGGAGCCAGACAGTACATTTCACAAGGACATGGGTAAAAGTAAAAGGAACAACATTCAAGACACAATCTTAGACATCAAGACATCAGGGTTTTTGGGGTAAAGAAAATTGTAAAAAAAAGACAAGACAATACAAATATATATATATATTTTTTTAATTATTATTTTTTATCTTTTTAAAGCAAATGAAATTCTTGGCAAAGTCCAGCAATTGGGCTCTTTGGTGGTTCAGAGCATGTCTCCTCTTCGGGGTTAAACTATATAACCAGTTCTTCCCAGTGGCTGACCCCCCCATTTCTTTCATGCAACGTAGAGGATGCTCTCAGTCGTCAGAGAGGATCTCGGCAAGGGCCTGTTCTGGGAGACAACAAGGCCCCAGACGCCTCTGTCTATGCTGCTCATGTTCAGAGTCAGTGCATCCATGGGGGCAGTTCTCCATAAGGGCTAGGTGCTGACTAATCATGAATGACCAGGTGGGGAGACAACCGTGGGCAGACATCCATGATATATATTTTTGTTTATTGCTAATTGTTTTGTGTGTAATCCCATACTGAAGGCAAAATCCCTCAGGGTTCTATAGATGTCATCACCCCAAGCTGCTCCCCACCGCCACCCGGCAAAGGGTAGCCCCGGGTGTTGTCACCCCCCCCAGAGCTTGGAGAAATAGCTCAAGGCACATGACATACAGGAGGGGTGCTAGAGGGGCATCCCTGCCTGATGCCAGACCCAATGGTGAAGGGTGTAGGTCTTGGAACCTCCTCATCAGTGACTTAGTAGTTGACTGAGAGGAGGTTGATTGGCCGCCAGTTCTGGAGGTCCTTCAGGTCCCACTTTTTTAGGACAAGAGCCACTGAGATCTGCTGCAGTGAGTCACCCAACCGCCTGTATGTAGCCTTGAAAACCTCCTCCTTTAGGAGATCCCAGAAGGTCTGATAGAACTCAGTTGGGATTCCATCAGGACCGGGAGCTTTGTGTTCATTCTGGGAGTGCACGGCCCTGATCAGCTCCTCAGTGCTCAGCTCATTTCATGCTCTTTTCCCCAGGCGTCTGTCCAGGCAGTCCAGGAAGGTGCCCATGAGAGCCCTGTCCGTTCAGTTGTTTTAGTGTTGCGCTAGAACAAAAGCCTGCAACTATACCGACCCCTACATCTCTCCTAACCTCTCCCTTACCTGGTGTTAGTGGTTGACAAATAATAATTACACAGGTGTATATCATGGTTACAACCATAGGCTTTATGCATACTAAAATTATACAATTGACAAATTGGTGTATTAAACAGCATGGAGGATGTCATAGCCAACAAGATGTAACTTTTGATATAGTAGCTTTTACATGAGTCACAAACAAAACTAAAATCTTTGGGCATAATGCTGATATGTCAAATAGGGTGTTGATGCACTACTGTTCCTTGGTGAGTCAAAAGGGACATGCACAGTAACTGGACGAGACTCAGGGGAGGTAGCATTATACTGGCTAGAGCTAAACTGGCTAAGGATTTAGGTTATTGCTACATTAGCTAAAATGGCAAATGTAGTTACATAATTCAATTACAAACTATTAGTTTCAATTACATATTGCGGAATAGATTCAGTTTTTGCATGCAATTATTCAATTGAAGCTTTGAAAATTCAATACAATGTAATTCAAATTCAATTTGTGCTGACAAATATCGCAGACTGCCTAGATGGGTTGTGGGGTGGGGAAAAATGCTGTTTTTACTACTATTATTTTGATGTATTATTGTTTTAGTTTAAAAAATCCAAAATCCAATGTACATGTAGTCTGTTTGAGTTGCTAAGGGAATGTTGATGACGAAGTGATGATGAATTGCCATTGTTTGCATGGACACCGTCAAAGTGGTACATTTAAATTTTTTACCAAAAATATTTACAAATCAAATTTAAATGCAGGGGTAACAGATGTGTTGCCAGTAGTATAAATTGCTATTGATCATGCACTGACATTGAGCATTCTCTTGTATTTTAGAGTGGGAACAAGAATAAGCAAAAACAGTATAAAATAGGTCATCTTTAATAAATTATATATATTTTTGCAAGCAGCAGTAAGAAAAATACAATTATCTGAATATCAATTCATAATAAATAACATCAATAAATGAATACATGTCAATCAATAAATATTAATTCACAAAATCAAGCATTTTCTCCATATGCCTTTTGAATAATTTGGTAATCAACAACTACATAAATAAGGGAAGCCATGACAATGGAATATTTCTTCAAAGCAGTGTGTGTATGTCACTTAATAAACATACATTCCTACATGCAGTTTTATCATAATTTAATAAAGCACACATGAACACACACGTGCAAGTGCACAAAACCACAAATACACACACATTCCTGCCATTCCAAAAAATATTTTCTGTTCATCTCCCTTATGAGTTCTCTCCATCCTCACTCTGTGGTTGCCAAAAAAATAAACAATTTGGCCTCTCCTTTGCATTCCACACCAACGTTTCTTCACTGTATTCAAATCCCTTCCACATCCTCCTCTCAGCATCTGTACAGCAGAGCCGCCTGTCCAACCTTAATTCTGGGGCCTAACAGAGCTCCCAGAAGCATTCTTCCACCCCAATCAAAGAACTTGTTAACAGTCAGGCTGAGTGTTGACAGTGGGATTTGTTTCACATTAAGGCCCTCAACAGCTTCCCCTGAGTAGGCACACTGCCTGTCAAGAGCCACCTGGTGGTGACTTGTGGAGTTATAAGGCTGCCATGTCTCTTTTTTGCTGTTGGATCTGCAGAAGCTCCCTCGTGCAGGGTTTACACTGGAATTATCACAACTTTGCGGAGAGATGGAATGGCGATGACAATCTCGGTCTCTCTTCCTTTGAGTTTTGGAGGTGCTGCCCTGAGTTTTGTCACCACAAATTTGGCATGTTCCTTTCTGAGGTCTTCCAGATGGAAAGGACAAAACATTTGGCTCTGACTTTTTGTTCTGTCCTTTTGTGCTGTTGGAAGTTTCTGTCTCCCTCTTCTGGACAGTTTTGAAAATGTTTGTCAGGCCCTGGGGATGACTGCTGCTATTGCTATCATTATCCAACACCCTCTTTTGATGTACTTGTAATTCAGTAGCCAAAGGTGTGAGTGAAAGTGTCAGAGTTTTACGTTTGTCTGTGAGAGATGCAGCTCCTGATGGCATTTGCAGTTGCATTGGCATTGGTTTTGTCTGGCTTTTTTGGATTGAATCCTCAGTATGAATCACACCTCCAGGAGGGCTGTGTATCTCTTTTTGACTCAGAGTGAGAGTCCTGATTTTGTCAGAGAGAGAAATGTCTGTTGAATTGTGCTTATCCTGTTTTAAATTCAGAGTTAGAACTGGTTTAGTTTTGCATTCACGTCTATCCATACTGTCCAAATACATGTAGTCCTGATTTAAACTGTCTGTGACTTGGCCAGGATTCTCACAGTCTATGTGTATTTTAATATCCTCAGAACGTCCTTTAGAAACAAAGTGGTTATCCATAGCAACTGGAATCAGGGTATCCTGATTGGTTGAGACTGTGAAACCAGACTGCAGAGCTGAAATGAGCCGAGCATTTAGATTTGTGTTGTTGTTCTTTTGGGTTAGGGTGCCCTGGAAGCATTGCAGCTGACCCAGGAAGTTGAAATTCGGGGAAATTGAAGGTCTGCGCTCTTTCACAAACCTGAAAGAGATGAACAACAATGGATAAATCAATATGACTGCAGAAGAGATTTACATTGTTGAATGACAGACACAAAAGGAAACAATGAGACAAAATCAAAATACCTCCTCACAATGTATTACTCTTCTATATAATAACAAACAACTTGTCCTCACAAAAAGGATCACTCACTGACCTGTAAGCATCGTCTAGGTCAAGCCCCAAACGATACATTACGTAAGCCACAGTCAGGGCTGGGGAGCGAGAGATTCCTGCTGCACAGTGAACCAGCACTGAGTACCCGAGAGACATTGCACCATCTACAAAAGAGATCATACGTTATGGGAGTTACACAGTGTACTCATCTATTGCACTCCAAAAAAAAAATTACAGGATTTTTTGTATTATTGTCCACTGGAGTAACACAAATGTATAAAAGGAAATATATAACAGTGATATACTGTATATGAAATACCACCACAGGATTAAAAAAATAAGGAACAAAATCAATTTCATTGAATACAAATCATGACAAAACCAACATAACAATTCAAATCAGTATTTATTATTTAGGATAATGGGGATAATTATCTGTGCCACAGTAATGATCATTATTCATGTCCACAGTATTGTATGCACTGTATCTCTCCTAGAAAACTTTCAGGCCAGGCAAAACCTGAACAATGCTGTTATCACTACGTGTCAGAAAGCATTTTTTTATATCGCGAAATCGTTGTTGGTATTTTTATGAACAAAAATCAGTTATACTAAGTATGAATATAAGTATTTACCAATGAACTGTAGGGCTTCCGGGATCCAGGGCAGCAGTTCATCTCTGAGCGAGTCGTCGATGGGGATTCGTAAATATTGTGACTTAGGCAGGAACACTGGTTGGGGACAGCAGCGACTTACACTCAATACATAAGAGATACCCCGAGATGAGAGGCAGTCCTGGAGAAGAGACAAACTGTTTGAGACGGCGAGGCAGAACGCCGTTTATACAAAAGCCTTACAAGGCAAAACATATAACCAAGAACCGAGAGTGATATTGAAGGTTTTCAGGAGAAGCGATAGGTATTTCAGTACTGCTAAATCTTCACACACAATCACGGTTTACCTGCGTAACGTCGGTCTCAGCGCCCAAGTACAGATGTGGTATGATAAGGGATAAGGGTTGACGATCGGACTCTCTCTCTCTGTGGAACACCATCTCCGACTCTAGATGTCGTTTCTTATGTCTTTGTCTACATTGGAAGAGTTATTCTGCTTCAAAACCAAAGTAATGTAATCAAACAAAAACTATTTCGTTTAGATATGAAGCATAACTACATAATTATACTAGGCTATGCATCGTACTAATAATACTAGCCAGCTAGCGACATTTTAGTTTAGTTTTGCATTTATATACACATCATAAACATTCATCAACATTTACTGAACAGCACATTGTTTAAAATAGGGTTGATAATGACTTACCATAAAGGTCTTTACTTAAAGTTCAAATTATTTTAGACGTAGATAAAACACAATGCCTACAAACGTCGAACTGAATCCGACAAATCCATGTAACGTTTTGCAGTGAACTGACGAAAGACTAAATGAACAGTTGGTTAACCTTTTGAATATAGTTGAAAAGGTTTGACTAATTTGAGCGGTAGTAGGGCGTACTATCCCTGTCTTTTCTCGTTCTCTTCCTCGCTCTGCATCCGTAGTATTGTTTGTTGTACGTCTACACCTGAGCAAGGGAAAACGATGAGGTAATGCCATTTCATGAAGCTAAAAATAAGACGTGATGTCATTTTCAACCAATCAGTGAAGATGTCGGAGTCCAAGGACCGATGAGCACGCACCGTCTATTTGGTCATCATCAACATTTCTGTTAGATCTGTGCCTTTTATTGCGACAACTCGGTCTCTTCTTTTCGATTATAACGTATACATAAGATGCATTTAAATAGCGCAGGACAATTGTTGTTTACATTTTCAAACATTTGAATACGCATTTTTATTATGATTTGAACATTACAAGCGTGCTTGAAACAAGGATTTTCATGGATCTATATTTAAACAATGCCCTCGTCAACATGAAATATATTCTGCACGCATACATTCGGTGTATCCTTGGGTATTATATTATTTAAATTTATGTAATTATTGTAGAACTAGCAAATGCCTTTCCTGTTCATTGTGACCCACACATCCCCAAGTGCTGTTTGTACTTATGGTTTTGACTTCACAGCCTTTTCCCAGTGGGCTGTTTTATTGTTTCACATAAAAAGTGAACTTTTCAGCTTTTCTCCTAAATACTTTATATTAAAAAATAATCAATTTTCCTTCCAATTTGGTGGTCAATTATACCCTCTAATTCAACTATGCACACGTTTTTATACTTTGGATATTGCTAAAATGGTTTTGATGTCAATTTGATTAAATGACTACCCATGACTTGATTTTTGATTTTGATACACTTCTTATGCAACTATGATTGAAGCATATCACCTCATTAGTAAGAGGTGATTGGGCAGTGAAGTGATAAGCAGATTTAACGTGTTCACCACTAGCATGGCTGGGGAGCAGGGTTTGGGTGTAAACCCCCCTGAAATTAATTTATTAAACATTATGGTTGCACATGCTCCATATATACGTATAGACTAATATGCGTGAAATATAAATGAAACAGAAAGGACACACTCAACCAGAAAAAATACAGAATGAGAAACCGGTAGATATCTGGTATACTTTTACTTTCACAATTTCAGTACAGAGTAATATATTCTAACACAAGTGTTTCAACAGATTTTAAACCGATTCACTGGGTTGTGTCACTAGAGATACTGCATAGACGCACACAAACAATGACGATAACTCCTTATCTAAAATGAGAATGTCCCAGTACTTCATTTGAGTTTGATCAGGCCGACACTCAGACACGTGTAATGACAATGACTCCTCACTGAGCTAATATGACAATGCCTCAGTACTTCAATACATTTTAATATGATATAGACACAAATGCACGCACACACATCATACACGCACGCACGCACGCACGCACACACACACAGACAGAGAGAGAGAGAGAGTCAGTAGCAGGTTCCAAGTCAACGTGCTACCTGTTACTGTGCATGATAGTTGACAGCTGAATTGGTCCAGCACTCAGCCCTTGATATCAGTAAGACTGAGCTGTGCATATCCTGTACTGTACATATCAATCCCTAAACTCAGGACAATGGAGTTTAACATCTATTTACTCCACTGGTCTGTAACTACAAGTGTTGCTCAGGGTCTTTGGGAGTAACTGCAAATAGAAGAGCGACTGCCTGAAATTCTCTATCAGCTCTCCAACTCGCACAATACCACAGTGCCGCTGATGTGCACGTAGGAGTGAGTGTGCATAACTCAAGTATAAGGTAACTCCTCTCATTTTCATTCTATAGTTCATTCAATGGCTCTGAAACCTTTTCACCACATTCAAGGTGCAGTTAACACTGAAAATTGGCTTTGTAAAGGGAATGTCCTACAATATATAATGTTAAAAGTAAATAAAATACACCATCAGTTACAAATAGACAAATGCTACAAAAAAGTTAAGCATAAATTGTAATAACATTTCTTAAATATAATTATATGCATTGCTGTTAATGCTTGTGATGATTGCTACAACAGTTGTCAATCTGTGATACTATTATGGACATTTCTCAAATGCTCTAAAATATGAGAGTCAAGGATGGGATCTGAGCACAGATACTGGTAAGACAAGGCTAAAGTAAAGGCTTAAACCTAGAGTGAATTGGTTTTAGGAATGACAAATCTTCATAAATACTGGACTTTACAGAAATTCCCCAGCAAGGAAATGTTAGAAATGAATAAATAAAATAAAATACAACGGACAGGAAACATAACATAAGAACCTGTGCTTTAGCCATGGGGGCTGTGTGAAGTATTACAGGGCCATGAGGAATGTCTTCTTCTGGATAGGAACAGTACAAAACTGACAGTTACATAGATATAAGTGCATATACATGTATGTACGTGTGTGTGTGTGCATGTGTGTGCGTCCGCACACGCGCACACACACACTAAATGGTTAAATGTTACATTTATCTCCCAGGAATAGTTTTGTATTGAAATGTCAGTGACAATAGTGTGGGAAGGATATGAAGACACCAACATCACCATCCTCTCTCCTACTGCAAGCCAGCCGCCACTACAAGTACATACAGAGGGCATGAGGAGTAAACAAATCAAAACAAAAACACAGAAGTGTCAACATGTTCTTTAACGATTTGCCCACACGCTCACATACATACACAGGTAAACACCAATAAAAACAATCATAGCATAATAATAATCAGGACGATAATAATGACAATATAGTCATCATGTGAGGACAGCTATTTTTCCCTTATATAAGCACGCTTGAAGGTTTTGTTGTTTCTTTGTTAGTTGCCATGTTCTGGAACGTATATATCTGCCTCAGAGATTATTCTAGAACTGTTCTGCAAGCAGCTCACAGAGGCGTTTGGAGACAGTGTCCTTACTGCTGCGCAGTGTGAGCCGATACATCTGTGAGAGAGAAGGTGCAGAGTTACTTCTGAATGTACACACAGGACATTCCAATCTAACACAGGGATTCCCAAACTGGGGGTACTAAGCAAAATATCACTTTTGAAACAATTTTGAATATTTAATAAATCACAAAGTTTAGATTTTCACATAAAATAAACCTTGTCTGGTTTACACATCCTTTGTAATATTCTTATCATTGTAATTATTAAGTACTTCTATTGTACTTAATAGCTTCCGATGTAGCAAAAAATGCCTTGTTTTTGGCCGTACTTTCCACGTATCGACTCTGTCCAGAAAGGCATGAACATGAACAGTGAGGGGTGGGGCTAGAGTGAAACTAGATCTCTGACGTGCACAGTGTCCAAGAAGCAAGAATGAGAACGTTATATTGTTATTAATGAATAAACAGCTGTTTATTCACTTTAACTGATTACCTGATGTATCCACTCAATCATTAATTCTGACCACAGGTAATTATTCATTTCATATGGCATTCGGATTGAAATAGAGAAGCAATGATTGTGATAAACACAAATCTTGCATGAGTCGTGACTGACTCAGACAACATTTGAGAAGACCAGGACACATTGCATTGTGTATCACAGAGGAGTTAGAAGAAAGTTTAGCAAGCATATTTAATAGTTTGAAATTATTTTTAAGACATAATCTGGTTTATAGAGGCTTTGTGTTATAAGTATTGCATTTGCAGAAAATAGGTAGCCCACATCAAATTAAAACTTTCCCACTGAATTCTCTCCTTTCTCCATAGTGTGCTACCACTTTAAATCTGTAGTGAGGACACATGCACACAACGACAGGCAAAATGTAAACAAATCTTATGTCTAGCAGATTTTCTGCAAATCAGATTATATGTAACTCCAATTGTACACTGCAATCAATTTTCCTTAAAATTACTATAAATCATCAGAAAGTGTATGCAATGTCCATGAAAATACTATAGATATTTAAGAAATCTTGTTCATTTCAGACAACTGTTAGAAGCAGAGGAATTCTCAGCTGCGTGCATGCGCTTACTCTTGCAGGGAATCCCAGAAGTGCGGGGCTTGTATTTCACTGGTCACAAAAAGGTTTGTTGTAACTAAGAAAATTGTGTATAATGACTGTATCACTCAGTCTACTCTCTCTGTACCTGGGGAGATATATCCCACCCTTAAGGTTCAATGAATTTATGAGTGAAATATGAGCCCTGCGCTTCGGAGATTAGCCACAAACAATTACATCATTGTGCAGAATAAATTCAGCAGAATTATGTAATTGTTTAATGTTAGATAACTGAATTATATTACACTTGGCTATGTGTTGTTTCGATGGATTATGGATGGATTATGCATGATAATTGATAACAATTATGCCATGGGTTATGTCATCGATAATCGTCAAGTTTTATTGACTTTCAATTTTTCTCATATTGTAATAGCCTACACTTATGGCACTAGCACTATCGGGTCTGGGAGTTTAGCTATGCCAGTAAGCTACTGCATACAATTTACATTTCTAGATTGTAATGTTAGTTATTTTAGTGTTCCTCTAAGTCTTGTTGGTAAAACTGCACAAAACCATCTTGTTCATGCCATTAAAAACTACCTGAAGATCAAACAATTCAGGAAGTGGATAGCGATAGCAACCATGACATTGTGACTCAGATATTATAATACCTGACGGGGAAGACTGTATTCAAAACAATTTTATATGTAGCTTTCTAAATATTCTCCTCCTTAACCACTCAAATAGTTCATCTAATAGAAATGTTTTGCATCATGTCTTGTATTTGTTTCTTTTTTAACTAGCTGCCTGCCCAGGGACTACAGATTAAAATTAGCCTCCTTGGCTAACTCTGGCATTTACAGAAATGTTATGAATTTGCACTGTCCTTTAAAAATTAATAAATTAATACATTAAATTAAATTAAACAATTTACTATGGTATTTTTTAATATCTCAAAAACCAAAGTAGTACAAACAATTGTTAATATGGCAGAAACCAGCACATACTATTGATAAGAAACTGATTCAGCCCATTATTAATTGCTAATTTCAGAGCTACCAACACCAACTCTGCAGTAAATGTGTGGGAGACAGAAGAAACTGCATTAGGGCTGAGAATAGTGTATAGTTTTTAGCACTGCTTCTGATCTGATATTGAACGGATTTAAAAGTGTTTCCAAACTCTATAGAAGGCAATTGTGTTTTGTAATTTATGCTCACACACACCACCTGGTGGTGAAGACAAAATGCTGAAAACGGGAAAACTGAGGTTTCAAAAAGATAATACGCTGACTTGGCAGACCATACTTTCTGAGCCATGGCATGGGCAGGACATTTTTGTCTGCACTATCTGTACATGTCTTATATAGGTCTATGACATAATGACATCACTATTTAGACATGATTCCATGTAGTGTTTTAAAAGTAATTTAATTGTAACCTGTAGTGGGTGTTGCATAAAGGTGTTAAAGGTTAACCATTTTATTCAAATGGGGGTCCTCAGAAACAGGGTGGCTATTTCAGGGTGCTTTAAGATGAAGTTTAGGAACCCCTGGTCTAACACAGACTATATGGGAATGCTAACTCACTGAGGATGCTCAGACAGTTGGACACTACAACATGTACTGTAACATTAACACAGTACAGGGTTCCCACTCAAATCAAATTTCTATTTTCCATGACATTTCAATGAAAAAAATGTAAGGTTTTCAATGACATTTGTTTTTGAGATTGACACAAAAATGGACTTTACTTTCTAACTTAACACGTTTTGTTGCCAGTGCAAATACACATCTCATTGTGTGTGTGTGTGTGTGTGTGTGTGTGTGTGTGTGTGTGTTTGTGAGAACAACCGTGGCAGGTGGCAACAACAGTGGCACACATTTTGCGGTAACAAAATATATAACGTTACATGGAATCAGATATTTCCATGACTTTTCTGCATGACAGAATAATTTTCAATGATTTTCAACATTTTTCCATGATGCGTGGGAACCGTGATAGTACTGAGACAAGGAGGCATAGAGGGGTGAATGTGTTTTACCTGCACATCAGGCTTGAGTTGCAGCAGGCACAGAGAGACAGACAGGTACCAGTGAGACAGGAAGGCAATGAGAAAGGCAGGAGATACCTAGCATGCCTGTGCATGTGTGAATGGCTCAAATTAGAGTAGACAAAGAACGAAAGTGTGAGAGGGGTACAAAACAGAAGGAAGAATGCACAGTGAAGAGCCCCAAATGGTCATGTAGAGAGACTGCTTAGGCAGGTGTAAGTTAGTGACAAATGGAGAGGGGTGTGTGTGTGTGTGTGTGTGTGTGTGTGTGTGTGTGTGTGTGTGTGTGTGTGTGTGCGCGCATGCATGTATATGTGTGTGCACATGTATCTGTGCGTGTGTGCCTGTGTGAAATCCTTACCTGGGCCTGAGCATTGGGCTCCAGTCTCAGCAGACAGCCCACCTGCTGGGCCTTGGTCTGAATGACTCCAGCGCACACAAAGTTCTCTGGGTTTGGGTCCACATTCTCCAGCAGGGCGCAACCCAGCCCCAGCAACTGAACCACACAGAGGAGACACAAAGTCTCATCACTTATTCAGTTTACATGAACTTTTCAACTTCAGACCAGTGGTATAGTCCCTCCAAAAGTTCATAAAGGTGTAGTCACTACAAATTCAGTTTCTCCACACAATGTAGTAACATGCTGGGAATAACCAGAGGGTGTACAATGAAAAAGACAAGTCTGAGCATTGAGTATTATGAAAATAAAGACAGTACAGTTCATGTCAAAGCCAGTCTGAACAATAAGGCAAGACAAATATCTTTGTATCTTCCAAAGAGACAAAGGTGAGTTTCATATGAAAATATAGTCTTTTCTCAGTACAACAGTTTGATAGCTTAATACATCTTGGGCTCCCTAACACAATGCTTACTTTCTATTTGGCTATTGCTTTTTTGTTATTGTGACACTAGTGTTCTTACTGAAACCTGAATCTGCTTGGCTTCCTCTCTACTGTGACAAGGAGAGAAATGCAAGGTGTGCATTACCTTGGTTTTAAGCAGCTCTATGTCCATGCCGTGACTTGCTTTAAAAATCTTCTGTGCTTCTTGTTGAGGGCTGAAATGAAAGTGACAATTTTCAGGAATTCATTCATTCCTTCCCCCACAATGCACACACACACACACGCGCGCACGCACGCACGCAAACAGCAACTTACAGATTCAGTTGTTTCCAGCGCTGAAAAAAGTCCTGAGATGCCATCTCAGTTGGCTGGAAGAACTTATTGATGGTGACTGGGAGTTTCAGTGTGATATTCTGTAGAGCTCCACCATATCTACCAAAGAGAGGATTCATATCCATGTACAAATATAATAATGTACACATATAGAGCATACAGCAGTGGACATGCTTCCTTACACAGAGATACAATACTTGTGTGTCCACATTACAGTTCATTGATAGAGACAGATAAATTGTGTGTTTGTACCTGAACTTGATGTTAAGCAGTGGGGCCTCACTGAAGTCAGTGAGACACTCTATATTGATGACCTGCTGCACCTGCGCTCCTCCTTCCACTAAGGGCTCTACTGGTTTAGTCTGCACATTGAGCTGTGAAAGAATTGAGTCAAGGTCTGCTGGACCACAAATCTATAGAATCAGGAGTGTCACACACCAGAGTATTATTGAACGAAATCAAGGACTGGAACAATCTAAAACAAACAGAGCATCACACACTAGTGCTGCAGTAAACTCTCAGGGAATGGAATTAATACTGAACAGACCAGTCGTTCTGCAATAGAGCACTGAGCCATTTCTATTAAATACCACCACATTTCTGGACACTATAATAAACATGTTTATAATGTAATGTAATGAGTCGCTTTTTTGTATCATATATTGTGAATACAATATACAGGACAAAAAGCTAAAATGGCAAACTTGATAAATGTGAGGTTTATATGGATTTCTTTATGGACCTTTATTCTGGACAGGGGTCCGTATTAAAGCCCAAGTATATAACTCCAGCCCTTAATGACCACATATCAATCTTCTATTTTACTGAACAGCACAGCACAGGTCTACAATGGAACAATACTGATAGTACAGGAATCACAACACTGTCTGACTGTACTGGCACTGACAGACAGTGGAGTCAGCAGTGTAACACAGTATATGAAGGATATGAGACTGCAACTCCCCAGGGCAACTGACAACAGTGCTAAAACTGACAAACTGCACCGAAGTCTTATTGCCGTAGAAAAGGTACATCCTTCCTGAAGAGGGGACAGAGAGAAAGAGGCTTAGTAGACATTGACTGTAGATTACAACACCATTAAAAGTTACACTACAGTAGACTACTCCCCGTTTAAGATGATAAATACATTATATAGCCACTTTATAAAAGAGGGTGAATGCAGTTTATACAGTACCACTGACTGTACACAACAGTAGACTAACCCAGTCTTATATAATGCATATATTATAGAGCCACTTTATAAGGCCTGAGGTGAGGGTGAGTGCAGTGTATATGCAGAGTACTGCAGGTTAAAATAGCCACCGTGAGTGAGGGTGAGCATAACAGTAATTCACCCAGGTTCTGGCGATACTCAGATTTGATCCCGATCTGAAGCAGCTGATTCTCAAATAGAACTCCGTTGTTCTTACACACAAACCTGAGGAGGAGGAGGAGTCAGTGGTAAGGGGCGGAAAAGTTATGAAAGACTGGCCATGACCAGACTTTGCATACAGATGAGACTAAGTATATTTTGGATTAGCATTTTTCCATTACATTACATTTACATTTTTCTACTGTCCGATTATAGATTTTTGTTTAGGTTATGTTTTTCTCCCTTTTCATCAAATGGCACCATATTACAGCCTTACATACCAGCATGCAGCTCACTTCTGGCTGGAAAAAAACACAGGCCTCTATGAGAGGCACAATAAGAGGGTGACTACCTATTCATCAGATTTGAAAATGTGGTTCTTGAAACTATTTTTTTCAGAATAAGAATTCTCTCCTTTTCTATATGCTGCAATTCTGTATGTGGTTATTAAATGACATTTAAACATTTTTATACAGTTATATTTCTTGAAATTATTTTGAGATAATATTTGGTTTAAACATTTTGTAATATGTAAGCCATAGCTATATCACAGGCAAATATTTAGGCAGAACGTGGGGAATATTATTAAAAACAAACGTGAAGTAAGCAGAGTATGAGAGAGGAAAAAGCCATAACTAATACGGTCTGGAGCCCATACGTTTCACACTTCTAATGGCAGCGTTACAGGTCAGAGGCACAGGAAGCTCTTACTTGTTCAGAAGCTCATCTGATTCAGGAAGGGGTGGAGCAGAGTCTTCAGAGCTGAGGAAGGAGCAGGTAGAAGGGTGTCGAGAAGGATGTAAACACAGAAGAAAGGAAGAAGGGAAAACAAAAGCAGCAAATGGAGAGAGAGAGAACAAGGCAAAATATGAGATTTGAGAAAAAAGGGATTCAGAGGAAAAGCAGAGGGGTAATGAAGTGAGAGAATGAGTGTCTGGTGTCAGTAACAGAATACAACGAAGTGTGAGATGTGAGGGAAAATGAAGACAACGTAGAACAAAAAGAGGTGCTTCGTGTTTGGAATTATAGAACAGGTTGCTAGATCGACCTACATAATTAAGAACACAAGTCAATATTTCAAAGGTGGAGTACAATGAGAGGGCTTATTTCCATATAAAAGATACATGCCCCATCTACTGTATTTACCCAACTTTACTCTAGAATAACTATACTGAAATACTTTTGCATCAGAAGGCCCTTAATAATGAGTTAATCAGTTGAATAAATTTGTTTCTGCAAAAGTTTTTGCTCTCAAATATGTTTTCACTTATACATACTAATACAGCAATCTTTAATATCTGTATCATTTCACACTGCTTTCATTTTATTTGTATGATAGTCTCTATCTCTGGCCCCTTACTCCGATTCACCAGGAGCCTCGATCAATAGGGAGTCAGAGCTCTCAGTGGGAGGTTCCAGATCTCTGCCAATGTCCAATCACAATCGAGGATGAGAGAGATACAGAAGCCCAGCACACAGAGAAAGAGAAACAGAAAGAGGGAAGGGAGAGAAATCGCAAGATAAAGAGAGAGTCACACACAGAGCAATATACAGGAGACAAGAATATTACACAAACACAAAGGAGAAATATCACAAAAACACAAGAACACAATACACAACTGACAAAGACAGATAGGGCAAAGAGGCTGACAGACAACAACAGCATCATCATCAATAATTTAGGAAAGCTTCTTCACACTAAGTCCACACTAATGTATCTGTGCTAGTTTCCTTTCACACTGTTAAAATGTAGATGGCCAGAATTCAAACTTTGAGATTTTAATTCTGTAATGCTGAAAATCACAGAGTAATAATTACAAAAATTGAAATGGACTGGATATTGAATGAAGGAAGCCTTACATACCTGAGGAAGCCTTCATCGTTCACCCCAGAGGAAAGAGCTGTAGGTCCGGCCTCTGAAAACACATCAACCAATAGGCTTCCAGTGCTGGGACCTGCTGAGCCAATGGCTGCTGCTGAACGCAGACCTAACAGATCTGTTGAGGGGGAGGGAGTGGACTGGGATGAGGAAAAAGGGCCAAAATGAGAAAAGAGAAACAGCAGTCAGCATTTGCCATCACCCCAGCCTCTCCCCTTTCCTTTGGTTAGAAGCGTCTCACGGCCCTCACAGCGTTGGACGCAGCAGCAGACATGTCGTTCCCCCTGTCCGCCCCGCCATTCAGCTCTCCTCCTCCCTCTCTCTTCCCTTCCTCCAGCTCGGAGACGGGCAAGGCGCCAGGACCCTTCTTCTTCTTCAGCTTAGCCAGGATGGATGACTCCCTCTCTGGAAAGGGGGGCATCTCTTCCAGCACTGTGGCCTGAGAGAGGGTGGGGAAATCAAGGCTGAGCATAGGATCTAATGTAAATTGTAAACTAAAACTCAAGACCCACCATTTTAGAATGACTTCATATATAATGCAATGTGTTTTAGTAAAATAATAACTAATAAAATAATGAAAATAATTAATTTGTTTTGCACCTTTCCAGCAGTATAGCACAAAGTGCTTCACAAAATAAAAAACAATACAAGACCAATTAAAATGATGACAAGACAAAATGGAAAAAGCATAAAAATAAAATAATAAAACCAGTTTAAAATAAAATGATGAACAGTTAAGATTGTAAACGCAATTTTATAAAAGTGTGGTTTTAAAGGGGACACTGAAGCAGTTGTTCTAATAATAGAAGGCCGTTCCAGAGACTGGGTGCTTTGATAGAGGCTCGGTCTCCTTTGCTTTTCAACTTTGACTCCGGAACAGCCAATAGTGTATCTGATGATCCAAGAGGGTGATTTGTGTAGTGACATGAGTTCAGTGATGTATTCTGGTGCCAAGCCATGCATTCCTTTGTAAGTAATTAGAAGCTAAAATTGGGGAAATATGTGCCATTTGGGGCCATTTGTTCTTGTTAACAGCCTGGCTGCTGAATTTTGTACAACTTGGAGCCGGGTAAGAGCTTGAAGGCCCAAACAAGTAAATATGGAATTGCAGTATGTTATAATATAGGATATACACTACCGGTCGAAAGTTTTAGAACACCACCATTTTCCAGTTTTTACTGAAATTTAAGCAGTTCAAGTCCAGTGAATAACCTGAAATGGTACAAAGGTGAGCAGTAAACTGCCAGAGGTTTATATATATATAAATTTAAAAAAAATATCAAAAAAAAGTTTAGGTTACCAAAAACTGAAAAATAATGTAAACTTTTTGGCAGTGAGTACTTTCCTACACCATCAAAAGGCACTTGGAAACTCCAGGAAGAGGTCTGGCAGACCCAAAGGGGGGTCTGCCAACAAAATCAGAAGACAGGTTTCTGAGAGTCAACAGCTTGCGTGATAGGCGGCTCACAGGACAACAGCTTCAAGTACAGTTTACACTGGTCGAAGTAAGGAAGTCTCAGTTTCAACTGTGAAGAGAAGACTTTGAGCTGCAAGTTCGACAGGTCGAGTGGCAGTAAGAAAGCCATTGCTAAGATGGCAAAATAAGAAAAAGAGGCTTGCCTGGGCCATGAAGCACTGCCAGTGGGCTACTGAAGACTGGAAGAAAGTCTTATGGACCAATGAATCATTGAAATCTTGAAAGGTTTTTGTAAGCTGTCGAGTAGGCGAAAGGATGGTTCCTGTGTGACACCAACTGTCAAACATGGAGGAGGAAGCATGATGGTCTGGGGCTCTTTTGCTGGATCCAGAGTCGGCGACTTGCACAGAGTGACTGTTAACCCACGTTAACCCATTACTTGTTCCCTGAAATTTTTTAAACTCTGAAATTGACATTATCTTGGTTTTTGGTAACCTAAACCTTTTTATTTTTATACCTCTGGCAGTTTACCACTTACCTTTGTACCATTTCAGGTTATTCACTGGACTTGAACTGCTTAAATTTCAGAAAAACTGGAAAATGGCGGTGTTCTAAAACTTTTGACCGGTAGTGTAAATGCCTGTATGAGGAGTCCAAATGATAAAATTGACCAGATTTTAGATGAATTTCTTAACTGGTAAAAGCATGACAAACTTTGTTACATATTGATCAAAGTTGAGATTAAGATCAAGGGACATTGCAGGTTGCCCACTGCGGCCGGGCTTTGTTTCCCCAGCTGTGCCAGCCCGGCTCTGGCCGGAAGTTCAGGGGCAACTGTCCGCCCCAGAGGGAGGGGGAGGTAAGCTGGCATGAGCACCGCATGCACAGAAAGCTTCGCCCAAACGGGGCTTGGGCGAGTGCAGTCTCGAAGGAGAAGGTTTGCCTGCTTCCTGAAGGGGGATAGTTGGATCAATAGAGGGTACAACTGGCTACCAAATTGGGGAGAAAAACAGAAAATCTGAATTTAAAAAAAAAAAAAAGAAAAAGATTTAGGGACATACCAGGATCAAGAAACACTTTTTTTTTTTTTTTTTTTTTTTAAGCTGGAGGATGTTTTGAGACATCCAGCTGTGAACACTGCAGAACATGTTAACATGTTAAACTTGCTAAATGAATTTGGTTTGATGGACAGGTACCACCAACTGTCATCAGCATAAAAAGGAAAGTAGATCTGTGGCACGGGAGCCGGCGGACCTCCGGGACCACGGACAGCTCCCCAGAAGACGCAAGGGAAAAGGAACCAACATTCCATAGTGGGGCAGCTGTCCGGTGCTGAACCAGGGAGACAGCTGCAGTCACTCTATCAATCAGCCAGCTGTCTGCCATTTCGTAATCAGTAGGGACTGCATAAAAGGAGTCAAACACAGCCTGCGAGAGAAGCGGCGGCAGGAAAACAACCGACAATACGCTTCTCCCGGGTTGTCTCACTCTTGCTCTCTCTCTCTCTCTCTCTTTTACAGATACCGACATCTCCTCCAACCGCCTTGCTGGTACCAACTGGGACTCCTGGCCCGATGACGGTGCAGCCTCGCTCTCCGACCCAATCCAGCCCACACAACTTAACCTTGGAGAGGGACCGGATCTCATTGCTTGGACCGAGAGCCGTCCGGCAACAGAACATTGAGACATTTTAATCCGGTGTGACTGCGGTCTTTGTTAACTGTCATTTTCTGTAAATAAATAATTTTGTTTAAGTATCTAACCTTGGGTGAATCTGTCTCGCGCCCGATTTATTGGCCACACCTTCCCCAGGCGTGTGACAAGATAAAAAATTTGATTGTGAATATTTTGGCCCAGAGGTAGCATATCGATATAGAACAAAATCAACCCTAGGACAGATCCTTGAGGAACACCATGTGTAATCATTGCTAATGAGGACAAATTGGACCCAATTGCAATCAGTTAGGATATATAGGATAGAATCATTAGAATAGTATTATATGCTGCACTGAGATTTAAGAGGACTAAGTTAGAGCCTTCACTGTTTTTACCAGTGAGTGCACTAGCGAATTTAAATTCAATATCAACTCTTGCTCAGGGGAAGCAATGGGTTCAAGCTTAGTGACATCAGAAGCAGAAGAGTCCTTTAACCCTTTCCAACCCGACCATTCTAATATGAGAAACATGTTTCCGATGGTTGCAACGTCAAGATCTCTTTAATACATTCACCATTTTTTCATGAAACCACTCTTTTGATAGGTTAGAATGTATATTTTCATTATATATGGTGGGTTTAAGATGAGGGGGGACTAGCTACTTTCTCCAAAAGAAAAACTTCTGCTCCTTGCCATCCATCAGGTTACTGACAGCTTCGGACAGACATATTGAGGTAAGGGACTCTATACAATACGTTTTTAATGCTGGTAATATATTATTAGCCTTTAGGATAGTTTTGTTGTTTTGATAAGACATCTGTGAGATGAACTTTTGATACCTGTGGAGAAAGCTGAGTAACGTTAGACAATGAGATTTGAAGGCAATGCCAGACCTAGCTTTTCCCTGACTATATTATATTAATTATATTAATTTTCTTTATTCTTCAACTTTATTAATGACATTGGCATATTTCAAGAATAAATCGGTTTTTGTAGTGAATCAGAAATATACAAAAATCCTCCTCAGACAATGTTAGATAACTAGCTTGCGTTAGATAACATTAGCTTGCTAGCAAACAGTTGCAGTCAAGATGCACTCAACGTCACCCAAAAATAAGTATATATATATAAGGTATATATATATATTTTTAATGTTCTCTAATATCATATTTGATGACCGCTAAGAATATTTGTTATTCGGTATCAGAGGTAAAACAAACTAAACACCTAGCTATAGATTAGCTGTTAGATAGATAGGCTAGCTAGCTGTGGCAGCTACAGGGAAAAAAATTTTAGATTGTAATGTTAGCCAAAAGAGTAAATGTAATCCTACTAGCTAGCTACATTTAGGTGTCTGTTTATATATTGTATGTTTTCTTTTTGACATTTTCTAATATCGTTTTTGATAACTGATATGTACACATCAATATTTGTCATTGGAATCAGAAGTAAAACTAACTAAACAACCAGCTATTTAGATTAGCTGGTTAGATAGATAGGCAAGCATTCTAATTCAATCAATGTTTTTTTTTTTTTTTTTACAATATTTCTTTAACTAGTGTTTTTTTATGATGGCGGCGTAACCTGCACTGTTTTCAGGTTTTAATGAGACAATGTAACCTCCTAACCTTGTATTTTTTACAATAACATTTTTAAATCTCATATTGCTCGTGTATGCATTTTATTATCATATGTAAGACTAAATGTTATTTGTAATATGCCATGGTGCAGGTATGTTTATTCTACTATCCAGATAAGAAAGTGTCTGACCACAGAACATTCCATATGTAGAATTTTGGAAAAACACCATCAGTCACTAAAAAGCCTGTAACTCTTACACCGTAAAATGTATTTCTATTCTGATTTCAGATTTCAGATTTTAAATGCTTGCAAAATAGACTCAATGTGGGAGACAAAATACAACCAAATCTGAGAGGGTTGTGGAATGGCGCTGGTTAAGTTCACATGGATTGACAGTTTTTTTTACTCATTAAATACTATAATTTCTATTGTGGTGATTTTGTGCATCCGCCCTCTATATCTCCACAACCTCCCTTCTCCCACCCGCTCACCAAGACGTCGGTGCTGGCGATGGAGGACAGCTTGAGGTACTCCACGGCCCTCTGTTGCAGCTCCACATCGGAGTTACGGATCTGGCTGTCAGAGCGCAGCACCTCCTGGATGGTGGGCTTGGTCTCGGGGAAGAGGTTGATGAACTTGATGTAGGCGGAGAGCAGCAGGGCACGGGTGGGCACCGAACACAGGTGGAACTTAGAGTGCAGCAGGTTGAACTGGACCAGAGGGCTGAGGGGAGAGATGAACAGATGTGAAGATGTGGGAATAGAGGAGGAAGGGGATGAGAGGAAGAGAAGGGGAGAGAGGAAGAGAAGGGGGGGAGAAAAGGGAAGAGTGTGCATAGAGAAATATTGTACCAAAGGACAATGCACACATTAAAAATTTCAGCATTAGTGAATATAAAAAAGGGGAAAATGTATTTATTAGCTGCACCACAAAGAACATAACATATTCCATTTTGCAAATGCTTTTATCCAAAGCAACTTACAGTAGTGAATGCATATTTTTTTCTGCATATGTGGTCCCAATGGGAATTGAACCCACAACCTAAGCATTGTCAGCGCCGTGCTCTACCTACTGAACAGGTGCTGCAAATCTTCCATAACATGTTCATAGACGTGCACTTCGTACAATCATGATACGTAGTGTAGCACAGAGGGTAAGTAACACAGTTACGGGTCAGTGCGCTCTCTCTCAGGGCACTGTCAGAGGGGAGCTAGATGGAAGCCATCTCACCTGGAGCGAGGGTCCCCAGCAATGAGGTTGCCAAACTCCCCCAGGATATATCCCCCAACCTTCACCATGTTCTCATGACACGCTGGGGCCTGCAAGGCCTGCGAGGGATACAGCAAGGCTCACAAAATTACTGGACTCTGGTATCAATGGTTCCCAATTGGTTGGTTGTGAGGGGTTGGAGTGGGTGAGCTAAATGTTAAAAAATTACTTACTGTATATTATGCATTTTCCATAGACCTTCGCACCAGTCAAAATAAACAGTGTACAAGCAGTTGTTTTAAAGTATGTTAAAAACATTTGACCTCTATGAACATGTGCCAGGCTATATTTTAATAAGGGGTGGGTCACAGAAAATGTATTTTCTCATCAAGTGGATTGTGGGCTTAGGAGGTTTGGGAACCACTGAACTAGAGAGCCCATAATATCCTAAGAATTATTCTGCTGGGAGATTTAAGTTCTGAAGAAGGGCGAGATATGTGTGTGAGATGGAATCAACACCGTAGGTGTGATCGAAAATAAGAGCAGTACAGGGTACCTCAAACACGGTCTTGGCAGCATATCCTTGAACGTCGTCCCTGTTGATGACAATCTGGATGACCCTGTACCACACCTCCTCACTGACATAGTCCCCTGCGATGCGGATCAGATTGAGGATGGTGTCCACGTACCAGGAATAATCCACTGCATACTTCTCTGCCAAGATGGCCACCTTTAGCACCTGTGCAAGAACAAATGCGTCATTGAACGGCATGCTTGCCAAAAATCTCACGGAGTAAAACACCACAAGGACTCGAGGCTAGGGAGATCAATATCTCAATATTTTTCCCCCACACCTTTTTAGTATCCAATTCCCTCTCTTTTTTCGTGCCAATTATCCCTCCCTCGTGTGAGAACTTGCTGCCATAGTCCGGCCAGTAGCGAGCGCTGCACTGCTTCCTTCGAGCCAGTGCTCGCCTAGGCCGAAGCCTGTCACTGACGCACGACCACTCATATATGCAGTGAGTCTAGAACTCCTGGCCAAAGCAGAAACTGGCAAAACTGGTGGAATCGAACCCCGGTCGCCATGGCTAGCGTCGAACGCTCTTGCCGCTAGACCACGCGGGAGGCAGGGAGTTCAATATTTAACACTGGATGACTGGACAGACACTAGCACTGAATTCACTGTACCCAATGTCACACAAACTGACAGAAATAGGAAAAGACAAGAGAGAGAGAAAGACAAACCATCTCCTCCCTGATGGAGTAATCCGCAGTCTCCAGGTAGCTCAGCATCTCTGCCACAATCTGCTTGGCGTTACTACGGTCACACATTGCATAGAGCAGGTCTGCGGCCCTCTGTCTCACACTGACATCCCTCTCAGTCTGGAAAGGTCAGTGCAAGATTTACTTTTAGTTTTATATATGCCAATAACAAAAGGTTCAGTGAAAAGAACATCTGTTAAAAGAATTGATTGTAGAGCGTAGCTATCATAGTATATGACATGATGTACTATTGTAAATGCCCTCTTGCACAATTTTTTTAAATAAGTGTTCTTTAGATTATAATTGTATTATTGCAGATGTATAACAGTGTATGTAGGAGTGTCTGCACAGTGTATATAGGAGCAAGCAACATGTGTAACAGTGTATGTACCTTGAGAGCGTTGATGACAGTCTCAATGTGGGTTTTGACAGCCTCGTGGGAGAACTCAGAGCTGGCCAGAGTGCACATGCTCTCCAGAGCCAGGTAGCGCAGGTTGGTCTCACGGTGCTGCAGGAACTGGCCCAGCTGGTTACAGGCACGCACCAGCAAGTTGGGCTCACTGAACAGAGGGGGTAAGTGAAGGACCAGGTTAATATTCACACAGACACAAACTAGTCCTGGCTAAAGCTGGTTTTCCAATTTCCTTGAGATGACCAAGACCAGATGTGATCCAAGACAGATCTTGTGACTGACATTTACTCTTAAAAGACAAGTGGGGAACATTCCTGTACATATGCACATGAGAGACCTTACCTATCGTAGTGTATGATGAGAGAGATGGCCTCAAACAGAATAGCGTTCTTGGCATTAGAGTGCTGGACCTTCTTGGATTTGGGTGGCTCCTGAGCCTTGTTGAGAATGGTTTCTAGACACTCAACCAGTCTGCCCTTCACAGCGCCATCCTCTGGCGGGGGGTAGCACTGCAGCAGCCTAAGCAGCTTACAAGACAACCAGGGGGCCGGGACAAAGTAGTATGTGTAGTCTTGAAGGTCCGTGGAGGCCGATGACACAATCTGACAGAGAAAGTGAAACAGGGAACACAGAAGGATTCATACACTGTACATAAATGTACTGTAGTTGTATTGCTATAGCTGGCCAGACAGAATGAAGAGGAGAATACAACTACTTAAACACATTAGGTTGCCCCAATGCTGAGGCTACATAGTTAAGAGCATTGGGGACAATTCTATATCTATTGTCAGGGTTAGACATGCAAAGGGGTGGACAGTTTCTGATAAATGTCCTGCAAATTTCAGGCAAATTTCCATGAGAACTTTGGCTTGGGAATTTGGGGCATTTTGTCCATCAAGAAAAGCATATACAATTATATTTTTAATGTTTTTACAGGTCATCTTAAAATTACTAACAAAGCTGGAGTATAAATAAAAATGAAATAATTGAACCATTTTGTATTCACTTTCTTTATTTCTTCTGGGTTTCTTTGTTTTCATAATCACAAAGTTGCATGTGTCTGAAAGACAAGGTGGATGAGTGATTTGATCCCCCTATTGGTGATGCAGCATCATGCATTCACAGTTCATGCTTCCATCTACAGTGGCCCTGAAGTGCAAAAACACAAAAACAAATCGGAACACACATTAGGAGAATGCATCTTATTGTGTTTTCCGATTTGTTTTTGTGCTTTTGTTATTGAGCTCTAGTTTGGGGAGGATGGTATCAAAAACGCACCTGAACGGTAGTGTAATTGCTAAAACCCCTTTACAACGATGCAAGGTTTCCTTTGGTTTGCATTTACTATCATGAATGTTCTATGCACACACTGTGATGCTAATGAAGACGCACGCAATTGAAGAGAGTGCACAGACTTTTTGGAAAACTCCTTATACTTTTCTCTTAGTTTATTTATATTTATTATTTGGTTTTACAATATCAAACGCAAAGACGACCCGTTTCGACGGCCAGGATCCTGTTTGCCAATGACAAAATAACCTATAGCTTTTCCTGTGTTGCCTAACTACAGAACACTAACTGACACTGTAAACAGTTTTGTGCAATCAGGACAGAACAAATGTATTATTATTATAATTATATATCATTTATATTGGTGCAATATATTGATATATTTTATTTATTTTGCTCATTTTGACAGCTGTTCCGTTTGTTTTTTTAATAAAAATTCGTTTTCAGATTTTATCCTGTTTTTCTCTCACTTTGGTAGCCAATTACACCTGCTATTTGTAGGTCAATCCTTCCCTCGTAGTTCGCTGCCATAGCCCTGTGACCGGTAGTGACACAGGTGAAGTATCGTCTCCTCCGAGACGGCACCCGTCATGCTGTCGACCGTAACTCAGGCACCCCAGAGCCACTCCTATGCGCAGCGAACGTCTTGTCGGCTTCCCTCCCCCCTCCCTGGGGCGGACAGCCAATTGCTGCCCCCAGTGGCACTCCCGTCCAGAGCCGACTCTGGCGCGACCGGGGAATCGAACCCCGGTCGCCGTGGCCAGCGTTGGATGTTGAAACCACTAGACCATGCGGGAGGCCCCTGTTCCGTTTGTTTTTGTAACGTTGATAATGGTAAATGCCTGTCGGTTACTTTTTTACTATTGGGAAAATATATATCAAAACATCTGTTGTTCCTACCTAATTCTTTGGTTTGACTTTGGTGTGTGTGTATCATAGGCAACAACATGTTGTAGTGTGATTCTGTCACAGGGAAGTGAATTTTGCCACTTGGAGACACTTTAAGCTATCACATTAGTATCAGTTTTGTGAGCAAAATAACAATCCATAATGGTTTGGTGGATAGAAACAGGTTTTACAGTCATCAAAACATTTGAGTATGTTTCCCAGTATCACAGAAGTGAATAGAAATCATTGGGCTAATTTAGCCACCTTGGATAGGTTTTGGGACACTTGGAGACCACCAGTGACATGACTCACTGAAAGGCCTCTAGTTCATGAGTCCTTGGGTCTAGAAGTCTGTGGTTTACACTTACGCTTAACCACTTAGTTGACATATTGGACAAGGCATACACAGAAATCCACAAGTATATCATGAAATGTTATTCATTTATTGCTTTTAACATGATTCTACACAAGAAAACTTACTTACTTACTTAAAAGCCTACTTTATTGTATGTTTATTCTTCAGTCCTTTGGGATGTGCTGTGTACAAATGCTATTTGTACACAACACACCCCTATAAACCACAATGTGTTTCCGTTCAAATGATACCAAATGTAGGTATGTGGCCATCACAGTTCCTGAGCTATGAACAGTTATATTTGGGTATGTCCAAATAGGCGTGAATGCAAAAATAGGAGGTGACAGTTAAGGGGTTAAAAGTATTTTGTGTCTACCATGACTGATGACTATTGGTAGTGAAATAAATGTACGAACCAGTGAGCTGTCCAATTTGTTAGCACCATCAGTACACTGATATTGCAAGACTTGATAGTAAGCAACATCAATTTCTAAGGACAGTGGGATTTGACCACCGACTTTTCTGTTACTTTCCAGAATGCAAATATTTACAAGGACTATGGGAACCCTGTGTAAATGTTTCCAAAACAAATAAAGTTGGTTCAAAATCAGAGCACTAGACCATAATGCTGTGTTAGTACATGCAAAAAATAAAACTTTTTTGTTCCTGAGAATGACATTTTTTGGATATTTTTTCCTTTTGTTGTTGCGAAGGTTGTTGTGGGACACCGACGATACAACTATTGAAATTATTGACTGGACATTCTAGGACAGAGACAGGCTGGAAGTAACTATTCATTTACAAATGCATTCATAGAGACATTTACTGAAAGATACTGTGATACATACCCTGCTCAGTCGCGAGACAGCCAGAGACACACAGGTTTTGAACTCATCTGGGTTCTTCTGGCTCAGACAGGTGATGAGGGAGATTGCTGCAGTAACCACTCCCTGAGAGAGATGGAGAAGTTCATGAGTGCATACAGACCAACACTGACAGCATCACAGTAACCACAGTGTCAGTATAATGTGTTGCTACAAATTATGCACCACATTCCACAATGTGGGTTACCAACATGGTTATAGCTCCTAAAAATGTACAGTCATTTTACACAATTTGGTACACAATCACAAATTGATCTTGAGGTACTGCTCTGCCACCGGTCCCCAAAAGGCAGAAGCAGGTGCACTCCTCCAATGCACCCACCTGCAAGCCAGTGACTATTTTACATCCTACTGATCAGAGGAGAGGCACATTGATTTTGAATACAAGTCAAGTATTTCCAACTGGACAAATATTCACCATTAAGCATGGGTCAGTGAAGTTTTATCCAAATACAAACGGCCCCTACAGACTGCAGTAATCAATATAATTATTGCCATTGTTATTATTATCCATCAAGACAATCATATTAAGGGTTCAAGTGTATGATAATGATGGTGCTGTCCTAGGTGTGGAGTCGGTGCACTACTCTATGGTGTACAATGGTGGAGTCTCTCACCATGTGCTGGTCATTGAGGAGGTGCACCACTCTGGAGGTCCACTCGCCCATCACAACCAGATCAGGGGAGGTCTTGTACAGACGCAGCAAACACAGGGCTGCAGACTGCTTCACACTGTCCATCGTGTCCCTGTTAATATAACAATCACTCATTAATGCAGTGTTCATCAATGTGCGTTCCTATACATATGGAAAGGACTGCTTCCAAACACCAATTATGTTTTTGTCATGATGAACAATATGTTTAATATAGTGCAACAGATTGCTATATCTAATTCATAAAACCACAATTCTCCCCACAAATATGTCAGACAAAAACACAGCTAAAAGTGTTACAATTACTTCAAGAAAAAAATGGTAATCTTAACCCTGTGTCGACCAGATCGGAATTTTCTATACTGTTGGTTCCATCAAATTGATTAGAGCTGGGTTTCTTAATCATGGTTAAAAAAACAGATTACATGTAACACTCACAGGCACAGGCACGTACACACTCATACACACGCACACTCAGCCCAGAACTCACCCAGCCACCAATATACGGGGGATCTCTCCAGCAAAGGCCTCCGCCATTTCCCTACTGCCCACATTAGCAATGCAATGCAGCGCCAGACACATGAAGGTGGGGTTCCTGCTGGCTAGGTCATTTTTTATGGCATTATTGATCAAACGGATCAGCTCGCTGTTGCTGTTCACCAGCACTGAGATGAACAGGTATCCCTGGAGAGAGGAGGGGGTGGGTACAGTGTAAAATCAAATACACAGCATATGGCTGACACATCAGACAGTATGAGATAGAGATGGGGTAATTACACAGTGCTCTAAATTGTACTCACACAATGACAGGGTGGGAAATACTGGCTAACAGTCCTTCGACACTCCAGTCCCAAAGAGGTGCACGTGTTACTTTTTGAATGTCCTAACTGGACACGGGTCAGTCAATTTGTAGTAGGTATTAAATGGTAACAGCCATTTCTCCTCACAAATTGAAAACATGGCTCCCTCTAAAATAGGATTTACATATTCCATTTCTTCACCACCCACCTCCGCCAAGATTTAAGTATTATTTTATTGCTGATATAGTCAAACTACTGTGAAACTGGATTGCATTTAATATAAACTGTGAGGGAAATACTTTTTGAGACATCACTTTCAAAATATTTTGTCGACATGGACAGTCTTGCAGATTCCCAATGGAGCAAGCACCAATTATCGCTAACTCTTTGGAGAGGGCTTAGTGTACTAGACAGTAACAGTCAATTTGGTTTTAATAGAAAGTTGAACATACTTTGCTTGCAGTAAAAGGATTTCCAAGGATCGTGGGAACACTGAACAAAGGGGGATTACATGTAAAGCCACTGTTTTTTAATGTATTGTTTATAGTGCTTTGAATAATTACAATTTTAGAAATTAATGCCAATACAAAAACACAAAGGTATCCCTGCTATGCCAACAAACCCAACTTAAATGAAAGTGGAAGAGAGAGGCTGAGAGGAGCACTTCACCCTCAGAGCTTATGGGTGATGACAGGAGATGGGAGGCACAGAAATATAGATCCAGACTGGAAGAAACACAGGAAAATCAAGAGGGCAATGGTAGTGTGGTGAGCTGTACTCACAATCTGCTTTTCTGTGTACTTGTTTGAGCTGAGCAGATTGACTGCTTCCATGTGACCAAAGTCGATGTCATGGCCCAACAGAAAGATGAAGAGCAGCTTGCAGACATACTTCTTCTTGCTGTAGCCATCCAGTGCTTTGTCCCCTTTGAACTTCGAGCGGATGTTAGCCAGCTCCTTGTTAATGCGCTTGATCTCTGCCTCTTTGCTCTTACCTTTGGGGGAGGGGTTCAAAGGGTAAGAAAAAGGCTAACAGAAAAAGTATGAAGCAGAGGCACACAGCAAAGGAGGAAAGGTATACAATTTTATCTGACAGCAATCATTCCCAACAAACCACCAACACCCCTATGATCCCATTCCTGCACTGAAAATATGACTGTATATTTACATTTAAATGTGAAACAAATGAACATTCCAAATACAAGCCCTATTGTATTTCTGTAACAAACTCTCCATGGTGTAAATGCAGCCGTTTAGGAAGAAAACAATTATGTTCGCAAGTTGTCTCTGTGTCCAACAATAGCACACAAATTCCAAAATTGATTTAAAGAGTTGTATTGAAACCAAATTTGATACAATTATGATTCTGAATATGATAGGATACAACTGTATTATTCTTTGGCTAAACTTGTAAAGACATTTATTTCAAAGCTAATATTCTTGGTAGTAGGTTGTTAGAAAACTCTGAGGATAGATAGGAGGTTAGCTAGGTTTGAGTAATGGATGAATCTGGGACAGTGGGCTGATGTTACTGAAGACATATAGGTGTGAGAGAGCTAAATGGAGCAATGGGGGTAGGGGGTGAAAATGGAACATATAAGTGTGCGAGGAGGAAAGATTACGGTAGACAACAGAAGAAAACAGACAGAGAGGGGTAAAAAAAAACCAGCAGGCTCGGGGAGATGGACAGAAGTGGGGAAACGCATGGAAAAAGAGAGGACTAGAACAAAGGTGAGAGTATCATGTGCCAAAAGAGAGAATTTGAAGTCAGCACTGGGGATATCAAAGAGGAAGGAAAAAGGAAGAGGGGGTATACATCTGCCAAAAGGAGAAGTGAGGACAGGAGAAGAGGCAGGACACCGGACTATGGGTAAGACTATGTATCCAAATCAATATTGTGGTCCAGTTTACCACTAAAATACATGCATACATAAGAACCGTAAACATGAATACGATTACATAATACACCTGCACAAGCAACACAATTGCGGGAATTACCTACCTGATTAAAATGCATAATATAACATGAACATATACTATATGTATACATAAGGAAATACAGTAGGCTATATTGTAGATTTAAAGTCCACATGTCTTTGTAAGACCACATAGGACATGACAGCGGTCATTGGGAGAGTAGCCTATGCCTTATTCCTGCCATGAAGTTGCAAGTATCACATTTTGTGGCCCTATGGGCTACTCGCAGAACTGTTCACAGGAACTGAGCAGACAAACAGACACAGGCAGCTATACGTGTTTGTGGGTCTGAGTCCTTCCCCAACAAGCCAGGAGAAAGCCACCACAGAAACCATATGTGACATCCTTTCACAAAATCCAGCCCTCTCTACATCTTGTCCATGTTCAATTTCATCACACTTGATGTGTAATTATGTGTACACAATGTCAAACTATTAAGTGAGGTTAATTCATTTTTAAGTTAACATGTTGATTCACCGAACACACCAATTTTCGAAAAAAGGTTAAGGCTCAATGCCTCTCTAGCAAGCATGAGCCACTAGCTCGCTCCATTGGCTGTAACGTTTGCTACATCTTAGTGCAGTGTTCTGCATCATACACTGACATTGCTTAAACCTGGATTGCGACGACAAACATGACACTACGCTCAGTTTAAGATAGCCATTTCATCAACTCACAAGTCATGCATATTGTACCAACAAAACACCTTCGATTTTGATTCATGTTCTTTATAAACACGACGTTTTTAGATTTGATGGATTCTTTAGCGGCCTACTATTACAATGCACCCCAAATTGCACCCCAAATTGTGACCAATCGCCAGCTGCAGATAGTTAGCGCTATCTAACGTAGCGCTAATAAGTCAGTCAGTTAGCTAGGTTACGAAGCATACAGAATCGGTAACGCTCGTAGCTGTTTATTACTTATAGTAACTTACCCCGCAAATAAGCTAATGTTAGCGACTAAATTGAATGCACGTATGCTAGTCGCCGAATTTAGTGACTGGTTCTGGCTTTTAAGTAACTGATTATGAACATACTAGCTAATGTTAGATAACGTTAATATCATTGTCAGAGATGCTTGCTGTCATGGGAAAATGCTTACTACTTGCATGCTAGCTACCTAAGGTTAGTTAGATAACGTTTGTTGAATAACGCTAGTTTACTAAATAGAGAGGCACTTACAATTTCTTATGTCCGAAATGAACACCGCTAATCCCCGCATTCCATCTCCTTTCGACACAGCCGGCATTTTCGTTTGTTTTTCTCCACTCCAGTCACACACACACACGCACACACACAATGTTGTTAACTAGCTAGTTAGCAATCGGACTAATTAGCTAGTTATATTGCTATATAATTTGATAGCTGGCCAGGAAATAGTAGTTAGCTTACAAAAAAAGGCTAGCTAACTCTCTTGCTAACTTCAAAGCTATAACCTATTGATTCTGGCGCTTGACAATAACGCTAACTTGCTATTTAGCTAACGCCTATCCAAGCAAAGTAGCTAACTTGTAGCTGTGTATTTAGCTAACGACGTTTTGGTAATACTTGTTAGCGAACTTAATTAAAATTAGCTATCTATCTACCACACACTAACGTTAGCAGGGTTTCCACCGACCATTCAATAGTATCGATAACTACGTCACGGTTAACCACTAAAGCACTACTTTAGTGGTTAACCATTAAAGCACTACTTAAAAGCTGACCGTAAATGGACCAAGGCAAGCTAAGAGACCGAGCCAGCTAGCGACGGTGATAAGGCTAACTACGTTAGCTAAATTGTGCGTTGCTAGCACTGATATCAGAATGGTCCAAATAAAATGTCAATGAACAACCGTTCTTTCGGCAAGTACACAATCAATGAGTTAGCTGTAGCTAGCCTAGTATTGTATCGCTCTATACAATCATAGCTAGCTAGGCTAGCTGGCTGGCTATATCATTATAATACATCACCCAAATTCCCGATAACGAATGAAATAGTCCCGTGTACTTAATTAACCTATTAGAATAGGTTATTTTCTGAAAATCAAATGTTGCTATATTTCCTACACAGTTATTTAGCAAGACGATTAAATAGATAGCTAGTATTTTAGTCAGTGAGAATGTTCGAATAAGCTCGTGACCGACTGCGCTGCAGACACTCTTGCATCCGGCTCTTGCGGTGACCGATGCGCTGTAACTCCAGCCTTCCAGCTCCACATATAAAATGTGATTGGATGACATGTATGCTCCCATGGCCATTTGCCTGTCATTACCAAGTCGCTTTTTATATCACCCAACATCATGCGGCTTTTGGTTGGCTTGGAAGAGTTTAACTGCGGTTATTGTTATACAATTGTCGCTTTACATTTTGCGATCACACAGCTGGACACAACGCCACAGTCAGAAGCCTGTTACCTTAGTGTTACAGCATTCGCTGTTTACAATACCGTTTAACCCTGCTCAGATTAAAGAAAAAAAGATTTGCGTGGGTAAGAAATGCCTAATCATACAGACTGGTCAGTCATAATTTGTAGAGATCCTACAGCAGTGGTTCCCCATCTGATTGAGCCCATGACATACTGTATGTAATGAGAAAAAAGAGCCCATTGCCCTTATTTAAAATATAGACTAACATATGTTCTCAAATATGGAATTGAAATGTTTTAGCATATGTCAAAACAACTTAATGTACTACAGAGTTGAACTGACTGGTACAAATGTCTGTGGGAAGTGTTTAAATGGTAATATAGTATCTTTTTCCTTTTCCATGTGCATCCTGCAGCCATGGACATGTACATTCTGTGGCCACTTTATTAGGTACACCTGCTCGTTAATGCAATGATCTAATCAGCCAATGATGTGGGAGCAACTCAATGCATAAAAGCATGCAGACATGGTCAAGAGGTTCAGAAATGTGATCTAAGTGACTTTGACCGTGGAATGATGATGCCAGATGTGGTGGTGAATCTCAGAAACTGCTGATCTCATGGGATTTTCATGCACAACAGTCTCTAGAGTCTTACAGAGAATGGTGCGAAAAACAAAAAACTGTCAGTCCAGTGAGCGGCATTTCTGTGGGTGAAAACGCCTTGTTAATGAGAGCGGTCAGAGGAGAATGGCCAGACTGGTTCAAGCTGACAGGAAGGCGACAGTAACTCAAATAACCACGTGTTACAACAGTGGTATGCAGAAGAGCATCTCTGAATGCACAACATGTCAAACCTTGAAGTGGATGGGGTACAGCAGCTAAGAACAGTAAAGTGATGCTACAGTGGGCACAGGCTCAACAAAACGGGACAATTGAAGTTTGGAAAAACGTCAGCTGGTCTCACGAATCTCGATTTCTGCTGCGACATGCAGATGGTAGGGTCAGAATTTGGCGTAAACAACATGAATCCATGCATCCATCCTGCCTTTGAATGTCAATGGTTCAGGCTGGTGGTGGTGTTGTAATGGTGTGGGGAATGGCACACATGGCACACATTAGGCCCCTTAATACTGATTGAACATGTGTCCAGCACCTTGTTGAATCCATGCCACGACAAATTCAGGCTGTTCTGGGGTCAAAGGGGGGTCCTACCCAGTTCTAGAAAGGTGTACCTAATAAAGTGGCCACTGAGTGTATATCAGACCCCAAAAGCAAGCCCTCAGCCAACTCGAGAAGTTAAGCCCGGAAGCCTACCATCTCCTCTGAGATGGAACTCGCCAAGCTGTCGATTGTAACTCGGATATACAGAGTCACTTTTGCATGCGGCTCCCTCCTGCTGGCTCCCTCCTCCTGGGGTGGACAGTCAATCACTGCCCCTGGCAGGGCTCCTGGGCTGGCGCAGTCAGGGAACGAACCCAACCACAGTGGAAAACCTGCACTCCGGACAAGTGCCTTTACCTGTTGCGCTACCTGGGGGCACAAATCTTGATCATTAATCATACTTTTAAAGTGTATTAATTTAGTAGATGCTCTTATCCAGAGCGACTTACAATTAGTGCAATCAAATTGAGTAGTAACAACAATATGTAGTTATTTGCTAGTAACTTAATTAAATAAATCTTATAATTCAAAATGATTTGTTGTTTTAATTTGGAAACCATTAATCCACTGTTCCCAGAAAGATAGCCCTAGTAAGTATTATTGCATACCAAGGTCACATTTGGGTGGTCACATTACAGTAATACTAAAATAACCACATGCATACATCTTTGCAACTTCCTACACATTTTATTTTACTTAGCACACTGTCGGGTTTCGTTGTGTGCCTGCTGTGCTGGTGTGTTTCTGTCTTAATGTCTTCCATGTGTGTGACTTCTGTGTTTCCTGTTTAGAGTAAGGATTCAACCCAAGGCCATATCTCGGGGTGGCTTTGAGACTGCCTTCATGTTCTGCAGCATACGTATTCTCTGCAAAGTAGGGAGCTTCCATTTGGGTTCGTATGGTATGGAATAAACTTTGTATTGCTTAAAGGGTACATGGAATTTAAATGCAATTTATATACTTAGTATGTGCTAAATATAGGGCAAAAGCTGTATTATGTATTTGTCTGGGGAAATGTAATTAATATAAACGATGGTAAAATCTGATGGGCGGAGCCAACCTGTTAAAATGAGCAGTGGTGTATCATGTAAGGTTTGTGGTTGTTTTGTTTGTTTTCCTGTTGTGAATACACCTACTATTGCACACTGTTATTGGACAACATTTGTTTTGGGTTGATTTGTCTGTATTTTGTTTGGGTGAATCAATAATCACCATTGCACTGAAGTTCTACTTGCGGTTGCAGCATCATTTTGACATTGGGGTCTTTTGTGGCCCACAAACTCTCACCCAGCCATGGGTGTGCCAGTCAGCCCATCATAGAACCGCATGGGGCCCAACTGGAAATGTTGGCTAGGAATGCTTTGCAAGAAAGCAAAACCCATTGAGTTATATTGTAGGAGGGTTTCTCTTCATTTTGAACAAATCTTTGTTGAGACAGTGTGAGGCGAAAATGTTTTCTTTCTTGCTCTTCTCTCTCTCTCTTTTTCTCCTATTCATCTCCTTCTCTCTGCACTTGAGGACCTGGTGGCGATACTGGAGTAGCAATGGCTTGACCATGGCTCCAGTTGAACCCCAGGCCAGCGGAAAAGGCCATAGATTGAGGGCCTGGTGGGGATTCCGAAGTACCAGTGGCTTGACCATGGCTTCAGTTGAACCACAGGCTGGACTCCACCTAGCACTTTGGGGTGAAGCAGGTACCAGTAGATTGATTGCGGCCTGCCCAGCCCCAAAGTGCCGAAATCAGGACAGCACTACAGGAAACCCCTGCCACAAGACTCCAGGCGCCATCCGGGACAGACGACTGCTGTGGGATGCCGAGGACCAAAGGGGAATACAGAGATGTCTGGTGAGGACGCCAGAAAGGGTCACTCACCAGGCTTCTCAGCCTAACCTCCTGTGAGGCTCACGCTCTTTCTGTTCCCCTTCTCCTTTCTCCAACCCCGCTGCAGAACCACCAGGATGATCTAGGAGGATGAGGAAACGGAGTGGCTGTGCGGAGGAACGGGACCAAATGAGTCACCTGCCTACTGAGCAACGACACCTGGACCTCGCCCTGGACTACCACCCGGAGTAGGGACTTTTGCAACTGTCACTGCAGACTGCAAGGAGGTTCCCTGTCAGCAGCCTGGGAGGAGGTCCTTCTAAAACGTTCTCCTCCTGTGGCCCTCCGTTTTGTTCCTATCAAAGAGGATAATCAAAGAGGAGGCTGACTCAGATACCCACATTATGTTGGAAGAGTCGACCTCCTCAAACACCACGGAAAAGCCGCGACCTCCCCCAACTTGACAGAAGTAACAGGAAGGAAGCACAGAACCAAACAATCACACAGAGAGATCAATAAACCAACAAGGCTCATACCCGGCAACCCAGACAATAAACTAACATCCTACTATTCCAAAACCCACCCCAACAATGAGGACCACCCCACCACAGACATCCCCCAACAGCAACAGGATAAAAGTTCCCCTGCATACTAAACTTCATCCCCCTCCAATAGAACCCCCCTGATAAGTACCAGCCACCCATCTAACCTACCCCAAAACCACAAATGACTGGCTACTTCCTGGGCCCAAACCCACCCAGCCCATTATACATCGAGGGGACCCGGTCCCAGGAGCCCTCCACCTCTGGACAGAAAGGGGACTTGTTCTGTCTCCTGAAGGGGATCTCCTGAAGGAGGACATAGCAGACAGTCTGGGGGAGCAACATGCAGAGGCTGAAGAAGACAATGAAGAGAAAGGCGGCAGGGGGGTCCCATACATCACCAACATTATTTTGGCACAGGGTCTGGCTGCACTGGTACAGAGCACCCAGAGGGGGGAGTCAGCCTCTAGTATGCTTTTCAGACACTATGCCACTCCTTTCCTTGGGTCTGTGTGGGCTGGACCTGACTGTGCCATACAGCTGGGCCCCCCCATATGTCTATAGAGCCCTGAGGGATTTTGCCTTCAGGACGGATTGTCCAGGGTCGGCTAGGATGGCTTTTGTTTTGTCTGCTCATGGACATATAAAAATATTGTGTCCTTTTCTAAGATCGGGTCTGTGTGACTATGACGCTCCCCCCATAATAGAGCCCTGAGGGATTTTGCCTTCAGGCCCCAGGCCCTGGACATATAAAAATATTGTGTCCTTTTTAAGATCGGGAGAGACTATGACAAATACTCCGGAAAATGTCACACATAATGCCCTTAACAATGAACAGAAAGATATTTCATAGATGTCTGCTCACGATTGTCTTCTCACTAGATCCTTTATGTTTAGATGGCACCTAGCCCTCACGGAGAGCTTCCCCCATGAATGCACTGACTCAGAACACGAACATCATCTGTTCTGGGAGTGCTCCATAGCCAGACGGGTCTGAGGTCTTGTTGTTTCCTCTGTCTCCTCTAACAGGCCCTTAGTGAGATCCTCCCTGATGGCTGAGAGAGTCCTATATGGCCCCCTGAGGGATGCAAGACACCAGAGCTCCAGCACCAGTGGAAAACCATTAACACCATCAAGGAGGTCCTGTGGGAGACAAGGAACATCAAGGACTACCAAAAAAACAGTGGACCTGGTGGTCACTCTACAGAAGAGAATTCAAAACCTCCTCCAGGACAGCGTTCTTGTGGACTTTTTAAAGAATGAGAGAAAGGTGAGAGAGAAAAGGGGGTGAGCCACTGGAAAGAACTGGTTATATAGCTCACCCCCCAGAGGAGGCATGCTCTGGGTGACCAAGAACCCGAGAACTGAACCTTTTTTTCCCCCACCTTTTATATCTTTTAGATTTTTTTCCTTTTCTGTATGTTTTTTACAATTTTAAAATATTTTATTTGGATGTATTGTCTACATTTTTGTCTACCAGTCTAGTTTAGATATTATTTTTCTCATCCCCAAGACCTACTTGTATCATTGTACTTGACTATGTTGAACGTTTGAATGCATTTGGTTTGTACCGCTGTCTTGTTCACTTTCCTTGTGTTTTTCTGCCAAAATGAATGTTTGGCCCTCTTCTGTATACAATGTCCTCGCTTCTCTATCTTTTAACTTAGACTAAAAATAGTCTATTCCCTGAATCTGCCTGTGTTTATTTTGTTTCTTGTTTAGTAGCTTTCTATTCCCTGTTTCTTGTTTATTTAGCATGTAAAATATATTTATTTGATTTAATATAATAATTACATAAAATATATTTATTTGATTTAATATAATAATTACTACACAGGATACCAATTATCAATTAAATCACCAAATTTGTGAATAGGCAGAGCAATCTGGTGGATCAACCTTCATCAAAATATACAACTCACAATTCAATTAAAATTAAGAGCTGTTTTATTAAGTTAGAACACTTAGACAAAGACAAAATATTCAACGTCCAATCAACAGACATAGGTTCAACTACCTTAACAAATACTAAATCCTAGAGATAAAAATGACATGTAACAATCACAAAAGAGATGGAAACCAAGTTTGTCTCTCTCCAATTGCAAACACATACAGACGAAGTCTGGGCTGAGATCAGAGCTCCCAAGAATGCAGGAATGTGAAGAATCACCCTTGAATTGCTCCTCTAAACCAGTGGTTCTCAAAGTGGGGGTCACAACCCCAGATCCGTTTGGGGGGTCACGAGATGATTTAAAGAATGTGAGAAAAATTGTGACAACAAATTGTGTTAGCCTACAATTTTTTGGTTCTCAAACTTTTCAGCCCCTGACTCCTAGTAGAGACGTGACCCCCACGGTCTCCCCTCCCCCGAGGTACTTACAACAATTTGGATCGAGTGCCATGCTTGCAAGAGCTCTCTGTGTATAATACAGTATATATGATGTGCTACCTGTCAGACTCTTGCATTCAGTAATTTATTTTTACCCAATATTGGCGAGTGCCGCCCATTTGGTGTCCAGCATTGTGAAAATGTCATTGCTTGTTCTCTCCAGCACAATGCAAACGCATGTCCATGCTTCATAGTGATTTAGATGAGTAGCACCTAAATGTATTAACGTTAACAAACGTAGCCTCATCTGACCTGTCCTAAATAAGTTTACAACATGTCAGTTACTGTACATTTACAGCGCAACACTAAACGTACTAGCCTAAAACTGCATCATTTATTTTGCAACTAGCTAAAGTAAATCTTCAAAATGGAATGGTGGTTAATCCATAAAAACAAGGACACAACAGATATCAAGACTTGACAACAGTCACCCTGAAGCAATTCATGAAATTAATTCAGAAAAGCCATCTACTTCAAATGATACGGGACGTGACAAACGCATGGGTAAGATCGTCCACCACCAGTCTGACCAATCGTCAAAGTGTCAGAAATATCGAGACAAATTCATCCAGTATGGATTCACTTGTTTTATCACCAATGAGGTATAATAGTCCCAATGCCTTTTGTGTACAGAAGTGCTTGCACATGAAAGCTTAAAGCCCGTAAAAATGAAACAACACTTGCTAACCAAGCATCCCTCTCATGCTGATAAACGAGTAGACTTTTCCGCCGAAAGGAATGAGAATTATGCCATCTTAGCAATGGTTTTCTTACTGCCACTTGACCTGTCAAACCTGCAGCTCGAAGTCTTCTCTTCACAGTTGAAACAGAGACTTCCTTGCTTCGACTAGTGTTAAGCTGTGCTTGAAGCTGTTGTCCTGCGAGCCACCTATCACGCAAGCTGTTGACTCTCAAAAAAATGTTCTGTCTTCTGATTTTGTTGTGGCTTTGGGTCTGCCAGACCTCTTCCTGTCAGAGTTTCCTCCAGTTTCCAAGTGCCTTTTAATGGTGTAGGAAACTACTCACTGCCAAACCGGTAACCTAAACTTTTTTTTAACCTACCTTTGTAACATTTAATTTGTATATTTCGCATATTTTTACCCCAATCTGGTGGACAAGTGCCTTTACTGGTTGCGCCACCTGGGAGGCCCCTGTTACAGGCATTTTAATGACATATCTAGCCAGCTAGTAACCACAGCTAGCTATACATACATCACCTATAGCTTCATTTCCTGAGAATGAATTAGCAACCTGAGCTATAGCTACATATCAAGCTAGATATCTGGTTGTGTTACTGTGCTCCATCTTGAATTTATTTCACCTATAAAAAGATGCAAGTCAGATTGTAGTGATCCCATTGGTTGTGACAGGTTGGTCAAAATACCCTGTTCCAAAGTTCAAATATTTTAAACTTTGGACGAAGGGTGCCAACTCAGGCGCTGCACTGTGTTCAGCACAAAATTGATTCTGCACTGCACCTTCCATTGAAAATAATGGCTTCCAATGCCAATGTGAAACTGGCAAGCAAAGTCAGTAAAATGCTTAAATTTAGCTTAAATGAGCTTTGACATGACCCTTTTTATGATTGGAAAGTGTGACATGGACATGGATGCCAGAAAACTAGTATATCATCCTGTATATCTGCTACTCTTTCCTGACGGGGCTGCTCAAACCTGATAACCAATTACAGAGCTGGTTATGCCATCCATCCAACTGGATTGACAGCTCTTTAATTGATTCACATATTATGTATTGCTCAACAGGTCAAGGAAAAATTTAAGTGAAAATAAATAAAAGAATGATTAAAAATAAATGTGGAAATAAATACATTAAAATAAAATATAAATAATGTTTTATTTATTCACATTTATACTTACGTTTAATTTATACCTGGCGGATTCGGGTCCAAAGTGCTTGGGGGGGGCGTGCCTGTCCGTGCACCTCTAATTTTCTAAGTACATGGTCTGCAGCCACACCAGCCGCAAGACCTACAGTGGGGAAAATAAGTATTTCACCCCCTGCTGATTTTGTGAGTTTGCCCCCTTACAAAGAAAGGAACGAAACGGTCGGTCTATAAATTTCATGGTAGGTTCATCTTAACAGTGAGAGACAGAATATTTTTTAAAAATCCCAGAAAATCACATTATATGAATTTTAAACATTTATTTGTGTTTTATTGAGGAAAATAAGTATTTCACCCCCTAGCAAAACAGCAAGAATTCTGGCTCCCACAGACCGGTTATGTGACCAGGAGGCACACAGATTAGTCCTCTTACTTAATTAGTACTCCTAATTAAGTACTCGTTACCTGTATAAAAGACAACTGTCCACAGAATCAATCAATGAATCAGATTCCAACCTCTCCACAATGGGCAAGACCAAAGAATTGTCTAAGGACATCAGGGACAAAATTGTAGACCTGCACAAGACTGGAATGGGCTACAAGACCATTGGCAAGCAGCTTGGTGAGAAGGAGTCAACTGTTGGTGCGATAATTAGAAAATGGAAGAAACACCAATTGACCATAAATCTCCCTCGGTCTGGGGCTCCACGCAAGATCTCACCTCGTGGAGTGAACCTGATCATGAGAAAGGTGAGGGAACAACCCAGAACTACACGGCTGGAGCTTGTTGATGATCTCAAGGCAGCTGGGACCACAGTCACCAAGATGACCATTGGTAACACACTACGCCGTAATGGATTGAAATCCTGTAGTGCCCGCAAGGTCCCCCTGCTCAAGAAGGCACATGTACAGGCCCGTCTGAAGTTTGCCAATGAGCACCTGGATGATTCAGAGGAGGCTTGGGAGAAAGTGCTGTGGTCAGATGAGACTAAAATCGAGCTCTTTGGCATCAACTCGACTCACCGTGTTTGGAGGAAGAAAAAAGCTGCCTTGGACCCCAAGAACACCATCCCCACCGTCAAGCATGGCGGTGGAAACATTATGCTTTGGGGCTGTTTCTCTGCTAAGGGCACAGGACGACTTCACCGGATCGAGGGGAGGATGAATGGGGCCATGTACCGGGAAATCTTGGGTGAGAACCTCCTTCCCTCAGCCAGGACACTGAAAATGGATTTCTAAGGATTTGGAGAGGATCTGCAAAGAGGAGTGGGCCAAAATCCCTCCTGGGATCTGCGCAAACTTGGTGACCAACTACAAGAAACGTCTGACCGCTGGGCTTGCCAACAAGGGTTTCTCCACCAAGTACTGAGTCATGTTTTGCTAGGGGGTGAAATACTTATTTTCCTCAATAAAACACAAATAAATGTTTAAAATTCATATAATGTAATTTTCTGGGATTTTTTAAAATAGTCTGTCTCTCACTGTTAAGATGAACCTACCATGAAAATTATAGACCGTTCCTTTCTTTGTAAGGGGGCAAACTCACAAAATCAGCAGGGGGTGAAATACTTATTTTCCCCACTGTATATCATTGATGATTGGTTGACTGGAGGTGGGGCGGGTCTTCCGGTATCTAGTTCACCCTTTTCCTGCCTTTTAAAAAAAAATGGAAATTTCAATGACGAACGACTGTACAAAGAGATCAGAAGGTACAGGCATTTAGTTGACACTCTGATTTCTCTGCAGTAGGTACATGCAAATCAACTCTTTTTCCTCATCCAGCATAGAAACCATCTTCTTTCTGCAATGTTCAAAAAGCATAGTAATATCACTTTCCCAAACTCTGACCATTCCCACGATTCACAGCGTCATCGTGGAAACTGGTTACTGCTATCCGCTCCACTGTGTTTACCTGGTGTATTGTATATGAAGACAAAAATAGTTTGAAGTGGCTACATTTCGCAGATGGTTACACGGATTGGATTATCTAACAAGTACTGCAGACAATACTGTGGAAGTGTCCCATCCGTCTACCCTAACGGAATGGGTAGATGATATGAAACAATGGCCCGATGTTAGCCATTGTCAACTACTTCGTTCTTAGTAATATATGTATACAATATATGGCCATTTAGCAGACGCTTTTATCCAAAGCGACTTACAGTGAATGCATACATGTTTCAGTATATGCGGTCCCAGTGGGAATTGAACCCACAACCTAAGCATTGCCAACGCCATGTTCTACCTACTGAGCCACACAGAACCACGAGTGATTAGTGAGGAACTTAGAAATTACAAAAGCACCGAGGCTTATAATTATCTACATAACAAAAAAATCTGTAAATTATTGTGTCATTTACTGATTTACCGACAGCAAGTTTACTTTCTTAAAAGCTGAGGTTGAGTCTAGAGTACCAACAAACCCAAACAGCTGGCCAGTGGTGTGATCGAAACAGTCGGCTGTTCCTGCATTGCAGGATTAGGGAAATCCTGTAGCAATGCAGAAGCTATTATATGGAAGGTAGAGTTAAATGTATTAGAATAACATGGTTGTATTAACCATAAAAACCGTCAGTAACACCTAGCTGCAATAGAACTCTCTCTTCGAGAGAGATGCAGGAATATACTGTACGTGGATCGTTCCATCCAAACCACTGATATTCCTGCAGCTTTTTCAAAGAGAGAGCTCTATTGCAGCTTACTAGCACCAAAGTTAAAACTAGCTCTAAACAGAAGCCAATATTACAGGTTCTGTTTAGAGCTAGGTAACATGATTAGGTAACGTTAGCATGTAGTACCAAAAGCTAGGTTAATGAAGCATTGTCATGGTTTTTCCCCAGACTCACCGCTGGGTGGCGGTGTTGCGCCTTCCTTGTGGGAGGCGCACAGGTGGGGTCCATTTAGTAATTACCTTGTGCTGTTCGCCTAATCATGTCCCATCCTCCGTGCATTCCAATGAGACGGAGAGAGAACTTGAATGGGATCCGCAGTGTGACTGGGGAGTCCCATTTGAGGAGTCCACTGGGGGGGAGATTAGTGACCTAGAATCACTATCGTTCGATTCTTTGGAGGCAGACATGGACATACCACCTACTGACGTGGAACCGGCTCAATCTCGGGTTCCTAAACGATCCGTTAGTCACTCCAGTCCCGACCCCCATAAAAGGTTCTGACCTGATGTCATCGAGCCAGCTCCTCCTAAGGCACAGGAGGGGATGGAACTCATGAGCGCAGAATTATATCCTCTGCCCACAGGCATTCCTAAAGGTTATTCAGACCTGAGCGAGGTTTTTAGTAAGCAAAGGGCTACTAAGCTACCGCCTCACCGACCTTATAATTGCGCCATTGAGTTGCAGCCGGGCACGGTTCCTCCACACGGATCCTTATATTCATTGTCGGTCCCTGAGAGTGCGGCTATGAAAGCGTACATTTCCGAATTGTTAGCTAACGGGTTTATCAGGTCATCCACGTCTCCTGCTGGGGCGGGGTTCTTTTTCGTTAGTAAAAAGACGGGGGTTTACGACCATGTATTGATTATAGAGGCTTAAATAATATAACCATAAAAAATCGATATCCCCTTCCCCTCATGAATTCAGCGTTTGAACGTCTCCAAGGGGCGTCCATTTTTACCAAATTAGATCTTCGTAACGCCTATAATTTGGTGCGGATTCGACAGGGGGATGAGTGGAAAACGGCTTTTAATACTCACAGTGGCTACTATGAGTACCCGAGAAGCACAGCTGGTTGCCCAGGGTCACTCCAAGAATCCTGGCAGGCTGGGATGGAGACACATCAATCATCGGGAAGCCCTTTGCTGGGAGGAAGAGCAGCTCAGTCTTCCCCAGGTTCAGCTTCAGGTGGGGGGGGGGCATCCAGGCAGAGATGTCAGCCAGGCATGCAGAGATCCATGCTGGGACCTGGGTTTCAGAAGGAGAGAAGGAGAGAAAGAGTTGAGTGTCATCGGCATAACAGTGGTAAGAAAAACCATGAGCAGAGATAACAGAACCAACTGATTTGGTGTACAGGGAGAATAAGACGGGGCCTAGCACCGGGCCCTGCGGGACTCCGGTAGAGACGGTGTGGGTGAGGAGAGGGATCCTCTCCAGGCCACCTGGTAGGACCGGTCAGCCAGGTAGGACTTGAACCATGTCAGTGCAGACCCAGAGATTCCCATCTCGACGAGAGATGAGAGCAGGATCTGGTGGTCCATGGTGTCAAATGCAGCTGACAGGTCGAGGAGGAGGAGGAGGAGGGAGCTAAGGGATTGGGACTTAGCCATTTGAAGAGCCTCAGTGACTGCAAGGAGAGCAGTCTCTGTAGGGTGGCTTGCCTTGAACCCAGATTGGTTAGGATCAAGCAGGTCATTCTGTGGGAGATGAGCATATACATAGTTGGCTATAGACAGCCCTCTCTACTGTTTTGGAGAGGAATGGGAGGAGAGAAACAGGTCGGTAGTTGGAAATGACAGCAGGATTCAGAGAGGGTTTTTTGAGGAGGGGGAGAAGGGACAGAGCCAGAGGAAAGAGAGGAGTTGATAACACTGGAGACAAAGGGGAGGTTGTCCATAGCAATGGACTGGAAGAGGGGGGATGGAATGGGATTGAGAGGGCAGGTGGTGGGATGGTTTTTTGCTGACTTCCTGTTTGCCATTTGAACGCGACGTGCGCTGTAGTCACTGCTGCTCCAAGTTTCACTGCCTGCATTTTCTGCATTTTTATACTGGTTTTTTATACATTTTTATACTGCTGGGACCATTACTGTTCTCATTATACTTGCTACCACTGGGTAATGTTATTCGTAAACATGGTGTGAATTTCCATTGCTATGCAGATGATACACAGCTGTACATAAAACCAGGTGAAATACTTAAACTCACTCAATTAGAGGCTTGTATCTCTGATATAAAGAATTGGATGACAGTAAATTTCCTGCTTTTAAATTCAGATAAAACAGAGATGATGGTTTTGGGCCCCAAAAAATTAAGGAACAAGTTGGATCTGCAGTTAAATGCAGATGATTGCATGGTTACATCAAGTCTTATGGTTAAGAACCTTGGTTTTATTATTGATCAGGACCTTACATTTGACACTCATATTAAAAACACTTCCAGAGTAGCTTTCTTTCACCTAAGAAACATAGTTAAAATTCGGCACATTCTGTCATTAGAGGATGCTAAAACCTTGATGCATGCTTTTGTCGCATCGAGGCTAGACTATTGTAATGCCTTATTATCCGGCTCCTCTAGTTGTGACGACCGCGGTAAGGACCCAGACGCAGATCAGGGATTAGGCAAAAGAGTTGTTTATTCACAGGCAGGGGTCAAAACCAAGAATCAGGGAATCAGAGGTACAAAATCGTGAGGCAGAGAGAAGTAGTAATAGGGCAGTCAAAAGGTCGATACTCAGGAATCAGAAGGGCAAAAGGACAAAATCGCGGGGCAGGCTCGGGATCGTAATCAAAGGGTAGTCTCGGGAAATGCTAATAACTCTGGCTTCGGAAAGGTAGGCTCAGGGAAATAGAATCAATACTGACCCGGGAAAGAACATGGACACAGAACAGATATACAAGGAACGAACATGAACACTGAACTAATATACAGGCAGGGAAGGAAAACACAATGGGACTCAGGTGTGACTGGGAGGAGAGAGGGAAGGAACACAGGTGAAAACAATGGGAATCGTTAATCTAATAACGAGGGAATTCGCTAATAGAATAACGAGGGGAAACGAAAGACACGGACTGGGAATGACAGACACAGACAATAAACGACCTGGAAGAACAGGCAGACACGTGCATAGTTAGAAGGGGAGGAATGCATAGAGAGAATCTGCGTGCGAATGAAAGGGAAAGTGAAAAGCTAACAGAGATAGGATAATGAGTGAGAAAGACAGCGATAGTCAGAAGCGTGAGATAATTAGTGATTAGTAGTGTTAGTAACCTAATCTAAATCCCTAATGTTAGTAGATTAGTTGGTTAGTACTGTACACATCTAACTAATATATACAAAGTGCAATCTAGAAAGTAAGAAGGAAGAAAACGAGATAATAAGCAAAGACGGAGGAAACCCGAAATGTATAAACTCCCGAAGTGCAAAAGACAAAGACAAGGAGTGGATCAGGAACAGGAACAATAACAGACGGGGAACAGAACGTGAAAGAAACATGACTCGAATAAAGATAAATAAACAAAGTACAAAAACAAACAGAACAGACACTCAGAACATAACAGTACTCGAAGAATAATAAATAAACAAAGTACAAAAACAAACAGAACAGACACTCAGAACGTAACACTAGTAGCTCTCTAAAGAGTCTTCAACTAGTACAGAATACAGCGGCACGTATTTTGACTAGATCCAAAATGTATGAGCACATTACTCCAGTGTTAGCATCACTACATTGGCTTCCTATTAAATATCGGGCTGATTATAAAGTACTGTTGCTAACTTTTAAAGCAGTAAACGGACTTGCACCTTTATATCTGACCAAAATGATTGCCCCCTATAAGCCGACACGACTGCTTCGTTCACAAGAAGCCGGCCATCTATTACTCCCTAGAATTTTTAAAAGCACAGCTGGTGTTTTAGAGCTCCTCTGTTGTGGAACGGTTTACCAAGGCATGTTAGGGATTCGGACACAGTTAAAAATTTTAAGTGTAGATTAAAAACATATATTTTCAGCCTAGCCTACTGCCAAACATAGTCTAGGTGGAGAGATGGAGAAGGCCGTGCCCTAGTGTCTTATTGAGTGAGAAACTTTCCATACTGTCACCTCCTCAATGTGTTACCACCACTGTTATGCTGGTTATCCTTGATCAGGTGTGGATGGTTTGGAACTCTCATGGCTGCGTGTTTTCTCTGTCCCTCTCCTAATAGGTATGCTGCCATAGCTTACACCTGTTGGGGCTATCTGTATATTTCCTATGCTTGTGCTCCCTGCTCTTACATAATACTACTGGCTATAGCACTGCTTTTTTTTCTGACTGCATGTTCTCTTCTCTACCTCGGCCTCTGACTCGGGGGCACCTGCACCCGAGCCCTAGATCCTGCGAGAAGTGTGAGCTGCCCCCATCAACCCTCACCCCCACGCCAACCCCAGTTCCTGGATCTGGACCCTCTCTGCGTGGTTTAGCCCCCCACTGACTACCTAACTACTCAGGAGGGGCAAAGTCTTTCAGCCCTGAGCCACCTTGGACTGACCATGACATGGTCTTTTTTGGACATACCCTGGGCTCCCCCCCTTTTTAGTCTGGTTCCTCCCAAGGTTTCTCCCTACCAAGGGAGTTTTTCCTTGCCACTGTTGCCTTTAGGCTTGCTTTTGAGGGGGTCTAGGCTGGGTTCCCCCTCTGTTAAGCGTTTTGTGACAATTCTATTGTGAAAAGTGCTATACAAATAAACTTGATTTGATTTGATTTGATGGTGGGAGTGAACAAGTTGAAGGATGTCCGAGTCAGGGAGGGGTGAGAAGCAGGACAGAGGGTTGAGAGGTTTAGGTAGCGAGATGGGTGAGGGAGGGTTAGGTGAGGATGGGGTGAAGGAGTTGCGAATGTCATTGACCTTCTCGCGAAAGAAGGATGCGAAGTCATCCACGGTTAGAGAGGAGCAGGAGGGGTGAGGAGAGGAAAATGTAGTTTTTGAGGATTAGAATCTTGGAAAGGAAAAATGCAGATTTAGCAGAAGAGAGGTTAGAGGAAAAGGTTAGCCAGGAGTGTGTGGAAGTCAGTCAGAGCCATAGGGGATTTGGATTTTCTCCATGTCCTTTCTGCTGCTCGCAGTTTGAGTCGGTCAGCCCGAATGGAGTCAGTTAGCCAGGGGGTGGGGGGTCGGAGACGGGCAGGTTTAGTGGAGAGAGGACAGAGTGAATCAAAGAAGGAGGAGAGAGAGGACAGTAGGGTGGATGAGGCTACCTCAGCAGGTAGCTGAGAGAAGGCATCAGTATGGGGAAGGGAAGACAGAACAGTAGGACAGGGCAGTGGGGGAGAGAGAGTGGAGGTTGCAACGGACAAAGACAGTGGGGGCAGGTGAAGATGGTTTAGGCACAGAGGGAGGGGGGAAAAGACAGAAAGCAGTGGTCAGACACATGCAGAGGAGATAACGCAATGTTGGGTGAGGTGCAGTTCCTAGTGAAGACAAGGTGCAGTTGGTTACCAGCCTTGTGGGTGGATGGGGATTCAGCCACGGTGAAGTCGAAGGACTGAAGCAGGGGGAGAAATGCGGAGGACTGAGGGGTGTCCAGCAGCAGGTTGAAGTCACCGAGGAGTACGACGGGAGTGCCATCCTCAGGGAAGGAGCTGAGTAAGGCATCCATCTCATCCAGGAAACTCCCCAGTGGACCTGGTGGACGATAGACAACAATGATGTGTAGTTTGAATGGACCAGTGACAGTAACAGCATGACATTCAAAGGAGGAGGGTGAGAAGTGAGGAAGAGGAACAATACCAAATCTCCACAGGGGGGAGATCAGTATACCTGTCCCTCCACCTCTACCTGTGGGTCATGGAGTGTGCGAGAAGGTATAGGCAGCAGAGAAAGCTGCAGAGGTGGCCGTGTTCTGCGGTGTGATCCATGTCTCCGTGAGCGCCAGGAACTGCAGGGAGAGTAGTGAGGCCTGGACCGAGATTAAACTGACCTTCCGGACAGTGGACTGGCAGTTCCATAGTCCACCTGCTACCACCACGTCGACACCAGAAGATCTAGGAGGGTGGATGAGATTGGAGGGGTTGCGCCTGTGAGTAGAATCTCTCCTTCTAGGAAATCTAGAAGAGGAGACACGGACTGGAATAGGGATGTGGTGTTAGATGCGGAGGAAGTAGAACAGGGAGATACAAAGCTATGATACTTACCGTGCGGCGAGCACTCCCTAGCTGGCCTCCCTCGGTGGACTATAGGTAGGTTCCTTTGTCTTTGTCCAATGAGTCTTTGTACAGGGAGGCTAGGAAGGGGATAATTGCAGTAAATGGATTTATTTCTTATAATTCTTCAGGCTAGAATGAGCAAAAGGAGTGTCCTCCCAAAAAAATAATAAACATAACTCAGACATACAACTCAGTACACACACCAGAAGACAATTCCACACACAACTCTTGATGTGACTCTCGCTATTTGATTCTCGCTAGTCTTGCTCCACATCAAAACAGTGCCCTATCTAATCCCCTAATTATTCCTACCTTGACACCTCCCCCCAATCAAAGGTGACACAGAACATATGAGTGACAGGTGACAAGATGCACACAAGGGGAATGGGAGAGGGTGACACATACACACACACACAGCAGGGGAAATAGACACAGACAACTGCATGTAGGGGGGAAGGTGCCACGGCGCTACACTGCCTCCTCCCTGGTTTCCTCATCCTGAGGAAGGGTAACTATTCTTTTTTTGTAATTAAATGTTTTTATTTCAAATAAGTAGTACAGTACAACCATTGTAATTGTGATTTTGAAATCCCTCCCCCCCGGACACACAGGATACATGAGAAGAATCTGAATAAAATCAAAATAAAATACAGTAGAGAAACTCCACAGTCACATCATCACAGCCACTCAAATTTGACTCTTAGTGATTGGCTAGCAGTAAATTTTCCACCTTTTTACAAAGAAGTGGGCGTATGTAGATCAGTAGGAACTAAAAGTAGTACAAATATAAATTGCAAGAGCAAAGGTGCGGCAGTGTGTAAAAAACTCTATAGAGTGAGCAAATATCTTGTGTTGCAATGCGCCCTCTGGCGCCCCCTCCCCATTCCCAAACCCCTCTTTAGTTAACATCCGTGACGAACATGTCTGACATTGAACTAGCCTTACACCCCCCTTCCTAAACACTATATTACAGTATTTGAGCTTCTTGTTATTAACTTTAAGTGTCAGTGCCCCTCTAACACATTGTCTAAATCAAAATAATTAGATAAAGAATAAATCAATATTAAAAATAATAATAATAAAATAAAATAAATTTATTTTTTATTTTTTTTATTTTTTTCAACAAAAAAAATAATAATATATATATATATATATACACATATACATAAGGAAGGGTAACTATTCTAAGGGTAGCTATATCCTCATAGCACTACAGTCTCCGTAAGGCTTCTCTAGGCCTTAATTGATGTCCCGGGGACTGCCCAGGTGCCGCCGTGGGGAGCACCACCCCTAGGGGTGTTGTCGGGAGGTCCTCCAGAATGGGAGGTCTTCGGTTAGTATGTTGCCTGGTGTTCCTCCTTCTTGGTCGCTGGACACGCGCTGTTTGGGGGAACTCTTGCCATGGCACTGGCTCTTCCGGGCTCTTGTCCTCTGGCTCACCTAGGGGGTCTCCAGCCTCACCTGGTGCTGCGTGTTCAGCTCCTCCAAGTTTAGGGCGGCTTACCACAGGGGCCTCCAAGTGACCTTGAAATTGGTGGGCATATTCCAGCTTAGGAGGTGCCTCTGGTGCATCCGGCGGCTGACAAAAGAGTAGTGGCGGTGGCGTGCGCAGCTCCCGGCCCAGCATGAGGAGCACTGGGGTGCAGCCCGTGGTCTCCTGCACTGCACTCCGGCTTGCCAGGAGGATCAGAGAAAGTTGGTCCCAGTCCTTCTGCTCCCACCCCAGAGTGGCCAGGGTTCTATTAAAGTGCTCCACTAGCCCATTGCTCTGAGGGTGCAGTGGCGTCATCCTCATTTTCTGGGTGCCAAGCTGCCGGCTGAAGTTTGCAAACAGGCGAGACTTGAAGTTTCTGCCCTGGCCCGTGGGGAATTCCACTGGGACCCTGAACCGGGCAAACATGCCCTATATAAGCACATAAGCCTCTGGCCACTTCGTAAAATAATCCAGGGCCACCAGTATGAACTGGTTTCCTCTTGGTTTTCAGGGAAATGGCCCCAGGATGTTTACTGCCACTCGGTCCATGGGCCAGCACACCTGCCTCTGCTGCAGTGGAGCCATTTTCTGGCTGTGCATGGATTACACCTGCAGGAGTAGGACTCCACATCCCTCCAGCAGGTGGCCCAATAGAACACCTGTCGCACCTGCTTTAGGGTCTTGTTAACTCCAAAGTACCCGACCCCAGGCAGATCATGCAGGGCCTCCAGGGGGGCTACAATCTTGCCATCCCAGCTCCACTTTTGCCAAGTTCATCCAGCACCTCTTCAGTACCCCTGAATGTAACGCCAGACCATCTCTCATGGACCACAGCCCCTTTACTGTGGGCCCATCAGCAGCTACCTCCTCCCAGGATGGCTGCTGCCCAGCCTCCAACCAGCCGATAGCCTGCAGCAAGTTAGAGTCTTTGCGCTGTTCTTCTGCCCAGGTGGCATTGGAGTCTAGTAGCACAGCAAAACACCAAACTTCCCCCACTTCATCCTCAGACCTCTCCTGCGCAGCAAGGTGGTTACACTGTGGGCATTCTGCAGGGCAGATACATCATGATAAACTATCTGCATTCTGGTGGCTCTCCCCTTTCCTGTGCTGAATGGTATACTGAAACTCTTGTAGCTGTTGAATCCATCAGGTCACCTGCCCATCTGGCTCATGGAAAGAAAGAAGCCTGTGTAGAGAGGTGTGGTCAGTGCATGTGAAGAACTGTGAAGAACGGGTGGCCACAGAGGTGGTGTCAGAAGTGGCGGACAGTCTCAACAATGGCCAGCAGCCTCAGTCGTGTTACACAGTAGTTGCGCTCTGGTCTGCTCAAAGCCCGGCTGTAATAGGCAACAACCCGTTCCCCCTCCGGCGTCTCCTGGGAGACGTTACTCGCGTTACTCGCATCCGTATCCAGGTTAAACGGCCACCATAGGTATGGTGTAGCCAGTACAGGTGCATTGCACAAAGCTACCTTAAGGGGGTCTCGCGCTAGGAGGTTGTTCTTGTAACAGGGGCTGGACGATTATGCTTAAGTAGCGTAAGCCCATGGGCGGCTAGTGGAGGTGCCCCCTTCCTGGCTGTTGGACTGCTCATTGAAAATGCCCTCAATGCCCTGCACCTGGTCGAGAGCTTCAATCGATGGTGGAAGGTTAAATTATGAGGACCTGCTGATGCAAGTGGTCAGGAGTCAGGCCCCAAATGAAAGCATCCAATGTGAGCGCATTTGGCACATCCTCGCTGAAGGAGGGATAACTCTGGTTAGTCAGGTGGTGGAGGTCAGCTAAAAACATGCCCAGTGGCTCCCTAAGCTGGTGTGTACGCTCATGGAGCTGCTGCCGCAGAGACATAGGGGGAGTGGTGTCTCCGAACCAACGGGCCAGGGCCTGGTGTAGCACCCCAGCATTTTGGACATGGCTGCCTTGAACATCCAGGACAATCTGCTGTGCATGGCCATCTAGAGCAGCTGCAGCTGACCTACTCAAACTAAGCTGTCCATCTCTCCTATTGGGTATCGCTTCATCGCATCACCACTAATTGCATAAAGTTAAACTGTTCAACTTTCTTTCCTGGCTAAGCACGCTGACTTCACGCCACCAACAGTTGCCTCGCCCTATGTCATCTACCGTCGCCAGCTCCCATTGAAAATGAATGACTTCTGGCCGTTTTCTTCAGTTTCATCGCTTCTGGTCAATGCGCACCTTTATTTAACACAGGTGTTTAGTTCAGGACACTCAATCTGAAAGATGCCTATTTTACCATGCTATTTATTCTAACAGTCTACTATACATGCTATACATTTATTTATGACAGTTCTGAACAGAAATTAATTATTAAAACATAATTATTACAATAATAACATAATTAAAAACAACAAGAAAATTTAAAATTATTTACATTGTGATGTGGAAAAAAATTATTTATGGTTTGTCAAAATACTCCACCAATATTATATTATCATAAATGTTTTCAATCGGGCTTTAGCAACTGGAGATTAAAGCTGTTTAAATCTAGTTTGGCAATCATATATACATAGTTTAAAATAGTATGATGTCAATATGATTTTTAAGCTTAATCAAAAGCGTGCTCTTGTTACATTTGGGTAGCTAAATACTGTTACTATATTATATATACAGTATATTAGCAATGCCCCTAGTGTGATATTGTACACATGTATGAAGCCTCTTTTCCAAGTGCAAGGGTGGGATATAATGACTGGGAAAACTGACATAATTTGCAACCAATTAGACGAGATTTTTATGGAATAGGTTGTCATTTGGAGGGGGTGAACATTCAATGGGACGCGATTCGTTAGATGTGTTGGGGGCAGGCTTTACACATTTTGAGTCGCAAATTGGCTGTGCGTCAGAAGAAATTGCGCAGAGTTGAAATGGCGGAGACCACGGATACGATGGAGGTAAGTGAAACGAGAGAGTTAGCGGTGTATCGTTTTAGAAATTCAGAATAGATTAACCAAGAATTCTAAAATATGTCATACGGACTGAAAGTCACACAGGGACGTTTGTTTAACTGTTAAGAAATGTATCTAGTCTGCTAAGGTTATCTAGGTTTTGAACGCACACAGAGCGTCCATTTTAGTATCAAACTAAACCCGTTGCAAGACTCATTCATTCGGCGTCACAATGTAGTCAACGACAATTTATATAAACTTGCCGATTGTTAACTTATGCTATTGTAACTAGTTGTCTATTTGATTCGTAAACGCTAAGTACTAGCTAAGCTAATTACACGTTGGTAACGCTAGCCAACCAGCAATCTACATCACGTTAGACATAAGGAATAAAAACTTATCTGTGTTAAGTCTGGACACCAGTGTGAACCCTTATGTATATAGGTACTTAATAGCGAGCTAACGTGCGTTAGTTGGGTCTCAGACCTCATGGTGTACACATTTTATCGAGAAGACAACGGCAATGCCTGACTACCGCTTGCCATAAACTAATTAATTTATGCGAATAAACTTTAACTATATTGAAAGTTTAACATAAATAGATTAGTAGTAACGTTGGCTAACGTTTGTAAGCTAATTGGACTCACGAGCTTGCTAGCTATTTCTGGTTTGGTTAGCTTAGTTAACGTTCGAAAAGTAACACTTGGAGTGTCGCTGGTTATTAGTTTGCTAGCTGACTACTATTTAACTATACTATATAGCTGAATAACTAATAGCTTGTCGTTAGCCAACCATTCAAATGCAAAACGTCAAACTAACACGCTGTTTTTGTTGGCTTGCCAGTTTACGCTGGCTAACGTACATCACTTGCTAAGAAGTTAAGTAGGTTTAAGTTGCGTTGGCTAACGTTAGTATTGTAAGTTAGTCGACTTCATAGCAAGCTTGTAGTCGGGTATCTATAGCTAGGCCGTTTCCTATACCTATACGGTCAACCTTTAGCCAAGGAAGACCGAAGTCAATGTTAAGTTAACTAACTCATTGGCCAACAAGTTTAAGTAAACCAGTCTGCCTGCTGCAAAAATATCCGTCCTAACGAAATGTTAGTGATACCTTACGTGATCAATTTAGGTTTCAATAAATGTATGGTTTGAACTAATTCAGAGCAAGAACAGCTAGCTAACAGAAGTTGACGTTCAATGTGCCAATAAACAGCAAACTGGATAGTGGATAATGTCGCGTCAGATATTTTTGTATTTTGCAGAAGTTTGGTTGCAAATTTAGGCCCCAAACCAGCCTAACCATGAGGCACTTTATATTCCTTTGTACTTGAGCTATCCTAGCTAGCATCCACTGTACAATGGCTAACGTTTGACTAGCTAACATCGTTTGAGAATCAAACGGGCTTGTTCAGGACTAAAGAAAGTCTGATGATTGACAAAAACACAGAAATTCGAGAATATTACTTGCTTTCCCCCCATAAATAACGACAGTGTCAGGAACTTTATATTTAGGTAGCATTTTCAATGTGAATTGTATTTCGATAGTGCTGTGTCATTTAATGTAATAAATTGCAATCAATGGTGGCAATTAATGAAGGGTCAAATGCCCTTGTGGCATTTGCTTATGTGTCAGACACTTCATGGCAGCAATGACCTGACACACTTTTTTATGCAATCCACTGCTGCTTAATGCAATCCAGATGCACACACTCTGGAAAATGGCCTGACTGCAACTGACTATAAACATTGTTAGTCGTCTTACAAAAAAATCAGTATCTAGTCGGTCGGATTAATCATTGTGTTTAGGCTGTTGGTATTCAATGTCTTAACTTCACTCTTTCTCTGAGGTTTCTCAGGGGGAAAGCTCAGCAAAGCCTTCAGCAGAGGATATGACCTCCAAAGACTATTACTTTGACTCCTATGCCCACTTTGGCATCCATGAGGTACTTATCTCTTTGGCCTTGTATCATTCCCGTGGGCAGGCTTCCTTTCCTGTCTGAATTATTTTCTCTGTTCTCTGTCTCACAACCAGTGTGATTCCTGTCTGTGTTTCCATGAATGCTATTATTAGTGAGGTTATCCACACACATAACCAAAGTAACAGGTTATCTATTTGATGGCACAGTTGGTTGGCTTTCTGCTTGCAGACTAAGGGTTTAAAAGCAGTCCATGCACATTTGTTAGGGGTGTAGTACAATGTTGGAGACGTTGCAGATTTGACACTCAATTGTACCCTTGAGCCTTAATTGTTTCAGTAAATATCCAGCTGTATAAGTGGATTTTATGTAAAAAATGTAAACTGTAAATCTCTGAATAAGAGTGTCTGCTAAATATCCAAATGCAAATGTATCCATTGGAAACAAGTGCCTATTATTAGGGGCCTCAATGTGGCCTCTTATCGCCAGCTCTTCCTCAGCGCATAACTTTAGTTGTTCAAGAGAGCACCTTGTAGTCCAAGTTCCTAAAGCCTTATCCAACTACATGAGCACCCAGTGGTGACTTTCGTAGCACTTTAGTTGTGCTACAAATGTCTACCTTGCCTTATATGGCAAATCCATTAATTGCTCCGTTTCACATTTCCTAATGTGTTACCCTAAATATCAACGTGCTCCCAAATATGTAGCCTAAATGATAAGCTTTAACCAGCTCATGCCTGCATCATCTCCCTGTAGGAAATGCTGAAAGATGAAGTCCGCACACTCACCTACCGCAACTCCATGTTCCATAACAAGCACCTGTTCAAGGATAAAGTTGTGCTGGATGTGGGTAGTGGGACTGGGATTCTCTGCATGTTTGCTGCAAAGGCTGGTGCCAAGAAAGTCATTGGGGTGAGTCTTCCTCATCTCTCTATGTAATGTGATCACCTGTCATTCCCTTTGAAGTCAGTAGGGTGTTCTCTGTAGGGTGGATGTTTGCTCATTTATAGTCTTGTTTGTGTGTGTTCATCAGTGATGACGGCTACACAATCTTGGGCTTTTGCTGGTTATGTCCTTCTGTTTCTCACCCCGAATAACCCCCTGCCCCCACAGATTGAGTGCAGCAGTATATCTGACTATGCAGTTAAGATCGTCAAAGCCAATAAGCTGGACCACAGTGAGTGTTCATACCATGTTTCTGTGCCCACCTTCCTTGTCCTTTTCCCATGTAAATCTTTGGCTGTGTGCTGTGTGTATGCCCCTCTTATGTTTATTTTTGGATTTCTCTCCTGCAGTTGTGACTATCATCAAGGGGAAGGTGGAGGAAGTGGAGCTGCCTGTGGAGGGGGTGGACATCATCATCTCAGAGTGGATGGGCTACTGCCTCTTTTATGAGTCTATGCTCAACACCGTCATCTATGCCCGTGACAAGTGGCTGGTCAGTGAGCTCCACTACAGACAACAGGATGTACAGACTTTGTCTTTGCTTGATGTGATCTACTGGCTGCCCTTTTGGAATGGTTTATTGTAAACATAATGCAAACTGTGGCAACGTCTAACTCAAAGAATGTGTGTTGTACACAAGGAGCAAAATTGTTTCTCCGAATAGCAAGGTAATCCATTATCCCTCCCTCCAGAAACCAGATGGGTTGATATTCCCAGATAGAGCCACGCTGTATGTCACAGCCATAGAAGACAGGCAGTACAAGGACTACAAAATCCACTGTGAGTGTTTCCCAGTCCTTTGCTCATCACTTCAACTGACTCTTGTCATTTTGTATATATTTATTTTTTTAACAGCATGTCTTCCTGTGCTGATTTATATCGGTGCCTATGAATAACTCATCTGTCCCTTTCAGGGTGGGAGAATGTCTATGGGTTTGATATGTCTTGCATTAAGGAGGTGGCCATTAAGGAGCCACTGGTTGATGTCGTGGATCCCAAACAGTTGGTCAGCAGTGCCTGTCTAATCAAGGTCAGTGTTCACAGTGAATGTGAAAGTATTTCTGCCCCTTTGCCCTGTATCAGGTTACCACTGCCCCGACTACAATGCAACCAAAGACATAAATGTCCTTTTACTGTGTCTTCTGTAGTTCAATCAATTTTAAGATTTAGGGCTGTATCATTTTCAGTCAGTACATTTTCATTCACCTTCATTGGTTGAAGTAATGACAGTGTCTATAAATCTTTCGCTCATAATGTGCCTAGTTAGCTTTGTCTGACTTTTTAAAACTTTTTTATTTATGCATTCCACAACTTGACCTGGCATACATTCTGAATGATCTATTTCTAATTCTCAGGAGGTGGACATCTACACGGTGAAGATTGAGGACCTCTCCTTCACCTCTCCCTTTTGTCTGCAGGTGAAGAGGAATGACTATATCCATGCGTTGGTCACTTACTTCAACATTGAGTTCACTCGCTGTCACAAGCGCACAGGATTCTCTACTGGTGAGCATCACCCCTTTACTGTCTTAACAGCTTGCATTCATTTGTATAGTTTTGGATTATTTTATTCATCCTATTGTACTTGGTGGGTACATTGGAAAAGTCGGTCTTTTGTAGTCTGTCCAAATATCTATTTTTAATAATAAGTATTAAAGTAATCTTTTACCTAATGCCAATTTGAGTGTTCCACTCAGTTCTGGAGTTTTTATTTATCTGTTTATATATATATATACAGTGGGGAAAATAAGTATTTCACCCCCTGCTGATTTTGTGAGTTTGCCCCCTTACAAAGAAAGGAACGGTCTATAATTTTCATGGTAGGTTCATCTTAACAGTGAGAGACAGAATATAAAAACAAATCCCAGAAAATCGCATTATATGAATTTTAAACATTTATTTGTGTTTTATTGAGGAAAATAAGTATTTCACCACCTACCAACTAGCAAGAATTCTGGCTCCCACAGACCGGTTATGTGACCAGGAGGCACACAGATTAGTCCTCTTACTTAATTAGTACTCCTAATTAAGTACTCGTTACCTGTATAAAAGACACCTGTCCACAGAATCAATCAATGAATCAGATTCCAACCTCTCCACAATGGGCAAGACCAAAGAATTGTCTAAGGACATCAGGGACAAAATTGTAGACCTGCACAAGACTGGAATGGGCTACAAGACCATTGGCAAGCAGCTTGGTGAGAAGGAGTCAACTGTTGGTGCGATAATTAGAAAATGGAAGAAACACCAATTGACCATCAATCTCCCTCGGTCTGGGGCTCCACGCAGGATCTCACCTCGTGGAGTGAACCTGATCATGAGAAAGGTGAGGGAACAACCCAGAACTACATGGCTGGAGCTTGTTGATGATCTCAAGGCAGCTGGGACCACAGTCACCAAGATGACCATTGGTAACACTACGCTGTAATGGATTGAAATCCTGTAGTGCCCGCAAGGTCCCCCTGCTCAAGAAGGCACATGTACAGGCCCGTCTGAAGTTTGCCAATGAGCACCTGGATGATTCAGAGGAGGCTTGGGAGAAAGTGCTGTGGTCAGATGAAGACTAAAATCGAGCTCTTTGGCATCAACTCGACTCGCCGTGTTTGGAGGAAGAAAAAAGCTGCCTTGGACCCCAAGAACACCATCCCCACCGTCAAGCATGGCGGTGGAAACATTATGCTTTGGGGCTGTTTCTCTGCTAAGGGGACAGGACGACTTCACCGGATCGAGGGGAGGATGAATGGGGCCATGTACCGGGAAATCTTGGGTGAGAACCTCCTTCCCTCAGCCAGGACACTGAAAATGGGTCGTGGATGGGTGTTCCAGCATGACAATGACCCAAAGCATACGGCTAAGGCAACAAAGGAGTGGCTCAAGAAGAAGCACATTAAGGTCATGAAGTGGCCTAGTCAGTCTCCGGACCTTAATCCTATAGAGAATCTGTGGAGGGAGCTGAAGCTTCGAGTTGCCAAGCGACAGCCTACAAACCCTAAGGATTTGGAGAGGATCTGCAAAGGAGTGGGCCAAAATCCCTCCTGGGATCTGCGCAAACTTGGTGACCAACTACAAGAAACGTCTGACCGCTGTGCTTGCCAACAAGGGTTTCTCCACCAAGTACTGAGTCATGTTTTGCTAGGGGGTGAAACTTATTTTCCTCAATAAAACACAAATAAATGTTTAAAATTCATATAATGTGATTTTCTGGGATTTTTTTAAATATTCTGTCTCTCACTGTTAAGATGAACCTACCATGAAAATTATAGACCGTTCCTTTCTTTGTAAGGGGGCAAACTCACAAAATCAGCAGGGGGTGAAATACTTATTTTCCCTACTGTATATATACACATATACACACAACACTTGCTGTGTCCATGGTGTAGTGCTTAGCTGATGTTGACTGCCTTAATCCCCCCTTCCCTAGGTCCAGAGTCTCCTTACACTCATTGGAAGCAGACAGTCTTTTACCTCGATGACTATCTGACAGTAAAAACGGGAGAGGAGATATTTGGCACTATAAACATGAAACCTAATGTCAAGAACAACGTAAGATAATTTTTATATACACACACGCACTCATAATTCCTTAATTCCCCTCCCACTGGTTAGCCTTTGTCAGCTAATGAGGCTGAGAACTGAGATGTAGTGATTAGAAAGAGCGAAATTCCCTTAACCGCATTAACAATAAAATTAACTAATTTCAGAGGAATAAAATGTTGCTTAATTTAATTATGGTGCTAATTCTCTTTCAGCGAGATCTGGACTTCACAGTGGACATCGATTTCAAGGGTCAGCTCTGTGAGGTGTCCAAGACCTCTGAATACAGGATGCGCTAGACGCTCCTGTTAGTACACGCAGGTGGGAGATGTGGGGTTAGTGCGAGTGTGATGTCAATTCATTCTGTACCCAAGCTGTGACACTATTCTTGTGTGCAAGATTTTAAGGATTCTGTTTTGCTTTTGTGAAAGACTTGTTCAGAGGTTGTTAGTTTTTAAAATATGGGTTTGTAAGTGAAGACGAGGCTGAAGTAGAACACCAGAGGTTGTGCAATACTCTCATAGAATGTTTGTATTATGTAGGTGTACTGGCTTCTGTCCTTTTTACTGACAGTTTTCCCATGACCATACAAGGCCCTCAAGAATATACAATGCAGCAATTTATGCATACCCGGACGCATGTTTACACAACAAACACACACACACACACGCACACACACACTGACCTCCCGACTTGCCTGTATGTTTGTTTAAAAAAAAAAAAGAAAAAAAAAAAAAAAAAAAAAAAAAATGTTCGGACACTTTTGCCTCAATTGTAACTATGGAAACCTGTTGACATGGCAATGCCCCCTCATTTACTGTCTTAATTTCTGTTCTAAATATGCACTTCTGTGATGGTTTCCTTTTCTTGGCCAATCAATTTATCGATCTTGTGGGGCAATACAAGGCTGTCATTGGTGATTTTTTTTAATTCCATTGAGCTGTGAGAAATAATGGTGAGGGTTCCATGAGAAGGTTTTGAAAATTCTGATGAATTCTGACTAAAGAGTAGTAAAATATCAGTCTCTGATCCTTGTACCAAGTTTCCACAGGGTGTCATTGGGGTCTGCCAGCTCTTTGTTAATGGTGTGTAACGCAATTGGCACGTAGCTGTTCAGATTCTGTATTGCATGGCACAATCGCGACCGACAGCAGGAACAACCGCTATTAAGCTTTTGGCTCCGTCAAGCATGTCAGTATTATCACAATGTTCCCGCAATGTCAGTGTTAAATGTTTTACTCTACAAAGTAGGTCAGAATCCATTATGAATGTGCATGACCCTCCCCGCCATCGACACAAGGAAGAAACAAAAATAAGTTAACAAAGTAAGTTATGAGATGTAAGATTCAACACCTACCACAGCTTTCCCTCATAGTATTGAAGGCCTGATGGTTACTTGAAAGGCATGGTAAGCTCTAGTACACCCAGTGTGCTGTGTGGAATGGTGCCCTGGGGAAAGGAGTGAGATGCAGGCTCAGATTTGACCACCATTACTCCAGTGCAGTCGTCTCCCTGAAACGCTTTAAAGACCAGTGGGACTGGTGACTACCCCGTGGATTCGGTTAAATCTCTGGTGGATTTGGGTCTCTAGTGTGAGGTGTATTTGGGAGGTGTTGGTCAGAGGAGAGACTTGTTTGTTTATTGTTGCTTTTTTTATTTTAAATAAAATAAACTGGAAAAGTTATGTTCATGCTGGGTCCTGTCTTCTGTTTGCACTTTCAAACCACATTTTTATCCTCCTATGCTGGTAATTTTCACCCTTGATTGTGAGCTCTTTTGCAGAGAACAATATTGCAGTGAGGGTCAAGGCTCGTGTATTGCAGGTTCTTCTTGCAATGCAATAAGAACCCCACCACCCCTCACCACCGATGCAACAGCTATTGGCTCAGGATCTTGTAGTGACCAATCTGAAATGTAGCAACTCCATGTTAACTCGACTAACAGTCAATGCATCCATTACACAATTGCTCAGATTGTCTATTAAAGCAACTTTCATTTCTACTAAATAGTTTATGCTAATTGTGTAGTCATATGAACTTTAAATTTCCAGTGCACATTTTCATTGAGAAATGCATCGGAGTAGACTGGAAAAATGACAAAAGAAATGGACCCACTACCTTTGTCAACTGCCTGACCTCACAAATGTTTTGCCATTTATGAAAAGCACTGGAGTATGTTAATGTCTGTTTAAGAAATGATTTATGTAGGATAATGCATGTTACTGTAAAAACCTATGCCATTGCATTGAGTACCATAGCAATAGTCATGAACTGAGTTTGAGGAGATGATTATTAATGTTAGGGATTTTCTTTTTGTTGTAGACTGTCATTGGAATATGATCGAATGGTAGTGATTGTAATCTTAAGATCTAAAGAATAGCTATAGATTGTTGAATTGTATCCCAAAACGAAGTTAAGTATTTTGTAACCAGTAACGTATTATGCAAGATGGCATTTTATTGTCTTATGTCATTTCTAAGAATAAAATGGAGAACATCTGTCTTCAGCTACCTATACAGTAAAAATGTAACTAATGATATTCCACAGTATTGAGATGGCCCTATAACCCATCTTAAAACAATGTATCATTTGTTTGCTTGTCAAATTATTCAGTTATGGTATTGATATTATTAGAGCATTTCATACTAAAATTATTTGAATGAATGCAGCATTGATATCCTGGTCTTTTCAAATTTCTGTTGGTCAATTTGTGTTCAATAGGTTATTTTCAGTACATGCATTACATTTTACAGTACATAAAAAAAAAAAAATGCATGTATAATTTGTCCAGGGTGAGGTCAAATTCAGCCCTGATACTGTGTTCTAACATTCCAAAAAGAAAAAATAGTCAACCATTTTTCAAACTGCTTTGCATTCCATTTTGGATCTACACTCCCCAATTAAATGTATGATTCTAAATTTAACCCCAATTTAAAAAAAAATCTATTTAGCACATCTCTGGTCGTTGTTTGACTGCCCGGCAGCGGAGAAGCTTGAGGAAGCTGTCAATTTTGTGGGAGTCTCTTCGGAAACAGGACAGCAGGAAGTAAAAGTTGATGAGGCGGGAATTCCTGTCACTGCCAAGGTCACCACCTCTGAAGGGGAGAGGAGAGAGTGACTTGGAGGAAGTGCCAATCTATAAAAGAGCAAGGAAGGAAGGACAGATTATCCACATAATTTATACATCAACTGACTGCTTTGGTTATTGGGTACTGTGGGAGGTATACAAATACTGGATCTTATATGGAAATACATAGTAGGGAAACACTGAATACATCATTAGATGAGCTCTAACTCATCTGTGACTACAGTACATGGTGTCTTGATTCTCAAGAAGAAAGGGACTCGCCTTGTGCACGAGTCTGTCCAATCCAGCACTCAGGTTGTGAGAATTCTCCTGCAGTTCCCTAGTTTTACTGTAGATGTAGCCGTTGTAGGGATAGGATAGAGTTGGGGCTTCGGAGGAGAGCAGGAGCAGGGGATCATTCCAGGAGACGAGGAGGGCGCGAACGAGGGAGAGCAGCTCCGATTCCTTGGGGAAGGATGAAGAAAAGGATATTGAAAATATATTTTCCAGAGACCTGTTTTTAAAGCCATTTAAGTCAACAGTGATTTTGTTACATACAGTATACAGTACAAACTGACTGGACACAACAAGCTTATTATGACACTTCATAATAAAAGCATTAATTTATAGAGGGTGCATTAATGAATCTCCACATGAGGAAGACAACAATATTTGTTAAAATGTTATATTTTTAACGCTTTGTACTTCGGCCAGAAGTACAAAGCACTTTGACAAACAAATATATGCACCTTTTTTTCCTCACAAACAGTATGATGAGTTCAGCAATCACCAAAATGAGCTCACCAAACTGTCTTTGAGAAAACCTAACACTCATTTATTTGTGAGTTAAAGTTAACAAATGTTGATTGAATCCAGGCCATGTGTGACCAGACGCAACGTATGATCAACCCACTGGAACTTTTAATGCTTGGTCCTTGTCATTGGGGGTTTGGAGGGGTGCAGTGTGGCACATGGATGGACGAGGCATCAATATCTTTCCCATTGGAGGGAAATGAGTGTCCTGAGGGAGAAGAAAGCAGTACAGTGAACACACATTACCATGACCCTAGATATACACGGTGATTAACACAAGCCTAGATATATCACTGATGTGGGAGGGAAATCATGCATGCTGACTGGACACAGGTGGGTACTGACCAGATCATGTGTCAGGGACGTGCTGAGAGAATGAAGCTTGTCTGACAGCTGAGATGCTCTATCCAGTAAGTCATTGAGCCCCACTGCATGACACTGGGCCGAGAGACATAGTAGCGCTATACCTGAGGGAAATTGATGCATTTAACACTACTGCTGTGAAATTCAGGTGCATTAATCCACATTTAGATTTAGTTACGTACATTACTATAATAATGATAATGGATTGCATTTATATGCTGCCTTTCACTATCTCCAGGTGCTTATCCGTATTAAATTATAATTTAATTAAATTCCAGTGGATACGGATTCACTCAGAAAAAGAATTAGAAAAGTAGACAGACAGATGCATACTGTGTAACAGGCAAACATTAATACAAACTCAGACAGTGTCTCACCTGTTAAGTGGAGATTGCTTCTTTTAGACTGTCGAGTCATCTTCCACTGTGTCCTCTGTTGTTCTTTAGATCTCTATCTACCCCTTCCTATTTTATACTTTTCTTAGCCATACTAGTTTGCGTATTCATGGTGTCTGTCAGTGGGTTTTTTGTGTCTGCTTTGTGCTAAACTAGTTACCTCCTGAACTGTGGTAATGAGAAACATTGTTATGAGGTTTGTCTAAATGAATGAATGAATACTCATGGGAGTACATGGTAGGTACACCCACCTATGACGTTGAGCATATATTGTGGTCCCAACGTGTGAGCAAAATTGAAAGAAAATAATATTCAAATGATTTTCATTCAAACGGTTTTCAACTCAGTTTACATGAATGTTTGTGTCAGTCAAAAAGGAAAGCAAAAGACACCCTTGATACTCAGTCCTCAGACCCTCAGTCTCAAATTATAGTCTAGTTTTACAGCAGTTTTGCAATATCCATTAACAACTGTCTGTTTCACTTACTATGCACAATCACCCTTCTCCATGGTGAACCTTACAGTGGTCCTGTGCAAGCACAGAAAAAGCACAAAACAAACCAGAACACATTACCAAATCACAAAGCAAAATAACATTAAGAAAAACACAAAAACATTTGTTTTTTTTTTTCTTGCCTTTCTTAATATTTTAGATTTTAAGTTTATTTAGTTTTTCTTACATTTCTTTAAGTTTTTGTGGTTTGCCTTTAGGGTTGGCCCTGAAGTGCAAAACAAATTTCAGAGGATTTTTTTTACCAAAGTGCAGCAGGACACTAGGGGGCAGCAAATGGTACCACATGAGAAACAGAAATAACGTGATCAGAGCTCAATTGTAGCAAATGAATATAGTGATCTGTAACGGAGGAAAGCAGTGATAGCAAAATACAATAAAATAAGAATACTAAAGCCTGATAAAATTATTATTATTATTATTATTATTATTGAGTGCCCGTTATACTAAACTTATAGGCATACTAGATAACTGGCTAGCTAGCTCCAAGTGTTAGATAATGATAGCTATCTAGCTAAAGGACTAGCTATCTAGTAAGATGCCACTAGATACTGTAGGTAATATTAGCTGGGTAGCTAAGCTACATGTATTATTATATACAATTACATTGTATCATTCCTTAGATGGCGATGTATTGTCCCTTCTGCGGCACTGAGTTGGGAGCTGTCAGGGCCTTTTGCTTGTGGAAAGAATGTTCAATTCCTATAAGTGTCAACCCTTAGAGAGAACTGCTCTTATTTTCAGCCTGTATCTTCAAACCATATGGACATATACAGAACACATTATTATAGCCTAGAATTAAAACAATTAACAACCACACTCATTTATCTGGTTGAATTTATTAATGTATTTAGATTTGCATGAAGATTTCACCTATACATTTAGAAAATAACTTTGTGGAAGTTACAAATGTAGAAGATAAAGCTAGTAGTTACACAAAACAACATATTTCCATTGTTTACAATCAGTTAATTTGTATGACAAATTATACAATTTAGGCAAATTTAATTTAAATAATGGAAAAGTTAATTAACTGTTGACATACTTTTGGATAGGGAGAGACATGCTTGCTACGACTGAATTAACGCACTATTGAATGGACTTAGTTAATCAATCACTTTGAAAAACCATATTAAACTAGATTTCCATCTTAGCCTTATACTTCCAAAATAGTGGAAACCTTCATTTTATACAGACAAACTGTATGGGTTGACACCTATTAATTCCATATGCTACCAACATTTCTCCATTGGAGTGCACCAAGCACTAGCACTGGAGCGGGTGGTGATCATTCATATTATAATTATCGAGCCACATACGTGTAGCTACTGATTAACTTTTTGCAGCTAGTGAGCTGTGCTAGTTTAGCAGGTCAGCTATGGGCTAACCAGCCATTTGAGCTGGCATAGCCAGCAGGCTAGTACTAGCTAGTGACGCAACCCCCCTTTTAAAACAGCACTCACTGTCTTTATATGTGTGTAACAATATATCATTTAGCAGATAAAACCAGCATATTATGTCCATGAGCTTTTATTCAAAAGACATGTAACTGGCATAACAACCTCTTCTTGTAGGCATTTATATTTGATGCAATACTTCATAATAAGCACAGACATTTCAGGTTAATGGACAAGGACCTCTGATAGCATAGAATTATCTGACAGGGAGGAGGGCAGAGGGAAGGGCCTGCTGGTTTTCTGGTGCTTAGAGTGGGGAAGCAGTAATGTGCTGAAAATGGAGATATAAAACATACAGTAGTTCAAGTGAACAAATATTCAAGTTAGATAGATTTGAAGCATAATAAAATAAATCTGAAACAATAATACTTACCAATGGTAAGAGCTGTTGGTTCTCTGACAGGATAATGCTGAGAGCAATGGAAGGGGACTACAGGAGGGCTGAGCTGGACTTGAGAGAGCTTGGCATGACAGAGGAGCGCTGAGCTGGACTTGAGAGAGCTTGGCATGACAGAGGAAGGCTGAGCTGGACTTGACTGTACTAAAAACTACAGAGGAGGACTGAGCTGGACTTGACTGTGCTCCACAAAGCAGAACAAATCCAATATATACTTTCTTCCTTCCCTGTGCAATTCTCTTTCCAATCCTGATGCTGTCTCATCTCCGGATGTCATCCTTTCTCACTGATGTCTTATTTACTACAAAATGCAAAATAAATTAAAAAATATCATCAATACAGTAATAACTAAGCCACGTGCACCATACACTAAAGAAAGCAAGTCTCAACTGACCTCAAAACACACCTATAGGAAAATGTTTCGGTATTGTTTTAGCTTACTGCACTCATCAAAATTCAGGTAATTGTAGTTATATATAACTACAATTTTAAATAAAGTAATTCAAAATCAGAATAAGATGCAAGCAGTCATACAAAATCTTCCTACAACATTTTCCTATCACCTTGTAAATTAATTCTGCTCTCCTGTTTTTCTTGGTAAAGTTGTCTTCACTCTTAGTTTTTCCTCATAGGAGAAGGTGTGAAATGATTCCTGTAGGATGCGGTCGACGATGTTTGCAATTGCATCCATAATTATTCTTGCAAAAATGGTTCCCTTGCAAAAGACAGAGCAGGGGCTAGCTAAGCAAACTAGCTAGCTAGCCTACAACTCAACACGAGGTCTTGCAAAAATATAAAGATGAAAAATAACAATATGAACAGATTAATATAAATAGCTGGCTGTTTAGTTAGTTTTACTTCTGATTCCAATTACAAATATTGATAAGTGCATATCAGTTATCACACGATATAAAAAAATGGCAAAAAGAAAACATACAATATATAAACAAACACCTAAATGTAGCTAGCTAGTAGGATGCATTTACAGATGGATTGCTCTTTTGGTTAACATTACAACCCTAGTTTTTTCCCTGTAGCTGCCACAGCTAGCTAGCCTATCTATCTAACAGCTACAGCTAGCTGTTTTGGTTTTACCTCTGATACTCAATAACAAATATTCTTATCACATTTAAAAAATACCTTGCAGCACTTCTTTTTGAGTGATGTGGAGTGCCATTTCGCCTTGAACTGTTTGCTAGCAAGCTAACGTTAGCTAATGCAAGCTACTTATCTAACATTGTCTGAGGAGGATTTTTCTACATTTCTGATTCACTAGAAAAATCTATTCATATTCTTGAAATATGTTGATGACATTCATAAAGTTAAAGAATAAACAAAATGTATATCATTTTTACCTCAGGGAAAAACTAGGTCTGGCTTTGCCTTCAAATCTCATTGTCTAATGTTACTCAGCTTGCTCCACAGGCATCAAAAGTTCATCTCACAGATGTTTTAACAATAAAACTATCCTAAAAGTAAATAATATATTACCAGCATTAAAGTATACAGTTCCTTACCTCAATATGTCTGTCCGAAGCTGTCAGAACCCTGATGGATCGCATGGAGCAGAGGGGCCTGCCTTAATGGTTTAGATGGGTATCAATCATCTTCGTCGCAAAGGTGCAAAGATTGCGCATCATTCGAAAACCTAGGCTTTAAAACGCGTCATAAGCCATAATTGTCCAATCAACAATGTATAAAGTACTATATTGCATTGCATTGAGTTCTATTAGGTTAATAACCTGAGGGTGGTACTGTTTTGCACAATACATTTTTTTTAAAGTACTTTTTTGGCTTGATTCACAGGAAATAGTCGTTGTGATGATACTTAGGCATTTAAAAATATGTTTTATGTGATATGTTTGTCATGTTTTTTTGTCTGTTTTTAGGTGAAGCACTGCTTTACCTGTTGTCTTCTAGAAACATCCACTGGTGTCAGTATATCTACCTTGCCATCTGACAAGCTAGCATTTAAGATGATATTAATTAGAAGCAGGGCTGGACTGGGACAAAAAATAGGCCCTGCCATTTGGCTCAGACCGGCCCATCACAATCGGTCGGACAACGCCCATCACTACGACATCCTTGCAGTCTGTTCAATATGCATATGATGGCAAAAAAAGCATGTGATTGGGCCGGCCCAGTGTCAGTATAGAAAATGAACCAATGGGCCGCTGTCCATTTTTTGTTGGCCGTTAGATGACAAAAAAATAAAATATATATATATATATTTATATTTTTTTAAATTAAAAATAATAATTATACCGGCCCTACCGGCCCAAAACTAGACCGGCCCACCGGGAATCGCCCGGTAGACTATATAGCCAGTCCAGCCCTGATTAGAAGCATCAAGTGATTAGCTAGCTAGCTAACCAACTTCCTAACTATCTTAATACTATCTTAATAAATATGAGCTCAGAAGTAGCTAGCGCTAGCTACCCACTGTGCTAAATTGCTTGTACACAGTAGGCCTAATCCTATTCATTCCCAATGAACATCTGGGGACTACCAATACGCATGTAGCTACAATTTATAATGTCGTTTGTCATATATATTTTGCAGTATTTTCATTGATTTCCCTTCAGATTATGTTCTGCATTAATCATTGATGGTAACAAGGTTGTTTTTACACTGGACTGTATCCTGTTGTGCTTGAAATAATGTTTCCTATTTTTTATTGATCTCTATGGCGTTATGACCCCCGTAAGATTGCGCCACAGTTTCCATGCTTTGAGGACCCCTGTGTCATATCTACTGTTCTATATACCAGGGGTAGACAAAGGATGGAAACACCAAACAATAGGCTATATGAATATTTATTAACTAATAAGGAGTTGGGCCACCCTTTGCCTTCATAACAGCTTCAATCCTTCTTGGAATGCTGTTTTGCATGATTTGAAGTGTTTCTAGTGGGATACTGGACCATTATCCAAGAAGGAAAGTCTCCATTACTTTGAGAGAGGGTGGTGGAAATCTACACTGCATTCTATGTTCCAGAAGTTCCCATAAAATGTTAATAATTTTTAGATCTGGTGATTGGGGAAGCCATTGAAAGTGTTTGACATCACCCTGGTGTTCATAAAACTTGAATCCATTTAGCAGTGTGTGTGAGGGCATTATCATCTTGGAACATGGGGCCATGTTGAGGAAACAATGTTTGCACCATAGGGTGTCCCTGTTCCCATAAAATGTATTTGTATTCCTTGGCCATAATTGTACCATGCAGAGTAATAATTGGATCCAAGGACTCCCACAAGATGGCTGCCCATATCATAACAGATCCACCATGATGTTTAACAGTTGGGAACAGGCAATCTGGGTTGAAGGGTTCCTTTGGCTTTCTCCAAACATAAATCCATTCAGATGTAGGAAAAAGAGTAAAAGATAACTCATCAGACCATACTACTTTCTTCCACTACTCAGATGTCCAGGTTTTGTGCTCATTACGCCAGGTTATGCATTGGTGTGCATTGACCTCGGTTATACGCTTTCCCAATGGCAGCCCTACCATAAATATAATCTTTCTGAAGCTCATGATGCAGATTTTGCTGAGGCTGGGTCACATATATAGATCCAGTTCTGTGGAAATTTTGCGTTGGTCAGGTACCTGTTGGTCAGGAACCTGCAGTTCCGTCCTGCAACACCAAGAGGTTGATGGAGGACATTCTGAAGCTACTTGTTAAGCAATCAATCAACACATTACGATTTCAAGTAATCACTCAAATTAGGTGCATTTTGCAGTGTAGTAGACTAGTCAGCAGTTGGCACTGCACACACCCATACATAATTATGGAGCAAAGAAACTGGTCCAGGCCCTGGTGATCTCACGTCTGGACTACTGCAATTCCTTGCTGGCAGGCCTACCGGCCTGTGCCATCAAGCCACTGCAACTAGCCCAGAATGCTGCCATTCGTCTGGTGTTCAACCAGCCGAAGTTGACCCACGTCACCCCTCTACTCTCCTCTCTGCACTGGCTCCACATCGCAGCACGCATTAGATTCAAATCACTGGTGCTTGCTTTTCAAGAGGCACTGCTCCCCCATATCTTCAGTCACTCATCACTCCCTACACCCCAGCCAGACCCCTCCGCAAACTGACTGCCCCATCCCTCCGGGCGCCTGGCAGCCACTCCTCGCGGTCTCGTCTCTTCTCTGTCCTGACCCCTCGCTGGTGGAATGACCTTCCGCAATCAGTCAGGACCGCAGAATCACTTGCGATCTTCCGCAAGAGACTCAAAATCCACCTTTTCAGACTCCACTACCACTGAACTCTGTACATCTAGCTAATTGTCATCACCACTGCCTACTTGCTCAACACTATATACCCCAGCTTACTCCATTTAATAAATAAATTACAAAAATAACAAATTACTAACCTTTTCCTTTTCAGTGTTACAGGTATGGTAGGCAGCTGCCTGCAATGATGTCTATCGCTGTATTACTGCACTGATCTCTTGTGCATACTATGATTGTTCCTACCATGTATTTATGCACGTCTTGTAAGTCGCCCTGGATAAGAGCGTCTGCTAAATGCTTAAAATGTAAAATGTAAATATAAATATAAAAATAAAATAATTTTTCTCCCAATATGGTAGCCAATTACACCCTTTATTTATTTTGATTTACCCTCCCCACACAAGTCCGCCTCTCATCTCTATGAGGCAAGCTAATTCTCCAAGGGCAGCACACTCCACTTCCTTTGAGACGGAATTCGCCCACCCACGTTCTGGAGACTCCCATACGTGCTTCACGGCGGACCCGAGCCGGCTCACCCTCCCCCCTCCCCTTGGGACGGACAGCCAAATGCCACCCCCGATCGGGGTTGACGACCAGAACCGGTCTGGTAGAGACGGGTTTCAAACCGCATCCCTGACAGGCAGCGCACACTGTATCGGACCAGCCAAAATACGGTATGTTAGACCGCTACGCTATCTGCCGCCCGAGCGGATATTTTTAAACCAAACGTATTATTAAGTATTATTATTAAATAATTTTTGGACAGCCTAAAGGCAAAATTCTTGAGAGAGGTGTTGTAAAAACCATGCCCTTATACATAGTGTAGTAGTGATTGAACAATATTTTATAACAGTATTGTACTTTCATTTTTTATTCAGTATTCAGGAAATACTGAAATTAGCAACACAAAACTTACCTCCCATTCCTATGCCTAAAGGTATACCTCAAATCATGAAAAAAAGCTAAAACATGGAGCTTCACTTGAAAAAGAACATTTGCACCTTGAAAATTAGAAACATAAGGGATGAACTTTCAATGAACAGAAATACAATCAATGTGCCTGACAATGCCGTTGTTATGTTGAAACTTACTACCCTCTACCCTTCCCTGAGTCTCACTAAGGGTTAGTCTTTTTGCAGGTTCCCTGGTAATATACATTTGTTCAGACCTAGCAATACCTTTATGTACTGTGTTTCAATATCTATTTCTTAATTTGAATCTCTGATTACAGTTATGTGTTTTCCATTCTTCTTCATATCATACACTGTATGGTATAGCAAACCTTATACCAAAGGTTAAGATCTTTAGCATAGGAGTAGTGTTCTGGAATGGATACGTATTAAGCTTTGGAGCACTATGGGACATGGAACCCATGAATCACGTGTAACAACACATCCTGAATGTCAGATCACTCTTTGGGGTCCTGGCATAGTTATGTTGCCTCTCCCCTCTCTGTGTCTGTGCCTCATGGCTCACTACCATGTTATCCTGCCCCCACCTCACCTCACCCTTTCTCCAGACCCTGTTTGTGTCCCCAGGCAATGTTTGCCTGACATTGAGAAAGCCTCTATCTACAACCAACCCACTGGGCCTAGCAAAGGCCCAACCCACAGCTTGCTTTGTGGAAAATAAAAACATAGGCCTTTCATCATGTTCCAGTTATGTCTTTCAAGTATGAAAATTAGATTTCAAGTTCAATGGGTGTGCTTGGTAAAATTTGAGGAAGAAAAAATGAGAGTGGTGGCACAAATCTACTGGTGAATAATGGAGGAGTCTGATGGGGTCTATGGATAATGTTTAACTGTAGATGGGCAGGTCAGGACTTGATTATGTCATGCTAGCAAACCCCCACCACACTGAAAGCCCCCTCCTCAGCCAATGAGGAAGCACTCCTTTTCCCTTGTCTCGCATCTGGTAGTGGGGCCTTTCCCTCTCTTTCTTTCTTTTAATTGATTTGTTTTCCTTTTTGTACAAGGTTGCATGAAGAATTCCCATTTTCTATGCCTCTTCAGTCAATAAATCCCATTGTTAGTATCACCCCTGTTTAGCATCACCCCCAGGATGTTTTTTGGAAGCTCAAAATCCCATTTGAATACTTTTTGACATATAGGGCTGAAATAAAAGGCCTTGACTGTAGGCAGGGCTTAATGCTATGGCTGCAACCCTGGACTCATATTAGGAGTGTTCGTCACAGTTCATGCTTTAACCGTGCACATTGTGTGGTTGCCCGGGTCTACATCAGTCCTGCAGCTACAATTGGTCGGACATCACCTACAAATGTCTACCAACTCACACAACACTTTTCATATTATTCTTTGCGGAAACTTGACATAATGCTAAATACTTTTTGTCTGAATGGGCAGTTGCATTTCATATTTGTTTGACTGAATTGTAATTTGGAGTCATTTCCAACTGTAAACTTAAAATAAATAAAAAATATGATATATATATATTTAATGTCTTTAATGACAAGCCAGACTTAAAATAAATAAAAAATATGATATATATATATTTAATGTCTTTAATGACAAGCCAGACTCCAGGGTAGCCAAAACCTGTAATTTCCTTTTGAATATTGGGACATTAAAACATTATATTCAGCATAAACGGAGGCATATGTGAAATGTAAATCCAGTGCGCTTCTATGTCTGTGTGTGGTAAACAGTATACATGAATATATCCTGTTCTGCCCGGTCAAGTCTCACCACACAATGGGCAAAGAAAATTGGGTGACATTTAATGGTAATTTAATTAAAGAAGTCTTAGTTAGTGCTTGAGCTCAATATTGATGTATGCTATATTAGGAACATGGTGTGCCTAGACTGAGGGGCGGTGTTCGGGGGTAGAAGTGGATTGGGGATTGGTGGTTGGTGCAGTATTTTGTACTATTCGGTGAAAAGCAATAGGTGCCGATCAAGCGAGGTTCTGGGTGGTCACTGGTCAGTGACTGTAAGTTGGCTTTTGAATGTACATTGTACTGCAATACGGGTTCATATGTTTACATTCGGCTACTAAGGCTGTATTGTTTTACGATGCTTCTGAATGGAACAAAGTTGCTTTACTAAAAAGCTGTCAGTGCGAGATGTGTTACAACTGTGGAATACTACATTTCCAAAGCACTATAGGTTATAGTTATAGCCTCATCCACCCTACTGTCCTCTCTCTCCTCCATGGTTTTTCTTATCACTGTTATGCCGACGACACTCAACTCTTTATCTCCTTCTGAGACCCAGGTCCCGGCGCAAATCTCTGGATGCCTGGCTGACATCTCTGCCTGGATGTCCACCCTGAAGCTGAACCTGGGGAAGACTGAGCTGCTCTTCCTCCCAGCAAAGGGCTCCCCGATGATTGATGCTTCAACCACCGTGGAAGGCTCCATAGTGTCTCCGTCCCAGTCTGCCAGGAGTCTTGGAGTGACCCTGGATGACCAGCTGTGCTTCTCGGGCCACATCGCAGCAATCACCCGGACTTGCCGATTCTCCCTCCACAACATCCAGAGGATCCGACCGTTCCTCACCCAGGAGGCCACACAACTCCTGGTACAGGCCCTGGTGATCTCACGTCTGGACTACTGCAATTCCTTGCTGGCAGGCCTACCGGCCTGTACCATCAAGCCACTGCAACTAGTCCAGAATGCTGCCGCACGTCTGGTGTTAAATCAATCTGTTCAGTTCACCCATGTCACCCCTCTACTCTCCTCTCTGCACTGGCTCCCCATCGCAGCACGCATAGAGGAACTGCTCCCCCTTACCTCCAGACACTCATCACACCCTACACCCCAGCCAGACCCCTCCGCTCCGCCAACTCTGGCAAACTGACTGTCCCATCTCTCCGGGCGCCTGGCAGCCACTCCTCGTGGTCTCGCCTATTCTCTGTCCTGACCCCGCGTTGGTGGAATGACCTTCCGCAATCGGTCAGGATCGCGGAATCACTTGCGATCTTCCGCAAGAGACTCACAACCCACCTTTTCAGACTCCACTACCATTGAATTCTGTACATCTAGCCAATTGTCATCATCACTGCCTACTTGTTCATTATGTTTTGTATATGTATCCCTGCTTGCTCCTTATTTATAAAGAAATTTAATAAAATAAAATAAAATTACTAATCTTTTCCTTCCCAGTGTTACAGGTATGGTATGCAGCTGCCTACAACAATGTCTATCACTGTATTACTGAACTGATCTCTTGCGCGAACTATGATTGTTCCTACCATGTATTAATGCGAATCTTGTAAGTCGCTCTGGATAAGAGCATCTGCTAAATGCTTCAAATGTAAAATGTAAGTTAAAAGAGACGCAATTGGTTACAGGTGTATGGGGTTGATCGTGAACACATGTATAAATGTAGTGCCATTCCAGAACAATGGGACTGACTAGCCTACTACAAGGTGACCTGGTAAGGAGTAAACGTGTGCTGAGAACGAGTGTTTATTGAATGCAGTTTGAATGGTGTAATGGGATATGGCTTTCACAAATATTTTTTAATGTTTTTTGTTTTATTTAGAACTCCAATGTATAAGAGTTGCAAAATACAAACCAACATTTCATTGTTTCACCTAGATAATGTTACATCTCCCGGGTCTGTGTATCGACTGTTGGATTTAGTTTGTTTTTGTATTCATCATGTGCTCTTTACGGTAGCCTACAATGAGTGATCTGTATTACTTAAACTTAAATATGACACGTCTGATTTAAAATAATGTAACTATATGGGATGGAGATAATTGGTGACATTTAATGGTAGTTAAATTAAAGAGGAAACATGTAAACTACTAAATATGAGTACATTAGTTGTAAAACATTTTAAGTATGAACTTTTTGAATTCTGAATTTCTAAAAATAGAAATATGAAGTGGTAATTTGAAAATGGTGGTGTATTTAAATGGACTATTCACTGGCCTAATTAATGTGCGCGTTACAGGTTCTGTATTTACTTGGCTGTGACTGTCTGCTGTTAAAGCCGTGGATCAGCTCTTTCACGATTTTGTATGTGATAAAGTTTTTTATTGTAGCATACTGCTTCAGCTCCAGGTCTTTGCCACAAGGTGTATGTTTATGGGGTCAAAGTACTCGCTGTAGGTTAAGACTGTTGCATGTTTCACTTCTGTGAGGAGTGTTCAACCTCCCTTGACTGGTTTGGGGAAGAATTACCAACTACTCTCCCTACCACTTATCTTTAAAGAGAATGTTTTTGAAGCTAATGTCTTGTTTGGTTCTCTAATGTGCTGGTGATTACTAAAGTATTGAGACTAAATATGACTAAAGTAATGTTTCTAAAATATGTAGTTTTGCAACAAAAGTGCTCTTGTGTGCTTGTTTTTCCAAGATTGCTCTGGTATCTGGCAGTATTGAATGTGTAGGCCTATTGAATATGCTTGTACACCAATGATTCAATGAGTGCATGTACGCATGACTCCATATCATTTAAAAAAAACATGATGGCCATGTACCTTGAATTTCAGAACTTTGGCAAAACTGCATTGTCATTCCTACTGACAGGTTTGAGCCTGGGTCAGTTCAGTGGAGAATCTATGAGTTGATTTCTACAGCAGCCTATAAATTTGCACTTTTCTTCTGTTCAGACTGGGTGGGAAAAGACTGTTTAGATTTTCCTGTGCTGGTTTGGTGTTTGCAGTTGCAATACATGCATCCCAAAGGCCCACACATGAGTTCTAGAATGGCTATATGGGACATGACCTAATGTATGGGGCCCAGTAAAGGGAATGCTGATATTCTATGCTAATTTGTTGCTGTTCTAATATTTCAGTTAACATCACTGTCTAGCCAAGCCGTTGCATGTAGTGCCTGGTCAGTTACATCCTTCATTCTTTCTCATTGAGTTCTTGCCCCCCCCGCCTTCCCAAACTGCCTCTTCTCTACTATCCTCTCATGTAGGCATGCAGAGACGCACTGCTTAACAAATGTCGGATTCTGAGACCATGACGGCCGCTCATGCATATTCTTTCATTCCTACACTGTGCCAGGCCATCAAGGACGATCTGGACAAATGGTAAGTGGGACTGTTGCTTGAGGGAATCCGGTGGCATTGGGTTCTTTCTCACTCCAACTTTGAAGCCACAAGAGTCCTTTCATCAATTTACGGATGTGCTCACTTGTTATGGGGCCCTTATTTGCTGATGGCAAAATTGTCATGCAATGGCATCCCTGTGTGTTTAAATGTGTCAGGGTTGTGGGGGGACCGCAGGGTCTTCAGGCATGTGAATGTGGAGCACTGGGGCACGGAACACAATTGGGTTATGGATATACAGAGGAAAATGGACTAATAAACGAATGATCTGTCAATGTGCTATGGGTACTTCGTATTTTTTCCATGCTATTTCTGTGCATTGTCTTCTACCTCTCCCCTTGGTATTGGTCTGGTTTAGCAGTCTCCGATATTGTTAATGGAGTTGAAGGTGCAGGGGAGAATTGATTCTCAAAGACATGACCATTTAATTCCAACATTCTGTATCTGATATAACTGCCTGTGTGCTGACTTTGAAATCCAGATATTAGCAGAAATGTATTGCATATAATCCAAACTGCAGTTTGACCCCCGCATTGTAAAGTTGTGTAACTTTAGGAACATTAACAAGGAGTGGAGGCAGGGGTTTGTGCTACTGTTTTTTTGGGGGATTCTAGACCCTTAAGACAAACCAGCACACCCTGGACCAGGCTCTGGAACCCCTAAAGTAATCCATATCTGCCCCATCATATTGCCTCCTATGTACTGCAGGGAATGGAATAAAGCAGCGTTACTCAAATCATTGCCCTCGTGGGCAGAGCACTGCCGTTTTTCCACATTCCCTTTACATGGGAGTCAGGTGCGAAGACATTCTGGCCAATAATTTGCACTAAATGTTCAATTGACTACCTGAGAGGGGGAAACCAGGACAAATTTGAATTTGTGGGCCAGATTTGAGTAACCATGGGATAAAGCCTTCTGAAGGGGGATTGCTATACATGGCATCCATGTGCTTAGGCTGTTGGATTGGAAAATGTTGACCTACCTGTGCCAGCTGCACAAGTGGTATAGTCTGTCAACAGAATAGTTTTGCAGCTCAGCTGCTGGATTACAGTACAGCGGAATCAGTGGCTGGCTATAAGATGAGGCTTTCTTTTACAAACTATTTTTAATATCCAATTTGTACCCCCCCTATAGTTATAAATATGAAATATGTACATGGTGCAAATGAATACTGTGCAAATATGGATGTAACGTTATTTTTCCGGGTTACAGTGCAATAGCAGTATTTGATTCAAGTTACAGTTACAGTGCAATAGCAGTATTTGATTCAAGTAAGTATAAGGATCTATGTAAGTATATATGCAGCAAACTTCATGTTGGAACTTCCCCCCTCCCTGGGGCGGACAGCCAATTACCGCCCTTTGTAGCCTATGCATTTTAATTGTACATACGTACATAATGTACATACGTATATGGTGAAACTGACTGGAAGTGCAATGATGGGGAAAGAGGTTTGAATAGCATGGAGTGAATCCTTTCAATGGGTGTTTAAAACTTGGCAAGATGGTGATTGTCAAGTTATCATTTTCCTGAACCTTTCTATCACTCAATGTACATTTCTGAAGTCAATCAGTGGAACTCTAGCCAATTCCTGAATAATGGTTTAAAATAATGTTTGGTGGTGCTAACCTAAAACCAGCTGTATTTTAATCTGTGGCTTGTGGGAGGGGTGTTGTGGTGTGCCTTGTTCCTTTAACCAGCCCCCCATGCACCTTACCCCAAATTCTCACATTGCATACTGTGTGTTGCAGGGATCTCACACTAAACTTCTGGGACTGAAATTAACACCTGCTTAAAAAAATCACCAACCTCAGTCAATTTACATTGAATCCAGGCTGAATATTGCCATTTTTCACTTTGGTTTGTCGATCAAAACGTTAGTTTCAGGCCCTGCTGAAGCTTTAAGATAAAATTTGAGGCAAGAACCATCTTGGCCCACTAGCAGACTCCCACAGAGGCCATGCATTCCGAGGAAAGGGAGAAAGTGATTACAAGTGACAAAGGCTCTTAGGCTAACTCTGAGTCACAGGTTTTCATGAAGATTGACTTAAAGCAGCATATAAACCCAGATGCCATTTGAGGAAAGCTAGGGCGTAACCATCCATCCATCCATCCATTATCTAAGCCGCTTATTCCTGGTCAGGGTCGCGGGGGGCTGGAGCCTATCCCAGCATGCGTTCCGGGCGAGAGGCAGGAATACACCCTGGACAGGTCGCCAATCCATCGCAGGGCACACACACCATTCACTCACACACTCATACCTACGAGCAATTTAGACTCTCCAATTAGCCTAACGTGCATGTCTTTGAACTGTGGGAAGAAACCGGAGTACCCGGAGGAAACCCACGCGGACACGGGGAGAACATGCAAACTCCGCACAGAAAGGCCCCCGGCCTGGATTAGAACCCGAGACCTTCTTGCTGTGAGGCGACAGCGCTATCCACTGCACCACCGTGCCGCCAGGGCGTAACCACATATTAAATATTGGGGGGACATAATGGAAGGGAACATCTTATTTCTACGTTATGCCTATGGAGGAAAGTAATGCGTATTGTCAGGAGATGCTGTACGTTTTGTTCTTACTGCACCAATTGCGTAAATCTATTAATTGTATCAAGAATTAAACTATAGCGTAGCGGTCTATCGCATCGTATCTTGGCTGATACAATATGAGTTGCGCTGCCTATTAGAGTTCGAAACCTATCTCTGCCAGACGTAGTTTAAGATCTCTCGAAAAATATGCAAACGTGCGGAATTCCCGGAACAGGATTGCCTATCCGATTCAACACACCTAATCACTAAAAAGCGCCTCCCGGTGTTTGTAAGCAGTACTGCATAGTATGCTATTCTGTGCCCCATACTGACACCTGTTCAAATTAAGTGCTCTTGACTCAAAGAGGTGAGAGCTATGTTCTGGAGAACCGACATCTTCATAATTGTTTTTACAGTGAATAAACCTGCAACAGCATCTCCACTGCTGCTTCCCTGTGTAGCTACAACTAAAGAACTACAAGAGTAAAACGTTAAATATAACAGTATTTTACAAAAATGTTTTAGGAAGTCTACCACGAGACTACAAACACACGACATGAATGTATTTGAATAATGAGACAATGATAGCGACACATTTTTATACTTGGTCTATAACTACGTTAGACTTTATTATTATTATTATTAATAATAATAATAATAATAATAATTTATTTTTAACAATATTCTCATAAGAATACCTAACGAAGTGCAATAGATAAGACCGAGGATAATACTACAGAAAAGACATGCACTCCAATGCAAATCTTATTTTATGGACAGGTAGCAACACGTAATCCATATGCATCCAGGGTAGTACTATTGCGACGAAATGACTACTTCATAAATTGAATTAGAAAAAGATCTTCTCACAAAATCCCGATACCAGCGGTTTAAATATCAAGGTTAAAAGAAGACGAAAAGAGGAAGGAAGTATATGCGGAGTGGGGTAAAGGGAAAAGCACACGGTGTTAAAGAAAAGGAGGGGGGATGGAGAGTCAGTGGGACCCGGATGCTGATGTTGCTCGTATCGGATGAGGAGGAAGAGAGGACAGGGAAAAGAACGGTTTACGGAAAGAAATGTACATTAAAGGCGTCTTATTCTCAAGGATCTAAAAGCAAAGGAAAAAATATTTCGAAATATCATCAGTAGCACATTTTGGCGCAAGGAAATCGCAGAATGATGAAACCGGGACCGGCAAACGTGGAGACGGGAAGAGGGGGAGAGATGATGCTGTGATATGCACGCAGACTGTGAGGGAGGGAGAGAGCGAGCACGAGAGGGAGGGGGTAGTACTACGCTAGATAAAGATGCTTGTTGTGATAGAATCTCGTTTTATTTCGCAAAACCAGCTAAAATGGGCCTAGGTAAAGATGTCGATTGTTTTATTCAAGAAAGCAACTTTAAAAAAGTGGCTAGATTAAAACACTGACTGATACTGTGAGTGAACCGTGATAACTTGAAAGAATACGGAGAGGAGGTTGTTTTGTTAGAAAATATATTTATTTAAGGCTGCCATACCTATAATATAACATAGTGTGCAGGACAGTTAATGCACGTGTGTTTTAAAAATTGTTTTACATTAGCTGTGGATAAAATAAGGTACAGGCAGCCAGAGGGAGAGAGGGGGTAAACTGGGAAGAAAAAAGGTGGTGGGAGGGTGGAATATACTCTGAAAACCCGATAAATACGTTTTTCACTTGTTATTAGGATAATATGAAATAATATAACCTTAAAACGATATAGCCTATTAAATTCTAGAAATAAAACGGCGAGTGCACAAACCGTCAGTTGTGCCTGTATGATTAATTAGACCTTTGAGGTGAGAATAGCGTATTGCTGTTCTTATGAATAACAGTAATTGTTTGTACCCACTGTCATCGCTATAATATTTCATATTTTTATTGTGTGCATCATTATAATTTTGTTTAATTCCATAAACGTGCATGGTGCATCCCTCCCCTTCCAGCTCTCCCCGTTTCCCTTTCCTCCCTCCTTCCTGTTTCCATCGGCCCTTTAATTATTTTATACCAAAATAAATATTTTATTTACATTTTCTATAAGTCGGACCTTGTATCGCTATCATACCACGGCGAATCTGAATAAGTGCAAACTTTCTGCTGAATAAACCCAATAGATTAACCACAAATAATAAAGTGCTGAGGAGTAGGCCACGAAATGTACATCACTACTACAACCTCCGTATCTCACGGGATAATTGCTATCATTTGTAATGTCTTTACGGCACCATTGTGCGTACAGGACGGATAGTTATAAATTCCTCTTGAAAATATTGTAGTTCATCATCATTATTGTCCTATAATTTATTTTAAACACTTGCATAGAATGTCGAGTAAGGAATTGTCGGGGAGTCAGACGGCTCAGTACGTTGGGCCTTACCGATTGGAGAAAACGCTGGGGAAAGGGCAGACAGGTAAGACCGTTATTATTGTATTAATTAGAAGTAGTGCATTCATAAGGTTTACAGCTGTTTATAGATGAATGTAGGGATATTCGAGTTCTTGTTACGTTTGACGAGAAACCTGTGATATTAAGCCCATACTTCTGATATTTTCTTGTGTTGAAGCCTGAATGCTTACTGTTTTTACTCCTCAAAATGAACAATAAAACTGTCTATAGGCCTATAGTACAACTGATAGTATTTCTTCATTCTTATGTACGCAAGCCTTGTTTGTGAAAATAGCCTACCTACTTTTTCTGTGTAGATTTGTGTTTCTGCTGGTGTGTGTCCATATAGATGAGATATAAAAGTGTAGAGCAGAATTGCAATGATTCCACAAATACTTTTGTATCCATACACAGTAATAAATTGCCGGGATTCATTTGTACATTTTGCTAGGTGTGTGTGTGTGTGTCTGTGTGTGCCACATTGCAGTATATACGTTTTTACTGGCTCTCTCTTAGATGTCCTCATGTATATTGCTCTTAATTATGCTATGGTGCTGTAGTGTATGTATGGTTCAAAAACAGCCGGATAAACTCCACTTGTTGGCCCACCTGGTATCCGGACAGCACAGAATACTTTTCACACCATAATATCTCCGTTGTAGTACCAGTCCATAGAGTCACCTCATCCCATGCAGTATTTAACAATTGACATCTTATTAACTGGTAAAATGTAACCAATAAATGGTACTTAGGAGAATGACTGAGTAACGTCCAACATTTTACCAACTTAAAATATATCCAATCAACAGGCAGTTGTTGCTCTCTTTTTCTGTCCCTCTGTCCCTTTTACAGGGTTGGTGAAATTGGGAGTTCATTGTATCACAGGACAAAAAGTAGCCATTAAGATAGTTAACAGAGAGAAGCTGTCAGAGTCTGTGCTGATGAAGGTAAGTGTTCTTTATTCAACAGAGGTAGTTGTACTGTTATGGTGTGATCTCTGTTAATATTTCTTTAATTGATACTACAAAGTTTCCATTACAACAAAGTTATGGGGGGTGATCCCCGGGGGGCCCAGTGATCCCCAGTGATCCCCAATTTGCTCCACCAGTGCAATCACATATACATGTGATATGCTGTGTTATTCAAAAGATTTTTATGAGTAACTATTTTTTTAACAGTATCTGGAAATTGTGTCTCTCACAAATTGAGCCGTTGTACCCGCAGGTAGCATGCTTAAAATTGCATTTCAAAATTATTTCCCAGTAACTTCTGACCAAGCCGTTCAGCAATGTTGTTTATGCTGTGTTGATATCTTTAGTGATATAATTTTTGCAGATAGAAGCACATAGTTACAAATGGAGTTGTCCTAGTGTGACCTAAATTGAAAGCAGTCCACTTCTTTACTAAGCTTCTATTAAAATATAATCCGATATGTATTATATACATGTTCAACTTTCAAATGAACCACATGGCTGCATGCCTTAGTTTTGAATTGTTTTGTTGGACATTTCAGGCATTTATGTTTCAAACCAAACCTTTCCTGAGGTAAATGTTCAAATATTTATTGAATTCTATCAGGAAATATAACTTCTAGCTCAAATGTGGGTACATGCTAGATGAAAACTAAGGTCAATGATAATTGTTCCAAAAACAGCATTTTGGCCTTTAATGTCCCCCTAACTCTCACTACTCTCTAGGTGGAGAGGGAGATTGCTATTCTGAAGCTTATAGAGCACCCACATGTGCTGAAGCTGCATGATGTGTATGAGAATAACAAATATCTGTAAGTACTATCCCTGTTCCCTTTACCAATGACACTGTAATGTCAATGAACACTGCCTCCCTTATCTCACTCCTGTGGCCATCAACAGTCACCACTTCTCACCATTGCTAATTTCTGTTGCCTGAATGCAGTCTGCGTGTACTCTGTAAGCCATCTCAATCAACATCAGCATTTATGTGGTGCAGTGTCCTATGAGTGTGTGTATACTATCATGACTGAGTTAACTAAGGCACCACTCAAGACATTGTTATAACAGGTTAATCTAGAGTGCATGTGTCAAAAATGGTCTCAAAAACTATAAAACAAAAGAACCCTTGCACGCCCCAATGATTAAAGGTTTGGATGAGATTGAAATTAAGATTGAATTCATTATGACATGGACTAACAGAGATACCTTTCAGCTATATTGCATTCATCTGTATATCACACACTCTCTCTCTCTTCCTCCCTCCTTCCAGGTATCTGGTGTTGGAACATGTGTCTGGGGGGGAGCTCTTTGACTACCTGGTGAAGAAAGGCAGACTGACTCCTAAAGAAGCCCGGAAGTTTTTCAGACAAATTATCTCAGCACTGGACTTCTGTCACAGTCACTCCATCTGGTGAGATACACCATGCCTGTATGTCTCTTGCTCTTTAGTTGTTGTTTTATATGTGAACAATTATTTTATTTTATTTTCCAAACCCCATTCCCTTGACCCTGGAGACAATCCAGACAATTAAACATTCCTGTGCTTGCAAGTTAGCAACTTTATCTGCAGCCACACTCCAAGCTGTGATTGTGTTACAGGAAACTGTGAAGTCGAGCTGTAGCTTTCTCAAGGACAAAAATATAAAAAAAAGTAACCCCGCCATACTGCTCTGTAATCATTCAGAGGTTCCATCCAGCCCTTTAGTATAGTTTTCTTTGCAGCAGTTAATCCTGCAAGCAGAATGTTCCTGGATTTTAAAGTCTTTTTAATTTAGACTCCTCTGCCAACAGAAACACCTCAGTGTGGAACATTTGCCCCCAACACTTTACTTAATGTGGACACAACATATCTCCAAAGCATATAAATTGCAGAACACTCCCAAAATACATTTAGATAAGTCCCAATCTCCCCCAATGTACAAGTCCGGCAGACAGGATCCGCCAAGTTTCATTTGGAATCTCCTCAGTGAAGTTGCATAAAAACGATGTGCCAATTTAAAATTGATCAATTGGTGTGCTATTTCTTTTGATGACGAAAAACATTTTGCCAAACAGTTACCCAGTCTGGCATAGCACCCAATTTCTTCAACTCTGTCCCACGCTGATATGATCGGTAGATTTTTAAAGCTATAATCCGACAACTTGCTGTATACTAATGAGACAAAACCTCTGTTCGGGGCAGAATTATAAAATAAATTAACCAATGGGTGAGTAGTTGAGCCTGGAAGAGCCTGGAAGTGGACTCCATAAGCATGAAGGGCTGAACAGAGCCTCAGATACATAAAGAAAAAGGTATACCGTATTGGTCACGCAATTCCTGAAAAGAGAGTAGACTAGCACAGCTAAAAATATCCTTTAAAGTATATATATTGCATGTCGACCATTGGGATCACACAAAGGGGTGCGAGTCTGTAAGAAGAGAGAAATTTCGCCAGATAGGAGATCATGCGTGAAGCCTGGCTGGAAGATTCAAACTTTTGCAAACTCTGTCCCATATTTCAGTGTTAGTAATAATATTGCCCATGCACAGAGAGACAAACTTCTGTTTAAGAAGAACATGGTAAATCTTGCAAAGGATATGGTTTAGATAATTCACTTTCAATAGGATGCCAGGACACAGAGATTTTAGTTGAAAGGGTCAATAATAGTGCTGAAAATTTGGGAGGGCAAAACCCCCAGCAGATTTAGGGCGCTGTAAAGTAGCCAACCAGAATCTAGAACGCATTGCATTCCAAATAAATTTGGTGCACAAAGTATTCTCTTGGTTGATAAACCTTTAAGGGAGGGCAAGAAGTAACAGAATAAAAAAGTAAGATACGTTCATTTTAATTGTGGAAATTCTACCGTGCGGTGTGACCCGAAGCAGTGACCACCAATCCAAATCAGTCTTAATTTTAGTTAATATACTATCATAGTTTCATTTTTTTATTACCAATAGGCTCTGATATTATGACACCAAGGTATGTCAGTTCTTCTTTATAGGGTAATGTAGTAGCCAGGTGTGTTATTGATGGATGCATAGATTCTACATTATGTGGCGACAAGTCCGTTTTTGTCCAGTTAATTTAATATCCAGAAAAGCAACCAAATAGCTCAAAAAGCTGCAGAGCGTTAGTAAGAGAGTAATTGAGGTCTGACCGATACAACAGCACATCATCCTTATACAAAGAAATATGATGCTTAGTGCCTTTTACTACAATAGGGGAAATGATCTAACTTTGTCGAACTGCCTGTGCTAGAGGTTCGAGTGAGAGGGAAAAAAGAATAGGACTTCAGGGATGGCCCTGTCACATTTTACATTTTTACATTTTAAGCATTTAGCAGACGCTCTTATCCAGAGCGACTTACAAGATGTGCATAAATACATGGTAGGAACAATCATAGTACACGCAAGAGAACAGTGCAGTAATACAGCGATAGACATCATTGCAGGCAGCTGCGTACCATACCTGTAACACTAGGAAGGAAAAGGTTAGTAATTATTATTATTTTTTTCTTATTAAATGGAGTAAGCAGGGGTATATAGTGTTGAGCAAGTAGGCAGTGGTGATGACAATTGGCTAGATGTACAGAGTTCAGTGGTAGTGGAGTCTGAACACGTGGGTTTTGGGGTCTCTTGCGGAAGATCGCAAGTGATTCCGCGGTCCTGACCGATTGCGGAAGGTCGTTTCACCAGTGAGGGGTCAGGACAGAGAAGAGACTGCGAGGAGCAGCTGCTAGGCGCCCGGAGGGATGGGGCAGTCAGTTTGCCAGAGAAGGCGGAGCGGAGGGGTCTGGCTGGGGTGTAGGGAGTGATGAGTGACTGGAGGTATGGGGGAGCAGTACCTCTAGCCGCTTGAAAAGCAAGCACCAGTGATTTGAATCTGATGTGTGCTGCGATGGGGAGCCAGTGCAGAGAGAAGAGTAGAGGGGTGACGTGGGTGAACTTCGGCTGATGAATACCAGACGAGCAGCAGCATTCTGGACTAGTTGCAGTGGCTTGATGGTACAGGCCGGTAGGCCTGCCAGCAAGGAGTTGCAGTAGTCCAGACGTAAGATCACCAGGGTCTGGACCAGGAGTTGTGTGGCCTCTTGGGTGAGGAACGGTCGGATCCTCCGGATGTTGTGGAGGGAGAATCGGCAGGTCCGAGTGATTGCTGCAATGTGGCCCAAGATGCACAGCTGGTTGTCCAGGTCCACTCCCAAGACTCCTGGCAGACTGGGACGGAGACACAATGGAGCCTTCAACGGTGATTGATGCATCAATCATCGGGGAGCCCTTTGCTGGGAGGAAGAGCAGCAAGGTCTTCCCCAGGTTCAGCTTCAGGTGGGGGGTGGACATCCATGCGGAGATGTCAGCCAGGCATGCAGAGATCCGTGCCGGGACCTGGGTCTCAGATGGAGAGAAGGAGAGAAAGAGTTGAGTGTCATCGGCATAACAGTGGTAGGAAAAACCATGAGCAGAGATAACAGAACCAAGTGACTTGGTGTACAGGGAGAATAGGACGGGGCCTAGCACCGAGCCCTCTGGGACTCCGGTAGAGAGGGTGTGGGGAGAGGAGAGGGATCCTCTCCAGGCCACCTGGTAGGACCGATCAGCCAGGTAGGACTTGAACCATGTCAATGCAGATCCAGAGATTCCCATCTCGACGAGAGATGAGAGCAGGATCTGCTGGTCCATGGTGTCGAATGCAGCTGACAGGTCAAGGAGGAGGAGGACGGAGCTAAGGGATTGGGACTTAGCCACGTGAAGAGCCTCAGTGACCGCAAAGAGAGCAGTCTCTGTGGAGTGATCTGCCTTGAACACAGATTGATCAAGCAGGTCATTCTGTAGGAGATGAGCAGACAGTTGGTTATAGACAGCCCGGTCGAGTGTTTTGGAGAGGAATGGGAGGAGAGAGACAGGTCGGTAGTTTGAAATGAAATGAAATGGTTTTTTGAGGAGTGGGACAACATGAGCGCATTTGAGGGAAGGGGGGACAGAGCCAGAGGAAAGAGAGGAGTTAATAACATTGGAGACAAAGGGGAGGATGTCCATAGCAATGGACTGGAAGAGGGGGGAAGGAATGGGATCGAACAGCAGACTGGCAGTTCCATAGTCCGCCTGCTACCACAACGTCGACACCGGAAGATCTAGGAGGGTGGATGAGATTGGAGATGTTTCGGGTGTGAGTACAATCTCTCCTAGGAAATCTAGAAGAGGAGACATGGACTGGGATAGGGAGGTAGCATGTAATGTTAGATGCAGAGGAAGTAGAACAGGGAGATACAAAACTATGATACTTACCGTGCGGCGAGCACTCCTTAGCTGGCCTCCCTCGATGGACTCCTTTGTCTTTGTCTGCCGAGTCTTCATACGGGGAGGCTAGGATGGGGAGGCTGCCGTGAAAAGCTGTCGCTTTCCACAACTATGGTTACTTATATAGCTGAGTGGTGCTAGGCACTAAGTGGCAAATACCAGCTGATAACAATAGCACCATAACAGGCACCACCCACTACTCAGGGAATGCTCCACTACAGAGACAAATGTTTACACCTGAAACAATTAGACAGATTCTAAGAAGCTAACTGCTAATCAACTTTGACAGAAAAATTTCTAAGCATCGATTAGACCACTAAGACAGGAACACCAAACAGCTTAATAATTATAATTATATTGTCTATGCAGTATTAACTAACACTAAATCCAGTGAAACAGGTACAGAGCACAACCACTAAACTGGAAATCTAATGCCGGGTTAACGAACAGATACTAGCATGCGACGAGACGGTTACCTCCACAGTAAAATGCACTGTCTTGTGCACCATGACAGAGGGAGCTGGGAGGATGTCATCGTCCCCTGTGGAAAGGCAGGCTGTTGGGGAGTTAAACAGTGTACGTATCATGTCGATAAAGGGAGAACCAAATCCAAATCGTCTCAACGCTGCAAACATAATGCCATTCCACCCTATCAAAGGCTTTTTCTGCATCCAATGACAGGATGGCAGATGGCGAGGGAAGAGTATCAGCCTGGTCTAGAACATGCAGCAAACTATGTATATTATTTGAAGCATGTCTCGATTTTATAAATCCTGTCTGATCGTGATGGATTAGAGAATGAATGCATTCAAGGCATTCTTGGATTCAAGGCGACGGACTGAACATTTGGCATGTACTTTAATGTCTGAATTCAACAAACTTAATGGTGGATAACTACCACAATCTAAAGGGTCCTTGTTGCCTTTTTTCAATAAAATAAATATCAAGGCTGACTTCCCTGTGAAATGAGCCTTATCACTCTTTAGTTATTTGACAAATTTCCAGTCATATTGTTTGAAATGCTTTAATTGAACCGGTAAATTTGGATGCTTCCAGAATATGTTTGTATATACATTTTGTGGTTCATTAACTCTAGTGGTGTGGGTTTGCTCCTTCATTTAGTTTAATTCATTATTGTAATTAATGAAGACTCATTGGTCTTTAATCTTTTTTTTTTTTTTTACAAATATCTGAAGAGTATAGTGACTGCAGCTTGTTGAACTTTCAGACATATTGAGAATGAGGCTTTACCATACTTTTAAAGGGCTTTCTTACTTAACATCCTCTTAAAGCTGTATTGGCCATATTTCTCACATTTGGATTTTTAGTCAAATGTACTGTTCACCTATCATATTTTCTGTTTATGAAATCGCTTACTTTCAATGACCATTACTAGCTGCTCTCATGCCTAATCCCATGTCACCCCCTGAACTTCATGTTTGCCTGACATTCACAACTTTTGTTATGTAGGTCATGTAGAGATCAATTGTCATACAGTATTTTTTAGCAATATAATTTTTGATACAAGTCTGTGACTGTTGGAGCCTTTGTAGTTTGTGTCTGGTCCTACAACCATCACAGAGAGTGTGTCCAGAATAGGGAACCAGACAGAAGAGGAAACTCAAATAAATCTTGTGAGTCTGAGCTCATAATCCAAACCTGAGTTAACACTGAAACTGACTATTTTCTTTTTTTTTACCTGGAGGGGACCTAAAGTCTTGGACCGGGAGATTATTTTCCCCTCATATGAGAGCTTGATCTCTCCCGTTGGGATTTCGTTTTTCCGCTTCCCGCGTCTAAGGCTCTCATGCTTTTTTTTTCTTTGCCAACAAATACTTTTAATTTCGGATGAGTTCTGTGTACTGTTCCCCTCTGGAGAAAGCGCGCAAGATAGAGAGATGACAACAGAATAAAGAGAGCAATGGAGACAGGATCGGATATATATTGTGTGTTGTGTCTTGCACTTTAAAGTCACAGGGACCTGAAGCCTGAGAACCTACTACTGGATGAGAAGAACAACATTCGAATTGCTGACTTTGGCATGGCTTCGCTACAGGTGGGAGACAGTCTGCTGGAGACCAGCTGTGGGTGAGTACTGTATGTATGTGTGTGTGTGTATGCATGAAAGCGAGAGCATCCAGTAAAAATGGTATCTACCTTCCTTTGTGTATGGCTTTGCATTTCCTCTGACTGCTATGCTTAATTTCTAACTGAAGACATTTTAGTAATCTGAGATTCTGTTCCTTAATATGAACTTGTAATGGCATTATAAGTAAGTACATTGAATGACAGCATTAATTGCTATATGATCAAGATCATCTCCATTTTTTTACAAAATAAAAGCCTGTCTACAAATATTAATGACGTTACTGTACTAATATACACATTTATTGAAACTTTGACTAAAATTATTTTAATACCTAAAAATGATTTCCTTTTCTATTAATACATGCCAAATTTGATCAGTAAATATAAATATAAGAAATCTAAGGGCTCTATTTTGGTGAATTAGGACGGTGTCGGTAAGGCAGACGCAAAGCGAAGACGGTGGTGCTTTAGGGCGTGTCTAACGCAATTTTGGTAATTTCGTGACTTAGGACGATAGCGCACCTCCGGCGCAGTTGTAAAAGAGGTTGGATTAACTTGAAAAAAATACATGTGGGTGTGGTGGGGGTTTGGTTTCATAATGGCCAATCAGAACACCTATTTTCTATCCCTTTAAATACTAGTGCGCTAACGCTATAGCAAATTTACTGACATGACAGTTTTGCGCGGCTGCGCCAGCAGCACTTCTCAAAAGAGGAGAGTGAGGAGGTGCGGAAAAGTTGGCGGGCGAATCAGAGGGGGAAAACAAGGCGCACATTAATTTGTTATTTTCATGATTTGAGTTTATATTTTGAGATCTACATTGTTAAAAGAAAATTAATCCAACCTCTTTTACAACTGCGCCGGAGGTGCGCTATCATCCTAAGTCACGAAATGACCGAAATTGTGTTACACACACCCTACAGCGCCACCGTCTACACTTTGCGTCTGCGTTACCAACACCATCCTAATTCACCAAAATAGGGCCTGGTCTAGTTGGATGTTAACGCAAACGCATTATTTGACACCAAACTTGCATAGCGCTGACTGTTTTCATAGTCACACCCCCTATTGCGCTGCCCAGCCCATAGTTGCGAAATTGCCAAACTCGGCGGAGACGGGAAATGTTCCGTTTGCGACAGACGAAACTGGCAATTCGCCTGTGCTAGGGCATAATGGCGCTTAGCGCCGGCACGAAAATAGGGCCCCAAATCTTCTAAGTCTCTCATTTACAAATTAGCGGAATGTGTAATAAAATGATCTCTATAAGACAGCATTACTAAAACATTACTGAAAAACACTTGCAGAGAGGGTACACTTTCCTATTGAACAGTCAAACTGGTGTTCTGTAGCACCAGACTTGTTGGCCCTGCAGTCAATAAACATGTTATTTTTAGCAAGATATGTTGCAGAGATGAGAGAAAAAATCGGTTTCCCTCGTCTGGAACTTCTCACTGTACATGTTGATTTTCATTCTGACTGCTACTTATTTATGTAATGTTAATGTATTTACTTAACATCAGCGCAGCAGTTTCAGTGGATATTCGATTAATTGATCTTGGCCCTAAATAGTAAGATTTAGCCACACAATGCATTTATTTCACAAATTAGTAAGTGTACATGTATGTCTATAGAGTGATTTTAAACTGAGATCAGTTCCAGGGCTCTGTCCTATATCCTCAGCTCCTAACTGTGTTTTAAACTATTTCAGATCTCCTCACTATGCATGTCCAGAAGTTATCAGGGTAAGTTTTTATCATTAGCAGCAAATATATTAATATTAATATTAACCTTGCATGTACTGTGGCTATACAAATATTAACCCAACTTGGACTTGTTGTTCTAAATAAATTACAAATACAAAAACAGAAAATACTTGATTCCATAAGTGCCCCCTCCCCTTGAGTTAATATTTGGTTGAAAGGCTTTACTTATCTGGACATTGCAATTGTCACCTATTCTTCTTTGCAAAACTGTTCAAGCTCTGCCAAGTTGGATGGAGACATTACATTACATTACATTACATTACAGTAATTTAGCAGACGCTCTTATCCAGAGCGACTTACACAGTTTACATTTCTTTACAATCCATTTATACAGCTGGATATTAACTGAAGCAATTCAGGTTAAGTACCTTGCTCAAGGGTACAATGGCAGTGTCCCACCTGGGGATTGAACCTGCAACCTTAACGTTACAAGCCCAGTTCCCTAACCACTCTACCACACTGCCTGCCTACGAGACGGTTGATGAACAGCAATTTTCAACTCTTGCCACAGATTCTCAATTGAATTAAGGTCCAGGCTTTGACTGGGCCTCCCATGGACATAGATTTTTTTGTTTTTAAGCCACTCCAGAGTGGCTTTTGCTGTATGCTTTAGGTCATTGTCCTGCTGGAAGATTAATCTTCTCCCAAGTCCCTGGTCTCTTGCAGACTGCAGAAGGGTTTCCACCAGGATTTATTAACTTGCTCCATCCATTTTGCCCTCTATCTTTACAAGCTTTCCAGTCCCTGCTCCAGAAAGGCATCCCCACAGCATGATGCTGCCACCAACGTGCTTCACGATATGGGTGGTGTTCTAAGGATGATTTGCGGTGTTAGGCTTACACTACCGTTCAAAAGTTTGGGGTCACCTTCCATCTGGACTATGGCTAATCGGGCACTCCTTCATTCTTCAGCAAGATAACGACCCGAAACACACCTTGAAGTTGTGCAAGAACTATCTGGTGAAGGAGGAATGTGAACAACAACTCAAACTAAAGACCTGGCCTGCCCAGTGTCCAGACCTCAATCCCATAGAACTTGTATGGGACAAACTGGAAAGGAAGAGTCAAAGCAAAGCAACCCACAAGTTTCTCTGGGAATTGCTGCAGGATAGCTGGGAAAACATGTCGGGTGATTTCCTGCTAAAACTTATTAACCGAATGGCCACTGTTTGTGAGGCTATTCTCACGCCAAAGGGTGACTATTTTGAGGAATCCAAGATTCAATTTTCAATATAATTTTCTTCAACATTTCTTTGATGTTCATTTTGTTCATTGTTACATGTGTTTTTTGTCATTTTAAAGTATTTACAGAAATGTATACGGTGTAAAGCATTGTCAATTATGAGACAAAAATAGTTTCCAGCAGGTGACCCCAAACTTTTGAACGGTAGTGTACGTCAAACATAGTGCTTAGTGTTCAGGCCAAAAACGTCAATTTTAGTCTCCTTAGACCATAGAATATTCTTCCATTTGGTCTCAGAGGCAAACTCTAGCCAAGATTTGATGTGAGTTTATTTTTCAACAATGGCCACTTTCCCATAAAGCCTAGATTTGTGAAGCACATGGGTTATTGTTGTCCAATGCACACTTTCTCCAATCTCAGCCATGGAAGACTGTAACTCATGTGCCATTGGCCTCTTGGTGGCCGTCCCTAGCAATTGCCCTTCATGCCCAGATACTCAGTTTTTGAGGATGGCCTGTTCTAGGCAGATTCACAGTTGGGTCATATTCTCTCAATTTCTTTATGATGGACTTAACCGTGGGGGATATTCAGTGTCTTGGAAATGTCCTTAAATCCTTCACGTGATGCTTTTCAAGAACCTTATAGAAATACAACAAAAACTTAAGACAAATAAGGCACCCATGGCATATATCCTAGAGTACTCAAGGAACTCGGGGAGATTATTTATAAACCACTAACAGATAATTTTATGCAATCCCTAAACACTGGAGAAATACCAGATGACTGGAAGCAAGGTAGTATATTTCTAGTATATAAGAAGGGGGACCATACTGACCCAGGAAACTATAAGCTTGTCAGTTTAACTTAAATCTCATGTAAAATACTGGAATGTGTTATTTGGGACAAGTTGGAATCATTCCTGAAAAATAAGTAAAACTTTTTTTTTCTTCAGGGTGAGATTATGCCGAACAAACCTCCTGAACTTCTTTTGAGGAAGTGTTTTGACTTGAACCAGACTTATGATATTATATATTTAGACTTTCATAAAGCACTTAACAAGATACCACACAAGAAGCTCATTGTTAAAATGAATTAGGAATTAAAGTAGTTATTTCAGAGTGGGTTCATCATTGGCTGAAGCATAGAATACAAAGAGTAACGGTAGGAGGGGTCATGCCTGACCTAGGAGCTGTGGGCAGTGGAGTCCCACAGGGATAGGTGCTAGGACCTCTGCTCTTCCTTATTTGCATAAATGATCTTGTTAGGGATTTTAGTAGCAAAATAATTTACGAAATAAATCAAACACAGCAACACTGCATCTCTTTCTAAGTTTGCAACTTTATTGACTAGTCATTCAGTAATTCTTTAGTCAATAAAGTTTCAAACTTAGCAAGAGACGCAGTGTTGTGGTGTTATTTCAGTGTAAGCTTATGTGAGGCTCTGGCACCTATGGTCTATCGTATCAGGTGTGACATTCACAATGCTCCTAAGTAGCAAAATAGTTTGCAGATGTGTGCATTGTATCTCGGTTAGAATTGTCTCGTCGCGTGCTAGTAAGTGAAAGTTATCCGGCATTAGATTTGGTGCTTAGCTTCTGCGTTCGTTACCTGTAGCACTTAACGCTACTTTGTTATCGTAACTAGTAGGCTATTGTGTTGCTGATGTCCAGCGGTTATTAGATTCTATCGCTGCTTAGTAGTTTTATTTCAAAACCCACCTCTTCAGACTCCACTACCACTGAACATCTAGTCAATCTGTCGTCACCACTGTTTACTTGTTCGACACTGTTTAAAAACCCCCAAAAAAAAAAAACAAACCCACTAACCTTTTCTTTCCCAGTGTTTCAGGTATGATACGCATATGCCTGCAATGATGTCTATTGCTGTTTTACTGCACTGATCTTGTGCGCTAACTATGATTGTTCTTACCTTGTATTAATGCACATCTTGTAAGTCGCTCTGGATAAGAGCGTCTGCTAAATGCTTAAAATGTAAATGTAAAATGCAGATGATACAAAACTTTAGCAAACAGTTTTTGACTAAGGTAATCCAGGATGATTTAAATTGAAGGGTGGTGAGGGTGAGGGTTTTGGACTGTGTTATAAATCCAATACAGGATTTCACTAGTACAGAGTTCCTCATATTTTATTAGAGCAGAAATGGAACAGTGCAGGACAGCATGGATGTGTTGACTCCATGATATGCAGTGTGAGTAACAGCGCCCTCTTTTGACATAGGGCGAGAAGTATGATGGCAGGAGGGCGGATGTGTGGAGTTGTGGGGTCATCCTCTTCGCCTTGCTAGTGGTAAGGAGCTCTTTCTGCACTTTTCTCTGTACATTGTGTCTGTATCTGATGTGTTCCTGTATGTCTGTCTGTTGCTGCTAATATGATTTTCTCTTTCTCTTCGAGTGTATTTACAGTCAAGTTCAGAATTATTAGCACCGTTGATGAAAATGAGCAAAAAAAGGCAGTATAAAATAAACAACAATGAGCTATATTTTATGCTCAAACATATGGGCAAACTATATACTTTTATTCTAATACAGTTATTCAAATTTTTATTGTATTTTTATTGAATAATACTATTTCTTCTGGAAAAGGTAGGTATTGGCACCCCCAAAGATTGAAAATAAACCAAGCAAAGTTAAATCTGCAATAAAATTCGACTTAGTTAACCCCATAACTGTCACCGGCCTGTCACGGGGTTGTCTAAATCACATAGGATATAGTTCTCCTTTAAATTTCATGGTTAAATACACCAAAAATATGGACAACTGTTATATGCATGGATCAGGTGGAATCTTTTCAACAATGCATGCCAATTCACATCAGATTGTAGAAGAAATGTCGCAAAAGAAATCCTGTCCCAATTCAGGAGAATAGCTGTTCCTCACCGTTGGTGAAGTCTATAAGTCCTAAAATATGACAGATGGTTGATAATGTGGGCATACTAATCACCCTAAGGGTCTGACGAACATAAATACTGACCCTGTTTTGTCACTAGAGCAAGCCAAATCGACTTCCAATGTTTTATATATGTTTCGTATTGCCAACAACAGCAAAGATGTCATAGTCCTGGGTCTACGAGATATGTGTATATGTTGTTTCACATAGGGAAGTTTGTATCCTCGCGATGGTAAATCTTTGCTACAGAATGAGCCCACACCCATCATTCTCAGATAAACATTGTCCAAACATACCCCCTGAATGGCAACCAGTGCCACCTGTAATATGATCATGTGACATGATCCAGGGGCATAATTGATACTACTTCCCTCCATATATGCTGAAATTTGTCTGTGGTTCTAGCCAATGGGTTATCCTTTACAACGATATAAGGGTTCCTTTGGTTTGCATTTACTATCATGAATGTGCTATGTGCACATTGTGGTGCTAATAAAGATGCACGCAATTGAAGAGAGTGCACGGATGAGAGTGTTCTCTTTGGAAAACTCTTTATAATTTTCTCTTAGTTTATTTGGATTTATTATTTGGTTTTACAATACCAAAAGCCCCAAAGAAATCCTGTTTTGATGGCCAGGATCCCGTTTACGACTGGTGAGTAGCCACCGGCCAGCTAGTAGGCGGAAGTGCTGGCTCTGCCACCAGAAAACCCCTTACAAGTTAATGTCCTGTAACAGAGACTGCTTCAATGACTGGCATCACCAAAATAACCTATAGTTTTTCTTGTGTTGACTGACTAAAGAACATTAACTGACACTGTAAATAGTTTTTGCAATGAGGGCAGACAATTGGCTTCTCAAGAGCTTCTTGCTCTTTCGCATAGACCTGTAACAGGCTGCCCTGATGCGAACATCGGCAAAATGAGGAAGACAACATAAAGATCTACATAGGTAACTGTTATTGAGCAACCGACCAGCTAACGCTAGGTAATAGACAGCAGGCACAGGTACTTAAAAAATGTTGTTAGTACTAGCTAGCTAATGCTAATGCTAAGTATTAGACAGCAGGCACAGGTACTTAAATTTTTTTTTGTTAGTACTAGCTAGCTAACGCTAACGCTAGGTAATAGACAGCAGGCACAGGTACTTTAAAAAAATGTCGTTAGTACCCTCATAGTCATGGATATAGGAGGAAGCATATAGCTTAAACCCCTTGTCCTGTAAACATCTTGTATAGAACAACGGCATTATCTCGTCTACCGGAAATGGCCAGTCACGTTGAGCAAAACACGGAAGTCCGTTGCGCATAACCCCCACTCTGGTATTAGAGAGCCACTCCTGTGCGCAGTGAACTTCCTGTTGGCTTCCCTCCCACCTCCCTGGGGTGGACAGCTGGTGGCACTCCCGGCCAGAGCCGACTCTAGACCAGACCAACTAGACCACCCGGGAGGTAATTGGTGCAGTGTTTTGATATATTTTATTTATTTTGCCAATTTTGACAGGTGTTGCTGTTTTTTGAAAAGTTGATAGTGATAAATGCCTGTTGGTTACTTTTTTACCATTGAAAAAAAAATTCTGTTGGTGCTATCCAAGTCTTTGGTTTGACTTTGGTGTGTGTGTCTCATAGGCAACAACATGTTGTAGTGTGATTCTCTGTCACAGAGGTGAATTGTGCCAAGTTTTATAGTCATCAAAATGTTTTAGTATGTTTTCCAGTATCACAGAAGTTAAGAGAAATCATTGGGCCAATTTGACAACCTTTTTAGGTTTTAGGACACTTGGAGACCACTGGTGACACAACTCACTAAAAGGCCTCTAGTTCATAGGTCCTTGTGTCTAGAAGTCTGTTTTTAGCACAGACTTAGTTGACATATTGACATGCACACAAATGTAAAAATAACACCACTGGTATATCATGAAATGTGACTCATTTATTGCTTTTCAAACATGAGATTCTACATAAGAACAGTAGGAAAGCCTACTTTATTGTATGTTTGATCTTCGGGCCTTTGGGATGTGTTCTGTCCTATGTGTTGTGTGCTATTTGAGAACACTCCTATAAACTCCAGTGTGTTTCCTGCCATATTATACCAAATGTAAGCATGTGCCCATCACAGTTTTTGAGCTATGAGCTTGGGTTATATCTGGGTATGTCCAAATAGGCATGAATGCAAAAAATAGAGGCTATCTAGGGGTTATATTAATCTCAGTCTTAAGTAAGTAAGTAAGTAAGTAAGACTTTATTTATATAGCACCTTTCATACAAGAATTGCAGTTCAAAGTGCTTTACACAGAATGCATAATCAGAGAAGATTAAAATATATATAGTGCAAGATCAATTTAGTAGTGCAAGTCAGAGTTAATCAAAAGCTTTGGTAAAAAGATAGGTTTTAAGTTGTCTTTTGAAAATGTCTAGTGTGTTGGCTTCCCTGATATTTATGGGTAATGTGTTCCATAATTTTGGGGCGTAGTTGACAAAGGCCGCATCACCAACCTTCTTATGACAGTTTCTGGTGATCTCTAATAGACCTGCATCTGATGATCTCAGTGTTCTAGCTGGTGTGTAATTTGTAAGAGATTTAGCTATGTAGTTAGGTCCTTGTCCATTTAGAGCTTAAGGAACTGTATTGTGTCCTTCCACACTTCCTGTTTCACTACGCTATAAAAATTTGGTAACACAGATGTAAAAGCCCTTTGTCATCTATCACCATGGAGAAAGCCAAAGAACTATCAAATTAAAAGAGACAGATGGTTGTTGACCTACACAAGTCAGGTAATTGATACGAAAAAACCCCATAATGTAATAACATAATAACATAAATGTTAAACGTACCATTAACCACTCTTAGGGCAATAATCTAAACTTTTCAAACATCTGGAGCAGTTGCAACTTGCCAGGAGGAGGATGCAGGTGCATGTTGTCCCCACACACAGTGAGTAAAATGGTGTTGGAGGCAAACAAGAACCCAAATACCACAGTTTTGCCTTTAGTTGTCTTGGGGTCACACAGTTTCAAAATCAACCATAAGACCCCACCATACCAACAAGTTATTTGAAGAAAGCATGAAGAAAGCCCTTACTGAGAGGAACCAACAAATTCAAGCATCTGGAATTTACCAAACGTCAGTGGAACTATAACTGGAACCAGGTGCTATGGTCAGATGAGATCAAAATGGAACTTTCTGGCCATGTACACCATCAGCATGTTTGGCATCAAAAGATGGATGGAAAAGCACCTCATATCTACTGTCAAATATAGTGGTGGATCATTGATTTTTTGGGGCTGATTTACTGCCAGTGGTCCAGGGGCTCTTGTTAAGAGAAATGCCATAATGAATTCCACCAAGTACCAGGACATTTTAGCCAAAACCCTGATTGCCTCTGCCAGGAAGCTGATAGCCATAGGTGGACCTTCCAACAAGACTATGGCCCCAAACATAAATACACACAACAAAATCAATGATTTACAATGCCTTATCTCAGTCTCCAAACTTAAACCCTATTGAAAACATGTGGCCTGAATTGAAGAGGGCAATCCATAAGCACAAACCTAGGGATATTGAGGGTCTTGAAAGGTTCTGCATGGAGGAATAGTCCAAGATCCCTTCAAATGTGTTCTCCAACCTTATTAAACAATATAGAAATAGGCCATTATCCTTGCCAGGTCAGGCTGCACCAAGTGCTAAAAACAGGGGTGCCAGTAATTGTGAAACCTTTATCATTTCAAAAAGGTGTCGTTGGGTGATTCCATTGAATCATTAATAAAGTAAACATATTACAATATAATTGACAAATTATAATCTCAGTAATGGTATTTTTTGTTTTGTTTTCTAGTCTTTCATCAAGGGTGTCAATAATTCTGGATCTGACTATGTTATATTAGATATGTGCATCATTATGACCTGAATGTCTATGCCTTTTCATATGAACACCTCTGTGTGTATACTGGGACTCTACTGCACTTCCACAGCTGTTTTGTAGGGGTTGCAACTGAGACCTTGGAATTACCTGTAAGCCTCATGAGTGAGAATTTGCTCCTGTTCTGAAAATGTTTAGCGATTACACATGCAAACAGACCATGGCCAATTCCATGTGTGTTTTAAAAAAACATATATGGACAATAAATAGTTAGTAACTAGAGGTAACTTAAATCTGATTGGTTGTAAGTTTGATTTATTTTGTTAACATTAGGGCTGTGACGGTATACCACAATATTAAAATATGAAATAGTACTATCATAAACTTAACATAATACTGTGATAGTAAATCACGTGGAAAAAGCTATTTTCATGTGGGGAAAAAATAGTTACCTTACTAAAATGTCTAAATAACCCATATTAAATAATATAATACTGGACTGGGGTGTCTGCTAATGTCATTTAATCCCACCACTTCTTTGGCTGTTCTTGCATTTTGTTTTGTTTACAATGTGATTGTGCACTGGTGGACAGCTCCCTCACATTTCTAAACCCTGGTAGTTATCTGTTATTAGCTAATTAGCTACACGGCATAAATCTCCATTTGCAGTCCCTTATAAAACTTGCGATGTTTGACACTGATTACGATGCCGAGGCGGTCTGTAATGACAAATTATATCCCCACAAAAAGTGAACTCGTTCATCTGTGTGGACTCACTTTGGATTCAGAAAAAAATATGGTGTTGTTGTTGAGAATGGATCTCCCATCTGTAGAGAATGTGGCAAACGTAATGGCCAAAGGAGGGAACACATCAAACCTTACATTCCACCTGCATGAGCATCATCCTTCTGGTTATGCCACAATGGAAAAAGTGAGTAGCTAAATATAGTACTAGATCCAATAAGCTGATAACGGGATAAAGCAAAATGTTTCTTAATTCCCAAATGGAATGATTTAAATTGATTTAAACATACAATTACAAGGAGTGAATTATATTCAGTTGCATTTATTTATTTATTTTTCAATTAAAATGGTATATAAATTTGCAAAGAGCCATGCAATAAATAGATTGAGTTGTAAACTTTGTTTAGCTTAAAAACTGATACAGTGATATACCGAATACTGTGATATTGAGTAGTACGATTATCATGCCGTGAAAATTTCATACCGTCACAGCCCTAGTTAACATCTACAGACAATGTGGAGGAAAATGATAATAGCCCTTGTTTGTAGGGGCTTTCTGGAATTGCAAACATTTGCAGAGGGGAGATGTATGCGTCAAGCTTGTGAGCAATTTGTTATGTCTGTAAGGCACTATAACTGTTATGTATTTCAGTATGCATATACTACCTAAAGCCCCCTGTCTTACTCTGTCCTCATGTGCCTAACCCCCAGGGTGCTCTGCCCTTTGACCATGACAACCTGAGGCAGCTGCTGGAGAAGGTGAAGAGTGGGGTGTTTCACATGCCCCACTTCATCCCACCCGATTGCCAGGCCCTGCTGAAGGGCATGATTGAGGTCAACCCCGACAAGAGGCTCACAGTACGCATATGCCCCTACTGATTCACTGACACTCTGAGTATACACCTCTACTGATGCACTGACACTCTGATTACAGTCACACAGATTAACTTCACTGATAGATTGTCAGAATGACTAACTACATTTAAATAGACTGACACACTGACAACAATGCACTGATCGACACAGCATACACTGACACTGAATGACTGATACCATTTTGCTGAAACACCAGTTTTTCACTGATTTTGACACTGACACACTGATTGGGACACCAATTGACAGATCATCAAAAATACATTTAAATAATGCAAAGTAAAAATTGCAAAAACGAGAGAAATCTATACTCTCATACATGCACAGATACACTTACGGACACAGTGGCTGACATACTTGACACTGTCACTGAGTCAGTATCAGATTCAAATTTTGCAATGACTGTCTGAGACACATTGATAAAATACTTTCATGAATAAAGTATTTAATGTATAACATATCATTTCTTTAACTTAACTATGCCAGTACTAGTGCACATCTGAAGTATCCTGCCAATAAATACTATTAGTTTGTCCAACTGTATTCATTTTTCTGTTTTTCTCTTTATTTACAGTTGGAAGCAATAGAAAAACACTCTTGGTATCTGTAAGTATATATGTCTTCATGTAGTATAATCTCAGAGTGCATCATTACTTCTAACTCTCTCTCTAACTCTCTAACTGAGCCAGTGGTGAGCCAGCCCTCTCTCCCAATATCCTCTCTCTTTCTCAGGGGGGGCAGGAATGAGCCCTGTCCTGAGCAGCCACCGCCTCGGCGGGTGTGTTTGAAGCGTATTCTGTCCCTCACGGAGCTGGACCCTGATGTGCTGGACAGCATGCACTCTCTGGGCTGCTTCAGAGACAGGGGAAAACTCACACGGGACCTGCAGTGTGATGAGTAAGTCCCGACTCCCACGCCGAGTTGGCCAGTGCCACTCTGGATATACAGCATTATAAATATACTTACATGCTCCCTCAGTATCAGTATATGTAATGTATTATTACTATATTCCTCCACACTCATATACTGTATTGGTATCAGTGTGTGTATAATGTATTATGAATTTACTGATCAGCCATGTCTCAGTGTTAATATATATACTGTATTATAAACATACAATACCCCATGCTATCTTATGCCTGTATTATAACTGTTCTGAATATATTCACTATTATGAGTGTACATGACTATTTTATGAATGTACTGTGAATATACTCACATGCACCCTATCCCTCAGTGTCAGTGTGGAACATGCTGTAGGGCCCAGTCAGTGTGTGTGTGGTAGTAACCTCCCTTTCAATATCTCCCTCTCAGAGATAATCAGGAGAAGATGATCTACTATCTTCTCCTGGATCGAAAAGAGCGGTACCCCAGCTGTGAGGATGAAGACCTGCCCGCGAGAAATGACATCCGTGAGCAAGCCGCTGTCTCTCTGGGGCAAGAGAGTCAGTCTCCCCCTCTCTTTGTGTCCCCCTACTATGTAGCGGGGGCACTGCACGTGTCTGCTTTTCATTCCATCCAAGCTCCAAGTTACATGTATTAGTGAATAGGTGACTACTAGACTAGATTCATTTTGAAGGGTGTGCCATCAAAAACTGTGTTGATCTCTTCTCTCTTGTGTAGTGAATTGGTTTCCAAGCTTAACTCATTTATATCATGAACATAAAGATCAGATCCTTTTCAGCAGCACTTGCTATAGTATTCAGGATTTGGCTTTCCCCCTCAATAATTTCTGGAAAGTTCTTTCTGGATGGTGGCCTGATAACAAAATAATTACTCTTTATTGGTAGAGCAGTCAATGCTTTGTACAGTGGGAAAGTATGTGGGAACAGCTTGGTATAATCATCGGTTTGAAGGTAAGGTTTGTGTGTCTTCTGTTTCCAGCTTATGAGCTGCCACTGGTTGAGGGCTGCACAATATAGTTACACTGCCCGTCCCCCAAAAAAGTCACACACTCGTTGGACCGCCTTTAGCTTTGATTATGGCATGCATTCGCCATGGCATCGTTTTGATAAGCTTCTGCAATGTCACAACATTTATTTCCATCCAGAGTTGCATAAATTTTTCGCCAAGATCTTGTATTGATGATGGGAGAGTCGGACCGCTGCGCAAAGTCTTCTCCAGCACATCCCAAAGATTCTCAATGGGGTTAAGGTCTGGACTCTGTGGTGGCCAATCCAATGAAAATGATGTCTCATGCTCCCTGAACCACTCTTTCACAATTTGAGCCCAATGAATCGTGGCATTGTCATCTTGGAATATGCCCGTGCCATCAGGGAAGAAAAAATCCATTGATGGAAAAATCTGGTCACTCAGTATATTCAGGTATTCAGCTGACCTCATTCTTTGGGCACATAATGTTGCTGAACCTAGACCTGACCAACTGCAGCAACCCCAGATCATAACACTGCCCCCACAGGCTTGTACGGTAGACACTAGGCATGATGGGTGCATCACTTCATCCACCTCTCTTCTTACCCTGATGCACCCATCTCTTTGGAACAGGGTAAATCTGGATTTATCAGACCACATGACCTTCTTCCATTGCTCCAGAGTCTTTTATGCTCCCTAGCAAATTGAAGCCTTTTTTTCCGATTAGCCTCACTGACAAGTGGTTTTCTTAAGGCTACACAGCTGTTTAGTCCCAATCCCTTGAGTTCCCTTCGCATTGTGCGTGTGGAAATGCTCTTACTTTCACTATTAAACATAGCCGTGAGTTCTACTGTTGATTTTTTATGATATGATTTCACCAAACGTTTAAGTGATCACCGATCACGATCATTCAGGATTTTTTTCCGACCACATTTCTTCCTCGAAGATGATGGTTCACCACTATCCTTCCAGGTTTTAATAATGCGTTGGACAGTTCTTAACCCAATTTTAGTAGTTTCAGCAATCTCCTTAGTTGTTTTCTTTGCTTGATGCAGGCCAATAATTTGACCCTTCTGAAACAGATTAACATCTTTTCCACGACCACAGGATATGTCTTCCGACATAGTTGTTTAAGAAATGAGAAGCTACTCACTGCATCAGTTAGGGTTAAATAACTTGTTGCCAGCTAAAACATATTAATCACTGCAGTAATTATCCAATGGAAGGCTCTTATCTATTTGCTTAGTTAAATCCAGGTGGTGACTTTTTTTTTGGCCAGGCAGTGTATTTTCTAAGGACACATAAACTGCACTTTAATCACCTACCCTATCCAGAGTCCTCCTGTCCACCAGTTGAATGAAGCTGGGATTGATATTGCAGTGCCCATGGCGGTGGCTAGTTTATGAATATGCAAAGTTCATTCTTGAGGTACCATAAAATAACTACATCACATAATATCCCATGGCTAGTTCTACAGATCAGTTGGAATGCATTCCCATTCCTCAATGATTTTTTTGAGGGCTTAAGGTTCAAATGTTTCATTATACTACCTTTCATCAGTGAAATAGTGTTCTACAGTCAAACAAAGTCATTAGGAGACCAGGTAGCCTTTTTTATTTATTTAAAAGTTATTTATCAGGAAATTCAAATGAAAGTAGCGTTCTAAAGTGCACAGTCTCTTAACTTATGTAGGTATAAATGTATATGACATTTTTTAAGCATGCCATAATCACTTCTCATCTGGAGAGACAGAATAATTAACCCTTTGAGGAGTGAGTTTTTGAGTTTTAGCTCTAATTCACAGTGTTCTATTCTGGAATTGTACAGTTCTTTGAAGATGTAATTAGCAGTCCTTTATGATGTCATAAATTTGAATCGACTAGAATGTTATGCTTGCTCTACAATAAGCATCATAGTGCGACAGTACTCCTCAAAGGGTTAAAGCTCCTTGGTAGAAGGTGTCTTCACCTCTGTTATATTCTGTAGAGTTACAATGTAAAAAAAGCCATAGGATGTGCTGGAGGGCAGACTAGGTACTGGCACACAAGCTGTAGGTTATTCTGCCCCCTTATAAGAGCATGTGCATTTCTTTAAAGACACTTGAAAGGACGGAGACCCCTTGAAATGACTCACCTTTGCTTGGATCATGTATACAAACTTGGAGAATTTAGTCTGGTTTCAGGTTTCAGTTCCTCATATGACACGTCCCTTTCTGTCTCTGTCTCTTAGCGGACCCACCGCGGAAACGTGTGGACTCCCCAATGCTGACCCGTCATGGCCGCTGTCGCCCAGAGAGGAAGAGCCTGGAGGTGCTGAGTGTCACGGAGCAGGGTTCTCCAACACCCCCTCGCCGGGCCCTGGACACTGCAGCTCACAGTCAGAGGTGAGAGCACCTGCTCTGAAAGAGGGGGAAGAGAGACAGGGAGAGGTTGAGGGAGATGGCTATTAAACCTTTTTAGGGTCTGTTGCAATACTATATATTACAGTTAAAACATTGTATTTGATGGAAATGAGTGCATCCCTTATTTTTATGTGGAGGAACACAGGTACATGCCTGATTTTAGTGTTTTAAAATGTGTGAGTGCCGGTGCACAAATGTGTTGCATGCTTAACTTCATTCATTTCATTTTCATTCATTTTTTATATATCGGAGCCAGGTGCCTGATGGGTCAGTCCTCCAGTGTGGCCCTCCCCTGGTTGCTTTGGGAGTCTGAAACAACTAGGTAGCAAATTTCTTGGGATCTCTCTGCTTCTCCCTCGACCAAGAGCTTTCTCTCCTTTATCCTGCCGTCTGAGTCACGGCAATTGGCTGCAGCTGGTTCTTCAAGGGCCAACTGCAATCCTTTCAGCACTCGACCAGCTCCCAACAATGCAGCTGATGCCTGTTGCTGTCTAGTCTTCTGTATGCGGCTGCAGACAAACTGACTGGAGCTGTGGGCTGCCCGCTGACATGCCAGATACCCCGTCCCCCTCATCTAGTTATTAGCATAGTTATTTCACCCAATAAGGCATGGAGATGGGACAGGGCATTGGTGTTGCCATGGGCATCCCTGGGCTGTTGCTGAACCATGAAACAGAATGGTTGCAGGGCCAGAAACCACCTAGCCAGGCACACATTGTTATCCTTCATCCCTTGTGGTCACCATCTAGAGTAGTGGTGTGTGTTCGGTCACCAAGGTGAAGCAGCGCCCTGAAAGATAGTAAGACATTATTGCCCATTTTATGTCCAGGCATTATCTTTCGACAGTCGCGTATCACTGCTCACAGGGTAACAATTTACAAGAGATGAACGTGATGGGATGTTCTTCCCTGTCTGCGGACTGGGACAGCATGGCACCGAGTCTGGTGGAGTAGGCGTTGATCTGCAGAATGAATGGCAGGTTGAAGTTGGGTGACTGTAATACTGGCTCTGTGCAGAGCGCCGACTTCAGGACCTGGAATGCTGAATTGAACCCAGACCGCTCCAGTGCTGGCTGGTTTGTCCATGTCTCGTCGCTCACCTTCGATCCCCAAGCAATATATACAGCACATGACGTGTCTTCCTCCGTCTCATGTCTGTGCAAGCTTAACTTGTAGATTGTTTATTTGCAAATTGACAGTGGGGGTTGTGGCGGGCGCAGCTTAATACGATTGAGCATTCCAAATTTGGATGAAAAAAAGGGGGAAAAGCATTCAAAAAATATAACCTCTTTCAAAAGGAATCATTTGCCACAGCATATTTTAGAAAATGAAAGCATTAGTTGTCAGAGAACTGAATTGACTGATTAAAAGTATTTAAATCATATAGAATATTAATTATTTCAACACAAATATCTGTTTCTGACCATATTTCCATACCATAATGTGGTATGATAAGCATAACATTAAATCATCCCTCAACAGACATTAAAAGTGTCTAATTAAATGCAATTAACAGCTGGTTATTTGGAATTGCAATTATGGTTGGAATGAAAACCAGCATACACAGTGGTACTCCAGGACCACTGTGTATGCTGGTCTAGCACTGAAGCACTGGTCTATAGTATTCCCCCAGACAAAGGAAAGCCCCTGTGTCTCTTACTGCCGCCTGTCGCTTTGACAAAAAAATCTTGTTCTGAGAAAACGTGTAGTATAGCATAATATTCAAATATGCCTATTATACATTTTAACCAAAAATGTATTAGTTTAAAAACCTCTTCACTATTTCCCAGAAAAGTCGCTTTGCTTTCATTAAAAAAATTCAGAGAAAGGTTAGTTGGCATGAACTCATTTTTATTGGCTCAGGTCCAAATACAAATAGTTCTGTATTATGACTATGTTTTAACTGAAGCCTCATTTTTGCATGATGATAAGTGATAACCACATGCCTGTGTACCTTGACAAAGTAGATAATCTTTCCCATGGTGGTATTTATTTGAAGACAAATATGAAGACAAACATAATGGGCCCTATTTTCATGCTGGCGGTAAGCGGGGTTATGCCCTAGTGCTGGTGAAATGCCAGTTTTGTCTGTCGCAAACTGAATATTTCCCGCCTCCGCTGAACATCTGCACTTCAGATGTTTGGACAGGTCAGGTGGTACATTACAGTGCAGCCCTCAGAAAGTCAGTGTGTTCTTTGTAGCATGCTGTGTCCTACACAACATTGCCCTGCACCATGGATGTCACATTGACCTCGCAGAGGACGCATTACAGGACTTAAGACGGAGAGAGGCAGGGCTGCATGTGGCGATTTAAGGGGTTGGAGAGGCTCAGGGCGCATGGGAGATCAGGGACCGGTTGGCTGCGGAGCTGGTTCCCTAGTGAGTAGGCCTACTGCATGACGAACATAAATGAAACAGGCCTAGTTGCAGTTGTGAGTTTGTTATTTATTGCTTTCCATTTAACAATTACATTAAGTTAGAAGAAAAGAAACATTGTTTTTTAAGTTGGAAAGCTTACAAATAAGGAGAAAAAGACATGGTAAAATAAAACACTTTCTTTTAACAATGTAGGTCTCAAAATATAAACTCAAATCATGAAAATAACAAATTAATGTGCGCCTTGTTTTCCCCCTCTGATTCGCACACCAACTTTTCTGCACCTCCGCACAAGCAAATCACTCTCCTCTTTTGAGAAGCGCTCCTGGCGCAGCCGCACAAAACTGTCATCCATGTCAGGAAATTTGCTATAGCGTTGGCGCGCTGGTATTTAAAGGGATAGAAAATAGGTGTTCTGATTGGCCATTATGAAACCAAACCCCCACCACACCCACGTGTATTTTTTAAAAAGTTAATCCAACCTCTTTTACAACTGTGTGCTATCGTCCTAAATCAGGAAATTACCGAAAATTGCATTAGACACGCCCTAAAGCGCCACCGTCCTGATCCACCAAACCAGAGCCCAATGCCATCATAAACAACATGACATCTTAAAAAAAATAGGGTAGGCAACTCAAGGAAGGCTAAGTTAAAAATGTCTATTGCATTATTGGTCATTTGAGTCACCATTTGGTTAGCTCATGAGCATGTTTTTTGTTGTTGTTGTTTTTTTAACATCCCCCATTCATCTTCGAAACTGGTGTTGGAATGCTTATTCAATATTAGATTCAATATTCTAATATAATGTGAGACCCCTACTGTTGATTGAGGTCAGTCGTATACTGCTTCCACTTCGGATTCTTGTGGTTTGATGAGGCCTCTGCCGATTGTGCACCCCAGGTATCTAGCTTTGCTCTGGGTCAAGTGGAATTTTTGTTGGGCTCGCCGTCAATCCTCCCCGTCGGAGGGTGGTCAACACACAACGTACCTTGTCAATATGGGAAACCCAGTTCCAGGAGTGGATGACAATATTGTCCAAATATGCGGCTGCTGGGTTCATAGCAGTCAGTCCATCAGTCTCTGGAATCCGAAGGGAAGGACTTAGCAGTAGTACCAGCCGTCCAGAGCGGAGAAGGCTATTTTGTTCCTCAAGGAGAAAGTCAGGGGTATATGCCAGTAACCTTTCATCAGGTCCAGGGTCAAAATAAACCAGTTATCCCCCAGCCGCACGATCAGCTTGTACGCCCATGGTATTGGGTAGCTGTCCAGCTGAGATGGAATTAAGTTTTGTAATGCCATTAATAGCACACACTGCACCACACACTGGAGGATTATTTTATAGATATAACATTGAAAGCTAAAAAAAATGTATACCTCAGATTCCATCACATAGAGTGGCAGGCACCTAGTATGGCCGAACACTTTTCCCCCAGACGTTGCTCCAATATGGTGCTGGATTGCAGTGATGCAACCTGGTAAGGGGGAGGACACACTGGTGTGTTGGTCTACTAGTTCCTTCATTTCTTGGAGTTGTTGAGGAGTCTGGTCTGGAGTGCAGTTCACCAGCTCGAGCACTGCCTCATGGGAAACCTGGGGTAGCCTGGGAATATAAACATTCCTTTTTGACCCATTTCTTAAGTATGTTAATGTGGTACACCTTCTCCCTCTTGCAGCAATCTGGCAGAATGAACCAGTATATGACTAGCCCCACTAGCTCCACAATGGTATAGGGCCCTGCCAGATAGCCAGAAATGTACTTCCTGTGGTAAGGAGATCCCCTAGTTGGAATATCCATGGTTGTGCTTGTCAGTTATAGATCCACTGCTGAGCGCATTGAGCGTTTGTTCTGTAACGATGTGCATCCCTAGCACATGTTCCATAAGGGTCTTGTGCTGGGAAGGTTGCTCCTCCCAGGCCTCCCTGTCTATATCCAGGATACCTCTAGGCACAGGGGGATCACTTCTGGGTATCCTGTTGAGTAGTCCACCACCACCAGAAGATACTGACGCCCACACGCCATCTGTGACAGGCCCTACAAGATCTATGTCCTGTATCTGGGCGTGTGCTTCAGACAGATTGTCCCACTGGACCTTTCCTGACTTAGCATACCTTCTCCGTCTCCGTGGGTACCGTTGTCATCAGAGTGGGTATCTGCCGATCCCTAAAATGTGGTGCAGGGGCTGTCCGGCCCTGAGGGAGGGCTCCTGGTCTGGCTGCTCGAACACCAGGGTCCTGGTATACGGACAACTGGAGGGTGGAGCATGTGGGCTAGTGTACAGATCACAGCGAATCGTGGACTGACACTGCATACAGGTGATCCAGACCTGGATAATTACGTCCTACTAGCAGGGGGACCCACAGATTCTTCATCAGCTGTACAATAACGGTCCATGTTCCCAGGCTGCTGTGGAGTCTCACCTAGGCTGTGGCGATGGGTCATGTGCCATCATGCATACAGGTGTTGGAGAGCAGCTTCCTTGTCTTGGTCTTCGATGGTACCAGCTCAGGTCACACCAGGGTGATCATGCTCCCAGGATGCAGCACTGCGGTTGCTTCCTGGTTTCCCAAATAAACTTGGTGAGTGCATGCCCTGGTGGTTGAGATGGTGAGATCTCCCAACAGGTGACTGGTCTCGATCCATCTCCCATCACAGGCCACACCGCACCCGCATCTCCAGCACTTTAGTGGTTCCCCATGGGCGGCATCCAGCTCCTGGCGGTGCGAGCTGGTGTTGGAGTCGGGACTGAACTGGATCCGCCCAGATCTCAAAAGTGGTTATCATGTGCAAACTGTCAGATTAGCCACTCACCAATTTCTTGGCCTCATATGGAAGGGAGCACAAACAAAGATCAATACCACATCAGGGGTTCAGGTGTACAGGTAGCCACACCACACCTGTTGCTCCCTGCATCTCCAGCATCTTATCCATTGTGGTTCCCCATGGGTGACGGCTGATCATGCACTGCCTGCTCTCTCCACCACTGTGACAGGATACTGGGGGTACTCTGGGTCAGGTGAATGCCAGAGAGAAAGAAACAACAGTGAGCTCTTAACAAGTTTATTTGGCTCGCCTGGGGAGAAATCGCTAAAAAGCGTGAGGCAGGACTGGATCTCTCCCTGCAGCTGCCTGGTGGGTCAGATCCAGCATCAAAGTCTCTGAAATTAGATCAAGAGAGTGAGAGGGAGGAAGCGCATTTCTCAGCAGCTCTCTGGTTCTCCCTTAGCCATGTGCTTCTCTCTAAACTCTGTCAGCTGGGATTTTGAGGGCCAGCTGCATTCAGTTTCAGCCGTCGGCAAACTCCCATCAGCATAGCTGATGCCTCTTCTGTATCGGTCAAATACAGACAAACTGTCAGGAGCTGAAAGACCAACTGCTGATCTGCCACACACTTCCATCTTGATGGCCATAAAATGGCTATAGAGATTAGTTCATTGTGTAACAATATGATTATCCATAAAAAATGGAAGCAAAAGGGAAGTGTTGCATTGTGTACACAGGCAGCAAGAGAGAAAATAGGTAATATGCCTGCAAGTTGTTTTCATGATCCCTTTAAGGCTTTCTACTTTAGTAAAAGTCTAAGCAACAAGGGAATCTGTTCCAGCAAAGCTAATCAGGATGCCATTGGCCCTTACCGGTAATGTTAATGCGCTTTATCGAAAGTAGTGAATTTGATCGTGGTTTGCCCAGAAAAGCTGTTATCACTGTTGTAATATTAGCGTGTTTGCATTTGAGAGTAAGTATGAGAGTATTTATTATTGTAAAGCTATAACAGAAGGGGGTTGTAACAGAGGGAAGGAAGTAATACATGTATACCTTACAACCTGTGTTGACTGACTAGGTTTTTCCACTTTTGTGTCTCCAGATCCCGCTCAGTCAGCGGAGCTTCCACTGGACTCTCCTCCAGTCCCCTCAGTAGTCCGAGGGTAAGTTGGCCATCCCTTTTACTTATGCATTGAGTCAAAATGAAGAGGTCTGAAGACCATATAAATAGATAAAGTGATACAATTATACACATAATGGTCATTACTGAGGAAGTGCCACCACTGCCCTTAGGTGTGCTCAACATGCACCTGACCAATTGCACAGTACTAATATAGCCACTTCACAAACTCCAGAACCAGATATTTGTACTGGAAAACTGTTATATTTAGGATTGCATGAAGGAAAGAATCTGTCTCATACCTTTATTAAAATTGTATGTGTTGTAAAATTGTATAGCACACAAGGGTTTTTACTTCTTTATACAAGGACATGGCACCAGACATCAATACAGTCATTCTGTCAGTACATCATTATTATTATTATACAGAAATGTGTTTCAATCCAAGGAACATGATTGTTTGAGAATGTCCATTACACCCCATACTATCCCATTCTGAGTCATTATACATGCCATAGACCTTCGCTGTGTCATATAGCAATCTCAGCTTTCTGGCTTGGACAGTATAATGAGGCTGATTACAAATACATATAGAATGAAACTAGAGCTATTCATGTTAAATAGAGATTTTAACAAGGTTATATGCTATCACATACCTTTTAGTGTTCTTGTTTCTCTTGGAAATGTTATACTGTTTGTTGAGACTTATGGAGCGATATTAGTGATACCACAAATTGAATTTGAATTACATTGTATTGAATTTGGAAGGCTTAAATTGATTAATTGTATGCAAAAAATGAATCTGTATTTCAGAATATGGAGTTGAAACTAATGGTTTGTAATTGAATTGAATGTTTATTACATTCAAATATTCAATTTAAAACGTTCAGTCGAACGGTAGTTTGATTCCACCGGCCGTGCCAGAGTCGGCTCTGGTCGGGAGTGCCACTAGGGGGCGGCAATTGGCTGTCCACCCCAGGGAGGGGGGAGGGAAGCTGGCAGGAGGTTCACTGCACACAGGATTGGCTCTGTAGTACCGGAGTTACGGTTGACAGCCTCGAGAGTGCCGTCTCGGAGGAGACGATACTTTGCCTTTGTCACTACCGGTTACAGGGCTACGGCAGCGAACTCACATTAGGAGGGGGGTATTGACATGAAAAATAGAGGCTGTAATTGGCTAAATTGGGAGAAAATGGGATTCAGATTTCAAGTTAATTGGAAGTTACCTTCAACTTCCAAAAATGTTCAAATTCGGTTTTCTGAGACACATCTGTGCATTTGGAAAAAGTAGATCATGGATTTAATTGAACCAACCAATCATGCAGGAGAATGGATGACCACCTGACATCAGAAGTCTGTGCAGTAAGTAAATGCCTCTGCCAGTGTGAAATACTACCACAACTTGAACTGACAACAAATTTGTTTAACCGATCATTTCAAAGTGGCCCAGACAGAGGCCCAACATCGAAACATTGAAGCGTTAACTGCACAGCTACTTGCACAACAGCAGAATCTTTGTTCGTGGCGTGACCCAGCAACAGAAGGCCACAAGTGTGTCCCAAAAACTGCCTGGGTTTTAACCAAACACAACATGTCTTTGAGAGACGAGGAATTTAAGAGGTGCATGGTGACAGTTTTGGAGGAATTGGCTACCGACAATTCTATGCATAGCACGATTGGGTCAAACAGATGCCCCTGTCTGCAACATCAGCCACCCACCGCATTAATGCAACTCACCGTGGGTGAGTTGGCTGATCAGCAGGTTGAAGGAAATTGCCCCCCAAATAAATGGCCTACATTGTTTCATCCGTCAGAGTGTGCTGTGTTAAAGACTAAACAGTGAGCTGAAAGATGTGATAGATAAAGTAATGCATCAAATCAACTTTGTCAACTTTGTCAAATCAACTTTTGCCAGCACCCAACACTGTCTTTTCCGCCAATATGTGGCATACTCCAATCTCCTGCTTCACAATGACGTGCGCTGGATGAGTAAAAAAAAACGCTCGAGTGGTATGTGAGTTGCAGGACTTTTTCCAAAAAAGCAAAATGACGGCAGCTGCTGATGACCTTTGCATTCTGAAAACAATGATTTTATTTCCAATGTTGTTTTTTGGGCCGGCATATTCCGTCATTTGACTTTGTTAAATCTGCAGCTACAGGAGAGAGGGAAAGCAGTTGTGGACATGGTGGAAAAACTTGAGGCCTTCACTAAGAAGCTTGACTTGAGTTGTTTGATTCAGACATGTCATCAGGAAGGCTACTGCACTTCAGCACACTGAATACATGACAGGCAGAGCGACCAGGCCACAGCATTGTCACAGAGCTGATGAAAGATTTAATAACGCAGCTGAGGGACAACTTCTCCAGTACATTTGAAGACGACAAGATTCCCAAGGACGTCATTTAATTTTTACATCCTCTCACAGTCTGCCCAGCTGGATAATTCTCCCTGGGAAAGAAAATGATACCCTCGCAGGATGAGGCTGCTCTGAAGCTTGCTCTGCTTGATAATTTTGTTAGTTAGCCGCCAGTTACGTTAGTGGAGAACTGCAAAGATTTGTTTTGATCGTGAAATAATTACAATAATTGTCTAACGCTAGCTACATTTGCCATTTACCTAACGTAGCAATAACCTAAAGTAGGCCTACTTAGCCAGTTAAACTCTAGCCAACATAATGTTACCTCCCCTGAGTCTCGGCGAGTTATGCATTGACCCCGTAATTGACATATCAGTGTACAACTTAATCAAAAATGTAACTGGTTTGCTATGACATCCTCCACTCTGTTTAATACAACAGTTTATAAATGTAGCCAGGGTTGTAACATAAAATACATTTCTGTATTTATTTCTACCAACCGCTAGCACCAGGTAAGGGAGAGATACTGTATGTAGTGGCCATCATTACATGTGTTTACATGTGACATACTGATTTTCTCAATGATCATAGCTACTTGGCAGCCCAGCTATTTGTAGTGGTTTCATTTATGACAGAATAATCGGGTTCAATAGAATTGCCAACAACATGCTTGAAATGTTTAGTAATACCAACATTTTAAATTCAAAGATGAGCTAAACTGTCTACTGCCTTTTTTTCCAGACGCGATACATTGTAACAAATGCGCTCATCATGCGCCCTCCACTGTTGCGACGTAGCCTACCCGACACTACACTGCTGATATCTAAGATAGACACTAATAGGTAGTTACTAGTATTTAGATCTTACATATCTTAGTATCTTACAACCATGTTTAGGATTTAGGATTTATGAAGCAGCCATACCCCACACTGAATAAGCACACGCTATTATAGACATGAATCCAGATGTGGTACTAACCAAATACGAGCAGTAGAATTATGTGAGCATTTTCCTCCTGGCTATCCTAAAAAAACTTGGAGTGACATTACGAAATAAATTAATTCATTAGCATAACAAAACAAACAGTAGATGTAAAGAGAACAAACAAGCGACGATGTAAAGAAAGTATGACATGACGTTAGGCGGCGTCCAAAATAAACTTTCCTAGAGCATGATGCAGGAAAAAGACAGTGGCAGTGGTCCAACCAAGGGAAGAATATTAGAATAACAATAAAGCATAGAAACAATTCAACTTGTGATGGGAGAAGGCTGCAGAGCGTCTGAAAGTAAAACTGTTAGGGTTTTAATATTCTGACCTAGCTGTCTGTAGATACAGGTATTCCCAAAAATAAAGCTGTCATAACATTAACTGGGTTACTGGGGCAACAACATTTGTGATTATTTGTTTTGCATCACTGGGACAGCGACTAGCACCTTGTAAAGCGCAATACAAAACAGGAATTATGAAATACCTAGGCAATATCAGCACTAAAATACTTCCTGGTTTCAAGAGTTCTTAAAATTCACACAAAGAGGAGCTTAGCAGTTAAGGCATGCTTTATAGTAAATCAGACGGAATACTTAATCAACCTAATTTACGAAATCTCCACCCTGTTTTAGCATGTTCACCCCAGATATACAGATGCATGAAGAGATTTAACTATTAATCTAAAAGAAAGTCACAAAGTGACCTAACCTCTGCAAATTACATCCTAATAGTGATTTGACCCATTGTGACTGTTTATTAAATCCAATGTAGATATTGCGACCTTGTTTTGTGTTGCAAAAAGCAGTCGCAATCCTTAAATAAATGTGGCCCTGAATGTTTTGGTGAACTGAATTTGAAAATGTGAATGTGTTTGGAAGCTGAATGTAATTTCCAATAACTTGTAATTAGAATATAAATTCTTGTGAATGTTCCATTTCTGAGAATGTTTTGCATTTGAATGTTGTAATCATTCAATTCAATTACAAAGCACTGAATTTGAAAATGGTTGTTCCCCTGAATGTGTTTGGAAGGAGGGGCGAATCAATCACCATTTCCTCAATTTAAACCTCAGCTGTTTTTTCTTTGCGAAATCGAATATAATTTAGTAAAACACATTCTTTAAAGATACTCTGAATGTTCTTTAGTATTTAGAAATATCCTTTAGCAAATGTAGGATCTTTTGTTACCTGTTTTGGACACTCACATTCCTGAGTTAGTTGTTGTAACACAGTCTGTGGACTGTGTTCTCAGGTCTTATTTTCTTCGCTTTATTGGGCAAAGCATTATCGTTTCATTCAAACACCCGGTGTTGGTGGTTTATTTATTCCTTTGTTTGTGTCTTTGTGGCACCTAGTCAATATTTTCAGATACAATTTTTTATTCTTTGTGGTTACAATTATTCAATTCAAGCCTTAAACCCAATTCAAATACAGATGTAATTTTTGCAAATTCAAATTTGTTACCAATTCAATACGACGTAATTCAAATTCAAATTTGTGGTGGCACTAATATCGCTCCATACAAACTGCAACAATAGATTTAATTCATAGAATATTCTCTCCTTACATATTTTTTTATACCTATAATGTTTTTATTGTTCTGGAGGCAATTGATATTAATGTTTATCTTATAAGCACATGCATTTATACTATACGGCTATTATTTTTCATTAGAATGATAGTCATAATTCATAACTCTCATGCCCATTCCTTTTTCCATTTTTCCATTTCTCCTCCCCTCCTTTTCCATCTCTCTGTCCCCTCTCCCTTATCCCACCAGAGCCCAGTTTTCACTTTCAGCCAATCAGAAGTTGCTTCTGCCACTACCACCCAGTCTAAGGATCCAAAATCAGGAAGTGCCACCACTCCCTGGACTGGCCAACGTGCACCCGACCAAAAAACCCAAACTCTGCCTTCCAAAGCCCCCTCCGATCGCCCCCACCTCCAGTCCATGAAGTCGCTACCGCTCCAAACGCCCCGCTCCCCATCCCCATCTCCCTCCCCACTCCTCTCCCCCATCCCTCGCTTTTTCTTCTTCCCCACTCCGTCCGTTCTCAAGTCTGTCGCCAAAACCATCTATCCTAACTCTGGCCATCCTAACACTCTGTCACAGGTGACCCCCCAGGGCTCTCCACTGCCCACCCCACTTGGTACCCCTGTCCACCACCCACAGCACCCCCAGCCTCCCCCCACTCCTCCCTCTTCCTCCTCCTCCTCCTCTTCTTCGCGGGCAGAGGGGGGAGGCGTGGGGGGAGGATCCCTCTCCCTCACCCCACCTTCCAGTCCTGGGGGTGGAGGCATGGCAGCCAGCAGCTCCGCCCACTGGAGGACACGCCTCAACTCTTTCAAGAACAACCTACTGGGCTCCCCCCGCTTCCACCGTCGCAAACTGCAGGGTGAGTTAGGCTTATCAGGGTATTTTGGTTTGGGATGGCACTAATTGTAAGGTGGATGGTATAGGACTAAATTACACCTACTGCTGTTCTCTGAAAATGTTCAGTCTGAAAATGTAACGTATGACAGAGAATACAAAATGCCATTTTTTTTTCTCAATCAAAGCTGTATTCAAACTTTTGAGACACGGGCCTATTTTAAGAGCATAAAACAATAAGAATTATGAAGGAAATGAAACATCATTCAGTAGGCCTAACAATGAAAACAATATTCCTTTTGAAATGAAAAGGGCTGTCTGACAGCAGAGCGAAAACTTGGCAACTTGGGGGAAAAAACCCCCAAAAAACCTACCTCCAAAATTTCAAGTCCTGACCTGCCCCCTTAATGGTTTTTATTTAAGAATATAAGCATATTCACGTGTTCAGGGGTGAGCTGTGTGCACAGCCTGTTCACAGTAAGACCAGCCGATGAGAACACTGATGTCCCAGAGATGCATAAATACTGTCGTGCCAAAAGAAATATGATTTCACCAAAAACTCAGAGAAATGCGGAAGTAAGGTTAGGCGTGCTTAGCGAATTCAAGAGACCACGCTATTGTCGGCTGAGGTAACATAGGTAAAAAAAAATGTTTTGTTGTTGTAAATTGTTTCTTTTGTGAAATATTGCTAGATATATTTTATAAAATCAACAAGGTTTTAACTGTTGTTTCAAAGCAATATTATTACACTCACTAGAGTTTGTGCTATTGGATAACTCCGCTGTGCTGTGATACATAATCGTTAATTTGATATGCTTGATCGATCAAATTCTTAACAGCGATTAATCGATCATCAATTAATCATTAACATCCCTAGTTTGTAGATTCCATGTTAAACCAGCCAATGAATAACACTTTTTTCTAGTGTTTTCTAAATTACATTAAAAATATGTGAGAAATCACAATAAGGAAGGAGGCTGTGAAAAGGGTATGAAATAGAAGAAATGGTAGTCTCACAGGAAATACAGTAAAATAAAGTGTTGGTAGGTATGCAGTTGTACTTATAGGTCACATTGGCTCTGTGGACCAGAGTTAACCAAAGGTATCCATTGTTTTCTGGGCAGCAACAGTGAAGAACTCACTGTGCTCAGCACTAACTTGATTTTACAAGTGTGTCATTGGAACGAAGTAGTACATTTATTTCTTGAAAATGGGTTCTAGTGTGGATGTGCTCCATGGTCAGATATCAAATCCTGACTGTGCCAGTGCTGTCTGTTGTCAGCTGAATAATTGTGTATAGTTGTTCGTAGCATTTCCCAAGGAAGGAGGGTTCAGCCGGATTGTCCTTGTATGTTTGAGCAAGAGTGACTCCTCAGAGTTCTTCTGCTTTTACATCAAAGTTAAAAAGAAAAATGTACATGTTAGGTGCCATAAGAAAGGCATTGGCTCATAAATACAATTTCAAGATCTGTTTGAACAATATCCTATTTTTCATAAGGTGCAGTTTTTTGTATCAAGGTGGGATCTCTTTTGATAGTTAATATTGATGCATATCCACATTAGCTTGTTAGAAATGTTGTGTTGCCACTTGTGAAGTGGTTCTTGTGAAGTAGGCTCCGTTTTTATTCATACCCTTGATAAAGATGTAAATATAATCGTATAAAATAAAGAATAAAATAAAACGTATAAAATAAACTACATAAGTAATGAGGAATATTTTATGTTCAAATTATTATTTTTTCCCCCAATAAAGTAGCACAAATATTCACACCCCTGTTATCAATACTTTGTGGTTCCTCCCTTGGCCATTATAACAGCAAGTAGCAAGTAGGTTATGGAACTTCTTGGGGGGATCCTCAACCATTCCTCCATGCATAATTGTTCTAGTTCCTTCAGATTTTCTCCCAATTTAGTAGCCAATTACACCCTCTCTTTTTCATGTCAATCACCCCCCCTCATATTGTGAGTTCGCTGCCATAGCCCCGAGACCGTCCATGACCAAACGATGTGCCGCCTTATCCGAGTCGGCATTCGCAGAGGTGTCTACTGTTTTTCCGGTACATTGGAGCCACTCCTATATGCAGCGAAGTCATGTCGGCTTCCCTCCCCCATCCCTGGACAGCCAATCGCCACCCCCACAGTGGCAATCCCAGCCAGAGCCAAAACTGGAGCGGCCAGTGGAAGGAATTGAACCCCGGTCGCAGTGGCCATTGTCAGACGTAACCACTAGACCACCCGGGAGGCCCCATGTGGACTGCTTTTTTGAGTTCAGACCACAAATGTTCGATTAGATTCAGGTCTGGAGACTGAGATTGCCACATCAGGACATTGATCTTGTGCTCTGTCAACCAATTATTGGTTTCTTTGGAGGTATGTTTGGGATCGTTGTCTTGTTGGAAGGTCCATCTGTGGCCAAGGTGTAGCATTCTGGCAGAGGGAACAAGGTTTTTGGACAAAATGAATCTTGAGTTCATGCTGGAGTTCATGGTTCCATCTATTTTAATAAGGGCCCCAGGGCCTGTCAATGGAAAACAACCCCAAAGCATTAAAGATCCACTACCATGTTTCACCATAGGCATGAGGTGCTTCTCAACATTACTCACATTCTTTAACGCTGATGTGCATGTCCATAAAGCTCGATTTTTATTTAATCTGACCACAAGGTTCCAATTGTAGTTCAGATGTAGTTTGATGAATCCAAGCTGCCTTTTTCAGTGAATTGTCTTCAAAAGAGGCTTCCTTCTTGCAACTCTGCCATAAGGCCATTGTCATGTAGGCATTGTCAAATGGTAGCTTTAGACACCTTGTAACCCCAAGATGCCAGGTTGTTTTGGAGATCTTGAACTGTGCCCCTTGGACTTATTTTTGCCTCTTGAACAATCCATCTCATTTCACATGGGGGCAAGATAGACTTGCGTACTCTACCTGGAAGGTTAGCCACTGTTCCAGTGGTCTTAAACTTCCTAATAATTCACAAAACAGTAGAAAGCAGTATCTTTTCACTTTTTAGATTTTTGTAGCCATCTCCTGATCTGTTGAGGTCAATAACCTTCTCTGATGCTTTCAGGGAGTTCTTTGCCTTTCACCATGATGATGGCTGACCACAGTATTTTAAATGTGTGTTCCCTCCTTTTTATACCCTAGAGAAACAGGAATGCAATGTAGGCCACTGTATAGTTCCATAACCTTCCAATGAACTTCAAATAAGTCATATATTTATGAAGATTTATTGGATTAAATTAAAAATAATAGTTAGGGATATGAATAATTGTGATCCAAATGTTTTCTGGAAAAAATATATTGTTAATAGAACAATATATTCTGAACAATTAGTATGTAGTTTTGGAATTCTGAACAATTAGTATGTAGTTTTGGAATTCTGAACAATTAGTATGTAGTTTTGGAATTTTCCAACCAAACACTCCCCCTCGGTTTACTTTTCTCATTGAGCAATTATTCATTGTATTATTAGCAGTGCTAGCAGGTGCTAGAACCCTATTGTTCTTGTTTGTTTTCTTATTGGGGGTTCTAGCAGTGCAGCTGCAGCAAACCTATTGTTTTTGTAGGACTTCTTCTTATTAATAATATTTAGTTTGACTTGAAGAACCACTTTGAAAAATTTTAACTTATTGAGTGGTTTGGCCTATAGGTGGCACTGTAATTAAGAGCCCCACCGCGCCGTTTGGCCGCTTGGCCGAATGACACAAAACCTCCATTGTTTTTGATTTGCCTCTTGGAGGAATTCTTCTTTGGATTTTCCAGCATTTAGAATTTTCATAAAAACACTTAAACATCTTCTTTTGAACAATATATCCGATTGACACAAAGCCTGCTATGTATACACTTTGTCCTAGTCCCTAACAAAAATTCCAAAGAAAAAGGGTTCGATTCCACTGGCTGCGCCGGAGTTGGCTCTGGCAAGTTGTCTGTCCACCCCAGGGAAGCTGACAGGAAGTTTGCTGCGTACAGGAGTGGCTCTGGAGTATCAGAGTTACGGTCGACAGCTTGGCAAGTGCTATCTCGGAGGAGGTGATACTTTGGTTTTGTCACTGCTGGTCACAGGGCTAAAGCAGATTCATAATATGAATATTGACATGAAAAATTTTGGATGTAATTGGCTACTAAATTGGGAGAAAATGGGATAAAATCAGAAACAAATTGTAAAAAAAAGAAAAAAAAAGAAAAGATACCTGTTCAAAACAACTCCAGTTGACTTAAAATTTGGTACATGTACTCTTTGTTCATGTCGCTAACTAAATTGGAAAAAAGGAAAGGAAAACTTCAAAGATGGTGAAATCACAGCCAATCACATTACAGTATATGCAAAGTATATAATAACAGAACAGCATGAAAATGCACATATTATTAACAGGCAGTACAACAATAATAATGAATTTGACATGGCTTAATTGACAAGCCAAGCATTTGTGCATAGGTGCAAGAATGATGCCTGCTCTATGAAATTGTATTCCTTTCATCTTGACACTCAAGAGTAACAGATTTGAGCATGCTTACTGAGTTTTGTGCCAAGAGCTCCAAAAACATGGCTACCACAGACAAATAACTGACCATAAAACCGTGAACAATGCTATATCGTGCTTTGAAATCTTCTTGTCATGAACTGTAGGTCCGATTGACTTGAAATGTGGTATAGACTCATGGCCACCCCAAGCCGGATGATGGCACTACAGCATATGTAGGGCTATAATTGTTGAACCATTGAATTTTGGGTCGTTCAAATTGCTAGCCATTGAATACTTTGAAGACTATGGCAGGACTATAATAACATTCGGCCACATGGGGGAGCAATTGGTCAGCATGCTAAAAAATTTATAACGCTGTATTCATGAACGTTAGCTTTCATTTTCTTAGGATTTGGTATGTAGACTAATAATACTAGTCTTCGCCGAGTTTACAATGCAGTGGATTGCTCTAATATACTATGGGCTATAATTCTTGAACCATTGGAACATAATGTTGGGAAGGCCAGGAAGGCCAGCATGCTATACATGAAATGCTATACATTTAAAGAACCACATGCTATTGTAAGTTAATTGTACTCAGGCAGCTGATCTCTATGCTTGCATGATGCATTTACATGCATTGAGTTGCATGAGAGTAGGGTGAATATGGAAACAGAAACACATTGTCCATGCAGCATGTTAAACATGCCTCCTTCTTCTCTCTCTCAGTCCCAACATCAGAAGACATGTCCAGCCTAACTCCAGAGTCCAGCCCAGAGTGAGTAACATGGATTATGTTTACACAAATGTGTGGTAGGGTCCAACCTGTGGAAATCATATCCTATATGTTTTTATCATTTTTATCCTATCCTTTATCTTCTGGATTGTATCCTTTCTGCCCTCATAGGCTGGCAAAGAGGTCCTGGTTCGGGAACTTCATCAGTCTGGAGAAGGAGGAGCAAATCTTTGTGGTGATCAGAGACAAGCCCCTCAGCTCCATCAAGGCTGACATTGTCCACGCGTTCCTCTCCGTGAGCCTCTCTCTCTCTTTCCACCACTTCATCATACCATTCACCCTCACTGTTCCTCCTGTTCCTCTTGCTAACAGCCTGAAAACCTCTTTTGTTGAGTTCTTCTATTCCGTCTCAATCTGTCCCACATCTTTGTGAGCGCTCATAATTCGTCCTACCCATCAATGTAGCTGCTGCTCTGTTGACCCGTTGTACCTTACAAGCAGCTGCCGTGACTCTGTGTGACGTCACGAGTGCATTTCCATGTTTCACCACTATTGATGAGCAGCATCAGAGCTCCCTGTAGTCCTTCTCCGTGCAGGCTTGCCCTGTCCTGTGTTGTGTTAACCTCCCTTTCCCTCTCCCTCTGTTCCAGATCCCCTCCCTCAGTCACAGTGTCATCTCCCAGACCAGTTTCAGAGCAGAGTACAAGTCCTCTGGAGGCCCCTCTGTCTTCCAAAAGCCTGTCAAGTTCCAAGTGGACATCGCCTTCTCCGAGGGAGAGAGGGAGCGAGAGAGAGAGAGAGCAGAGAGGGAGGGCAAGAGGGAGACTGGCATCTACAGTGTGACTTTCACCCTCATATCGGGTATGCAAGGAGAGAGGGAGGGTTGGAGGGAGGGACAGAGAGAGAGAGATAAAGATAGAGAGAGGGTGCGTGGGTGGGAGGGAGGGAGGACGGATGGAATGGCTGGCTAGATATCCTACACGCCTGCAGTGTGGTAGACTTATTGAGAGATCTATTTAGGACAGGAATTAGAATGCTGGCCACCATAGTATTACATTATTTTGTCAACATCCATATAAAACATCTAAATATTTTAATAATTCTCGACTGAAAACATTTTGCAATTGTTTACTGTGCAATTTAATAATATCTCTACAAATAAGCATTTTCCCTTTGAAAATGAGATAGTTATACTTTTGAAAAATTGGAAAATGTATATATATTTTCAGAAGTATATAATTTCCCATGGTGAGTGCATATAACCAAATTCCCTATTTGTATTCTACAAACTGCCCATCCAATGCACAGTTCCTTTGTTGTGATAAATTATTCTCATTGCAGGCAATACATTGTCTACAGTAAACATGGAAATCACAGAACTCCACCTTAAACCATCTGTGTGTTATCTCATTTTCTAATATTTTCTTCAAATTAGGTTTCTTTCAGACTTATGTCTTCTGCCTGAAACTGTTTAATTGTTTCATTTGTTTCATTGTCTAATGTAGAGTTTTTTTGTTCTTTCTATTTGTATTATTTTTCATTTGAAAAGACATGATAAAGTTTTTTCAATAATTATAATTATTATTGTTACTATGTTAATAATATATACAGGTACTGCTAAAATAAATGAAACACCAATACAAAGGGCCCTATTTTGGTGAATTAGGACGGTGTCGGTAACGCAGACGCAAAGCGAAGACAGTGGCGCTTTAGGGCGTGTCTAATGCAATTTCGGTAATTTCGTGATTTAGGACGATAGCGCACCTCCAGCGCAGTTGTAAAAGAGGTTGGATTAACTTTAAAAAATACATGTGGGTGTGGTGGGGGTTTGGTTTCATAATGGCCGATCAGAACACCTATTTTCTATCCCTTTAAATACTAGTGCGCTAACAGTATATCAAATTGGCAATTTCCTGACATGACGGTTTTGCGAGGCTGCCAGGAGCACTTCTTAAAAGAGGAGAGCGAGGAGGTGCAGAAAAGTTGGTGCGCGAATCAGAGGGGGAAAACAAGGCGCACATTAATTTGTTATTTTCATGATTTGAGTTTATATTTTGAGACCTACATTGTTCAAAGAAAGTGTTTTATTTTACCATCTCTTTTTTTCCTTATTTGTAGGCTTTCCAACTTAAAAAAAACAACGTTTCTTTTCTTAAAACTTAATGTAATTTTTTAAATGGAAAGCAATAAATAACTGCATGTACAGCCAAACTGATAGCCGTCTGGCAAACACCGGCTACCAAACCCAGTGTATCGCTCACGGTATCGCCTTCGCATATCGCCTATCGCTTTTTCTGTAGTGCAAATGGAAAGAATAAAACCCTTTCACATAAGAAAAACAATGTGCATACAAACATATATTTATTTAACAGGTGTATCTTACTGAACAGTAGCGATGGATGGCCTGTTGGCTTCAGTCTTTCATGTCCGTGCATTGAATAACCACAAGCTGTGGTGAAATAGTTTTTAGCTTCATTGATTACGCTTGCAAGTTACCCATGGATTGGACGATTTGCAATATTCACAAAATATTCGCATGTGATTTCAGATGACCTTATGTTTATATGTGCGCATCAATAAAGTCACCAAATTGCACAGAGCGCCAGTGTTTGTGCTAAGAGGTGGTCTAGTTGGACGTTAACGCAAATGCATTATTTGACACCAAACTTGCATAGCGCCCGACTGTTTTCATTGCCACACCCCCTATTGCGCTGCCCAACCCATAGTCGTGCAAACGCCTTCACTGCCCACCACGAAATTGCCGAACTCGGCGGAGACGGGAAATATTCAGTTTGCGACAGACTATGGGCGAATTGCCAAAACTGGCAATTCGCCTGCGCTAGGGCATAACACCACTTAGCGCCGGCACGAAAATAGGGCCCAAAGTGTCTGAATAGGGCCTTTGGCCACCATTAGCCACCAGAATTGCTTTAATACGCCTTGGCAACACCATTCTTCCACAAGAAATTCCATCATTCAGATAACTCAGACACTGCTCCAGAATCTTCCATAATTGTTCAATTAGGTTGAGATCTGGTGACTGAGACAGCCATGGCATATGGGTTACATCGTTTTCACGCTCGACAAACCATTCAGTGACCACTCTTGCCTTCTTGGATGGGGGCATTATCATCCTGGAAGAGACCACTCCCATCAGGATAGAAATGCTTCACCATAGGATGAAGGTGATCACTCAGAATGGCTTTGTATTTATTGGTGTTTACCTTGCCTTCTAAGGGGTTGAATGGACCTAAACCATGGCAGGAAAATGCTTCCCACACCATAACAGAACTGCCAGAACCCTTCACCATGGGAAACAAGCACTCAGGCCTGAAGGTCTCTTTTGATGTGCGCCACACAGGCATTCGGCTTGAGAACAGAGTGAAAGATGACTTATCTGGCCATATGACTTTTTCCCACTGCTCAGTAGACCACTGCTTGTGCTCTTTGCACAAATCTACTTACAAATGTCACTTTTGGGGTGTAATAAGAGGTTTATGGGCTGCTACCTGACTATAGTACCCTCTCTGTGAAGTTCTTGACAGACTGTTCTTGAGGAAACTGCCTGCTCACGCCCCAGATTTATATTTGCAGTCAACTGATTCAGAGTTGCTCATCTGTTGCCTTGCATCTCAAACCAATGCACGGACACCATGGTCAAGGAGTATGCGCCTTTGACCACAGCTGCCCCTAGTTGATGAAGTCTTTCCCTCTGACTTCCATGCCATCATCACCTTAGCCACCTGTTCCTCGTGAAACATAAGCAAGTTGAGCAGTCCTTGTCACTGAAGCTTCTGCTATACGTGCCCCAGCAATCACTCCTCTTTCAAAGTCACTCAGATCTCTTCTAGCCATGGCAGCCAAAGTAAATAATAGGCAACTGGGCCTGCACAGCATTTTTGTACATGTCCCTAAGCATGATGGGATGTTAATTCCTTATTTATCCTTAGGAATCACACCTGTATGGAAGCACCTTCTTTCAATATACTTTGTGTCCCTCATTTATGGAAGTGTTTCCTTTATTTCTGCAGTTACCTGTACATAATCACAATAACATTATTATATTTATAAATATTACTATTATTAATAATACAGTAGGAATATAGTGACATTCAGCTCCACCACTTCAATGATTAAAGTAAATGATTCTCAGGTTGCATGTGAAATAGTAGGCATAAGCACATTTGGAAATGGGGGTTGGGAATACAAGTGGTTCCATCTGATTTTGTCCTACTCCTGTGTGTGTGTGTGTGTGCGCACACGTGTGTGCGTGTGTGTACATTTGTGTGTGCGTGTGTGCACGTGTGTACTTTTGTGTGTGTGTGTGAGTGGCTGTGCAGGTCCCAGTCGCAGGTTCAAAAGAGTGGTGGAGACGATCCAAGCCCAGCTGCTCAGCACTCACGATCAGCCCTCTGTGCAAGCCCTCGCAGGTAAGTCTTTACTCCCTTAAACAGTTCACACACTGACACAGTTACACCCTCATGCAGTAATACCCTGACACAATTACATCCTCACACAGTAAAATCCTCACACTGTGACTGTCACAGTTACACCCTCCCACAATAATACCTCCACACCCTGACACGGTCATGCTCTGATACAGTCACACCCTTCCACACTCACACCATCACACAGACATTTTGTCACACCACTTTCTTTCTCTCTTTCCCTCAATGTCAGACGAGAAGAATGGGCAGCTCTCCTCTCGTCTCCCCGGCACTCCGACCCGCCAGAACTCACGGCGCTCAGAGGGAGGAGGGGACAGGGGCGACCGGAACGAGCGAGGCGACGGGGGGGGAATAGGAGGGAGCGGAGGAGTGTTACAGCGCAGGGGGTCAGGAAAAGATCGGACAAGACTCCTGTCCTCCAATGGAACACAGTCCCAACCCTGAGAGGAAAACACAGCAACACACAAGCAACATCAATAGTATTCATTTCGTAAGGAAAACATGTATGTCCCCAAAGAAGAAACATACTTTTGAATTCAAGATGATGGCATTTTTTGTTATTGTAAACACTGCGTAATGCCTCACAGGAGAGGAATCCAAACACAGAAATGTAAAACCAAATGGAAGGTACTACATTCATGGATTTGTTTTATTGTTAACAATAATTAATTCTGGAAGATTAACAAATCACAAAACAAATAAAATATGAAAACGAATGCGCAACCACTGGGGAAGACCTAAACTGTAGTTCTAATGTCCAAAATACTAGACTACTAGAATCGGAGGAGAATCCACTCTATGAGGGATCTAAATGCATGCTAAACAATCTGTTAATACTAATAGGAACAAATTGCCTGCCCCAGGGATATTCAAATTGGTGTTTAATTTGTGCTGTTTTACAAACTGGCATACCTCCTGGTTGAGAAAAGGCCACATTTCAAAAACTAAAAACTGGATTAATATGAGAGTTCACTGCTGCAACTCCATGAGGAAGTACACACATTGGAACAGAGTCAACCCTGGTAAAACTGAAATAAGCCCCAAAGAGAGAAGAGGCCCGCCCCTAAAGCGTAAATCGTTACAGCTGGTGACATAGTGAAATCAAGCAGCTCGATCCAACCTGAATGAATTGTTCTCACTTCAGAATCTGTGGCAAACAGTGAAATACAGTTAAATTAAACACAATTAAGCACCAAACCAAATCAACAGAAGTACAAAGGAATTATCAAATCACCTTTGTTTTCTCAATGGCAATTGCAGTAACTACTCCATATACCCAGGAAGACCTTTTTAATGGTCATCCCTTTTACTTAGTCACCAACCAGTAACTTTACATCCACCAAGTGATAAACACAAAAAAAATTCCAATTAGTCTAAACTAGTCCAAATTTGTCTTTCTAACCAGAGGACTAGTGTAAAGAGTGAATCAAATTAAATCAAGGAAAATCATAAAACAAGTCAGTCCTGACATTAAGCACTACGATTAATAACTTAAGATAAATTAAGTATAAATCTGACTGAACCAACTAGTTCCATCTGCTTAAATAAGATTAAAGACACTTAGGGTTCTAGTTTAGTTGTCAAAGTGCAATGCGCAGATGGTAACGTTAATCCAGGACAGTAGCACATCAAGGTATGTCCAACTCCATTCCGGTAGTTTTGTGACGAGACGGTAGCGCACCTATACACCGTAGGTTGTAAAAGTGGTTGGTTTAAGAAGAATAGATTACCTGTGGGTGTGGTGAGGGATTGGTTTCATTATGCCAATCGTCAGGTTTTTCCCCTTATTACCTTTGCCATAGTGAATTGCAAATTTTGCCATATCTGATAAAGAGAAAGTAGTGCCATGGCTTGCAAAGAACAAGTTATGAGACTTGCTTTCACTACAATAAAATGGAGTATATTGGACGCCATCTCTCTGACAGAAAAACATAAATAAGTAGGCTATTGAGCTTTGAGAATCAAATAGACATGTCTAACAGTGCCAATATCCTGCCTAATGGAACATTCTTTTTTTGTCCATTCTACAAAAAAACTCACCAAGTACCATAATTATTTTTTAAGAAAGTCTACACTCAAAAGATTAAATTAGTGTTTTGACGTCACTTACATAGTTCAGAACATTGCAGAGTTCCCAATCTGTTTGGCTCTGCTAGGTTCTACTGTAGTTGTCTGGGAGGAAGAAGAGGAGGACCGCACTTAGTTTAGTTTAGTTTAGTTTGTGTATTTTCATCTAAGCCTCATATATTAAAACATGCTCATTAACTATATTAATGGGTTTCATTAATGCACTTGTGATGCTCTGCAGCCAAATGGTCCATCCGCTCCTAATGTGCTTTGTCTTTCCAATTTCCGCAGTCACTCACGGTATTGCCGCGTGATACAAGATCCTATTATGTGCTCCATTTTATTGTAATGAATGTTTAATATTTAACATAACAAAAAACTGCACATGCATACAGGTAACTGCTAAAATGCCTTGTCATCGATTCTGCAAGTGTCTCATGTTGACGCAAACACCTTTATTGCAGACAACGAAACTACCAAACTGGGCGGAGGTGAGAAATATTGGATTTGCAACAGACGAAAGTAACAATTCCACTACTGTCCAGGTGTGTTTTCACTTTCCTCACCAAATTAAAGCCCCTAATCTCAATCAACGATGGTCTTCAAAAAGAAAAAAACAAACAACCTCCCCAACACTACTAAGAACGGAACAATCAAGCTGAGTCTATTTTCAATGCATTTTCTTGACATATAACCAGGTGAGAAGATTGGAAATATGAATTAATGAGCTTGCTGAGAGCCCATAAAATAAACAATGAAAGAAAAAGACTTCGACCCAGACTGTGACACTTATGGGAGAGCAAGGAAAATACTAAAAAGCTGCACATTCCTAAAAAGGGAAAGAAAGTTACTAAACAAATGGAAGTCAACACTTTTTGGTTGATTTCAAGTTTTGAGTGCAAACAAACAAAATGTTGCTGAAAAAAGGTGGAAAAAGCTAACCAAGTGAATGTCAAAAAACTATTTAAAGTGTATTTATATATTTAATTTATTTTAAAACGGATGACAGTGGAAAATAAAACAGTGTAAAAAGAGAAGAAACATGAGAAAAAAGAGAAATGGAGAGTTGGACAGATACGGTTATTAGAATATTAATCGTTTGATGCTGAAATGGAAACCTGGAATTACAGTGGAGCCATGTTGTGCTGAAATGCAGGATTTTTATTTTACTTTTTAGGAACAAATGCTGCAATGATTCCAGCTAAGATTTTTATTTTGTCTTTTTTCTTAGTTTATCAGTAAAATGGAGAAAAATGCACATAAAACAATTTTATTTACGCTTGGTAAATTCAGAAAAAAAAATTCTTCCATGAAATTCAGATGTAAAGAAAAACTTGAAAAGCAACATTAGAACAAGCTGAGAACATGAAGGACTATGCTATACCTGTTCATTTCTGTGTGTGAAAATGTTGCATATCACAGAGGACTCCAGAACTATGGATATGAATGAGAAAAGATTCTCAGATTTTGTCCCACATATAAGCAGTATTCACACATTGACTTCATATATACAAGAATCCACGTCCATTTGTGGATACACTTCTTCAAGGAAACTAGACTCAAAACTGGAATGCACTGTCTTAAAAACAAATTGTACGCAAAGCAAAAGCAACTTCCCTCCCCCTTTCATTCATTTTCCCCTCCCTGGCACACCCAAACATTGCCCTCTCATCTGCACCTCCTACATAGGGCACTTAGACCAAAGAAAGGTTTCATTCTGGTTTCTCTTTTGTCTTTATTATTTTTACCCATCATGAATATCCAACAGGAGCCAAACAACCTCAGCATGTCCTGATAATAATGTGAGTGTGAACCATAATAAGGAGACCATATTGCAGCTTTATGAAAACAGTATAATGGTTTACGTATACGTTCTGTAAACCCTTTTATACAACAGCCTTTAGTGCTGCAGTTAAGATAAATTATACAACAGACCTGAAACCACAATACCCTGAGTCTAGTGCCCTATGTCCTACAATATATTGTTGCCCAGTTCACATATTTAACGTGTTGCTGTATGCAGGGTTTTCTAGAACAGATCTTTATTTTGTGGTTTGAAATCCTTTCTGTGATTAAAAATATATGTTTTTTAGGGATATGGCACAGTTTGAACATTTTAACCATAACCATATGCTGCATGCTATGGGACAGAGTAATATTTCTTAGCTCACCATGCTTATCAGTTCAATACAGTTAACACCTTTATTGAGAGGAACATAACATTTTAGTTTATTTCAAATGAAAAATATGTGCTTCGTTCAGTTGCATATTGTCATATATTTTTTAAATATATGAATATAATATATGAAATAAACCAATAAAATGCAGAAACATTACAATGCACAATTTTCCTCAGAAGAAAGGATTCTGTGAAAGTTCAACAGAAAAATGGAATGTGCAATGTAATGTCAGTCATCTATAGTCATAGATGCATTTAATTCATTTTGTTTAAAACATGTTGAGTGCTGTTTTGAAATCATTGTCCATACACATGCACAAACACACACACACACACACACACATACAAGTTCCTACAGGCCAGGATGAGGAATGCAAGGCAGAAGGAGACAGTTAAAGGAATCCGAAAAGTCACCTCTCTTAACCTGTGTGTGTGAATGTGTGTATACAAGTATAAATATTCAGGAAGAACAGCTGAAACCTTGCCACCATTTGTGTGTAAATTTGAACACTGCTATTCAAAATACTATCCCCTGTCCACTCAGCACCCACCTAACACACAGTCTCATTCTCTCTACCACACCTACTGTATTCTTCACTCCCCCCCACCCACTCCCCATTAAATATACCTCAGTCTATCACCTCTCTCACCCTTATGTACAATTCTATCTTCAAGTCTCCTTTCATTGTATACAGTAATCATAAATCATATATTGATTCTTCAGCCTCACTGTATTCACTTTATGATTATTATCATCATTGTTGATTATTCCAGTTAAGATTGTAAAATGTATTCTTTCCCCTTGGCGCACAGTAGAACAATTTTTTTATTAGTAAAATTTAAAAATTTGAAAAAAAACATGAGTAATACTGATGAAAAAAAATGTCTGTATTATAATAAAAACATGAAAGTGCACTATTATTACTATTATTGCCTGTGATAAAGAAAACAATAATGAAAACTGGTCAAAAAAACTATCACATTATTATTGTTATAATAATAAACTTTGAAAATTGTGTTTTGAGTGTGATGTTCTTGGCTATGTTAGCTTTCTCTGGTAATTCTAAATCAACACATTTATCAAACCAGTGTACAGAGTGTTTGTCTTAATCCTCAGATGAATTCAAACAAAAGTGATTGTTGCGGGCCTCCCGGGTGGTCTAGTGGTTACAATATACGACGCTAGCCACTGGGACAGGAGCTCGATTTCACTGGCCGCGCCAGAGTCTGCTATGGCCGGGAAGGCCACCGGGGGCGGCAATTGGCTGTCCGCCCCAGGGAAGGGGGGAGGGAAGGAAGTTCGCTGCGCACAGAAGTGGTGTAGTAGTAGTGTGTTGTACCGGATTACGGTCGACAGCCTGGCGAGTGCAGTCTCGAGGAGACGATGCTTCGCATTTGTCACTACCGGTTACAGGGCTACGGCAGCAAACTCACTATGCGAGGGGGGCATTGACATGAAAAATAGAGAGTGTAATTGGCTACTAAAAAAGGAGAAAATCAGAAACAAAAATTTAAAAAAGTGACTGCGATTATACTCTTTTGAAATACAACATATTTATCTTAAAGACAATATTCAACTCTGAGTGATATAGTAACACAATTATTTTGTCTAGACATTACATAGTTAATCAGTGGCGGGCCGTGCATTTCACACCTAGGCCTTCAGTAGTTCTCCGTCTGAATCAATCCACCCCTCAATAACTATTTTATGGCTATAAAAGCCATCTTATTGTTATGTTTTGAGTGTCTGTTCGGTTTGTTTTTGCACTTTGTTTATTTATCTTTCTTCAGTCATGTTTCATTCTCGTTCTGTCATGCACTTCGGGAAATTCTGTTTCGGTTTTTCCGTCTTCGTTTCTAATCTCGTTTTACTTCCTTCTTACTTTCTAATTACACTTTGTATATATTAGTTAGATGTATATAGTACTAACCAACTAATCTACTAACATTAGAGATTTATATTAAGTTACTAACACTACTAATCACTAATTATCTCACGCTTCTAACTATCGCTGTCATTCTCTCTCTCTGTACGCTTCTCACGTTCCGCTTTATTCGCACGCAGATTTCTTTATGCGTTCCTCCTCCTCCCTAAAAAACCGAAACATAGAATTTGCCGAAGTGCATGACAAGACAAGGAGAGGAACTCGAACAGGAACAATGACAGACGGGGAACAGAACGAGAATGAAACATGACTGAAGAAAGATAAATAAACAAAGTGCAAAAACAAACCGAACAAACACCCGTTGCCGTTGCATCGCAGATAGATAACTCGTGTATCCAGAATAAATGCCTTTACTGAAGAAACAAACCCGGGTGCTACAGCTGCGACACACATAACAAAGCATCAATAATAACCTCATAAAATTGCAATATTATTTAGGAAAATAGCAACATTTTACTCACCAAAAATCCTTATTATTTGTACACAAAATCCATCCTCCTTTCTTTCCTCAAAAAGAGTTCAATTACTCTGTCGTACAGATTATCCGTGTGTTTCAGTTCCATCAAGAAGTCATTTTCTATCGCCATTGAAGCTAATGCTGAAAGTCGAGCCTGCCCTGTCGTATTTCTGGCATACATTTTAATTCGCTTTAGGGCTGAAAATGTCCGCTCAAATGTCTGAATCACAGACTGATGTTAATTATATTTTGTCCATGAATACTTATTAAAGAATTCCAAATGGTCTGTCCGCTTCCTTTCATAGCTTTTCCCCTGGTTGCGGTGCTTCCAGACGTGTATTTTCATATTAAAGCATTTAACCAATCACATTACATCATAGTCAGACACTCTCTGACTATCCCATCAAAGGGTGTGAATACGCTGACGTTACCTAGGCCTTCTAGAAGGCCTTCGTGTCCCCAACTCAAAATCTGATTGGTTGAAGCAACAGTTTGATCAACACTTATTTTATGCTACAGGGCCTGCAGAACTGATTGTGAAGGCCTACAGGCAGATTTATTTGACCCTGGCAACAAATGATGGCTGAAATGTGATTGGTTAAATGCTTTAATATGAAAATACACGTCTGGAAGCACCGCAAAAAGGGGAAAAGCTATGAAAGGAAGCGGACAGACCATTTGGAATGATTTAATAAGTATTCATGGAAAAAATATAATTAACATCAGTCTGTGATTCAGATATTTTTTAGGCCAGCAGAGAAGGCCTTGCAGGCCCTGACGGCCCACCACTGTAGTTAATGGACCAAAGATGTCACAATTAATACAAAAGATAAAATATTGCTTTTTATTTTTATTCTAGGGGTTTAGCTTTCAATGGTAAGAAAGCTCCTTAATTGAAGCCTTGTAACGGAACATCACAAAATCTGGACGAATAAAAAGACAATATCAGGAGTAAGCCAAAAACTTGTATAAAAAAGACCTCTCTGCCAAGTAAAAAAATAAAAATAATAATAATATGAGGTGAAATGATTAAAAATCAGATATCAACATAAACATCGATAAGATCGTACTGAGAAAGCTAATAGCCTAAGTAATTAACATTGCTAACTACACTATTGTCCTACAGTAAAATACACACTGTTACGTCTCCGTCCCGTCCTGTCCACCTCCCTTGTGTTTCCTGACAGTTTTTCCCTTGTTCCTGTCTCGGTTTTCCTTTTCTCCCTTGTGATTGTTGTGTTAATTGTTTTATTATTTTCAATTATCCCGTTATCATTCCCTCGTTACCACTCATCATGTTCACCTGTTGCCTATTCCGGCACACCAGCCTCCCATCAAGTTCATCAGCCCTGCAGAGTATATGTACCCCGGTTTCCCCTTCATTCGGCGTCAGTTCGTTGTGTGTGTGTTTTCCCTGCCTGGCTCCTTCCCCGTTGGTATCCAGTAGTTTTTTGTCCTGCCTGTACTGCCTGTCCTGCCTGTCCTGCCTGTCCTGCCTGTCCTGCCCCCTCCTGCCAGCCTGCTCCCTGCCCTGCCTCGGAAGCCAGCTTCCCTACGTGCTTGCCTTCGTCTGCCCTTACCTGTGTTCCCCTGTTCCAGTCCTTGTGTGTATTTATTTAATAAATACCCTCACCTATATCATCCTGTGTCATCGTCCTGCGCTTGGGTCCTACCTGCATTCACCTGCGTATCCAATACGTAACAGAACGAACTGACCATCATGGACCCAGCAGTCGATGACAGTTTCCGCAAGATCTCCGCAGAAATCAATGCCAACATATCCCAGTTGGGGAAGCATCTGGACCTTATTAAGCAACACCGATCTTCCCCGGAAACCCTGCCTAACTCTCCTTGCTTGGCATCGCAGGCCTCCCTGTGGGTCCCTCCTCGCTGGCTCCTGCCGGCCTCCCTGGGGACCGCTCGCCACTCGCTCATGCCGGCCTCTGAGGGTCCATCGCTGCTTGCTGTGGCCGGCCTCGCCGAGGGCCCATCGCCTGAGGCCTCCTCGCCGCTGACTCCTGCCACCCTCCTTGGGAGCCCATGGCGCCCTGCTGTCACCGGCCTCTCCAAGGGCCCCTCCTTGCCTGGCACCGTCAGTCTCCCGAGGGCCCAACGCGCCCTGTCTTCGCAGGCCTCCCGCAGGCCTCCCCTGTCTTCGCAGGCCTCCCTGACGCGCCCTGTCTTCGCAGGCCTCCCGAGGGCCCAACGCGCCCTGTCTTCGCAGGCCTCCCGAGGGCCCAACGCGCCCTGTCTTCGCAGGCCTCCCCGAGGGCCCAACGCGCCCAAGGCCTCCCCGAGGGCCCAACGCGCCCTGTCTTCGCAGGCCTCCCCGAGGGCCCAACGCGCCCTGTCTTCGCAGGCCTCCCCGAGGGCCCAACGCTGCCTGCCTTCGCGCCCTGCCTCCCTCCCGAGGGCCCAGCCTTCGGCCTCCCGAGGCGCGCGCCCTGCCTTCGCCGGCCTCCCGAGGGCCCAACGCGCCCTGCCGCCGCCTCCCGGGCCTCCCGAGGGGCCTCTTCTTGCCTGTTGTCGCAGGCCTCCCGAGGGCCTCTCCTTGCCTGGCGTCGCAGGCCTCCCGAGGACCTCTCCTTGCCTGGCGTCGCAGGCCTCCCGAGGGCCTCCCTTCCCCGAGCCTCTCCTTGCGTCGCGGGCCTCCCGAGGGCCTCTCCTTGCCTGGCGTCGCGGGCCTCCCGAGGGCCTCTCCTTGCCTGGCGTCGCGGGCCTCCCCGAGGGCCTCTCCTTGCCTGGCGTCGCGGGCCTCCCCGAGGGCCTCTCCTTGCCTGGCGCCGCGGGCCTCCCGAGGGCCTCTCCTTGCCCCCTGCTGGCGCCGCGGGCCTCCCGAGGGCCCTACGCCTCCCTGCTGCCGCGGGCCTCCCGAGGGCCCAACGCCCCCTGCTGCCGCGGGCCTCCACGAGGGCCCAACGCCCCCTGCTGCCGCGGGCCTCCACGAGGGCCCAACGTCCCTGCTGCCGCGGGCCTCCACGAGGGTCCAACGCCCCCTGCTGCCGCGGGCCTCCCCGAGGGCCCACCGCGCCCTGCTGCCGCGGCCTCCCGAGGGCCCACCGCGCCCTGCTGCCGCCGGCCTCCCGAGGGCCCACCGCGCCCTGCTGCCGCCGGCCTCCCCGAGGGCCCACTGGGGCCCGTCCCTCAAGCGACACTTTTGTCCTCGGTGCCCTCCAGCCATTCCCCCACCCGCCCGGGTCATCTGGGATCCCTTCCTCATCCGGGATTTTCATCGGGAGGATCCCGATAGGCCTGGTGGGTCGCCAGGAGGCTCCCGTTGGGGGGTACTGTTACGTCTCCGTCCCGTCCTGTCCACCTCCCTTGTGTTTCCTGACAGTTTTTCCCTTGTTCCTGTCTCGGTTTTCCTTTTCTCCCTTGTGATTGTTGTGTTAATTGTTTTATTATTTTCAATTATCCCGTTATCATTCCCTCGTTACCACTCATCATGTTCACCTGTTGCCTATTCCGGCACACCAGCCTCCCATCAAGTTCATCAGCCCTGCAGAGTATATGTACCCCGGTTTCCCCTTCATTCGGCGTCAGTTCGTTGTGTGTGTGTTTTCCCTGCCTGGCTCCTTCCCCGTTGGTATCCAGTAGTTTTTTGTCCTGCCTGTACTGCCTGTCCTGCCTGTCCTGCCTGCCTGTCCTGCCTGTCCTGCCTGTCCTGCCTGTCCTGCCGCGTGCCCTCGGACCAGCCAGCTCCCTGCCCTGCCTCCAAGCCAGCTTCCCTACGTGCTTGCCTTCGTCTGCCCTTACCTGTGTTCCCCTGTTCCAGTCCTTGTGTGTATTTATTTAATAAATACCCTCACCTATATCATCCTGTGTCATCGTCCTGCGCTTGGGTCCTACCTGCATTCACCTGCGTATCCAATACGTAACACACACAGCCAGAACAGCATGTGCGATATGATATTTTATGCATAGAAAGATATCAAAATCTTTTACATTTTAAGAGTTAAGTAGGGCAGAATACTCTAATCAGAGTTGTCACTGCAGTGCTAAAATTAATGTATGATCGCACATGTATTTTCAAATAAAAGTGCATAGGCTAACGCTAAACACATTTAAATACTCATGCTTGTTATGGTCTCATAAATGTAAAATATTATACTAAAACATACATTTAGTATGTTCAACATTATTCAACACGCTTATTTTCTGAATCGGTACATAATTCCGGTTCTAATTTGGTTTAGATTTATATGTGTCTTCAATGTCATGTGATCACGTCCCAGTTGTCCCTCTAGAAGCTCCGCTGTGATTCAAGCTCCACCCTCCAGTTAGAGACCCTTGAAAATTGCCGTCAGTCTGCACAGGTTTTGATCCTAGCGAATACATTGGTACGGAGTCAGCAGCGTTGAGCGAAGACACCAGCTTGCTTTTGACGGGTATAATGAGTGCTTGAAACGAGGGAGGGAGAGAGGCACAGGCGTCAGTATTGTATCAATAGCTACATTATCGACAAATCTGCGAGATTTCAGGTATGCACTTGAAAATGCAATCCGTATTTGTTATTTGCTAACAGGTTGGTTGTCGTATATTTTTTATGCTTGTTTGTGTGTGTAAGGTGTGGTTTAAGGGTAGGGCAACATAACACGCAAGATGTTGAAGCCAGTTAGAGTCAAGGGATTTTAGCAACACATTCATAACAGGGAACTATGCATGCTTATTTGGTCGTGTAATGTATGCTTGTTTTTGTTATATGTGTTGTGTGTTTAAGGTATTTTTAGGGTCGAGAGCCTGCTTTACAGTTTTTCAGTGCAGTTGCATACAAGTTTAATATGTATAAATGTATCAAGCTTTGTATCAAGTGATTACTTTGTCTTATGTTTGAATAGTTAACTTTGCCGTTGTACAGAGCCCGAAAATATAGCTAGGTGATAGCCTGTACAGTAGTTGAATGTTTTTCTTACGATTTATCACAATCTAAACCTATATGTAGGCTATGCTTAATTCTATGCATTATGTCCTGAAATAAGCTTTAGAAGATATGGTATGGCCTAAACACAACAGAACCAAAATGGTCATCTTGGCAGATTAAAATGTACTTGTTTATTTAATAAATGTTTAAATCAAGGTATTTAAACCTAAATAGGGTGTACCATATCATTTGATTGATCCGACTACTCAGTAGGCAAAGGTTATTGTCACTAGTCTAATCATACCTAACCAACTCGTCTAACTACTAAAAAAAAAAGTTAAGCCTTTATGTCACTCATTGTCATGTAATGGCGACATCGTAGGCGTAACCTGTTTCTAGTTATTTATTTTGTAAAATACCAACACAATATATCCAGCAAATATAAAGTCTGTTTTTTTAAATAGAATCACTGGCAAATATTTAATGATACACTTGGCCTCATGTTTTGAAGGATGGAAGGATTGTGAACTGCCATCAAACTGTATTGTTAGTATTATTAGCATTATTAGTATTAATGTTATCAACAACAACAATAATATAGCTGCAAGAAGTGATGGCCAAGCACTCATAGCCACTATTAAACCAATAAAGAGGGTGGTGACCCTCAGGGTACGTCTACATGTTCCTAATGACGGGATTAGTCACTGCAGGAAGTTTTTTTGTGAATGTTTCAATATATTGTAATATATTGAGCTCTATAGTACCACCATTTGTTTTTATTGGGCCAATACTTTAGGGCTGGTGTCTTGATGTAGCTATAGCTGTCCATACCAAGTTTAAATACTTTCTATCAAACTGGGATAGAGCATTTTTGTGATACACCACACCCTCAGCCAATATTATTGGCTTACCGCAACCATGTTTTTTTGCATAGCAAATTTATTATAATATAATTTAAGAGGAGACTCCAATGAACAAATTTATGGTAGTTGCATGACAATACTCAAATGGTCTAGGGGGAAGTGTCTTTTAAGTGTTTTTAGTTCATCCAAAATGGGGCAGTTGAGTTTAAATAATCCAAAATGGATGTATTATTAAAAGCAGTAGCTCTTAGCTTCGCATTATCTAGCTACAGTGCTTAATTTGTAAAATAAGAGATGCCCGGGCTCAACTCGTCTCCCCCATTTTGATGACATAGCCTACCTCTTAATTGGGCTCTCTTTTCCTCCTCCTCCTTCCTCCGTTTTCTCCCCTGCACACCTGAAGGCTTGTGCCTTTTCAAAGTCATTGTGCAAATATAAAATCTGTAATCAATCTGATATCTATCTTGCTTCGCGCTGATGTTGGCTCTCTGCCTGACTGCATCAGTAGTGCATGCCTCTCTGACCCCGTCACCTGCGCTTGACCCGACAGGTGACAGCACGTCTCTTGGGTTGCCTGTGATGCGCGCACGTAACCCCCACTTTCAGCAAGCAGCCAGGCATCATATCCACCACCTCAGTAACGGCATCTCTGTCAAAGTGCAGGCCAGATGAAACATTGTGTGAGGAACAGAACAGGGGTGCAAAGTGTATTTCTTTTAGTTTATTTGTTCATTAGGAGGAAAGGAGAGGGCGCCCACCAGCCACCAACGATTATTATTATTTTTTTTTTTTTTTGTGAGGGCGACCTGGCACCCCTAGCCGACATGGCGCCCCAGGCAGCTGCCTGTATGGCCTGTGCCTTGAGCTGGCCCTGGCTAGGCCTATATATGTTCTCTTTAAATTATATTAGGCAGTTAAGGTAATAGTAATGTTGTGAATATATGTTGCAAAACTAATAAAAGTAACATTTTATAATAAATGTGTTTTGCTAATAGTATGGTTTATATATTTATAACTAACATGCATTTATAACTAACTTTCATGTAGCCTATATTGTATCCTTCTTGTTTTAGGCATGCAAATGTGCATTTTAATTTAGCCTAAGATTTGCCTACAATTAAGATTAGTGATATAGGCATACTTGAATTACTCATTTCGATATAACCTAAGAACATAATGTCAAAGAAAAAATCTGGAGTATGGCAGCATTTCGTTTTAATCGCGGACGATGCAGCCTTTTGCCAAAAAATGTGGACAAGCTAGTGTTCCTGTGCCATAACATGAAACGACTAGGTAAGTAGGCCATCGGATGGTCTCCGACTCGAGTAAGTTATTTTCGATAGGCTATAGCCACTTTATGTTCAGCTTTAGGCTACAATTTAAGACATTAGGCTATGTGTGATCATTCGTTTGTTAGCCTATTTTTTTTGCAAAAGAGATTTTAAATCCCAATGAGACCAACCTGGTTAATTAAATAAAACATAGCCTATGCATTAGAATGTGTTATGGTTGTGGTCAAATAAAAGCTTCAGCCTATTATGTGGCCATACTGCAACTTCACAAGCGCAATGGCAGAATCTGCAAGGGCAGCATGAAGAGGTTTTTTTTCCTTTCAAGTAATCTTGAACTACGACTCCATAAAGTTATTAGCCTACTGTTAGTCATTTGTGTCATTCACTTAAGAAAGTTATAAAACATGAGACAAGCGCAGTGTGCATATAGTTGTATTTATTAAAACAAATAGGGTGTGTCATATAGAAAAAAAAAGTTTAGACCAATCGATCAATCGGAAAAAAACGGACGGCTCTTGGTCGACCAAGGTTTGTTTTAGTCGGGGACAGCCCTATTTATCTGTGTGCCAAGTTTGGTCAAAACCGACCAGGCAATTTTCTCCATGAACTGTGACAATCTAGGGAAGAAATCATATTAAAACCAGCAATAATAGCGTTGAATGTTTTATATTGAATATTTAGTATGTAGGGATGTAGCCTAATGGTACACAAAAATGTGGTACGGTTTTGAAGTCACGGTTCAGTACGTTTTCGGTACAGCGGGGGGGAAAATAAATGCAAAACATAAAATTGCTTTTCATTTATTATGAACTTTGTAAACAGTGGCTAATTGGGCATAATTTACTGAACAAAGTAAGGCACATATCTTTCTTTCCTAAATAATAAAAAAAGTCTGTCAATACTGCTGCAACCGCACACAAAAAAGGTTCAGCACGTGCGTTAGTGGTTAAAGCAAGATTGCATTTGTTCACAGCGCATACCGAACCGAAAGTCCTGTACCGAACGGTTTGGTATGAATACGTGTACCATTACACCCCTATTTGTATGTTATTTCCACCTTTCTCAACCATACGTAAGATACTAAACTGATTTGTAAAAAAATTAAAAGGAAAATACTAATCGTTTAACATTACAGGCATTTAGCAGACGCTCTTATCCAGAGCGACTTACAGCTTTACATTTCTACATTTACAAGTTTAAGAAATTGCTTCTCTTGTTTAATGTAGGCTATAGCTTTTCTATAGTTATGCACCCCCTAATGTCCCTCCTCAGGTCATTTCAGTTTAAAGTTGTTTTTTTGGTATGAGTTAATCAGGTATCTGCTGACCCTGAGCAATTGTAAAGATTTGTTGACAAGCTGACTGCATACCAGTGGAGCAAGTTCTTCAGGCTTTTTTCCTCCTATGATAGACCTGTTTGGTTACATTTTATTGCCTTACTTTTCTTTATTTAATAACCATTCCTCCCTCTATCTGCCTCTCTTTCCCTGACACTGCACATGTTTAGTTTAATAGAATTGAACTTTAGACACCTTTTTTAATTCTTCACTGTATTGTTTTTTATATTTAAGCTCTGTTAATTCTCCAGTTTTTTTGTGCTCAGTATTCCCCCTTAATTAGATTATGAAATTCAATCGAATGACTGTATTTTTTTCTGTTCTGTAAATTGTGATGTATTTGTTTATTTAATTAATATGTTCATGTACTGAGCTTCAGAATATTATGGAAATGCATGCAATAAATTCACAAAGCTATTGAGAAAATTACATCTTTTTGTAGCAGCTTAACTAACATTTTATTCAATGGAAATTACATATGTAGGCTACCTTTATTATGCTGATTAAAAATGTATTGTGAGGGGTCAACTGTGAGTAGAGATGGTAGAAAAGATACAAGCAATGGGAAGGCAGGCATGAGTGAGTATACTTTCAAAGCCAAGCGAGTAGAGAACTTTGCCTATGCATGCATTTGAACCCCTGGCTTTGGAAATTAGCTGTGAATGTGGTGAATGTTAATTGTCTAGTTGAGGTATGTTTCCTGGAAGATGCTGGCATTCATACTAGAAATTGAAAGTATTTCCCAGTTTGAGGGACAGACATTTGTAGTAAATACAAAAGATAAATGCATGAAGTTGTAGGAGTGCAGTTCCATGTAGGATCTGCCAGGAAGCATTACCATTGACTCCACTGTAGAGTCTGGCAATGGGACAGTATATTTCACTGTGAGAGATTATATGAGCTGATGGTATGTAGTACTTTAGATTGAACTGATTAACTGTCATATGGGTGGGTCTTTCTGCATGTGTTGGGTTTTTACGTGTGGGTTTTCATAACACTGCAAGCTTGTAGTTGAAGTTTGTGGATGAATACACGGTATCTGTATGTTTGTGTAGAAGCCAGACATTTTATAAAATGTTGATTGTGGCGTTTGTTTTGGTTGGGGAAATTAAGGAAGAAAATTATGAGCAATGTTTTGTGGTGACCAGGAAGAAAGGGAGTGCTTTACTGTCTGAACTGTTGTTAGTATAGCATTATAGCATAGTATAGCCTGGGGATCCCCGGGTGACACAACCTGCAAAGGCACTTGCCGAGAATGTAGATTGCCCACTACAGCTGGGGTCCACTCTGGCCGGGAGTCCCGTTCAGTGGCGGTGATTAGCATGTCCACCCCAGGGGAGGGGGGAGGGAAGCCGACACGAGCTTGCTGCATGCAAAAGTGGCTCTGTGTGTATCACAGTTGGTGGTTCGGCATCTTTGTCATTGCCGGTCCCAGAGGTACAGCTGTGAACTCATAGTACGAGGGATGGGAGGGATATGAGTGAGAAATCTCAATGAATGAGAAAGAGGGTATGATTGGTTAATTGGGAGAAAATGGGAAAAATCTAAAATACATTTTATTTATTTTTTAAAGTATGGCATTGTGGACCAGACTCAGCTGTCACCAACATGACTACCTAGTGATGGCGGGAGGGATTAACATACATTTAGGAAGAGAGAGAGATTATTGACATGCCTGGAGAGTGGAAAGGTAGAAAAGTGGACAGGGACACACAGAGATAAGCTGTCAATGAAATGTTGGGGAAAACAAGAATACATCAATTGGAATACAGAAGAGGCAGATGTTCTGCACAGTCCTGGCTAGTTGTGTCTATATGATGAATTAACCTTAATTATCTCTGGAGAAGTGTAGCTAAGCATGTGTGGCTGTGAATCCTCCCTTTCTCTGTGTCAATGTGGTATTATGGTCCAAGCATTCCTTACTGTGCCCTCTCACCCTCTCTCCCACATCGTCCTCTCAGTGCATGAATGGACAATGCTGCATGGTTGCATTCATGATGAATGGCAAATAAATTATGAAATATTACTTTGTTCTGCTACCGTTATTGTGGTATGAATGTGGTACTCTGGACCTACCTTTCACAGTGATATAGAAAATAACATGATAATAAGTGCATGTCACTGTAAGGAACATCTATTCACTACAATTAGCTACAGGCAGTGCATATTTTCAGACTGGTTTTCAGTTTATTTGAAACTTGGCTCAGTGCCAACTGTGAAGTTACCATGAAGACAGAGCTGTGCCTTGTCGCCACCATGATTTGTGAAATCCGAATTGCCCCATCCTTTCTCAAGCTGCCCTTGAATTGGCTTTGCTGGGAAACCCCTGTAGCTGAGACTACTGTTGAGGGTGTCAGTGGTGACCCAGCAGAGCTTTTGCCTCTGACCATGTTATGTGGGTTAATGAGACTGCCTCCTGTGCCTCAGAAATGGCGGAGGCACACCAGGCGGTGGCGTTTCAGTTCACCATCACGCCAGAGGGCATCGACATGCAGCTGTCCCATGAGGCGCTCCGACAGGTCTACCTCTCTGGACTGCGCTCCTGGAAGAAGAGATTCATCCGCATTAGGGTAAACACCATATACCACTGTGTATGTGTTTGTGTGTGTGTGCATGTGTCAATGGTAATGGTGCCTCAATCTGTTTTTCCTGGCCGACCTGCCTCTTAATATTGTAACATGCATGCAGACATGTGTATCCTGTTTTGATTTTGGGAAACAGTATTTTTTACTTGACATTTAGCTAGCCAGTAATTACAGTGGCTTTAGTTGAAAGGAGTGCAATGAAACATATCCCTCCTTCTCCCCCTTTTGTACAATCAATGGCACAGCAAGAGTACATTGATTAACATTTTAACATAAATTCAATTGAAAAGATGTGAGTTGTAACAAGATTCAGCAATGTGTTCACTGTGTTTGCAAGTGTAATGTGACCACCAGCAAAATGGTGGAGGTTCAGATTGTGATGTTAGCTGAAATCTATTAATTTGCTCTATCTCTCCTCAGAATAGTCTAATCTCCGGGGTATACCCCGCAAGCCCCTACTCCTGGCTCTTTGTAGTCATTGCGATTCTGGCCACCATGTACACGCGCTCTGACCCATCCATGGGTCTCATCTCCAAAATCCAAGAACATCTACCTGTCAGGTAAAACTATTGAGTATAAATCAAAAGATGTTATACTGATGCTATATAATGCATTTGTCAGACCTCATTTAGAGTACTATGTGCAGTTCTGGTCACCACACTACAAGAAAGAGACAGTAGCTCTTGGAAAAAGTACAAAGAAGGGCAACTAAGTTGGTACCTGGTATGACAGGTAGAAGTTATGATGAAAGATGTAAAGACTTAATGCTTATTTTATTTGATTTGCATTTGATTTGGGATTTTAAATTCATAAAAGGGATTAACAAAATGAACTATCGAAGACTTTTAAGTTGAGTTCAGTTAGCAAAGCAAGAGGACATAGGTGGAAATTAGTTAAAGGTAAATTCTGCACTGATATCAGGTATTTTTTTACACAGACTTATAAATGCTTGGATCAGCTTGCCAGGTCATATAATGGAGACAGAAACACTTGGGGTATACAAATCCAAGCTTCGTGCAGTACTGGATATTCTTTAGACTAGAAAATGATAAGCCTAAATAGGCTGAATGGCCTGTTCTCTCCAGTATATATCTTATGTTCTTATGTTCTTGTGCTTTGGGTTTATTTTCTTTAATTGATGTAGTCAATCATGGATATTTTACTACAGTTTAATATTCAAAAACCTCTCTCCACAATGGTTTGTTTTTATCATCTTTCTTATCAATTTGTTTCTCTGTATTCAGCTCCCCAGGGGGAGGGAAGCCAGCATGAATTTGCCACATTTACAGAAGGCTCTCTGTGTGTATCGGAATCAGACGGTTGTGCGAGTTCCTCAAAGTCTTTGTCGCTGCTGGTCCCAGAGTAGTGTCTGGTCCCGTAGTTGCAGATGGCAGGCCCATGGGATGGGGGGGGGGAATTGATTCAATAGAGGGTACAATTAGCCACCAAACTGGGAGAAAAAACTTGAATAAAAAAAAATCTGAAATAAAAACAGAAAATCCATCCAATCCATGCAGATTGCTGGCCATTTGGAAAGAAACATTTGAATGTATGTTTGGTTAGTAACATGTTCCATTTCTTTCAATTTTATATTTCCAGACTTTACTAGCATCTAAATAATTAAAGTATGTATATTGTGGTGTCCCCAGGGGTTGGGCGACACGCACGGACCTTGCAGAGGGCGTAGGCAAGTTCAAGAACCCAGAGGAGGCAGTATTCACAAACAAAATGATAATTTATTAAACTATTACTGACACACAAACAAAGGGTGGGGTCTTCAGGGGAATACAAAAACATAAAGTCCACAATCCTTATCTCGTTGTCAAAGTCCAATCCTATTCCAAAATCCAGTTCCAAGTCCGCAATCCAGTCCGTAGTCAAATCCAAAGCAATCCAATTCCAAAGACACACAAAAACACACTCCAACACTTTTTACAAATCCTGGCTGGTCAAAAGACTTCACAGGTATACTCTCCAAACACACACAGCAACTCCTTCCAAAACACGTTCCTACTCCTCTCCCAGTGTGATGGGAATCAGCCCTTTAAATAGGCCTCAAAATGGCTTTCAGCTGGTCGTTAGTCCCATCACTTTCACTTGGCTCAGGTGTGACTGTGGCCTGCTGGGAAATGTAGTGTTTCTTGGCTCCCATGTGTTGTAGGCCAGGCAGCCATTTTCTTGTGCAGCCCATTGGGCTGCCACAATATATTATATATGCCATTTAGCAGACACTTTCATCCAAAGCGACTTACAGTAGTGAATGCATACATTTCCTCCCCCCCCAGTATATGTGGTCCCAGTGGGAATTGAACCTACAACCTAAGCATTGTCAGCACCATGCTCTACCTAATGGACCACACAGCCACATAGAAGCACATCTATTTAAAATAGATATTTGACCCAGGTCTATTAATTAGGGCCCTGTATTTTTGGTGATCAGATTTTGTTCCCATCAATGCAGTTGGAATTCACATGCATCTTTAGCTGCTCTAGTTTAACTGTTAACAAAGAGACCAATCATAATTGGTGAAATCCAACAAATTATTGTTAATGATGCTCAGTGGGCGGCTTCATGAGGAGGATGTATTGGCCTCTTTCCACTGGAGGGCTGGGTTAGGGGCTATAATACCCATTTGCTGAAAATGCAGGGCTCTGCTTATAACAGCCAAAAGCTCAGGAGCCACCCGGTTTTATTTTCATTCAATTTTTTTAATGATTTTTCTGGCCAATTGTAGCCTCTATTAATCCAACTATCCCATACCCCACAAGCCTGCTGCCTGCAGCTAGAGGACAAGCCACTACTCTTGTACCCGTAGTGGCAGGAATGGCAAACCGCATCCTCCGACACAGAACTTGTTCAGCGCCAACCGTGATTCTGTTGTGCGAGTGCTTTTACCGTTGTGCTATCCGGGGCCCCCCGAAGGTCATGATTAATATCATTCTTGTGAGAGTGTTTCACTCCTCCTCTCTCTGCCTCTCTCTCTCAGTGAGTCTCTCAGTGCGCAGAGTCAGATGGTGGTCTCGGCAGTGCTGTTCGGCACCCTGCTCTGGTTCTCCCTCATCTTTACCATGCGCCTGTGCCTGAGGCAGCTCCTCTCCTATCACCGCTGGATGTTTGAACTGCACGGCAAGATCTCCATCACCACCAAAGTCTGGATGGTAAGTCTTCTTCAGCATGTCCTACTCAGAGTGCACTCTTTCTGCCTGCATAGTATTCATCTTATTTCTGTCACTCTCGCTCATGCCCTATCCTCTGTCCCTCTTTATCTCTCTGCCTGTCTCTTCTTCTCTCAATTTAAATATCAATGATCAGTTTTATATATATATATTTATATAAATGATCAGAAATAGAGGGTATAATTGGCCACCAAATTGGGAGAAAAAAAACTGGGGAAAAATATATATATATATACGTGTAAAATTACAGGTATATATTCAGTATATACACAGTATATATTCATTGTAAAATTGTTTAGTGCTACAGTAAGGTATTCAATCAATCAGAGATATTTGAACATTTGTGTCTATTTACTCCTCTCTCTCAGGTGCTGATTAAACTCTTGTCAGGAAGGGAGCCCCTGCTGTTCAGCTACCAGTCCTCTCTTCCACACCTGCCTGTCCCTGCAATCAAGAACACAGTCAGAAGGGTGAGCCAGGGGGAACAGAGCAGTGTATGAGTGTGTACTTTCCACTCAGATGCAGTCCAGTATTGTACTCAGCCACCTGCTCTCTCCCTGTCTCCCACTCTCAGTATCTGGAGTCAGTGCGTCCGCTGATGAGCAGTGCAGAGTTTGAGCGCATGACTGCGCTAGCTGCGCAGTTTGAGGGCAGCTTGGGTAACCGGCTACAGTGGTACATCAAACTCAAGGCACTTTGGGCTTCCAACTATGTGAGTGTCCACCTTCATTGGTGATATTCATTAAATTATTCATGCATTCACATATGGTAACATATTTATGCATGCTGGCCATCTCCTACCCAGTGTGCAGTAATGTGTCAATCTGCATGTACCTCTCACTTAGGTGAGCGATTGGTGGGAGGAGTACGTCTACCTCAGAGGACGGAGCCCCATCATGGTCAACAGCAACTACTATGGCATGGTATGACACATCATGTGTATCTGTCAGGCAGAGGAGAGCAGCTGTTGATGCACAGTTTAAGACCTGTTCTCTCTCTCACTCCCACTCTCAAATTCATATTCAAGCTAACTTTATTGTCATGACAAACCCTTGATATTGAATTGTAAGATGGCATAAATAATTATATCAGCACAATCAACAATGGGAATAAAAATAAAATAATAAGGGGTGTGTATTTTAATCATTGATTAAAAATAAAACAGTAGTAATTAGAATAATCTCTCTCTGTCTTTCTCTCTCTCTCTGTGCCAGGACTTTCTGTATGTGACTCCCACGCCTATCCAGGCAGCCAGGGCAGGGAACACTATCAAGGCCTTGCTACTGTACCGAAGGAAGGTGAACTTAGAGGAGCTGAAGCCTGTGAGTTCTTCCCCAATACTGTGCCATTGTGGGTGACAGCAATGGTTGCGAGCACTGCTGTCTGTAGATCAGTGGTGTCCATTAGAGATCCCCAAGTCTCTGGTCTTTATTCCAGTTCAGGTATCCTCACTTGTCATAACCTTACAGTACTATGCACCTGACCAGATTTATGCTCTGATAAGATGTGTGATAAATCCACTCAATATTCGGTAATGTGCTTTGCTAATAAACTAGCTAAATCTTGTTAGAACCAATCACTTTGCAGTGACACCAACCTTGTTGTTCAAGGTGTCCACATATCAACATATGGTCAAAAGCTGTCTCTAAAGCTCTCAGGAATGTGGCTCTTCAAGACTGGGAGTGGTCACCACAGCTTGTATTGACAATGGCCTATAATCACGCAGTGTTTACTCAAGCACTCCTCTCTCATAATGATTCCAAAAGGCTGTGTGTAAACGTCCGGTCACCGGGCTTATTTTCCAAGCATTTTCGAGTTACAATCTTCCTGTCATATCAAAATTCTGTAGAATATATTTAGCCTGCTCTATTGAATTAAAACTATTTGTAGACATTCTTAGGGCACTGCAGTGAGAATACAATCTTAGAAAGTAAAAACGGCCAGCACTCGCAATTGTTCACAACACTGTTCAATCATTTGTATAGGTTTAAATAGAATTTTTCAAAAGCACCCTGTTTTGGTGCTTTGACCTATGATGAAAACCTGTATTGAATAAAAGTGAGCATTGAGTAATGACAATAATCATTGTCGACCTTTAGTAACATAGATGGTTGATGTTTATGTGAAATGTAAGTAAATGTAGAAGTAAGCAAAGGGATCTTTGATACCATATACAGTATCTAAATATTCTCTTGCATGAGTTTGATATGGCCATATCTTCAAAAATAGCGATTTTGGCCCAATGACTATTTTTCCCAAAACATGTTACTTACTAATATTCTGTCCCACTTGGACAAAGAGACATGGGAGACAGGGTAGTAATGATTAAGGAATCAGTGGGTCAGTGTGTGTGTGAGAGTGAGATGCTTTCCATTTGGACTATACACAAGAGCGTGTGTCTTGGCGTGTCTGCAGCAGAGTGCACATTGTAATTTTAATCCCATTGCCTTTCTTTTCTTCTTAATCCTACTCCCATTTCTCTCCTCTCTACTGCTGACTGCTCTCCTCCCTCCCCAAATGGTCTCTCTCTTTATTTATTTTTCTTCTCTTCTTCTTCTCTCTCTCCTCTTCTTCTTCTCCCTCTTTCCCTCTCTCTCTCTCTCTCTCTCTCTCTCTTTCTCTCTCTCTCTCTCTCTCTCTCTCTCTCTCTCTCTCTCTCTCTCTCTCTCTCTCTCTCTCTCTCTCTCTCTCTCTCTCTCTCTCTCTCTCTCTCTCTCTCTCAGAGTTGTATCCCAGGCACTGTCATTCCTCTGTGTGCTGCTCAGTATGAGAGGATGTTCAACACCACTCGCATCCCAGGAGAAGAGACTGGTAATACACAATAACTACACAACAATCATTACTTAGATCAATATCTGCCCATTGTTTTACAAAATGCGTATCTGAGGAGTATGTACCCTAAGTGCTCTTTTACATATACATACTTGATGTTTTTCTGAGTGGTTTATTTGCATGTCAGGAACTGCAGTTCAATATGTAAAGTACATAACATACAGTGCCTTGAAAAAGTATCTGGCCCCCAACACTTTGTTCACATTTTCTTGTCTCAGATGCTGAATTTGAAATAAATTCAAATGGGATTTTGTCCTACTGATCTACAAAGCCTTTTGTATCAAGTCAACCTAAAATAAAAAAATCCAGAATTTTCAACAATTTAGTAAAAAAGAATAACAGACATTATAACATAAATAAAGTATTCATAACCTTTTATAATAGCTAGCCTAAATTTGCTAAAAATTACACAATCATTTAATGGGTTCCACCTGTGTAATCATTAATGAATCACCTGCTTTAAATTAATCTGTGAGGATAAATGTCCCTCTCTCTGCAAGGTCCCACCATCTTGTCTGGTGGCCGCAAGAAAAGATTCAAAATGAAGAAGAGAATTCTAAGCAAGTGAGGAATATTATTACAGAGAAGCGCAGATCTGGGGAAGGGTACAAAAAAAATTAAAAGGCCTTGTACATCCCTTGGAGCACCATTGTACTGTTGCACCAGTCCATTGTACTGAAGTGGAAAAAATATGAAACTACCACCACACTGCCTAGATCCAGATGTCCCACAAAACTCAGTTGCTGGATGACAAGGGGACTTCTTAGGGAAGCTACTTTGAGCCCAACTGTAACCCTGAATGAGTTACAGAAGTCAGTGGCTGCGATTGGAGAAGATGTACATGGGTCAACAATCTCCAAGTCATTCCACAAAAAGGGCTTCTATGGGAGAGTGGCAAGGAGGAAGCCGTTGCTGAAAATAAACCATATTCTGGCCCGCTAAGAATTTACAAAACGTCACTTAGGAAATGTGGCAAAAAGTATTGTGGTCTGATGAGACTAAAGTTGAACTTTTGGGCTTAAATGCTAAGTGGCATGTGTGGCGCAAAGCCAACACTGCACACCAGCCAGGTAACACCATCCCCACCGTTAAGTATGGAGGTGGTAGCATCATGTTGTGGGAATGCTTTTCATCAGCAGGGACTGGCAATCTTGTCAGGATTGATGGACAAATGAATAGTGTACAACAATATAGAGAAATCCTGGACAAAAACCTGCACCCCTCTGCCAAAAAGCTCAAACTGGGTAGGAAGCTGGTGTTTCAACAGGACAATGATCTGAAGCATACTGCCAAAGCAACAGTGGGATGGCTTCAAATGAAGAAGGTAGATGTTCTAGATTGGCCCAGTCAGAGTCCAGATCTCAACCCAATAGAAAATCTGAGGCAAGAATACAAAATTGCTGTACATCACCGCGCCCCATCCAACTTGACATAGCTTGAGCAATTTTGCAAGGAGGAATGGGCAATAATTGCTCCATCACGGTGTGCAAAGCTAATAGAGACTTATCCAAGAAGACTTATGGCTGTAATAAAAGCCAGAGGTGGTCCAACAAAGTATTGACTCAGGGGGCTGAATACTTACAAAATCTCAGTTTTGCTATTTTAATTTTGTTATAGTTTACTTTTTAATTGTCTTTTTTTGGGACTCTGTAAAGAAGAATGTGTGTGTCACAAATAAAAATCCCAATTGAATGCATCAAAATCCCAGGCTGTGAGACTCTTAAATGTGAAAAAAGGTTTGGGGGCCAAATACTTTTTCAAGGCACTGTATATCTAGGGCAGCAAACAGATGCATTTAACGAACATCAACATTTTTTTTATGCGAACACACACACACACACACACACAGTGTTGTACTGTGATTAGGGAATTGGAATGTTGCAGGTCCTACACTTCTCTGTGGCTCACCATTTTGCTTGGCTTTTTAACTGTGTTGGTTATGAGGGGTTCAGCTTTAATATCTGTAATTTTTTTAATTTTTGCTGATAGTCTTTATCTCATCTCCTCCAAACCTTACCTCCACTGCTCTTTCCTTGTTTTAATTTTTCATTTTTTCTGTCTTTATCAGTTTCTAAATGTCTCTCTCTGTCTCTCTCTCTCTCTCTCTCTCTCTCTCTCTCTCTCTCTCTCTCTCTCTCTCTCTCTCTCTCTCTCTCTCTTTCTCTCTCTCTTTCTCTCGCTGCTACTCCCCTCACACCCCTGAGTGGTTGCCTTCGGTTCTTTGCTGTTTCTGTCACGTTCAGAGGATGTTTGCCTTTTTTCAAATTCCTGGTGAGATTACAGGTATTAATACCTCCTCTTCTATGTCTTAGTCACCTTAGTTTGACACTTTTACAGTAAATCTGTTCTGCGGAAGACTGAGAATACAATATTCTATAATGCCATAACCATATGCAATGCATATCACTCCAGTATCAGTCTTCTCTATTTCATTGTTGTGTGTCAGTTGCTTGGCTGTAGTGTTGACTGTGTCTGGTCTGTGCTAGTTCCTTTCTTCCTCTTTGTGCAAAGAGTGCCGACTATGACCCCCACTTCTCTGCCTCCCTCTGTCAGACACCCTACAGCACTGGAAGGACAGTGACTATGTGGCAATCTACCACAGGGGGCGCTATTTCAGGCTGTGGGTTTACAGGGCAGGCAGGCAGCTGTCGGCCAGAGAGCTCGAGTTCCAGATCCAGAGGATTCTGGATGATCCCTCGCCCTCTTTGCCTGGAGAGGAGAAACTGGGGGCTCTGACTGCAGGGAACAGGTGAGTTAAAAGGGGATGGGGACAGGTAGGTGTGATGTATCATGACATGATGGCTTTTTAAGTCAGTTGCCAAATAAACATATAATCATAAAGAGACAGGTCTAGAATAGGTGCAGTTAGGTGAGACAGAGACAGACAGAGTATATGAACTTGTTCAGATTTCCTTGTTTTTTTCTACCTTGTGTGTCACCTTTAATCTCTCTCCCCCAGAGAGCCGTGGGCTCGGGCAAGAAAACAGTTCTTCAGTTCTGGAAAGAACAAGGGATCGTTAGACTGCATCGAGAAAGCGGCTTTCTTTGTGACACTGGACGACGAAGAGCAAGGCATGATGGGAGACAATCCTGCCAGCAACCTGGACTCCTATGCAAAGTCACTTCTGCATGGGAAGTGTTATGACAGGTGAGCAGGGTGTCATTGGCATCTTGGTCACACAGGGTCTTAGCTGGTGCTGATCACATGATAGAGATTTATAATGTAACTTGGTATTGCCAAACACTCAGCATAGTTTTATATGTATTTGGCATAGCTTAACAAACAATATTCAGCTCCCGGTCAGAGTAGGGATACAAAACTGAATAAGGATATTACTGTTTTGACATGAGCAGTGGGGTATGATATCATATTCTATGACTGCAACATTTTTACATTTATTCCATCAACTACACTAGCACAGTATGCAAACAATATAATTAGAATATAATAATACTAATCATTTAATGTTTATCATAACATAGTAATAATATATACAGTATGTACATATGGAAATAAATAATTATGTGAACAAAGTGGTGTCAGCTGTGAAAGGCAACATGTATCTCTTCCTCCTCTTTCTCTCAGGTGGTTTGATAAGTCCTTGTCAGTGGTGGTGTTTAAGAATGGAAAGACCGGTCTGAATGCAGAGCACTCCTGGGCCGATGCCCCGACAGTGGCGCACCTGTGGGAGGTGAGGCACAGGAAGGGCATTGGTACATTTGTGGGAGATGATGGGATGGGATAAGGAGCGGTTCTCTGTTGCTTCTCAGCTGTGTGATGTGCAGAGAATTCCTCTCCTAAATTAAGTTGAATTAAGTTGAAATCTGTTCTGCTTATTACTTTCTGTTCGGTCTTGCTTACAAGAGGATATGCGCAATTGACCGCGTAGCAGAGAGCTGGTGGACCTCTGCTCGCGTTATAGCCTTCCATTATAGTTTTCTACACATTTACCGGGGAATCTACAGGTGTGATGGGGAAGGTATAGGCACCCCAGGGAATCTATAGATTTCCAGATTTTACACATTCACCATAGCATATATACAGCAGTGTAAATAATAACCCCCTGCCTCTACAGTACGTCCTGGCCACGGATACCTTCCAGTTGGGCTATGATGGAGTGGGCCACAGCAAGGGGGATTTGATTCCACCTTGCCCTGGCCACAGAAACTAACTTGGGACATTCCCTCTGAGGTGAGTGAGTCTCTGATTATATCTCTGTCTGAATCTCTGTGTGAGCTTGATTGTGTCATTGCTAACATTTTCCAGGTTCATGTAGCAGTGTTGTCAACTTGGGGATTTTGTTGCATGACATAGAGACTTAACAGTGTGCTGGGCTGTATTCAGGCCTAACTGTGGCTTAATTTCCTGTACCTGCAATCATCCACACCATGTACTCTGTGCCAGTAACAGATGCTCACCTGACCTTCCTCCCTTAGCTGGTGCTGATATGCTGTAGTGGTTGTGCTCACCAAATTTGTCATATGGGTCGACCACTCAACTCTGGCTTTTATCAGCAAATGCTGGATCAGCTGAAAAACCATTCTTTTAAATAATGGTGGGCACTGAGTGTGAGAATTAAGAAGGAATTCTTATATCTGCAGTGCTGTAGTGCTTTGTGACCTCACATAATGAATGTGTGATATATTAATTCAGTGTCTTAAAGAATTCTCAAGTAGATTTTATCATTTAATAGATAATAACACGATCGAATAACTTTAACGTTTGGCCACATCACGTTACCAGTTGATTACATTTGATCATTGGAGGATGCTATGTTATCAGCCACATCAGTACTGTAATCAATACTTGTCATAAAAGTTTGATACCAGAGACATGAAGCTGTGATATCAAGAGTTGCTTGTGGATATCAAGCAACCACGTGATTGATATCCAAATTCATGTTGTTGGCCTCTGCAACACTTGTGTAAATGACTAATTTTGATTGAAAAGATTACCACCTCTGAGCCCAACACAAAACAGGTCTCCTAACATGTGTTGCATATGGTGGTGAGTTTGTGAGTAATGTTCTAAGTAATGTTCATTTTTTGCAAACAACATGAAAAGCAAATTAATTGCGTCAGTCAAACAACTGACTTTTTCATATCAGGGAGGGCAAATGCTGTTTTCCAGAGGAAAAGTATTGATTCGTGAAGAAAGTGTTGCCTTGAGACAAAGCAATGCTGACAACAAGGTAATAGGTTATGTTTCCAGCCTGCGATGTCATGCAGTCACCCGGTAATGTGATGTGTCCAAACGTTAAAGTGATGCGATCGTGTTGACATCTATTAAATGATAAAATGGCTTGCCATAGACTTTACCTCTTTATTGCAAACAGGCTCTTTGTGTCTCCCTTCTCCAATTAAGCAAATGTCGGCATTAGCATCCTGGTATTTTTATCTCTCTCCTCTCTTGCTTTCTCTCACCGCTCTCTATCTCTCTCCCCCTTCAAGCAGTGCTGCTCCACTCTGTCATTGTCACCACCGTTGGGAATGTGTAGTACTTGAGTGTTTGTCAGTGCGTTTTAATGATGGCCTCTGTGCTCCCTCTCTCTCTGTGCATCAGTGTCAGGAACAGGTGTCTCAGTCTCTGATGGTGGCCCAGGCCCTGGCGGACGATGTGGACTTCCACGTGTTTCCCTTCAGGGACTTTGGGAAGGGGAGGATTAAGAAGCACAGAATGAGCCCTGATGCCTTCATACAGCTGGCCCTGCAGCTGGCATATTACAGGGTGAGCCCACTGGGGACTTAGGATTTTATGGGATAACATATGACCTTGGTGACCAGTATGACAGTTGACTTTGAAGGGAGGAGTTTGGGGAAGGTTTTTAGTAAAATACATTTTAAAAAGGGAAAGCAAGGAGACAAATCAGCCTGGCATATTTGGAGCAAGTTTTGACTAAACAAATGCTTACTGTTAACTGATCATTTTCTCACCATCAGTAAATATCAAATACATGAATAACGTGGTCTTGCCCTCTCGCTTTCTCTCTCACAGGACAGGGGGATGTTCTGCCTGACCTACGAGGCCTCTATGACCCGTTTGTTCAGAGAAGGGCGTACAGAGACAGTCCGATCTTGTTCCAATGAGAGCTGTGCCTTTGTCAAAGCAATGGAAAGTAGAGAGGTCTGAGAGAAACTTTTTTTTTTATTGTTCTTTTCAGAATTTGTTATTTGTATAATTATAATATCGCTGTTAAGTTATTTTCCTTCTGACCACTCATACATTCTCTGGTTTCTGTCTTCCAGGAGACAGAGCAATGTAGACAGTTATTCCGATTGGCTGCTGAGAAGCACCAGAACCTCTACCGATTGGCCATGACAGGATCTGGCATTGACAGACACCTCTTCTGCCTCTATGTTGTATCCAAATACCTGGGAGTGGAGTCACCTTTTCTTAAAGAGGTGTGCTAATTACCCATCATATCTTGTTTGATTGACTTCACAAAGCAGTAAAGCTGAAACTGCCTTTCACAATGATTGTATATGCTGTCCTATATTACAAGAGTTATTGTGAAACAGTACATATTTCAAGTGATTTTTCCATTATTTTAAAGGTGAACCTGGCCCTCAAGTGGTGCAACTGGTAAAGACACCTGGGTTCATGCCCGGCTTCTGCCAGGAGTCCCCAGGGGTGGCGTTTAGCTGTCCGCCCCTAAGGGGAGGTGGGAGGAAATCTGGCATGAGTTTGCCATGTGCAAGCGGCTTTGTGTGTTTCGGAGTTAACAAGAACCCATGTTATAAAAGGCATGACTGCGTCATCTGCCTATCAACCCCCCTAGCTGTACCAGTATTCATGATATAACACAGGTTCTTGTTCTTAGTCCACTAGCAAAACTATTCAGTCACTAAGCAACAAGTGTTTCATTACTGAACTTACTGAAGCTAGGATTTATGCAGAATCATTTTCACTTTGCCGTTCGTTGTTGTTTTGAAGTTAACAATTTTATTTTTTGTGCACCAATAACTGAAACACCAGACGGTCCACTTTGAGGATCTGGACATTGAACCATGGTGGCTGAATGAGTATTAATAATAGAGAATACAATTCTACATTTTTGTTATGATTAACAGCTTACAATGTTTTGATACCTAGGATGTTCATGTTATAGTAAGGCGCAATGATATTAAAGTGATGTACGAAGATTTTATTTACTTACTTACTTATGTAAGCCCATCACCCCTAGGGGAGCATAGGCCATTGGCAACGGTCCTCAACCAAGCTTTGTTTTGGGCAATTTTCTCTAGCTCTGACCAGGTATGGCCACATGTCTTGGCATCTGCCTCCAGGTCCTGGCTCCAGGTGTTTTTTGGGCGACCCCTCTTCCTTTTCCCTTGTGGGTTCCATGTCAGGGCTTGGTGAGTGATGTTGGTAGGGAGCTTGCGGAGGATGTGACCGACCCAGTTCCACCTCCGCCTTCAGACCTCTTCCTGCACTAGGATCTGTCCAGTTCTTCTCCACAGGTCCATATTGCTGACCCGGTCCCTCCAGCTCAGGTGTAGCATCCTTCGTAAGCATTTATTGCTAAATGTCTGTGGCTTCTTCATGTCTGCCTTTGGCACTCTCCACGTCTCAGAGACATATAGAAGCACAGGCTTGACCATGGAGTTGAACAGCCGCAGCTTCGTTTTGGTCTTCGGCTTTTTGGAGCCCCAAACATTTAGCAATATGATGAATGTCGTTCTCGCCTCTTGTTGTTTTCATAATCCAGTCAATTGCCGATAGGAACAGTAATGGGGACAGGAGACAAACCTGTGTCACTCCTGTCCTCACTATGAAGGGGTTAGATAATTTGCCAACATATACGACTCTGCATGCTGTACCATCATAGGTGTTGCGAGTCATTGTGACAAGCTTCATGGGGACTTCCAGAATGTCTGCTTGTTCAGGCTATTGAATGCCTTCTCCTAATCCACAAAGTTAACAAACAGGGATGAGTTCCACTCGATTGACTGCTCTACAATAATCTGGAGGGTGGCAATTTAGTCAGTGCAAGATCTTGTCTTGGGGGAAGCCTGCTTGGTGTTCTCTAAGCTTGGTGTCTATAGCAGATTTTAGTCTCTCCAGGACGATTCTGTTGAGTGCTTTGCCAGGCACTGATAGTAATGTTATTCCCCTGTAGTTTCCACAGTCCCTAAGATCTCATTTTTTGGGAAGCTTAATCAAGTGACCTGTTTTTCAATCTTCAAGTACCTCCTCCTCCTGCCAGACGGTTCCAAACATCTTGTACAGCATGTTTGTAGAGATGTTAATGTCCGCCTTTATGGCTTTGGCAGGGATCCCATCTGGGCCGGCTGCTTTTCCATTCTTGAGGAGATGGATATCCTTCTTGATCTCCTCCTTGCTGGGTTTATTGCAGTTGATTCGTAAGTCAGTCTGCTGGTGGAATATCGGGTGTGTTTGGAGGTGCTGGCATGTTGAGAAGCTCCTCAAAGTGTTCGGCCCATCTTAACAGTTGTTCCTCTGGGTTTGTGAGTATGGCTCCATCTTTGGCCTTAATTGGCTTCTCTGTTTGTTGGTACTTCCTTGCCAGCGTCCTTGTTATACCATATAATTGTTTCATGTTTCTCGTTGCCGCTGCCTCTTCAGCAACCTTGGCTATGTTGTCCACGTGTCTTCTTGTCATTCCTGATACTGTTCCTGACTGCCTTGTGTGCTTCTGTGTATTGTTCCTGCGCTGCTACCTTAGTCGCCCCGGTTCAGAGCCCCTTTTAATTCCTTCCTTTTTTGCGCTTTTCTGTGTCTCTGCAGAGATTTGTTCCTTCTGTTGGGTCTTTTTCTTTCCTAGAACCTCCTCGCAGGTTGTGGTCCAGGTTTCCTTTACTTGTTGCCACCCCTTGTCCACATCGGGGGATCCATCCTCTTGCAAGTCTTGTAGGGCTTGATACCTTTTGATTAGGGTGAGGCAGAACTGTCCTTTAGGAATTCCACATTGTAACGTGTTCTGCAGTTCCTCTTTGCCCAACCCTTTGTCAGCTTTGTCTTCAATCTGGCCAGGACTAGGTGGTGATCTGAGGCTGCATCTGCACCTCTTTGGGCTCAGACATCTTGTAGTGACCGTCTGAACTTCTGCCCAATACAGATGTGGTCAATTTGGTTCTCGGCCCATTTATCTGGTGAGATCCAAGCCTTGTGGATTCTTTTATTAGGGAAAATGCTCCATCCAATCACCTGTCGGTTTGATGCACACAAGTCTGCAAACATCTCGTCATTTTCATTCATTTGGTAAGACCAAACCTCCCCATGACTTCCTCATAGCCATTGTTATCAGCTCCAACCTTGGCATTTAAGTCACCCATGAGTATGGCCATTTCCTTGTCTTTAAGCTTGTCGAGGATGCTCTGCAACCTATTCTAGAACACTTTTTCCTCCTCAGTTTTGTTTTCTTGGGGCGTAGAATTGTATTATGTTTAACCTGATTTTTTCTTTTGTGGTTCTAAAGTTGCACAAGATTATCCTTGATCCTGCAGCCTACCAGCTGATGAGAGCTTGTTGTGCCTCCCGAGAAAGCATGAGTGCCACTCCCTCTATATGTGGGGCATTTTCCTCCTCGTGGCCCGAGTACAGCACCATCTCCGCTGTTGATTGCCTCTGTTGACCTGCTTGTTTCCATCTGACTTCAGATAGTCAGAGCACAGTGAATATATGCTTGCGTGCTATCTGGGCTGCTTTTCCTGCCTCATACATAGTCTTGATGTTCCAGGTTCCAATACTTGAGGTGTATCTGGTAGACAGAAGGTGTTTCGGAAATATAGCTTCTTGCGGCTTTCACTACATTGTGTCATGGTCTCTCCTTCCTCTTCCAAGGTTGGCGTGAAAAGGTTGTCGTGAGCATTTTTGTAACGGTATGGTTTTTCCGGGGTGAGGTTGTTAGCCTCATGCTCAACCCCCAACCTGGAGGACTAGGGACCTCTATCCTTTAACCTGTCTGGCATGGTTAGACCTACTGGGAGCTAAGGCTCCCATCAGCATAGCTCCCTGGGTTACAGATCTACTCAAGCCTCCCCACCTCGTCAAGGCGGCAATCCATGGGAGAGGATTGAACAGGCAACGAATATTGTATTTAGCCATGCTTTATCATGAATGTCGGCACTGCCCAATGACCAATCAGCATCCAGGACCAGCACTATCTGTTACATAATTATTAAATGAGATACAGTAATGTAAAGTGGTATATTATAAAAATAAGAACCCTTTTGGGGTAGTAACATTTGGGCAGTTTTATGTGTGACTGGGGAGGGTGAGAGAATTCACATTTTGTCATGCCTTTTTACATGGTCTTAGAAATGATAGGATTATAGCTGTTTTTGCTGCTGTATAAACTACGGTAAGTACTCAAAACAAAATTGTAAATGCATATGGTTCTATAGTCCTACAAGAATGAAAGATGTGATGATACAGATTGATACTGGTGAGCAGTATAAACTACAGTACCACAAATCACTATCACCTATCACTTACCTCTTGTTTCTATCGTTGGTGTACGTAAAAATGTGTTCCCCTATTTTGTCTGCGTCATAGCAAAAATCCAGCATTACGGTAAATAGATGAATAGCTACATAGGATTTAAAAGTACAGTTATAATACAGTGTTAACCAAAAGAGAATTACACTTTCTCACCTTCTACAAAATCAAAATATCAGTTGAAGAACTGCATTTTTTATAGATTTTTTTTGCTGCAGGACACACTGCAGTTTATTTTTCCTAAATCACTGTGTTATTTATTCCATGAGGATTCAGACTCTCTGCTCCTTTTGTCAGGTGCTGTCAGAACCATGGCGTCTATCCACCAGCCAGACTCCAATCCAGCAGATTGAGCTGTTTGACCTGGTCTCCCATCCTGAGTATGTCTCCTGTGGTGGAGGCTTTGGCCCGGTCAGTGCCAGATCCAGCTTTTGGGTCTTCACTCCCACATCTCTCTTTCTCTTCCTCTCTCTTTTAGAAGAATAGCAAAATGCATTCCATTGCAAATACATTACATACTTGTTAGATAAAACTTCAATTGAATATCAAAGGAATTTCTCATTGATGTGGGTGGTGTGCCTTAGTCCTTCACTGTTCATTGGGCTGTGGCATGCAGCTCTGTACTGGACAGCCAGCAGTGTACTTCACTGGTCCTCCCTTATGAGGATTAATCATGTATTAATCATGCTAGCAAAACCACGGTCACATTTGTAATACTTTTGTTATACTGAGGAGGGTCTGAGGAGTGAGTGTCTTACACTTTCCTATACTTTCTGGCCCATTTAGTGTAGTCTTGCTGGCTGATATCCCACTTACAGATAGAACAATAGACACGATAAAATATTCTCTCTCACTCATTTTGCATAATCTATTCCTTCTATATGAAATGTAATATTATCTTTAACATCTCAATATCATTTTTATCATCGTTAATCTCTATGTCTCTTGCAGGTGGCGGATGATGGGTATGGAGTGTCCTACATCATCGTGGGAGAGGACATGATCAACTTCCATATCTCCTGCAAATACTCCTTTGCACAGACAGTACGTAACTATTCATCTCACACACACACATACATATTGTGGTGTCCCTTGGGGTGGGGTGACACTCCAGGACCTTTTCAGAGGGCACAGGAAAGTGAATAATCCAGAGGAGGCAGTATTCTAAACAAAACAAGGAGTTTATTAAACAAATCTTGACAAAACACAAAAGGATGGGGGTATTCGGGGAATTCAAAACACACAGTCTTGTCTGAAATCTACATTCTTTTTCAGTTTTTGGTAACCTAAACTTTTTTTTTACCTCTGTCAATGTAATGCTTACCTTTGGGCCATTTCAGGTTCTTCACTGGACTTGAACTGCTTAAGATATATATATATACAGTACTGTGCAAAGGTTTTAGGCAGGTGTGAAGAAATGCTATAAAGTAAGAATGCTTTCAAAAATACACATTTTAATTGTTTATTTTGATCAATTTACAAAATGCAAAGTGAGCGAACAGAAGAAAAATCTAAATCAAATCAATATTTTTGGTAACCTAAACTTTTTTTACCTCTGTGACTACCCCATTTGCCTTCAAACCAGCATCAATTTTATTGGTACACTTTTAATTGTTTATTTTGATCCACAAAGTCAGGGATTTTGTAAACCAGGATTATAGTCAGGTGTATGATTAACCAATTATACCAAACAGGTGCTAATGATCATCAATTTCATATGTAGGTTGAAACACAGTCATTAACTGAAACAGAAACAGCTGTGTAGGAGGCTTAAAACTGGAGGAACAGCCAAACTCTGCTAGGAACAGCCAAACTCTGCTAAGACTAAGGTGAGGTTGTGGAAAGACAGTTTTCATGTCTATTCAGGTCATACACCATGGCAAGACTGAGCAGATGAAAGCAACAAGACACAACTCAGAACTGTAGTTATACTGCATCAGCAAGGTCTCTCCCAGGCAAAGATTTCAAAGCAGACTGGGGTTTCAAGATGTGCTATTCAAGCTCTTTTGAAGAAGCACAAAGAAAATGTCGTAAGAACTATCTTCAGCAAAGAAGAACGTTGAGGACCGTGAGTCTGTCTGGGATTACATGAAGAGACAAAAGGATTTGAGGCAGCCTGAAGATCTGTGGTTAGTTCTCAAGATGTTTGGAAACTTAATGCAGCAGATGAAAGACACATCATGCTTACTTTTTAAAGCCTTACTTTACAGCATTTTAATCGGTAGATGTCCAGCAGTGCCATCAAAGTAGCTTTATTTACACATTTTGCCTTACAACATCAGAACTGGCAGAAAAGTTGTGGATAGGCACAAGTTAGGAGAAGGATATAAAAAGATTTCAAAGGCTTTAACTATCCCTCTGTGTACCGTTCAGAGTATTATTAAGAAGTGGAAGGCATATGGCACCACCCACACCTTGTCAAGATCGGGCCGTCCCTCCAAACTGGATGACCGAGCCAGGAAAAGATTGATCAGGGAAGCTACCAAGAGGCCAATGGCAACCTTGAAGAAGTTACAAGTGTTAATGGCAGAGATTGGGCGATCTGTGCATGTGACAACAATCTCACAAGCTTTGCACAAAGCTGGCCTGTATGGCAGGGTGGCAAGAAAGAAGCCTCTTCTGAAAAAGTGTCACACTGAGTCTCGTTTACGTTATGCGAAGAAATACATAGAAGATTCTGATGCCATGTGGCAAAAGGTTATATGGTCAGATGAGACCAAGATTGAACTTTTTGGACTGAACTCCACAGCACTATGTTTGGCGGAAACCAAACACAGCACACCACCCAAAACATACCATATCTACAGTGAAGCATGGTGGTGGCAGCATTATGTTGTGGGGGTGTTTTTCTTCAGTGGGGACTGGGCAATTGGTCAGGATTGAAGGGAAAATGGATGCTGCCAAGTACACTCAAATTCTTGAGGAAAACCTGCTGCCCTCTGCTAGACAGCTGAAGATGGGCAGGTGGTTCACCTTCCAGCACGACAACGACCCAAAACACACCGCCAAAAAAACAACGCAGTGGCTAAAAGACAGGAAAGTGAATGTCCTTGAGTGGCCTAGTCAGAGCCCTGATCTAAATCCGATAGAACATCTGTGGATGGGCTTGAAGAGTGCAGTCCATCGCCGCTCACCACGGAATTTGACTGAACTGGAACAGTTCTACAAGGAAGAATGGACAAATATTGCCCAATCTAGATGCGCAAATCTGTTAGAGACATATCCAAACAGACTGATGGCTGTAATGAAAGCAAAAGGTGCCTCTACAAAGTATTAAATCAGGGGACTGATCACTTTTCTAACCCTGTTATTCTAGTTTTTCATTTTTTATTAATTATCAGAAATTGTGCCCTTTTTTTTCACTTGAATGTTGAAAATGTGTAAATAAAGCTGGAAAAAGATGGATTTTATGTACTTTCATTTCAGGCTGTAAGACAAATTTGACTATTTCAAAAGGGGATGATGACTTTCTATAGGCACTGTATATATATATATGCTACACAGACATTTTAGTGTAAAGGAAGTACACAAAAGTAGACGTGCATTGCAGAATAAATCGTATTTATAGTTGCTGTAGTATAGCTGTTTATAGTTCAGCTAACTAATGATATTTAATTTGCTGTGTTTGAATGTCTTTTGTAAAATGTAAGGTGCCTGTAGTGTCATTCTCTCTCACTGCAATGTCACTATAAATATGTACCACAGAATGTCTATGCACTGAATTAACACTCTTTGTCTTTCAGGATGCTCACAGGTTTGGAGGCCAAATTAGGCAGGCTCTTTTGGACCTGGTCACACTCCTGAGCACAGAAAAAAAAGAACCAATCAGTGCAGGCAAGATACCAGACAAGACAGACAAGCAGACACAATGATTGACATTTGGGAGTGGATTCTGAGTCATTGAGCTAATTAATGGCAAATCAAAGCAATGATGTGACTTGTGCTCATTACCACATTGTTCTTAATTAATTGTGATGTATATTATTTATTTGTCAGGTTTACATTCTATAATAATTTTATTTTTGATGTTCCACAAAATTGGAGTACTACAGAAAATGGGGTTGAACTTCACATTACAACAGAGGATAGATACAGTACATGGTTAATAGTAATATGGTAAAAATGTGGTAATGTTACAATTTTTAGTTACACTTGCCACCAGACTGTATGGATTGTTACAGAGAAACAAAGGGAATGGACAATTACACTGAAATGAAGTGGTGTCTGAGCTGTAAAGTGGCATTGAAATTGTTTCACCTTGTTTTACCTTCTGATTTTACCTCAAACTGGTGGATACTGAGTATGTACAGCTCAAAATAAATTATATTTATGGAATAGTACACTACTTGATTGTATGATTGTGTAATAAATGTAGGGACTACATGGGAAAACGTGCATAGTTTTGCTGACAAATTTTGTTTAATTATGCTTTTGTAATTTTATAATGTCATTGAAAAATGCAAAGGCATTGCTGTATTGTACTGTGTGTTTATATACTGAAAATACATATATGGCCTCTAAATTACAAAATGTCACAGTAGCATTCAATGTAAATGCACACTTACTGCCCTTTGATAAATAGCCTACAGATTACTCTCATTAATTTCAGGGTCATACAAATATATTGTAGATAAAAGTGTTCACTGGCAATGATGTCTGGGACATGGCAGCTCTACAAATGTGCAGGAGTGCACTACACGACACAAACTGGCATTCTACATCACAGAAAACTGAACCTAAACCAGTTAAAATCTGTCTAGATCTAAAATCTGATTAATTATATTGTGTTGTGTAAGCTCTTTGTATGCTTAGGAATTAATATTTCAGGGAAATGTTTTTATAAATATATCATGCAAAAAATGCAAAACAATTCAAGATTTTAGTTGAAGGTATTTTAATTTTTGAGATTTATTCTGTCTATAGCCATCTCTAGGCCAGTATGACAACAATCACTGTAAATCAAATGTAATTGATCACTAACATTACTTTAATGTTTTTCCATCTATATTCTCTAGACCAGCCTTTGTGCAGTTGCTTTTTAACTGTGCTAAACCCCTTTCTAATGAAAATGTCTTAACTTTCTAAAGCTGCTTTTATTTTTTATTTTTACAGTAAAACTGAAATAGGAAAAAGTATAATATATGTATATGAGTTTGTACAAATAAACTAGATCCATCTGGCTCCTGGCTTTGTGTTTGTGCATGTGCTCTCCAGTGTTTTACTTACATTACATATGAATTGCAAAGAAATATAAATTATAAATTAATATAATACTTTTTCCACTAAATATTATATAAAATGTAATATTTCCTTCAGCTCCTTGATTGTAAGAGGAAGCATAAACCCATCAGTCCTTATATGTGTGGCAATTCACTTTGGAATTCTGAAGCACACTCAAGTCATTCCACCCAAATAGTTATACAGTCGTGGCCAGAAATATTGGCACTCTTGCATGTTTTTCAAAAAGCTCACAATTTTCTATAAAATAAGACAAAGCATAAACACATCAGTGCTTATATGTGTGGCAGTTCACTTTGGAATTCTGAAGCACTCAAGTCGTTCCACCCAAATAGTTATACAGTCGTGGCCAGAAATATTGACACTCCCTAGATTTGGTAGCAATCAAGCACTCTCCTATAGCCATTAATGAGAATCCTACACCTCTTTACTGGCAGTTTGGCCCACTCTTCTTTTGCAAACTGCAGTTCTCTCAGATTTGAAGGGTGTCTTCTCCCAACTGCTGTTTCAGATCTCCCCACAGGTATTGAGGATCAGGACTCATTGCTGGCCACTCCAGAACAGTCCAACGTTTTCTCTTGAACAATTCCTGGGTGCTTTGGATGTGTGTTTTGGGTTATTGTCCTACTGGAGGACTCACAACCTTCGACTAACACCCAGTTTTCTGACACGGGGTAGCACATTTTGCTCCAAAATGCCTTAGTAATCCTCTGATTCCATGATGCCCTTAATACGTTCAAAGCATCCAGTACCAGCCCCACAGCATTATGGAACCTCCACCATATTTGACAGTAGGTAGGGTGTTCTTTTCTTTAAAAGCTTCATTTTGTCATCTGTAAACAAATGGTAAGTTGCATTGCCAAAGAGCTCTAATTTGGTTTCATCGGACCACAGAACATTTCCCCAGAAGGATTTAGGCTTAGATGGGTCTTGGCAAAGATTAATCTCTTGTGTTTCTCTTTCAGTAGTGGGGTCTTCCTTGGCCTCTGGCCGTAAAGCCCTTCTTGGTTTAGTGTCCAGTGTACGCTATGGGCTGAAACCATTACCCCAGACTTCAGCCTTGAGATTTTTGGATTACCACCATGTCGTCAACCTTTGACAACATCTGAGATACATTTCCTTACCACCATGTGCAAACTGAGCAGCAAACTGCCATAACATTGCAAACTGTGGAATGCCAAGGTCTCTGGCCTTATAGCCTTGTGAACGCTTATGTTTTCTGATAATAGTTTTTTCTGACATCCTCAGACAGCTCTTTTATCTTCACCATTGTCACAGAGGAACAGGGTAGCAGAACAGACTGTACTCTCACTTTAAAATTGATAATTGGTTCATTTATACCATGTAGGCACCTGCAACCTGTCACAGGTGAGTTGAATCATACTGAAAACGAGAATCTATTTCCTCCAGCCAAATGTATTTAAATAGTTATAAAAGGTGCCAATAATTGTGTCATACCACTTTTCAATTTTGAAGCCATAAAATATTTTTATTTATTTGTATTATTATTGATTGATTGTGTGCTGTTGTCAATCAAACAGATGAACGTGTGACCAAAAGTTGTTTCAATTTACAATTATTTCAAAAGATATTGAACATCATCTACATTAAATGCAAGGGTGTCAATAATTTGGGCCACGACTATATATCTATGGTTTCACCAATGTAAGTCTCTAGGCCTATCTCTCGTTTCTGGGTTGCTATTTCCGTTTTTTCTCTTATGGGTGTATAACTTCCGGTCCAGTCAAATCCCGGTCTTCTGCAATGGCGCAAACCAAGAGTAAGAAGTCATGCTGCTTGCAGTTATTAATGTTTTATGTACGTTTTAGCCTACTTAGTACATTTCATAACATATAAAACTTGAAATTGGGTGTTCATGTTTGCACAATAAGAATTTAACAGTTTAAAATAAGGAAAGCAATGTTATGGCGTTTTCCCACCGCATGGTACAGTACAGCATGGCACGGTAACCACCCTTCACGGGGGATAATAACTCAGATTGGAGGTTTTTATTACTTGGTAGCCTATAGTGGCATTCCATGGTTCCACTGATATTATACTAGTTATTTCAGCCCTAATTCTGTGTTAAACTATAGGGCTTACTTAAAATTTAAGATTACTATATTTGGCAGCTTATTTTAGAAATGACCTAGTTTTCATTATTATGTAACTTCAATAGCTTTGATCAGACTTGAATCAATGTTATCACTTATCAACATCGTGTCAGGTGATGCATGAATGTTTAGCATGTTCCATCTCCTCCCACCTCATCTTTGTGTTCCTTTCCTTATCCTCTATTTATTTATTTAATTAGGACGTCTCTTTGATATGTTAAAAACATTTAACATATCAAACATGTGTTTTTGTATGCTGTTCCATGACCATGGAGCATTCATTTATAACTAAAATCCCCCATATTCCTCATTTTCTACCCCATGTCTCCTCTTTTACTGTAGTACAGGGAATGAAATGTTTATTTTTAATTAACCTCATTATACTATTAGCCAAATCTTGTTATCTAAAAAAATAATATTAACCATATTCAAATAATATTGTTATCTAAAAAACGCTTAGGTTGTGGGTTCAATACTGGGGCCCACATAACTGAAAATGTTCAAATAATATAAAAGCTAAATGGGGTATTTTGTGTGAATGTATTGTTTGTCATTGTTATGTACCCCTGGCAAGATGTTGTTTCTTCTGAATACTGTATTGTTTTTCTGACACTTGAATAAAGCATTATAAAATAAAATAAACCAATAGCAAAAAAAGTATTCTTTGTGGAACTTTTTCAGCTCTGTGTAAAGATGAATCAATCCCTTTCCACCTGAAATCGATGTATGGTAATACGGGTGGACTTGTATTGATCAGCGTCGTAGCAATGAGAACCGGTCCAGTAGTAATGCAAAGCTGACCACGCAAGTAGCCACTTTATTAAAGGAAGCGGCTCCATACACTGCACAGCTGGATGGCAAACCTCCATGTTCCACACACCGCACAACTTGTTGAACATAAACGCCTTGATCAGGAATGTTCTTTTATTGGGTTTAAAAAAAATTATTTTCACATTTATAATTCTTCACAGTTAAAAGTTGGCATACCAACTAAAGGGGAAAAAAACAAAACAATATTTGGTAACAATAGGATAGTGCATTTTTCAAAGACAGGGAAACAACATGAATAGACTAGACTAGACTATACTATACTATACTATACTATACTATACAACAGACAGGACTGGAAATACATGTAATCAGTCAGGAAGTAACAGTTCACTTCACACTTGGCTTGATTAACACTTTTGCCCTGCAGCTCGGGAGACTGCATCAAACACACTGGGCATACTGGTTGCGGTGGTTCTAACATTACTCACCGCGACCAGCTAGCTAACACAAACACATAATAACAAGTTCACACACATAAAAGGTTAACCGAACATTTAGGCATTTAACACATGGGGGAACACACAAACACAGAACCGTGTGCTCCCATGACACTCTGCGCACACATTTAAATGGACGACCCTCCCAGGATCGCTACAGTATTAACTATATAGGTTAATACGGCCTGAGGTCCGGTCCTAGAGTTAAGCAGCACTTCGGAGCATACAGTTTGGATGGATGTAATCGTTTATGGACGTCACATACAGAAATACTGGTGGTGTGTGAAGGGTAGAGACTAGGGCTGTGTTCGAAACCATTCACTCGTTCCCTATTCCCTATATAGTGTTCACTATATAGTGTTCCATGTAGTGAACGATTAAACTGTTTTCAGACACTACAACTGAACGTCATTTGCGTTAAAAAAATGTGCCGGATATTCAGGTGACGCAAGCGGATGCGCCCAGTATCACGTAAACAAACCGAGCACTCATGACAGCAGGTTGAAATGTACTGAGGTAGTATCGGGTTTGCATGTTCAGTTTTGAATGTTAAATCCCAAATAAATTGTTGAAATTCTAATGATGTGCAAGTGTGGTTTTGTCAACTGTGGTGCTGTCTGCTAGCCACCGCTTTAGCCACCAATAGCTACCGTTATGGAAGTCGTGAGCTAACTAAGACACGATGTCGTGAAATAGGCCGACCTCGGTTCAGGGTCAGATTGACCGAGAGACCCTCACCACAATTAATACTTCTTAAAAAATTAAATAATCTTCAGAGTCTGCGGCAATAATAATAATTTATTAACATATAAAAGGTTACATTCAATGAGCCGTTGGTTCGCGAAGCAAGGACTGACCTTTCATATCCTGAACATCCCCTTTTTATTCTCATCTTGGTGCCTGTTTTTCAGTGTCACGCTGTACCAATTACCCCACCGTCATTCATTGGGGTGACATTTCCACATAACTCAGTCCCCCCATTTTAGACTCCTTTTTTATCTTATATAAGAAACCATTATTCTTCATTAACATTCAACATAAACATTAAACCATCACTGGTATGGATCTACCATTATATCCCTCCTTACTCCCCCGCAGGCGAGGCACTGCTACTACTTTGACACAGCATGTTCAGAGCACAATAATATAATAATATACGCGATTTAACAGACGCTTTTATCCAAAGCGACTTAGAGTAGTGAATGCATACATTTTCAGTATATGTGGCCCCAGTGGGGATTGAACCCACAACCTAAGCGTTGCCAACGCTGTGATCTACCAACTGAGCCACAGAGCTGCACAACCCCCGCCCTCAGACATTCCAGCGTGAGGTGTTTTATTCCTAAGGTTTGATTGCATTCCCATTCTTTAATTCTTGTCCATCACTCTTCAATAAACCAACACAACAAAGATAGACAAACACTCCAGCTAACCTAAATGTGCATTGTATGGTTATATTGATATAGATATATATTATATATCGTCTCAATGCCTCTATTGTGATACATAGTTATATTGTTCCCGCATGCTTTTATGTAAACAGCCCAATCCTAGGTGTTTACATCCTACCAGCCACGCGACTCGGGAACACTTAACAGTGAATGTAGCAACATCTCTGAAACAATGGTGAATCCTTAAGCGTAGCAAAATGCATGTGCTCAATTTAATACACGTTGTCCCCTCAGTGCCCTTGAAGTTTGGTACTGGACTCGTTCATCTCACTGATGGTTGCACCTAGGTTATGCTCTTCCATCATAAAGAGGGGAGGATTACAGTTAGATTAATGTATACATTAATCTGCCACACCAAGAGCTCAAGAGTCCGGATAGCACTGTCTGGGCCCTTCAAACGCTTCCTAAGCATTATTTCATTGGATAGAGTCAGGTTCACGACTGTACATACAGACAGCCGGACCTTCCATCTAATTTCCTGTTAGACATGATTTCTGTACTTCTTGCATAATGAGTTCTGTGCCGCTGCAGAATCCACGTGCTGGACACATCAACCCAACGCCCCCAATGCCCCACTTCCAGTGGCCCCTCTCCTATGGCCTAGTGTAATGTTACTGCAGCCAGTTTTGCAGAATCTACAAGCATTGGCCCATGTACAGATATTAAGTTACATAACTGATCTACTGGAGACATACGCTTTTCAAAAATCCACCACAACGACCGCACTGCATTGTGGTATACGGGAGAAATTGTAGGGTACATTCGCTGTTCACTACAAATCGCTGTGAATTGTGGGTATTTTATCGTTCACTATATAGTGAACGAAATTAACAGTTGAAAATTCGAACAACACTACAAATTGGCGTACACACTATATAGTGCACTATACAGGGAATAGGATGCGGTTTTGAACACAGCCTAGATCATGGGCCCACCCATGCACAGGACGAGGTGCGATGTGATTGGCCTGTTTTTTTCGATTATACAGTGCGCGTGACCGAACTCGAACCGTACCCAAACCCAAACCGTAACCCCTGAACATAACCAGAACCAGAACCGTTAGTTACGGATTATCAATTTCGCGCATTTGATATCAGTCGTACTTAGCGTCTCTGTCCTCTGCATGGGTAGCATCCATAGATATAGAATGTCATCGTACAGCAACCTTTACTTCCGCTTAACAACGGAAGTAATGAATGTGCTACATCCAAACAAGCTCTCTTCAGATACCTTGGAGGCTGGATAACTGCTATATCTCTGGGAACTCTTCACAAGCGAAACGTCATAGGTTGAAAAATTACTTCATTGTAAGTATCAAAACATATATATTCCCAGCTAATGTTCGTAGCTGTTGTGTCTGTAATGTTACTTTAGCCGAACCTATGAACCCACCGCTAAGTTAGCTAGCTAGCGGGCAAACCAGATACCTTTTTCTGGCTATCCTAGTATGTTGCTAGAAGCAACACACGCACGTGGTAGTAATTTTATGGTAAAATGTTGTTGAAAATATGCACTCATCTTATCTTAAAAATACTGTACTGTAGTTTTTTTTTTAAGTATCAGAATTGACCATTTTAAATTGTACGACAATGCTAACAGTTCCGATTGCTATGTGACAATCACCACAGTTCCGTTGCAATTTGCATTTTGCACTGCCTGCTCTTAACTCTAACTTATTATCTTATTTTGTATATAAATGTATATTGACGCCGTTGTGTTTAACATATGTTGCCTTATTGGTGATTATGTCTGTATTGTCTATGTGTATACTGGAGCTTTGTGTGTGACACAGAATTTCCCCAATGGGGATAAATAAAGTTGATCTTATCTTAATGTTAATAACCATATTTGTCCTTGTGTCGCGCAGGCTCGTTAGCTACGTCCCTAATGGAGACGGATTCCTCCCTCCTCTCCTCTGAAATGGAAGAGCTTAAGCAGGAAGAGCTATATCATCAGCTTCTTATGCAGGTACACATTTATAAACCGATTTCCAAAAAGACCGAAAGAAAAGACAAACAACCACCCACCGCCTCTTTCCAAAAAGAAGGAAACCACTGTTCATTATGCAGGAAATGGCTAAATATTTCCATCCATCCTGACTGTAAACAGACTTTTAGTGAGTGGAATTACAGTTCACAGTTTTCATCAGTAATGGTGGAGGGATACAAATGGTCTGCCCAAGCATTACTTTGTCCGTGAACATTTTTAAATCAAAGGGTAGTCTGGTGAGGCGAATCAAGATTTTCAATATCCAATAAGCGTAGATCAAACCAAATTTGTTGTTAAAATCAGTTTGCAGGAAGACAATCTTACAAACTGTAACTTAATTTACTAGTCGAGACCAAGTAAGCACCAATCCCAGCACTGCAGAATATAATAGTCTCCTTCACAATGATAGCCTCTCATATAGGCTGTCATTCTTATATTTAATTGTATCATTATTCACACCCTTGACAAGGATGAGCAAAGAAGGCTGTATAAAATAAACAATACCGGTAATGAGCTATATTATATGCTAAAAACAATTATATTCTTTTATACTAATACAATTGCTCCGAACAATATTTATGCTACTTTTTAAAATTAATCTCAATCTTGGGGAACTATATCGTGGTCTCTCATGGCTTCCTGTTTTACTGTTTTCACTGGTATATAAAAACCAGGTAAGATGCAAAGTATCGATTCTTTAAGTCCAGGTATTGATCTCTACGTTATAAAACAAGCAGATTTCCTTTTTCTTTTATCAACAACTCGTGCTTGTAGGTGTCACTCCAGCGATCTTTTCACAGCTACTTTGAGTAGCATGGAAGGCCCATTGAACCATCGGGGCATTAGCAGTGGTGGACGCTATAAAGCCAGCGCCAGCTAGCAGAGGCACGGGAAGATGTTTTGAATTAGGGGAGCTGAAATCCGAAACGAACAAATATAATGTTATAATAACACAGCAGGGATTGAATAGTATTGTTTTGTACCATTTTGAGGCAGAATTCAGTTCCCTGACATACCATTTGTAATTTAGTATTTAGTATTTCAAGTTATTAAATACATATTTAAATTGTAGTGACAAGCAGAAGGACACGGCCAGAACATGAAAACAAGATAACACAATTCAGCTCAGCCTTGAAACCTGGCTAGGTTGTCAAGGCAAAGAGCGATACATAAACAAACATGGAGGCACGCATAGAAACAGTCGCTTATGGCGAACTAGCTACCACTACTAGCTAAAATAGCTACAATGTCCTTTAAAATTGCATTAACAGAACTTCTGATACGCAGCAGCAGCTTTGAAAAGAAGATAAGAAAACTGTTCATACATCCCCGCTTCCCACGTGTATGTCTGCAGTCTGAAGGCAGATGTGGGTGCATTTTGGGTTCAAAACCAAAGCGGATCAAAATAATGCTGTCTGTAAGCTTTGCTATTCGGTATTGAAATACTCTGGTAACACAACAAACTTACACACTTACCTGACCAGGCACCACGTGGATGTTTTCCGACAGCCAGCGGCTAAATTTGTGGATCCCAAACAGCATCTACATTGTCAATGGCATTTTTCATCTGTAAGGCCATACGCCCTTATAGTGTTGTGGAAAATTAGGGTTGTCAGAACATGGCACCCTACGCCATACCAATGCGCAAATACATGACTGAAATAGCAGACCCAAAGCTATATGCGGAGGCGAATAAAACTGTCGTTGCATTGCTTGAGTCAGCGGAAAGAGTAACATTTTAGTTTCACTCGTGTTTATGCACTACAGTCTTATGTGACTTTTGTTTTTTACTTTTCTTAACACAATGAGTAGTTAAAAATAACTGAATCATTTGCACTATTTTCCATGGCAGACTATGTGTGTGTTTAATTTACTGTAGCCTAAGACACACTTTCATTTGCACAATTTGCAAAGGCATATAGAGAGAGTGTATGTTACATTTTATAATTCAACGTACAAACTAACAACCAGTTGTGCATTTTGTTTACAATTTCCTGCTAAAGCACAGTGTATGCTTTTATTCCAATGCACTACAGCACACATAAGCAGGGGCCCAGATTAACAGTCGTCCTATCGTCTCAGACGACTAAAAATGAAGAAGGACGACCTTCGATTAACAAGTGGTTTAGGATTTTATTAAAAAAATTATTAGCTAACTGGAACTATTTCTGTTTTACATTCACATCGTAACAAACACGTCATGCACGGATATTCAAAAATATTGCCGAAGTTCCAAATGGGAAAAGCAGCACATTGTCACTCGCATACAGTCTGTGCTCACCGCGTTTGTTGTTGTTGCTATGCCAGACTCTGCAGCAGTCAAGAAAGTTAGCGGATCGTGGCACATAGACACAACAGCGAGAACCAGCTAGTTAGTTAGTTAGCTAGCTAACGTTAGCATTCACGGACATTGGATATCGATATCTGTTGTTGCTAGTTGCTTGCTAGTACAAGGCTTAGTAAGTGACCAAACCTTGAATTAGCAAGCAATGTCCGTGAACACTAGCTAGCTAGTTACTGTCTATATTCAGTTCAGTGAGCCCTCCTGCCAGGCTGAAGAATTGCTGTGATTTTCCTGCAGTGATTTCTCATCTCCGTCCTACAGTCCAAGCACAAATCATTCCCACATCCCCGCTCGGTTAAATCTAGGAATTATTAGCTAGCTATTACGTTAGCTGCCATACCACACTCTCGTTCGAGTCCCGACTGGAGTGTACGTTATGATATACTGTACAGTCAGAGCACTAGTCGCTAACGCCACCTGCGGGCACCCGTCAGAGCTTCACTGCTACACAGTCCCATGAGCACACGCTGTCAAGCATAAACGCTGTCAAGTACAAGTCAAACATAAATATCCGTGTAGAAAAGAAATAACATTAACCGTCGTGTCTATCTTTGAGCTACATACCACGTAGTAATCACATTTTCAAAGATGTGGAGATTTATTGAGGGTGCACCCTCAATAAAAACCAAAGAAGATCAGCTAAAAACTCAAGGAAAATTGGAAGGTGAATAGACCAAGGACAAGTAACTTTTAGGAAGGACAAGTATCTATTCTAAGATACTTGCACTTTGACAAGTATGACTTTTACCCTAATCTGGGCCCCTGCATAAGTGTGTACTCTCACATTGTTTAACTTGCCAAATAAAGATTGGAATGTTAAAATTAGTTTTTGGCTCAATTGGCAATTTGTCCCTTAAACCATATCATGCACATGATCATAATCTCAATACTCAGAAGATACACTATGTATAATATGTATTAATTATTTGTGAATTTCAGTGATATAATATTGATATATCGATATTATGTTAAGCATTGAATTGTATCGTAATCTAATTGTGTCATGACCCATAGTATCGAAATCAAATTGTATTGTGAGGTTCTTTCCAGTACCCAGCCCAATTGAGAACACAAAGTCTCTAAATCTACCATCAGGTGCCACCTCCATGCCAATAGCCTTTTTTGAGAATTGTCAGAAAAAAGCCTCTATTGAGCGAAATCAATAAAAATAAGTGTCTGGTTTGCTAAATGGCATTAGAGTTCTGATTTGACCTGGGTGTTATGGTCAGATGAAACCAAAATCTAACTTTTTGGCAGTCCACACCAACGGTGGGTTTGGGGTCGGAAGAAGGACTTATGTTGAAAAGAACGTCATACCTACGATCCTGTTTTTGTAATGTTGAAATGCTATAGATATATCCACGGGGAGACCCACCGATACTATTTAGCTCTGTTTGACGCTGCAGTTCTGAATGTCCAGGCTACCAAAAGGTTATTCGTGCCAAAACTTAAAAGGAACTTTTGTTACTTTGATGTTTGCCCACTGCAGGAAACGTCCTTCCCGTTGTGTTACTAACTTTTGCAGAGTTGCAGTCATTTTCCGGTCTGTTTTACTTTCAGGTGACGCCTAGGATCCTATTTCCTTTAAGTTAACGCCTTGTTACCTCCCCTTTTATCTGGTTCCCTCCCCTTCTGGTTTGTTTGTTATAAATATGGCATTTAAACCTGAAGGCGGGAGATTTTATGTCCTGCGTGACTTGGCTTTTAACACTGTTTAAGAAATCCTCTGAGGTTTTTTTCCACAACAGGTGAAATATGGTCGTGAATCTTTGTTATGGGATTGTTTTGCATAAAATCTAGTTCCCTCTGCCAGAAAACGGAAACTTTACCGCAAATTGATCTTTCAGCAAGACAATGGTCCAAAGCATACCTCAAAATCAAATAAGAAATTGTTAACTGACCACAACGTTACTGTTTTCCAATGGTCATCTTGGTCTCCAAACTTTAACTCGATCAAAAGTGTGTGGTTTGAATTGAAGAGGGCAATCCACAAGCACAGACTGAAGGATCTTAAAAGATTCTGTATGGAGGACTGCTCAAAGATTCCCCCATTTTACAAATTCTGTAGTGAGGGTGCACAAAGTACTGAAGACGGGTGTGCATTGTGATCTTTTTTTGAGAAAAAATATTTTCTCAGCAATTGTATTTGTATAAAATGCTGTATCAAGCCCTTTTATGCAGTTAAACTTTCCGGTGACATTATTGTCCTGCAAAGTGCTCTAATTGTGTGCACCTCAAACTAACCCTTCTTTTTCTTCCTCAGACAATGGGAGAGATGCAAACTCAAAACCCAGACTCCAGAGTTGTTCGACCTGAACCTGGTCAGTCTCACTCATTCATTTTTTCATTCCTAATTATGAATGAAGAGCAGATGCTCTTATTGATATTTCTTCACATAGAATCCGTTGAATTGATACATTGACAGTCTCTTAAAAAAAGGTGATTTTTTTGTCAAGGGATATTGTATAACCCCTCCCCTCTTCTTGATTAGGGATGTGTGTGAAGACTATTTCCCTTCCTGAGGCACAGAAAATCTTTGTAAACATCTGTCAGTCTCCTGTGGTCCCACCCCCTCCCCATCTCTCAAAAGAGGAGCTGCTGGAGCTCCTGCAATCAGATGATCCAACCGCATACAGAGTTCCCATGAGTCTTGGAGAGCCTCACACTGAAATAGACAACAGTGAGTTTTTCCTCTAATGTTTTGAGGAACAGGGAGTGAACACATGCATAAAAAGTACACTGTTATTGCATTCAGTCTAATACATAGACCGGATCACCCCATAATACCCAGATTGCATACAGTCTATGTAGCATCATTGAAACAGTGTTATGAATTATGGGTACAAGTTTTTCATTTGCATATTTATGCAGCTGGGTCTTAATAATATAAATGAATTGGGTGACCAAAAACATATTATGAATGAATGGTTTTGGTTATTATTTTACTGGTTGTTTTGTTATTATTTGGTTATTGGTTTACTGAAGGACATAACATAACATAACATAAGTGGAAGACGAGAACAGACCATTCAGCCCAACACTGCTCGTCCATTCCTACCACTAATCTGCTCACAATGCTTAGTTTACCCAAAGGCTAGAGTGTCTAACACTGGATTGAGCCTGGTCTTGAATACCCCTAGTGTCTCAGCCTCCACTACATGTCCAGGCAAGCTATTCCACGCATTGATCACTCTCTGTGTGGAAAAACATTTCCTAGTGTCCGTGTGAAATTGACCCTTTGTGAGTTTCCATTTATGCCCCCTCGTTCTGCTAACCGAACTCAACTTGAATAATTTCCTGAAGTTCACTTTGTTAATTCCTTTAATAAATTTAAAAGCACACATGAAGTAAAATGATTTCTCATTTTATCTCAGATTCTCAAGGTTGTACAGCCTATGATGTTGTCATCAATAATGCATTCTTCCAGAGATGTCAGGTATGTATATGGAGCTATATTTTTATATTATTTAAAATTTTGACTGTTTCTTACTGGGTTGCTTTATAATTTGTGGTTATAGTGTGTATTAGCATTGCTGTCGTCTTTGTGCATATATTTGCCAAGATTATTTCAAGTGAATTCCTTCTGTGTTTCTTCTATCTTCATGTTGATTTTCAGTAAATCTGTTAATCTATTAGTTTGACCTGTATTATTTTCCTTATCTTTGTATTGCTTGCCAGTACAGTATTGAATTATGTCGTTTCAGGAGGATCCTCTGTTTCTGCAGTTTGTAATTGCAGTGTCCTTTGAAGGTCTTGAAAATAAGTATAAAGTTGAGCTGAGTCGAGGTTTGTATGTGTCTGTGTGTCACTGTTAGGGCTGGGCATGAGTACTTTAAAGACCTTTTGCTAGAGCATTAAAAACGATTGAATTGCTTCACATATGTTAATGCCATTATTTAGCAAATAATGTTTAACCATGTCTTAACCATTGAGATAAACATCCAGTTTTAAAAGCTAAAAAAGTTAGGTTAGCTTAGCATAAACCTCAATAATAGGTATAAGATAGTATAGTGTAGTATAAGATCAGAGTCATTATTGGTAAACTCCAACACATTTCTGCTTAAGCCATTTTTACCAATGCACTGACATATTCCTTTCATTTTGCATGGCATGTGACAGCAATGTTCAGATTTTTGACATCGTAAAATCCATGCTTTGTCCAGGTGAAAGAGCAAAGCCTTAGAGCCCTTATACACCCTTCTCCTGAGGGACCGCCCCTCTTGGATTTCCCCCAATCATATTTCAATCTCCTTCCAGTAGTAACTATTTCAGTAGTAATGATGTTTGTAGTAACTGTAGTGATTATATTTTGGTGCTCTATATTGATTGATTAGAAGTAGTTTCTGTACCCATCTTTCTGACTATTTATCCAATCGCAAATATCCATCACAGAGAGAGAGAGAGAGAGAGAGAGAGAGACCTACTCCTGGTCCGAGAGAGACCTGCTGAGGGTCAGAGAGGGAGAGAGAGAGAGAGAGAGAGAGAGAGAGAGACCAGCTGTATTGTTGGTGTGAATGAGTATAGGTTTGGTAGCCCGGTGACACCCTGAAAGAGATTCAGCCATTACCACTGGGTACAACTCATGGAGCATGGGGTGGGGAGGCGATCATGCTAGGAAGGATGAAGGGGGGTGGGAAGCACTGAGGAGGCAGTGGCGGCCACAAGGGCAACCAAGGAGAGGAACCTGGAAAGAAGGCACAGAGGAGGCGAAGTTAGCTGCTGGAGCAACCAGGGCCAGAAATCCACGTGTAGAATATGAGGGAAGAGCCAAAGAGGCAGTGTTGGTTGCGAGGACCGCCTGGGCAAGGAACCTGTGAAAAAATTGGAAAGAAGTAACAGAGGATGCGGAGCTAGCTGCTGGAGCAACCCGGCTTGAAACCTGTATAGAAGATGAGAGAAAAGAGCCGAGGAGGCAGCGTCGGCCACGAGGGCAGCCTGGGCGAGGAACCCATGAGGAAAATGGAAAAGAGGCGCCAAGGAGGTAGCATCAGCTGCGGGAGTGACCTGGGCAGGAAGCTAAGGGGAGAGAAGAGTTGCCTGTGGTGTTATTATTATTTTTTCCTCCATATCCAATGGCAGGGGATTTAGGACTTGGAAGAGAAGTGGAGGCCACAGTGGCAGAGGAGGAAACTGGGCTCACTCGGGTAAAATCTCCAGTGGAGGAGGCACATAACACGATTATGGCCATTACATGGCCTGCTCACTGCGGATAGAGAGGAGCAATACCACTCGCACTTTGCCTGCACTCCAATCACCCGAAACTGGAATTGTTGACCCAGATTTCCCAACACGGGCTGGAGCGACATGTGTCAGGTTTGCCAAGGGCCCAGGGGCCACCCGGCAAGCCCGCCCGGGAGCTGGGTGATGTTGTCGGACTGAGGCACATGAAAACGCACTGGTGGGAGGCACAGAGAAAAGTGACACCGCATCAAGTGGAGACAGCTCACGGAGCTCAGAGAATCCTGTCGGGAAGATGGCGGGGGCATCTGGAACTAAGTCATCCTGGAGACTAAAAGATCTATATCCCCATCCATACTTTCCGGGTTTCAAGTATGAAACACAATAAATGTACAAACAATGGGCAGCGGTTTGTAGTGTAGGGGAAATGATAAGATATGTACCATGCAATATGTTAGAACACTAAGATGGATTTGTCTAAATTATCGTTTCCTTATTGAGGTTAATCGTACCACGTTGAACCTCCGCTTTTCTCTGGAGCGATTTGGAAAGATGTTATGGACAAACTATACAATTAACATTACGTAGGCTACACTTAGACAACATATACCGTGGATATTGTGTTTGCCCCTGTCCCTGTAACAGCTATATAGGGCTTCACCTCTAGACCCACATCATATAAACTATTCCATGGCAAGCTTGGTACCCCGAGATTTCAAGACAGACATTCGCTGTCTGTTTACAGTACAGATACTGGGGACATTCCAAGCCCGCTACCCTAGATACGACGCAGGACTGAGCTATTCAGCGCGGAGGGACTGATGCCGCACAGTCCTTGCGCCCGTGCACCCGGCTTGTTACACCTCCCCTTTTTAGCGCTAGAGAAAGAGAAGACATGGATTGAAACAATGATTTGCACATTTATTTCTTCCTAGCAAACTTCACACAATAGACATTAAAACACAATATATAGAACATAAGAAGTAAGGACAAGGTGAAACAAATATAGAACACATACCCCAAGACAAAGATTGTGCTACAGTGCCCAGAGACCTCGATAATTGATTGTACTCCCTGAGCTGTATTCGAATATCCCTTTTATACACCGTTGACCAACCTTAAACAGTACCCCATCTGTTGATTATTTTTACAGAAGACCCGTTGTTTGCCTAACGTGCCAGATTGCAGGTTTACAGGGCTAGCAGAATAGTGGTGCCCCCTGCTGTGAGGGAACGATTGAATCAAGTGTTATATGACCGTCCGAATCTTCCTTTTGTTGGCCATAAAACTATTTTAGCTGGCCAGAAGACTGTTATCTTCTCAGGCCAGCCATCTGTGGGAAAATTGGTTCTCAGGATGTTACCAGATCTCTGGTTTATAAAATTACATTGCAGTGACGGATAAGACATGTCACAGGAAAACACAAGCAACTTTAACATCTGTACAGTTCCAAAACCCTTGATGGACATGACATGTCACAGGGGGAAAAGATACAGTACTTCTACTAACTAGAACCTAATGCATATGTAGTGTGTATTATACATACAGTCCCAAAACCTTTGATGGGGGGTTTGCTCCCAGGCCAACTATCTGTCGGATGCAGTGATGAACAGGACAGGCTCAAACCCTTTTTATGGTTGCAATTTCCCGGCCACCCCTTTATCCAATGATGAGTTCACCAGATAACAGAACTCAATGCAGGGAGGGAGAGGGATTGGCTATTAAAATCATACAGCCAGCTCTTTTCAACCCTACAGTAGTATCGGAGATACCAGGAATTGAGGTGAGGTGCTTGTTTATATAGTATGTGGGTGACCTATGAATAAGTGAAGGCAGGTGTGAAGGATGGAGATGTGAATTAGTTGTGTCATCTCATTGCATGCAGTCCTTCTCCTGTTAACTTAAATTAATGCGCCTGTGAGCCACTCTACCTTCTGCCATGGTCCACTGCTATCCAGCTAACATTAACTAATAAGGTTTGTAAGCTAAAAGAAAAAATGCATCTAAACTAGCTAGCTAGCAACTAGTTAGCTAAGGTTTGATAGCTATTTGGAAACATCACTAATTTAGCTCACTGGATTTACTTCATACGTAGTCATTTCTCAACAAGTGCAAGGTCAAGATCAGTTTAGCTTTGTTCAACAAATAAATGTAATAAATGTTTTCAGGTTATCTAATCAAACAAAAGAGGAAGAATGGAAATATATTTGGAATATATCCGTACAGTACATGTCTTCTAACAACATGAGTTCTTAGTTTAAAAAACTAAAACAACAGGAGCCACATTTGCATATTAGACGTGTTTCTCTGAGGCAAGTTCGAGATTGGCCTCTGCTATTTAACCTTTGGGTAATTAACAGAGGTCACTGCTTCTGCCGTGATTTATAACAAAAAATGTGACGCAAAATAATAAATCCCTTTGCTCTCATATGTTTATATTTGTCATTATTGATTTATTTAGGGGGCTAAGCACCGCAGGTGCAGAAATCTTATTGTTTTCGTTCAGATTTAAAAAATATTATTTCCTTGACTTGAAGGCTTGTAACGTCTATACGGAATAGTGAAAACTCATGACCCTTTGTAGGGTAGTTAAGGTTGGTAAAAATATTGTAAAGATATGTGCTGTATAAAAATTGTGCTAATTGACTAATTGACTAATGGGGACGCTATAGCACACAAATAAATCCGCCCCTCCTCACAAAGAACATATTTCTCTCTTGGACCTAAAAAATGCGCCATATTAGATTTTTTGCTATTTCTAATGATTTGATAAACATTTCAGCGATATCTCCTCCTAGACCTTTTGACTCATATACATGCAACTTATGTCAATTTGTTCACTGGCCTCTCCTCTAAAAGGTTATCGTTTAGAACATTTCTATGCAAAATATGGGTGCATAATGCAAATCCCCCCAAAGATTTTGCACATAATTATGCAAGTTACTGTTTGCCTATCATCTTGAAACTTGTACTGACTCCTAGGTCACATCAGTTCGAACAAAACAAAACTTGAATGGTGTTGATAGGTGAGAATTATGTTGCCAGACATGACAATCTATTTGCTCATTTGAAACCTCTACATCGTAACATTCACCAACATGGCCACCATGAGCCAATGAACTCACAGTAGCGTTTGACATAAATGCCTGTGAATCCTAAACGGTAAATCATAAAATCACATAACTTGTATAAGTTAAGACCGATGACTGGAGGCCATCTTGAACTGCCATTTCTAATTGTTAATTGTTAAGTGTTCAGTCAAATGTCCTTGTCTTGCAGATGGACCAAAAACAATCTCATAGAACTTAGTAGACTTGTAGAAGCCCATGGCAGCACACCACTCCGAGAGTATGGGATCAGCAGATGAGCCATGCTGGTGCTACAGCAAAGCATTGAATTTGAAGGCTTTGGAAGTACTCACCCATTTAACCTACATTCACTGAACTAGGTACATTTATATATTTTTTCAAAATGCTTAATATACATTTCCTCCTAGACCATTTGACTTATCAACATGTAACTGCCAGCAATTTGTTAATTGCAGTCTCCTCTTAATATAATATAATAATAAATATATATATTATAATAAAACAAAAATAAAAGTAAAAAATAATTCACTACAAATCACTGGAGTGCTTGGCCCCCTTAATTGCTGCTTGCAGCTATATTTATTATTATTATTATTATTATTCTTATTATTATTCTACCACCTTTTCCAGTTCTGGCTTATACGCCTGGTGACTTTTTACTAAACTTAGCACATTAATACAGGTGTTCTCCAAGCAGCCAATGTCAGCCATATTGGATTGAACAGTTGGCACAAAACTTTCATGAATTTGTTCAGTGGACTCTCCTCTTTAAAATCTATTCAAATTGTATTTGTCTCAAACAATATGGCTGCCATGAGTCAATTAACTTGTAGTAGGTGTGGCTTATCATACAAATGCTTATAAATCCCACATGGTTTGGCATAATGTAATGTAATTTAGTATTCTTTTTGTGACCTCCAAGATACATGATGTGTGGTTGTTACATCATGTTAATCCCTTAACCGTCACCCCAGTCAACCCCATTTTTGACATTCCCGCTTATTTAGACATACCCAAACATAACAGTTCATAGCTCAAGAACTGTGATGGCCACATGCCTAAATTTGGTATAATTTGAAAGGCAACATATTGTAGTTTATGTGGGTGTGTCATCATGTGGACACAACGCAGCTTAAAGGACCAAAGATGAAACAACAAAAAATAGGCGTTTATTTCAGGTGTAGAAACTCATGTTTAAAAAAGCAATAAAGGAGTCACATTTCATGATGGGATTTTTGTGCATGCCTTGTACAATATATCAACTAAATATGCACAAAAAACATTTTCTTTTGCACAGACTTAGTTGACTTCTAGACCCATCTAGAGGCCTTTTAGTGAGTCATGTCACCAGTGGTCCCCAAGTGTTCCAAAACCAATCCAAGGTGGCCAAACTGGCCAAATGATTTCTATTCACTTCTGTGACATTAGATAACATATTAAAACATTTTGATAACGATGAAACCTGTTTCTATCACCAAAATCATTATGGGTCGTTATTTTGCTCACAAAACTGATGTGATCATTAATGTGATGTCTCCAAGTGGCTCAATTAACTTTTGTGACACTACAACATGTTGTTGCCAATGAGAGAGACAAATCAAAGTCAAATCCCAGAATAAAAAATAAAAAATATATTGCACCAAGATATAAAAAATAGTTATGAATGTATAACCATTATAATAATATATAAATAATATAACATATTTTTTAGCCAAGACAAAATTGCTCTTCTGCCAATTGTCCTCATTGCACAAAATTATTTACAGTGTTCTTTAGTCAGGCAACACAGGAAAAGCTATAGGTTATTTGCAAATGCAAACCAAAGGAAACCATTTCGTTGTAAAGGATAACCCATTGGCTAGAACCCAGAAATGTCTGCCTATATGGATGGAAGTAGTATCAATTATGTCATTGGATCATGCCACATGATCATATTACTGGTGGCACTGGTTGGACATTCAGGGGGTGCTGTTTGGCCAATACCTAATATTATCGGTGAATGATGGGAGTGGGCTTATTTTGTAACAAAGCTTTACAATCACGAGGATACAAAATGTGAAACATGCATATCGCGTAGACCCAGAAGATTGACATCTTTACTGTTGTTGGTGAAATGAAGTGCAAAAATGGAAACTCTCGATTTGGCTTGCTCTTGTGACAAAACAGATTCACTAATTTTGTTCGGTAGACCCTGGTGATCAGAATGCCCACATTATTAATGATCTGTCATATTTTGGGACTTCACCTCACTGAAGGCAAGAATCGGGACAGGATTTTTTTTTTTGCAACGACCCAGATGACGTGTCTCGGCCTACACTGCTGAAAAGACGAGATTCCACCCAATCTGCATGTAATATATGTTCATATTTTTGGTACATGTAACCATGATATTTAAATGTGATATTTAAAGAAGAATGTTGTGCGATGTAGACGGCCCGCCAGTGGGCTGGTGACAGTTTATACTTAGGGTATGCATGTATAAAAATGCTGAGCAACCCCCGTTGGCCATTATTTGGGCTACATTGGCTAGAAGATTTCTCACTGACTTTGAAAGAGGGCACTGACTCACTGACTTTTTTGGGCCATGTTTGGCAGGAGCTTCAATGAAGAAGACTGCTCAACTTGCTGATGTTTCACAAGGAATGCATGGACATCATCACCTAGGGGAAAATGTGGTTGAAAGCATATACTCCTTGGCCTTGTTGTCCGTGCATTGGTTTGAAATGCAAGGCAAAACAGACAAGCAACTCTGAGTCAGCTAACTGCAAATATCAATCTAGGGCGTGAGCATGCAGTTTCATCAGGAACTCCCCACCCTTAATCGCTGCTTGAGATTATATTTTTTGATTTGTTAGTCTTAATGTTTAAAATAATCTCTTAAAACAATTATCATTGAAATTTTGTGTTGGCAGTGTCTCATTTTCCTACCTGGAGCAGCCTCCACTGGAAATGAGTTCCTTCAAGAACTTTTTTTCAAGATTTCTTTATTCAAATGCTTAATTCAAACTTTAAGTTGTTTGTGAATGCATGAAATGCCATTATCCCATGTCACCACGACAACCCATGACACCAGTCCGGTGTTGCTGTTTGTTTATTTATTTGCTTAACCTAATTCCCCTACAACCGATATCAGCACCAACCCTGCTGCCTTAGTGATTGGCACTCAAAGTTAAATGGGCCTGAATTCTCTCTCTCTCAGAGTGGAAAGTGCTGAAGAACAGGAAATTTCTTGGTTCTGTAAGCGAACAGAACATCAGGACCAAGAGCAAGCCAACCATACAGGAGATGCGCCCAATGTAAGATGATCTCAATCTTACCTGTTGTTATTATTAGAATCATTTATAGATCTCAGGATAGAGCAATGAGAAATGTTCTAATTTGTCTGGCTTCAATTACAGTAATTGATAATGGATGGAATTGATACAGCACCATTCACAGTCACAAATAACTTCAGAGTGAAGGGGAAAGCTAACCACCACCAATGTGTAGAACCACCTGGGTGATGGATGACAGCCATTTTGTGCCAGAATGCTCACCACACTTAAGCTGGGGTGGAGAAAGAGAGAGTTAAAAATTAGAGCGAGAGAGTTATGCGTGGTGATGAATAGGTGGCCAGATTGAGAATTGGTTGGGAATTTGGCCAGGAAACAATGTTAATGGTAGCCCAGGTGTCATTTGGGTTTTCTGACACTACAGTATTATAGGAAATAAATCTGTGTTTGACCAACAGGGGGCGGTGCAGGACAGCACATATATAAATGAGAAATAATGACCTGTCTCACTCTGACCAACTGAAATCCATATTTATCCTTTTTTTTTTTTTTTTTTTGGCAGGGACTCGGACATAGCACCTACACAAGCCAAATGGTGAGTTTCTCCTTTATTGCTTTAAACGTCTAGTTCATGTACGGACACTGTGTTATCATTTAAATCTGTGTTGGGTTAAGTGAAATTAGAATGTGTGGTTCTTGGGTATACATTTATGTGGTCTTTTGTTTCTCAGTCCAGAGTTTTGTCTCCTAGTGGAGCCCCCTGTTGGTGATCCCCAGTACTTAATAGCGCAGATTCAGCTTCCTGGAGTGGTGAGATACTGATTTGTTGTCATGATTGTAGATTGTATCCTGACTTTGAGGCATGTGGTAAAATACATAGATCTTGCTGTGCATTTCAAACACATACATTGTGTCCTATTGAATTCCAAGGGCAGTAGCTGTGCCCTTTTCCTTCGCTTTCAAAGTGGTTGCTCAGCACAGGGTGGGAATATGTGAATGAAAACCAATCTGCGTAATACTGAGAATAGTCAGATACTCCCATTATTGAAAGAAACCCTGCAAAGTATGCAGCTCTGAAAAATATCCCCTTGTGCATTTACTGTAAAACCTGGACAGGAATGGCTTAGTTTAGGACAGCTAGAAATGTGTAACTGGTTTAAAACCACCAAGTATCATCTCATGATAGACCCCTCTACAGTCCACTTTTCATATATGGCCATCCCTCTTGCTCTAGAGAATCTGGGGTAAATGGCCATTTGTGATGAGATTGCATTTATATAGTGCCTGTCATCTCATTATCTTAATGCGCTTTACAGTGAATTGAGTAAACGCACATTAACCACCACCAATGTATAGCACCCTCTCAAGCAGTTGAGTAATGCTTTATTGACCTTCCTCCCTCTTCTTCATATTTTTTCCAGTCATCTTCTCGCTCCCTTGTTCTGGACCTGGGGAGGACAGACTGGTCTTGACTGCTCGACCTTCACTCTTTCATCTGGACTGTTACTTCCCCTTCAACATAGACCCACAGACCAGCACTGCCCAGTACAACACCAATACACAGGTACAGTAGAGCCATTCCATGACTTCCTCTCACCTTCTTTGGCTTTGCGCTCTCTTATGTATGCCCCGGTTTTTCAAATTGACTCTCCTTCCCACTCTTTGATTTCAATGTGGTTTAACCCTTCGTTTTAGATTAGGAGTCTTTTTAATTCTGTTCTTTTAATAGTTGAATTTGAGAGAAGTCCTTTCTCCAATTTAGCAATGCATCATAACATTTACAGAAACAGTGCCGTGAAAAAGTATTTGTCCCCTTCCTGATTTCTTCTTTTTTTGCATATTTGTCACACTTAAATGTTTCAGATCATCAAACAAATTTTAATATTAGACAAAGATAACCTGAGTGAATACAAAATGCAGTTTTTAAATGATGATTTCATTTATTAAGGGAAAAAAGCTATCCAACCCTACCTGGCCCGATGTGAAAAAGTAATTGCCCCCCCTTAATAAATCAACCAATTAACCACATTTTTTTGAAAGCTGAGTTCAATTTCACAAGCCGCACCCAGGCCTGATTACTGCCAGACCTGTTGAATCTAGAAATCACTTAAATAGAACCTGTCTGACAAAGTGAAGTAGGCTAAAAAGATCTCAAAAAGCAGCACATGATGCCGCGGTCTAAAGAAATTCAAGAACAGATGAGAAACAAAGTCATTGACATCTATCAGTCTGGAAAGGGTTACAAAGCCATTTCTAAGGCTTTGGGACTCCAGCTAACCACGGTGAGAGCCATTATCTACAAATAGAGAACACTTGGAACAGTGGTGAACCTTCCTAGGAGTGGCCGGCCTACCAAAATTACTCCAAGAGCGCATCGACGACTCATCCAGGAGGTGACAAAAGACCCCAGACAAACATCTAAAGAACTGCAGGCCTCACTTGCCTCAGTTAATATCAGTGTTCATGATTCCACAATAAGAAAGAGACTGGGCAAAAATGGCATCCATGGGAGAGTTCCAAGGCGAAAACCACTGCTGACCAAAAAGAACACAAAGGCTCGTCTCACATTTGCCAAAAAACATCTTGATGACCCCCAAAACTTTTGGGAAAATATTCTGTGGACTGGACGAGTCAAAAGTGGAACTTTTGGAAGGTGTGGGTCCTGTTACATCTGGCGTAAAACTAACACAGCATTCTATAATAAAAACATCATACCAACAGTCAAACATGGAGGTTGTAGTGTGATGGTCTGGGGCTGCTTTGCTGCTTCAGGACCCGGACGACTTGCCGTAATTGATGGAACCATGAATTCTGCTCTCTACCAGAACATCCTGAAGGAGAATGTCCGCCATCAGTTCGTGACCTCAAGCTCAAAAAGCACTTGGGTTATGCAGCAGGACAATGATCCGAAACACACCAGCAAGTCCACCTCTGAATGCTCAAGAAAAACAAAATGAAGGTTTTGGAGTGGCCTAGTCAAAGCCCGGACTTAAATCCAATTGAGATGCTGTGGCATGACCTTAAACAGGCAGTTCATGCTCGAAAACCCTCCAATGTGGCTGAATTAAAACAATTTTGCAAAGAAGAGTGGGCCAAAATTCCTCTACAGCGATCTAAAAGACTCATTGCCAGTTATCGCAAACGTTTGATTGCAGTTGTTGCCGCCAAGGGTGGCACAACCAGTTATTAAGTTCAGGGGGGCAATTACTTTTTCATATGGGTGTTGGATAACTTTTTTCCTTCAATAAATGAAATAATCATTTAAAAACTGTATTTTGTGTTTAATCGGGTTCTCCTTGTCTTATATTACATTTTGTATGAAGATCTGAAACCATTCAGTTTGACAAATATGCAAAAATAGAGGAAATCAGGAGGGGGGCAAATACTTTTTCACGGCACTGTACTACATATATTTCTTGCATCCACATTTGGTTACAGTGCATTTATTTGAATATATACAGTGGGTATAATAACTATTCTTCCCCTTTCGATTTCTTAATGGAATCAAAATGGATCTAATTGGGATTTCTTGCCACTGATCAACACAAAATACTCTATAATGTCAAATTAAAAAAACAACTTTAAAAAAACAACTAAAACTTTTTGTTAATGAATTAAATACAAATAAAAAACAGACAGTAATTGTATTCACCCCCTTGACTTAATACTTAGTAGAAGCACCTTTAGCTGCAATTACAGCCATGCTTCTGTTTGAGAAGTCTCTACCAGCTTTGCACAACTGGACATTGCAATTTTCAGAAAAAGGTTTTCCTCCAAGATTTGTGTATATCTTGCCCCATCCATTTAGTCTCTGAAGCAGAGAAGCATCCCTATAGCATTAGGCCCGCACCAACATGTTTCATAGTAGGGATAGTGTTCTTGGGATGATACACAGTGTTAGGCTCTCTCCAAACATAGTGCCTAATGGTGATACCAATCTTGGTTTCATTAGACCATAGAATCTTCCTCCACTTGGTTTGAGAGTCTCCTACATGCCTTCTGGAAAACTAAGCAAGATTTCATGTGAGTTTTCTTCAACATTGGCTTTCTTTTTGCCACCTTCAACATTGGCTTTCTTTTTGCCACCTTCAACATTGGCTTTCTTTTTGCCACCTTCCCTAAAGTGCAGATTTATTTAGCACCTGGGCTATTGTTGTCCCATGGACAGTTTCTCCCATCTCTGCCATGGAAGACTGTAACTCCATCAGAGTTGCCATAGGTCTCTTGGTGGCCTCCCTAACAAGTGCCCTTCTCACACAAATGCTCAATTTTAGAGGACAGCCTGTTCTGGGCAAATTCACAGTTGTGCCATATTGTCTCCATTTCTTTATGATGGATTTAATAGTGCTCTGGGGAATATTAAAAGTCTTGTAAATCTTCTTATATCCTTCCCCTGATTGGTGCTTTTGAAGAACCTTTTTTTGGATTTGCTTTCAATGTTCTTTGGTCTTCATGATGAAGATTTTATTTGGAAATGCACTAACCAACTGTGGGACCTCTCACAGACATGTATTTAATTTGAAATCCTTTGAAACACCTTAATTGTACGCAAGTGGACACCAATCAAATAATTATGTGACCTCTGAAGACAATTGATTGCACCAGGTGTGTCTTAGTAAAAGGGATGAATACTTATGGAATCAATTATTGTCTATTTTTTATTTGACATTATAGAGTATTTTGTGTTGATCAGGTGCAAAAAAATCCTAATTAAATCCGTTTTGATTCCAATAAAATGTTAAAAATGCCAAAGGGATGAATACTTTTTATACCCACTATACAGGTATATACTGAAAAATGTATGCATTCAGTAAATCATTCGAACATAGTTCACATAATAAGGAGTCAATGTGTTCATTAGCTTCTGTATAGCCATTCATGATAATGTTTGATCAGAAATGTTGCACTTGATCAACTACAAAATGATTCACACCCTTGATAAAGGTGTGCAAAAAGCTGTATAAAATTAACAATACAGGTAATAAGCTATATTGCGCACTCAAAAGAATCTTGCAAAAAAAGCAGAATTTTTGATATTATGGCCATTATGCCATTCTCCCCCACCTCTGCTTTACCTTGGCTTGATTGACAGCAAGTTCATGCCCCGACACGTACATGTCCTAATTGTTCTCATGCTAAGAATCTTTCTGCTTTTGAGCTTATGCTTGCTGCGCTCGTCTGTCAGAAGCAAACTGTCCGACAGGTTATATCTCTAATTCAGTCAATAGAATGCTTTCCACCAAGGTAACTTGGTTCCCAGACTTATTGTTTATAGGAAAAGTAATGAGTTCCTATTCAGCAACTGTTACTGTAATATAAGTTACAATAGAAATCAATGTCCTGGAGTGGCTCACTCAAAGCCCAGACCTAAATTCCATTGAGAATCTGGAAAGATTTGAAAATTGCTGTTCAACGAAGGTCCCATTCAAACCTGAACTCATGCAATTTTGTAAAGAAGAATGGGTGAAATTGCAGTGTCCAGATGTGCAAAGTTTGTAGAGACTTAACCAAATACTCACAGCTGTAATTGCAGCTAAAGGTGTGTCTACCAAGTGTTAAGTCAAGGGGGGTGAATACTTATGGAATCAACTATTGTCTGTTTTTTATTTGTAATTAAGAAAAAGCTTTAGCAGTTTATTTTATTTTATTTGACATTATACAGTATTTTGTGTTGATCAGTGGCAAGAAATCCCAATTAAATCCCAAATAAATTTTGGAAGTGATGAATCTATATCGAGGTAGATTTTTTATAGCATCGCAATATGATTTGTGAAACCCATTCCTGAGCTCTGTCTTGTGAGTATGAAAATCTACAGATTTCTGTCCAAATTTCTGTTTTCATCAGTTAGAGTTCAACACTTTATTACAATGCCTGTAAGGAGGAATGAAATGTAAAATGGTTAAAAAAACTAAGGGATAGACATTTGACAGTGTTACTGTTAAGGAATAATTTACTCATTCTTTGAGTTTTGTTTATATCCTGACCTCTAAAATGGTGGCCCTTCGGGTTGTGATGACAGGTGAAATCTTTGAATTATACAATTAAAGCCAGAAATGGAAAGTTTGATTGTTTTCTTCCCTTTCAATTTTGTCAATTCAGTTCTCTGAAAGACAGTCATTGAGAGAAGACACAAAATCTCTTAGTGCAGTTGTATACTTAGCAATGGACAGAGAGCTTGAATGGGCTCTATTGGCAGCATACAATATAGCAGGAGAGCCACAGGGTCTGCTGGCTTTGTTGTTACTCTGCACTTAATTTATCAATTAAAGAGGTTGATTACTCAGTTGACTGACCTCATCTGGTTTCTTGGGTCTGAATTGGTTGCTGATTTTAAGGTGAAAACAAAAAAACAGCAGATCCTGTGTCCCTCCAGGAACAGGGCTGGGGACTCTGGCAATATAGTGTTGCTCATTGTCTCTGTTCTCCCTCTCTCAGATTCTCAAAGTGACAATGACCATCCTGCCTTCATGAAGACACTGAAACCATGTGTGAAAACATTTTTTGCTAATAAATATTTGTTTTATGTTGAAAATGTCTCCTGAATCTTTATTTAGAAGTTTATATTGACCACTGTTTTTACAGAGCTTGTCAAGTGTCGTAAGAAAAAGGGTCAGACGTCAATTGGCAAGATGGAAGTCCTGTATTTAGACCTCAAGAGATGGATTAGAGAGGCCCCGTGCAGTGTGTGTCAGCTATAGAATGCTGAGCACCGTTGTTCCCTACCCCTCAATTACCCACGACTGAGAAAGGGTCACTGCTCTGGTGCTAAACCGCAATACCTTTGGAAACCAGAGATTTGTATTCTTCTTGCAAGACCCCTGACTTTGAGTCCACCTCCACATCCATTCAGAAACGTGCTTCTTCCTCATTAACCCAATATCCACAATCACTGTTCAGGATACACATGATCACCTCTATCAGCCGAACCATGGCAATGTGTTTATGGAAGAAAATTAATGATACAGGTTGTCTACTCTACAAAGCAAAGTTAGCATTAATGAAGTGGTAGTAGTGGGCTGGTTGATGTATTTTGAGCCGTAAATGTAATTAAAGCTAAAATTAAAATGATGAGTAGAGAGACAATGGTGTTTTCTTTGTCCATTCTCTCATCCCTGTTACTCCTCCTGCTTATTCCATCTGTCCTGCCTGTCACCTGCCCCCATTCTCTTATTTCAGCAGTGATGTCAGCATCCCTCTCTTAATCCCTCTCTGTAGCATTATAATGCTATCGCTCGCTTTACTTTTCTCCAAAAGGTTTTCTCCTAATCCGTGCATGCCCCTCTCTCATACCATCTCCGGTAACCTCTACACCCCTCCTCCCCCTCGTCTTTCGTCACTCTATAAAGCTATAAAGCTCACATTGTCCCCTCAACAATACCCATTCCATTCTCTGGGCTTCCCTGTCCCTTCTCTTTCCAGCGGTAATTCCGTACTCACTCAAACTCAAGGTAAGGGTTCCTTCCACGTCAGCTTTTTGAAATTGTCCTAACCACTCCTTACATTTACATTGTGTACCTGGCACTTTCTACCTGTCGTCTCGCTGTGTACAAAATTGTTGGTTGTCTTCTCTCTCCTGCCTTTTAAAAACCTATACATGCATAGTACTTCCACTGCTCTGGGTCCATCATCATTTTCTTTAAAGTATAAATCCACTTTCCTCCATCTGTTGGTCTCTAGTTTTTCTTTGCTTGTGTGTGTTTATAGGTTGTTTTACAATTCCTGTTATGTACCTGTGTATGGTTTGGTATCTGCCCAGTCATTCTGTTTGTGGTATCCTGTGTCCCCAGCTAAGCCTAAACTCGTCATCTGTCTCACTTGCTCAGTACAGTGTTTTTTGGCCGGCACACTGTGGCAATGAAACAACACAATCTTTCCTCCCTACAGCACTATGCCTGTACATATGAAAAAAAAAAAAAAATGCTGACGTACTGATGTAAGGACTACTTATAAAGAGGGCAGGTTTGTGTGTGTGGGGAGGGATATGGATCAATCAATGCTATTGAAAGACAAAACGGTCATCAACAATTTCTACATGAAGGCGTGTCCAGATGAATAGTCAGAAAAAACTGTTTGCGTACATGTAGTGTTTTATACTCCATTCGTGACTGCTTTTTAGAAGCAGACAGCATTTGGGATAAATTACATTGTGAACATGCAAAATCCCACTCTCTTAATTTGTTTCATTCGTTTTGATTGTGAAGCACTTATTTCATAACCTTGTTTACAATGTACCCAGATGCATACATTAATAAATCCACATTCACTAAGAATCTTGAATATGATACTTATGTATCATAATTAGTCATTTGTGATTAGTAGGAATGTGAAGGGACTACCCACACCTCGTATTCAGAACAACTACACTTGGAGCACTGCCTCATATGGAATATCTAGTCCATTGCGGAGATGTTTATATGGTTAGGACATATTCACAATACTTTGATATTCTGACTAATAAGAGACCATTAAAGTGCATTGAAAGGTGGCCCTTGGCAGTGGTGTACAGTTAGTCAAGAGAATTGATTGTAGTACCACTATTTATCTCGGTAAAAGTAACAAGCAGCCAGTGAATCGGAGCTCATAGACCGAATTGACCCCCTCTCCTAGTGCTATTAATAAAATCCCTTTTCACTGTTAATGAGACTGTGAGTCACCTAATCTCCTTCTATGTCCTTGACTAAAATTATCTGGACAGAATTCCAATGCTAATACTCCCACAGATGCCCTAAGTAACTTTATACTTCCCCAAATCCCTCTTTCTCTCACCCTCTATCTATTCCTGTACTATTATCATCAAATAACTCCTTTCCTCTTTCCCTCTGTCACAAACGTCAAGTTCTTAGTCAGTGTTTCAGTTGCTTTACCTTAGTATATTTAACAACTCGTTGTTGAGACAACAATGCCACAGTGAAATGTCCAGCTGTGTGAATGGATTGAATGTTAAAAAAGAGTACAAGTGCTACGTGAGTCACTCTTGATGACTGCTAAACTAGTTAATGAATCGATAACACTAACAGTACAATGGTAAATAACAGGAAAAGGACCCACTCTTTATAATTGATTATCTCTGTCTGATGTCCTATCTGTCCCTCAGCTCCTGTTCAGCTTTGTTTGCTCAATAAGGTTGAAGTTTTCGTGCCACACCGTTTGTGAAAATGCAGTAGGACAATGTGCTATGTGTGGATCATAGTAGGCATTGCACTCCACATCAGTATCATGTTTTAAATACCCATATGATAAAGTAATATATGCCATGGTATCATATTTTGAATCCCCTTATGATGAAGTAGTGATTGTCACAATATAGCAAAACTTGTCCAATATATGTCCAACACATATAGGCTATAATATTACATATCTGCAAGTGAATAAAGTTAATATATTATTTAGTTTGGATTGGCACTAGGCTCACTCTCCTCTTTCTTTATCTGTTAACACGATAAATACATATTTAATGGCTCATTAACACAGACACTTTGAATTAACACAGAGATTAATGAATTGTTGAAAGACTGACTGTTATTTCTGTTGCTGGGGGGGTGCATTGCTTTGGCCAAAAAATAAGGATAGGGGGAGAGGGAGAAAGAGATGACAGCTATGTAGTCTATAAATTGTCCAAGGCAGTGACAGACAGGCTATAAATTGTTTCAGCTGACAGGGAGATGGAGAGAGGGTTACAGCGAAAACGAGGGAGAGAAGGGGGAGGCCTATGTCCAGTGAGGGATAATGATAAATATGTATTTTATTAATTTCTCTAAGATAAATACATTTCAGGGACACAAGTGATATCTGACAAGTGTCATTTTAGAGAAAAGGTATCTTGCAACTTTACGGAACAACTCAATCTAAGATATAGATTCGATCTTAAGGCAATATTGCTGCTTGACATAATGTGTATTTTTCCCAGATTAAATTTACACTTCATATTAGGTTTACTTACTGCTGTAAATGTTATTTTAATGCTTTAATGGAAACAGCCACCATACGCAATGTGCATGACTGAAATCTAAGCTTAATTTGTTAAATTAACCTTACTCTGTGAATCTATGAACATGTTTTTGTTCTCTGGGTTTTCTGTGTGATCCAAACAAGAATACTCTGCAGCATAGTTGTTTTGTAATATATATTCAGTGAGCGGGATGACATAACTGAACTTTTTCATGGCTGAATTCAGATATATCATATCAATTGTTTCAGGCATTATTTTTTATTTTTTATTTTTTATTGAAGAAAGAAATGACTTCAAAGGAGAGATCGCCATGTTGGTCTAAAAAACGAAATAAATAAATCATTTAACAAATCAAATGTCCTTAAAAGACGAGAGATGAGACTATGAAGTAGAGAATGGGAATACAGAAAGTAAGAGAAACTGTATCTCCCTCTGTCACATTAACATTCACACCTGTTCTCACTCTGTCAATCTCCTCATTGCTTACTGCCAGAACAATGTCAACACAATGGGACAATTTATAGTTGAGATGGTGTCTATCACATCATCCCTCTCAATGTGAATGTACACTACTATTCCCCAAACATAACTTTGGGGATCAAGCTTTTTGTGTGGCTGCTCCTAAGCTCTTGAATGCACTTAGAAACCCATCTTTTCATTGTCACCTACAGGTCTATGTAGGCCTTTGTATTCATGTCTCCTCTGTTATTCCTGTTTCCTCACCCCTGGTCCTGTACAATTGCCCTGGTATATCTGCTTTTACTAATTTGTATACTGTATTGCTGACTGTTTGTCTGCCTTCTATTGTCATGACTGTGTAAAGTGTAAGGCATCCTTGGGAACTGGAGAGGCTCTGTTTTAATAAAATGTTGTTGTTGGTATTATTATTATTATTATTATTGTGTATTCAGTCAGGATGCATACACTATATTAACCATTTATTTATCTTTCAGCACAAACATGTCTGATGTAGAAGAGGAGTATGAGTGAGTTTTGCAATGTTGTGATTATTGTGCATGATGTCATTGCATTCTTAATGCTATCATTGCATCGCTTGCAATTGTTTTTGATCTGATTATTGGCTCTGCCTTTCAATGGATGTCACATTTCCTTTTTGTCTTTTAGGGAACAGGCTGAGGGTGAGTTATTTTGCTCAATATTGTGTATATTTTAACTCCCACTTCTGTCCATCCCTTGCCCACCCCCCCACCCCCATTTTATCCAAATCCGAATGAATACAATACATACATATTTCCAGGCCACAGCATTAAAATGCATATACTAAATGGGTCATGTCGATTTACTTCCCCTGTGCCATACACATCTGAACCATGTGCTGAGGAAGTCTGCAACCTTGTTATTATACTTAACTGATAACTGATAAAGCTAACAAATAATACCAGAGCCCTTACAGTACCTATTACATTTTCCCTTTCTGTCTCTCACAGTTTCTCCCTCTCTCCTTCTCTTGACAGAAGAGGAGCCAGTGCAGGGGAGGAGCAGGAGCAGGAGCAGGAGCAGGCACAGGAACAGGGACAGGAAGAAGAGGAAGGAGGAGGTGACATACTCCACATCCATCTTTTCACCTTACCATCTCTCAAATAGATTATAGGTCAACTTTATCTTATTTGTCAGTTTTGAATATGTAAAAACTTGGATTAGACATTGATATGGAGATTTTAATAGTACGCACTAATGAAAATCTGTCATCCTCTTTCTCCTTCTCCCATACTGCCGTGGTCCTGGAAAATAGAGCAACAAGACTATTCACCGTATGAAGGTATTGAGAGCTATATATATATATATACACACATACACATACACACACACATACACACACACACACAGGGGTAGACAAAATAATGGAAACACCAAATGAATACAGACTCATATTTTTAACTAAATTGCAATTAATGTGTCTACATGTGTTTCATATTAATGTCAATACTAATTACCAATATGTTTCTTTAATCAACAGAAAGGTTTTAAAATCAACACCTTAATATGAGTTTCTAAAGCAACATAAGAGATCTGAAATTAAAACTTTATGTTCATATATGTAAAAATATTTTTATACTAATACAGTTTTTTTTTTTATTACATTTTATTTTTTACTTTTTTCCCCAAAAAACATGTCACAATTATTCACACCCCTGTTTTCAGTACTTTCAGTGTTAACCAGTCCCCTCGCAAGATTGACACAACTGAGTCATCTTTTATAGTGTGTTATGAGATTTGTGAACATTTGGGGTATCTTTGGCCATTCCAGAATTGTTCAAGGTCCTTCAGATCCCTCGGTCTACGCTTGTGGACTGCCCTCTTCAATTCAAACCACACATTTTTGAATGAGGTCAAGTCTGGAGACTGAGATGGCCATTGCAAAACAGTAATTTTGTGGCCAGTTAACCATTTCTTGGTTGATTTTGACATATGCTTGGGATCATTGTCTTGTTGAAAGATCCATTTGCAGCCAAATGTTGGTCTCTAACCATAACACCCAGTTCCAATTGCAATTCCAATACTGTTTAGCAAACTACAGATACTCCAGACTCTTCTGTTTGTTGATTGACCTCAATAGAGGCTTTATTTGGCAACCCTTACAAAAAGCCAATTGAGGCTGGAGGTGGAGTCTAATGTTAGATTTTAGAGACTTTGTGTCCCCAAGATGCAACCAAGTTTTGTAGATATCCAACTGTGCCCCTTGGATTTTTCTTTGCCTCCCAAACCATCTGCCTCATTGTGTGTGGGGCAAAATACACTGGTTGGTCCAGTGGTTTTAAACTTCTTATTTATTGACCTAATAGTGGAAAGTGGTATCTTTATTTTTTATGTATTTGTTTGTAACCAGCTCAAGACTTGTAAAGGTCAACAACCCTTTGTCTTGTTTCTTCTTGTGACATATATGCAATTGTATTGGTATACAATTCTCCACTTTTATGAGCATACAATATAGCTCATTACCTGAATTGTTTATTTTATACAGTCAAGGGTTTGAATGATTTTGGAGGGTACTGTATAGTTGAGTTGAGTTGAGTTGAGTTGAGTTGCTTTTATTGTCATTCCGCCACATACAAGTACGTAGAAGAACGAGATTGCGCTTCGATTCACAACAGTGCAACATTAAGACAACAATTACACAACAGTTAGGACAGTGCAACATTTACGACACAACATTTAGGTCACATTGAGGTAACATTATAAAGTGCAGGCATGCATTGTTTTGTTGCAAAAAACAGAAACACATTGAGGTAACAATAAGGTGCAGGCATGTATTGTTTTGTTGTGCAAAAAACAGAAACGGCAGGTGGACACTAGTAGCAGCGTGACTGTTCTCAACAGTGCAACATCTAAGACAACAATTTCACAACAGTTAGGACAGTGCAACATTTACGACGACATTTAGGTCACATTGAGGTAACATTATAATGCAGTTCAGCCCACGGCGCAGGGCTGGAGGCAGTGTTTATGTTCGTATTTAATGTCCATTCAGTATTCTGACAACTATATATATATATATATACTGTATGTACACAAACACAACCTGTTGTTATTTTCTTATAATTTCCTGATATGAAATGAATAATTTTGAAGAAAAACTAATAACAATAATATTCTTTGAATTGATAGAATAAAGAATTCTGGAATATTTTGGCAGGATGTGCTAAATTTTGTTGTTCAAAGTTAAAATTCTGTTTAATACCATCGGTAATGTATGTGCTGTATCAGTTGTCTTTAATTCCAGACAAGGAATTCCAATTCCAAATTTAATTCCATTTCAAGTCCAGTGAGTAACCTGAAATGGTTCAAAGGTAAACTGAGGTTTAAAAAAAAGTTCAGGTTACCAAAAACTGAAAAATAATGACAAATTTCAGAGTTATAAAAAAAGGCCCTTTTCAGGGAACAAGTAATGGGTTAACGTGGGTTAACAGTCACCTTGTTCGCCGTCTGGATCCAGCAAAAGAGTCCCAGACTGGCAGGCTTCCTCCTCCATGTTTGACAGTTGCAAGCCTCTTTTTCCATATTTTGCCATTCAACTATTGGCTTTCTTACTGCCACTCTACCTGTCAAACCTGCAGCTCGAAGTCTTCTCTTCACAGTTGAAACTGAGACTTCCTTACTTCGACCAGTGTTAAGCTGTGCTTGAAGCTGTTGTCCTGTGAACCGCCTATCACGCAAGCTGTTGACTCTCAGAAACTTTTCTTCTGATTTTGCTGTGGCTTTGGGTCTGCCAGACCTCTTCCTGTGGTTCTGTGTGGCTCAGTAGGTAGAGCATGGTGTTGGGAACGCTTAGGTTGTGGGTTAATTTCCCACTGCGACCACATTTTCCCTATAAATATATGCATTCACTACTGTAAGTCACTTTGGATAAAAGCGTCTGCTAAATGGCATATATTATTATATTATGATATTATTCCTCCAGTTTCCAAGTGCCTTTTGATGATGTAGGAAACTACTCACTGCCAAAACATTTACATTATTTTTCAGTTTTTGGTAACCTAAACTTTTTTTTAAACCTCTGGCAGTTTACCGCTTACCTTTGTACCATTTCAGGTTATTCACTGGACTTGAACTGCCTACATTTCTGTAAAAACTGAAAAATGGGGGTGTTCTAAAACTTTTGACCAGTAATGTATGTTATATGTATAATTTGTTATTTTCACTATAATTATTAATCAGTCCCTTTAGCTTAATGGTGTCTTGTGTTTAATCTTCCTTTATTATTTGTCTGCGAATTAACCTTTCATACAATAGTTAAATTGAAACTATAACCTGCTTTCCATTTGAACAATACAATACATACAGCATTTAAATTACATTCTGTATATATGCACATGTAATTTAAATGTATGTATTTGGTGCACAGTGTGATTGATGACTACATTTACCACAGTTCTTGTTCTTGGAGTAGCACTGTGATAGTAAATGGCTGGACTGTATTACTCCTTTATGGGAGTAATCCTTTTTTTTGCCCATTTGAATCAATTGAAGTCAATCTAATTTATTTTCTTTCCATTCATTAAACCCTTCCTCCAACTGTTTTATGCCTTCTTTGTCTCCACCATTTTCACTCTTTCTCTTCCTATGTCATGGTTTGGCATCCTCACATCAGAGCTGGAGGCACATGAGGAAGGTGAGGTCCAGAGGTATTTTCTCCATTATTTACACTAACATCATTTTTACTTCATTGTGATATGTGTTACCATTATTTTCTCTAACTTCACTGTTGGGAATTTTGTACCTTCTGAAATGCAATGAACAGGCAAAAAAATGAATGTGGCGGTGAGGTGTTGGGGTGTGTCTGTTTTTCTGATTTGATGTAACTGAGTCCTGGTTGGTCTACTGTGGCCCAATAGACACTGTGGTGGGGGAACTAAGTGGCAACCTTGACTAATTTCTATTATACTACCGCTACTGCTGGGATAATAACATTGCTGCTGATGCTACCATTAACAATAATAAGAACTTAGCGTTATGATTACACTTTATTATGAAAGAGCACCTTCCCTTTTGCTCCCAAGCCCAGAAGGGGAACTACAGTGCTGAGTAATACAGTGGTAATTGATAATTACATTGATTGATGCTTCTCCCCACACATGTAGTAATTCATCTTTTTCTCTTTCTCTCTGTATGTCCCAGAGGAGGAACGTCCTCGACCAAAGTACGTTCTAATTTATATCACAGCATAGAGATACAGTTAACTGCCAAAATAAAGGAAACACCAACATAAAGTCTCTTAATAGGGCATTGGGCCACCACGAGACTCCAGAACAGCGTCAAAGCTCCTTAGCATAGATTCTACAAGTTTCTGAAACTCTTTTGGAGGGATTCTTCCACAAGGAATTCCATGACTTGGTGTTTTGTTGATGGAGGTGGAAAACACTGTCTCAAGTGTCACTCCAAAATCTCTCATGGGTTGAGATCTGGTGACTGAGATGGCCATGGCATATTGTTTAATTGATTTCATGCTCATCAAACCATTGTGTGACCACTTGTGCATTGTCATCCTGGAAGTGACCACTCCCACCAGGATAGAAATGAATGAAAAAAATGAATTAAATTCACCATAGAATGAAGGTAATCAGAATGGCTTTGTATTTATTGGCCTTTACCCTACCCTCTAAGGGGTTGAGTGGACCTAAACCATGCCAGGAAAATGCAGCCCACACCATAACAGAGCTGCCACAACCCTTCACCGTGGGAATCGGCTCAGGAATCACACCTGTGTGAAAGCACCTACTTTCAATATACAATGTATCCCACATTTACTTAAAGTGTTTCCTTTATTTTGGTAGTTAACTGTATATCTCAATACCTACAAATATGTGTGTAGGAATTTAAGTGCTTAAACTCAGCTTAAATTGCCCCATTTCTCCCACAGGCCCTTGGTACCTCAGCTCGCCCCACCCAAAATCCCAGAGGGGGAGAGAGTGGACTTTGATGTGAGTCTGTGTTCCATTATCAATATTCTGTGCCAAATATATTGCCTACAGTGTACATTCAGTGGTCTTTACCTGCTGTTGTTGCTATGGTGGATTAAACCCACTTGTCATTTAAAAATGATGTAATTGCCACAAACATTGTGATTGAAATAGCTGAAGCCAAAGGATTGACAGAGGGCGACTAAACACCCTGATTGTCTGTTGGCCTGCCACTGTCTCTGACAGGACATCCACAGGAAGAGAATGGAAAAAGACCTGCTGGAGCTGCAGACCCTGATTGATGTCCATTTTGAACAGAGGAAGAAAGAGGAGGAGGAGCTCATTGGACTGAAGGACAGGATTGTCAGTACATTTTCTTTCTTCTCTGTTAATTCATTTAAATTCATGTGGATTCTGTGATGTCTCTACACATGCACCCTGTTTTCCATTCAATTTGATCTTTAAACATCAAACCATTTTTAGGTGATAAATACAGGGGATAGACAAAATAATGGAAACATTGATGAATGTATTACTAATGAGTTGGGTCACTCTTTGCTTTTGGAACAGCTTCATCCCTTCTTGGAATGCTGTAATACAGGTTTTCTAATACAATGTTTCTAGTGGGATATTGGACCATTATTCAATAAGGAAAAGGAGTAGATTTCCACTGCCTTCATCTCTCAATGAACTGGAGGCTTTCTTTCTTGAAGAATGGTCCAATATCCCACTAGAAATCCCCCAAACTATGTTTTAAGTGAGAAGTCAAAGGTTTTGAGCTCATTCAAATGAGCACCAAAACTTGAATTTTACATATGCAATAACAAGGTTTTCCTGCACACAGCTTTGACACCTGCTACAGTGCTGTAGCTACACTATATGACCAAAAGTCAGTGGACACCCCTACTAATTATTGAGTTCAGGTGTTTCAGCCACACCCATTGCCAACAGGTGCATAAAATCCAGCACATAGCCATGCAATCTCCACAGACAAACAGAACAGACAAACAGAATTCAGAATGGTTTGTAAAGCGCTCAGTGACTTTAAACGCGGCACTGTCATAGGATGCCACCTTTGCCACAAGTCAGTTCGTGAAATTTCTGCCCAACTGTAAGTGCTATTATTGTGAAGTGGAAGCGCCTAGGAGCAACAACAGCTCGGCCACGAAGTGGTAGACCAATCAAACTCACAGAGCAGGGCCGACGAGTGCTGAAGCGCATAGCGCGTAAAAATTGCCCATCATCTGCTGCATCACTCACTACAGAGTACCAAACTGCCTCTGGAAGCACCATCAGCACAAGAACTGTGCGTCGGGAGCTTCATGGAATGGGTTTCCATGGCCGAGCAGCTGCACACAAGCCTCACATCACCATGCGCAATGCCAAACGTCGGCTGGAGTGATGTTAAGCAGGCCGCAACTGGACTCTGGAGCAGTGGAAACGTGTTCTTTGGAGTGATGAATCACGCTTCACTATCTGGCAGTCTGATGGACGAATCTGGGTTTGGCAGATGCCAGGAGAACGCTACCTTCCGGAATGCATTGTGCCTACTGTAAAGTTTGGTGGAGGAGGGATAATGGTCTGGGGCTGTTTCTCAGAGTTTGGGATAGGTCCCTTAGTTCCAGTGAAGGGTATTCTTAATGCTACAGGATACGAAGATATCTTAGCCAATTGGGCGCTTCCAACTTTGTGGCAATAGTTTGGGGAAGGCCCTTTGCTGTTCCAGCATGACTGTGCCCCTGTGCACAAAGCGAGATCCATAAAAACATGGTTAGACGAGTTTGGTGTGGAGGAACTCGATTGGCCTGCACAGAGCCCTGACCTCAACCCCATTGAACACCTTTGGGAGGAATTAGAATGCTGATTGCGAGCCAGGCCTTCTCGTCCAACATCAGTGCCTGACCTCACAGATGCACTTTTGGCTGAATGGGCACAAATTCCCACAGACACACTCCAAAATCTTGTGGAAAGCCTTCCCAGAAGAGTGGCAGCTGTCATAGCTGCAAAGGGGGGGTCCAACTCCATATTAATGCCCATGGTTTTAGAATGGGATGTCCAACAAGCTCATATAGGTGTGATGGTCAGGTGTCCACTGACTTTTGGCCATACAGTGTATGTTGGTCTACTGTACAAACAACATGTAGGCTACTCATCACTGAGCATGGGCGAGTTGCTTAGGATTCAAACCTTCTATTAAATAGCCTAATTCATACTCTTCAGAGGGATAATGAACCGAACAGTGGAATTACCGGGAATTTGGTTCAAGAAAACGACTAACAGTTTAAGAGTCGTGGAATATATTTTATGCTATCCATGTAGATGTGCCATCTTGCAGGCGATGAAACAGCTATAGTAATGATAGTAGAATTTTGTGGTTTTGAATGGGAGCCATTCTCAAAACCTTTAATATATATATGAATACTATGATTCTGATTGGGTAACAGCCATACATATATATCATGTATACGCATGGGTAAATCCTTCTCACTTCTACATATTTTTTCTTTTATATTAATTAGCCAAAAGACACAAGCTGCATAAACAGGAATCAACGTTAGTTCAGCACCAGAACTTCTTCTAATTTGTACCATCAGGAGTCCAAATTCAAATGGGATCTGTCAAGTTATGATATTAATGTCCAGACAATCGATCTGAAAGCCTGTGTGGGAGTTTGCTAAAGCAAAAGGACTTGTTTGCTTAGATCACAAGATTTCAAAAACTTAGTGGAATTGTTTTCTAACATACCCAGAAATGTATACGACCCCCCCACAAAAAAGAACGTGAGCGCAAATACAGTAATGATTAGTTGGTGCCATGATAACAAAGTTTTTAGCCAGGACTTGATTGTTGGGGAAAACATTTTAAAATCTTGGATTTGTTTTGAATGGCAGCACCACCCCAGGCGTGCGTGTATGTCCTGGTTTATTCCTTACATATATACTGTATATATATAGATATATCAAAGCTATTCTACCTTTGTCAAAGCACATTGCAGAGTAATTGTAATTGATAGATATGAAGACACCTGTGCAAACCGCATGTACACTATGTCCCTCTTTATCCATCAGGAGAGGCGTCGATCAGAGAGGGCGGAACAACAGCGCGTGCGAGCTGAGAAGGAGCGAGACAGACAGACAAGAATTGCGGTAAGAAATAGACCTCTCCTTGTGTCGGTGTTGGGACAGAAGCAATGCTAAAATGTTCACCTGGTATCAGTTGTGCCTGAGGCAAAGCTTCATGAAAGAATACAAATGAATGATCAACAATAACCCTGCCACAGTAACTGCAATGGTAAATTTGGGTTGTTAACCTCTCTTTTCCTCTTCCTCAGGAGGAGCGTCAGAGGAAGGAGGATGAGGAGGCCAAGAAAAGAGCAGACGATGAAGCCAAGAAAAAGAAAGTGCTCTCTAACATGGGGGCCCACTTTGGGGGGTTCCTGGCCAAGGTCAGAGCAGGCTTCATCTTTATAGAGATGCAAATTAAAGTCATACAAAGTTAGCCATCATAATGACATTGAAGTTAAAATAGCCTCATAAGTCAGTGATATTTACTTTTGTACTGAAGTAGAGTATACTTGTTTTTGTTTAAATCACATTAAAATCACTAACAAGAGAAACAGAGAAAACAGGTGAGCCAATTGTGTAATAAACTGCTTTTCAACTGATCAATTAATTTCTGAGGAACAATGAAAATCAGCACACCCTTGGGCTCTCCAAGTGAAAAAGTGAATGCCACTGTCATTATTTTTTTCAGATGTAGTAATATAATATAAGTATTTAACATGTATTAACCCTCCCAGTGCTGAGCAAATGAGTGACAGCTTTCAGTCAGTTTGTGCTTGGTGTAACCCTCACAATCTTAGGCGGAGCAGAGGAGGGGGAAGCGGCAAACAGGGAGGGAGATCAAGAGGAAGACTCTGACAGAGAGACGTGGACCCCTGGCCATCGACCACATGAGAGAGGATGGCCTCAAGTGAGTCTTTACTCAGCCCAGGCTCTTACTCTGTGTTAATGTAATGCAGTTTCCTGTCCATGTGTCACCATGGGAGATTTTGGTGTTTTAGGGAAGAATAGAAAATGAACTAAATATAAATGGTTCAAAGAAAACAATATCAAATTGTTCCATAATTATGTGTAGATATCACCCAAATGACACCCCACAAGCCAAGAGTCCAGCAACTGAGGGGCAGCAGAGGAGGCTGTTCTTTTTTAGCATAAGGGCTTTTCAAGAAGGATTAAAGCTGTTCTGAAGGCAAAATGTGGCCCAACTCCTTGTTAAATAATACTAATATATATTGTTTGGTGTTTCTATTATTCTGCCTACCCACTGTACTTACCAGCTAATTATGTAGCTTAGTGATTTCTGGAGCTACCACTTTATCTGATACTTTCCAGCTACCCACCCAGCTTGCTATTATCAGTAGCACAGATGGTTGCAAATCTGATGTAGCTAGTATTTGCCAACTGGATATGCCATTCCATTTTTCCTTAGTTAGCTACAGATTTCTAAAGTTGTCAGCTTGTTCACATAGATCTGGCTACCTTGTTCATTCCCCACATAAAATCTCTTGGCTGTGTTCTCTGGCATTTGCTAGTCTGTATTGAATATGTTTTTGTATATTTCTGGAAGCTTGTTTTCTAACTTTTTTAAACTGAAATGAAGTCAGCTGTTGAGCCATCCAACCATACCTTATCCTGTTAAGGTACTCTTCTATTATGTAGATGAGCGCCATGGTCTGGTATTGAATTGAGACTGTGCCAGTGCAGACTGTGACCAGCAGCCCATGGAGGGAGGGATTTATTCGGCTGGGTTGTCTGTGTCCCGTTGCACACCAGCGACCAGCCCTGGTAATTCGCGTACCCACAGTCTGCCATTATAAAGCTGCGCACGAATTGTCTTCCTTTGACTGTGCAAACTTAACTTGTAGACTGTGGTGTGAAAAGAAATGGTGGCTGACATCACGTGTTTCGGAGGAGAGCATGTGCTTGTCTAAGCTCTCCAGAATTGACAGCAGAGGATACAGTGAGCATGGCTTAGAATAAAACTGGGCATTCCAATTTGGGAAAAAAGGAGAAAAATCAGTTATTAAAAAGCACTCAAAAATTCAGAATAAACTTTATTATTGTCTTATGTTGTCCCTCTTATTGTAGGTATAACTGCAGTCAGTGAGGCTAAACAATCTTTATGTCAGTGTAGCTGGACATGTAATGTATATTGAATATGTACTGCACAGTATCAGGGGCCCAGATTCACATTTGTCCTATCGTCTCAGACGATTAAAAATTAAGAAGGACTACCTTCGATTTACAAGTGGTTGTTCTGCTGACGACTGTGAATTTTGGATTATTATTTGTATTTTTTATTAGCTAACTGTAACTATTTCTGTTTTACACTCACATCGTAACAAATACGTCATGCCCGGATATTCACATTTCCGATATTCAGTATTTCCAAAGTTCCAAATGGGAAAAGCGGCACATTGTCACTCGCATGCAGTCTGTGCTCACCGCGTTTGTTGTTGTTGCTATGCCAGCAGTCAAGGAATTTCGTGGATCGCAGCACATAGACACCACAGGGAGAACCAGCTAGTTAGTTAGCTAATTTTAGCGTTCACGGACATTGGATATCGATATCTGTGATATCTGATCATGTATTTATTGCTTACCAAGCCTTGAATTAGCAAGCAATATTCAGTGAGCCCTCCCGCCAGGCTGAAGAATCGCTGTGATTTTCCTGCAGTGATTTCTCATATCCGTCCTACAGTCCAAGCACAAATCATTCCCACATCCCTGCTCAGTTAAATCTAGGAATTATTAGCTAGCTATTACTTTAGCTGCCATACCACACACACACACAATTGGGAATGGAAAATCTCTCGTTCGAGTCCCAACTGGAGTGTATGTTATGATATACTGTACAGTCAGAGCACTAGTCACTAACGCCACCTGCGGGCACCCGTCAGAGCTTCACTGCTACACAATCCCATGAGCACACGCTGCACAAGTCAAACATAAATATCCGTGTAGAAAATAAATAACGTTAACCGTCGTGTCTATACGACATAGTGATTTTCAAATACGTGGAGATTTATTGAGGGTGCAAGTCCACCCCCACTAAAAAGGCTAAAACCTAAGAAAATCAGCTAAAATATGATTCAGAGAGCAGAGATCACACTTTCCAGGAAAATTGGAAGGTGAATAGACCAAGGACAAGTAACTTTTAGGAAGGACAAGTATCTTTTCTAAGATACTTGCCCTTTGACAAGTATGATTTTTACCATAATCTGGGCCCCTGCAGTATTAATCTGATTATCTTTATTAACTCTTATCTCTCCCAGGCAGCGAGCTCAGGAGATGTGGAATTGGATCTATGAGCTGGAGTCTGAGAAATTTGACTTCATGGACCAGATGAAGAAGCAGAAATATGAGGTGATTAAGAATGATTTAGGTCAGGATTCACAGAAAGATACAGTTGCATCTTTAAAATATTTAATATGCAGTGCAGTTTAATTGAAATTAAGAAGTTCAGCTAGCTTGCAAACAAAAACCAGTAAATGTGCATGCCACGAGCAAACGCTAGACCCTAGTGGGTCTGCTGGTTCGATATGACTTGACTTCTGTGCCATGACTTGACACAACAGGACTTCTGTGCCATTCATTGACTTTGCCCCATTGCTTTTTGCTACCTTTTTTCAGATTGTTGTTCTCTTGAACCGAATTTCTCATGCTCAGAAATTGTAAGAAAAATCTGTTTGTTTTTGTACACATTTAACATGTGCAGATATGTTTATTAATATGCTAATAGTAATGCCAGTATTTGCATGAAACACGTTTCCTAATTGTTTAATTTCTGAGAGCATGGTGTGGGCTTATTGTGTATTTTACACATTTACATGTATTATGTGCATGTTGCGTGTAGATTTCATTCTATACATAGTGTTCTCTTCTTGGTAATTTGTGCATATCTGAATAGTTAAACTCTAAACTTAAGATACAGATCAACTTATTTTATATATACAGAATACAACATTTTCTTTGAATAGCAGATGAATAACACATTCACATTCAAGACCATTTTTTAAACAGTATTTGGCTGCAATTGCAATTGTGTTACAGTTTATAACACAATTGTGTGTTATCAGTTGATGATTCAGTCTTTCACCTTACCAACACTAACACTGTTTGCCCTGTGTCACACATCTCTCTCCCTATAGTAAAAAGGTCCATGGCAAAGGCAAAGTCGGGGGTCGCTGGAAGTGAGGCGCCTCCCAGATGAAAGGACAGAAATCATAAATACAAGACAGACTGAATATGGGAACTGTTTTATCGGTTGTTTCAGGAAGATGGAGGGAAGGAGAAAAAAATCATGACCTCTTTTCCAACCAGTCTTTTTCTCTTTTCCTGCTTTTATTGCATGTCTTCAACCCTGAAATAATAGGATATGATGTGTAGATAATAAAATTGTACACATTTAATTTGGCATGTAATTCTGAATGTTTTTTTGGGAAACTGTGTAACAATTCATTATTTCAGTTCAGTATTCAATTCAATATTTGTGTGTGTAGTACACTTCGATGGAGTATGAGTATGACAGTCATTTATGTATACAGTCAGGTACAGAAATTTTGGCACCTTTGATGAAAATGAGCAAAAAAAAGACCATTACTGAGATGTATTGTATTTTTCCAACATGTGGAGAAAATATTTTACTTTATTTATGATTTATTGGAACCAAAATAACAAAATTTTCAAATTATACAGTGGAGTACAAAAGTCTGAGTCCACTACCAAGATATGTTTGTTTTCATCATTCATGAAAAACTAACACACAATTTTTACTCAGGAGAACAATTTGACCTCTAACTACTTCACTGAGCTCTGCTGACATAATTACAAACAGCTGCAAAAACTTTTGCAAAGGAAATGTCCTTTTTCAAGATGAATGCACCTGCAGTAGTGGACACATAGAGGACCATATTAATTACGTCAATATCCGGTATTAATTGACCAAAACAACTCACACTGTGTATTAGGAGTGTCCATGTATTAAAACTTACATTAAAAATAAGGTGTCACAACATTTTGAGGAAATGAAAGGCAATGGTGTGCAAACAAAATATTTATAAATATTTAAATTTCATACCATCCTTTCTCAGACAATTTTTTATTTATTTGTATCAGTGTTTTATGACATTCTTGAATAAGAAATGAGTAAAAATTGTGTGTTAGTTTTCGATGAACAGATCTTTGCAGTGGACTCAGTCTTTTGGACCCCACTGTACATTTCATTCCAATAAAGGTTTGACATTTTTTGGCACCCATGTTTTTAGTACTTGGTGCAGCCTCCCCAGGCAAGGATAACGGCACTGAGCCTATTTATATAATGTTTAATAAGGTTGGAGAAAACATTTGGTGGAATCGTGGACTATTCCATCATGCAGAACTTTTCAAGGTCCTTGATATCCTTAGGTTTGCTTTTATGGACGTCCCTCTTAAATTCAGACTACGTGTTTTTGATAGGGTCCGGAGACTGAGATGGCCATTACAAAACAATGATTTTGTTTGTTTGTTTTGTTTGTTTGTCTGTGGCAAAGTCCAGACACTTGAAATTGCTGGTTGCTCTAAGTAAGGGCTTTCTTCGTGCAACCCTTCCAAAGAGCCTGTTTTTATTGAGGTGGTATCTTATGGTTGATTTTGAGACTTTGTTACCCCAAGATGGAACTAAAGTCTACAGTTCTTGAACTGTAATCTTCCTCACTGTGCATAATGAAATTCTTTAAAGCTGAGATTAATTTAAATAAGTAGAATCTTATTGCAGATGTAACTTTGTTTGGTTTAATTTAAGAATAATCTTTAGCTTTTACCTACATTTTTCTGAAAAAGTATTACTCAATAGTATTACTCAATAAAAAGGTAAGAAAAATTAGAATAATTGTATTAGAATAAAACTATATCGTTTTCCCATATGTTTGAGCGTCAAATATAGCTTGTTATCTGTGTTGTTTATTTGAGCCTTTTTTGCTAATTTTCTATTTCAAGGTTGCCAATAATTCTGGACCTATCTGTATGTATGTGTGTATATATATATATATATATACACTCAGTGGCCACTTTATTAGGTGCACCTGCTCATTAATTAAATGATCTAATCAGCCAATCATGTGGCAGCAACTCAATGCATAAAAGCATGCAGACATGGTCAAGAGGTTCAGTTGTTGTTCAGACCAAAAATCAGAATGAGGAAGAAATGTGATCTAAGTTACTTTGACCATGGAATGATTGTTGGTGCCAGATGGGGTGGTGTAAGTATCTCAGAAACAGCTGTTCTCATGGGATTTTCACGCACAACAGTCTCTAGAGTTTATAGAGAATGGTGCGAAAAACAAAAAACATCCAGTGAGTGGCAGTTCTGTGGGCGAAAACACCTTGTTAATGAGAGAGGTCAGAGGAGAATGGCCAGACTGGTTCAAGCTGACAGGAAGGTGACAGTAACTCAAATAACCATGCGTTACAACAGTGGTATGCAGAAGAGCATCTCTGAATGCACAACATGTCAAACCTTGAAGTGGATTGGCTACAGCAGCAGAAGACCATACTGGGTTCCACTTCTGTCAGCTAAGAACAGGAAAGTGAGGCTACAGTGGGCACAGGCTCACCAAAACTGGACAGTTGAAGATTGTAAAAACATTGCCTGGTCTGACGAATCTCGATTCCTGCTGCGACATGTAGTTGGTAGGGTCAGAATTTGGCATAAACAACATGAATCCATGCATCCATCCTGCCTTGTGTCAACGTTTCAGGCTGCTGGTGGTGGTGCAATGGTGTGGTGAATGTTTTCTTGGCACACATTAGGCCCCTTAATACCAATTGAGCATCATTTAAATGCCACAGCCTACCCAAGTCTGCTGACCATGTGCATCCCTTTATGGCCACAGTCTACCCATCTTCTGATGGCTACTTCCAGCAGGATAATGCACTAGGTCACAAAGCACATGCCATCTCAAGCTGGTTCCATGAACATGACAATGAGTTCCGTGTACTCCTGTCACCAGATCTCAGTCCAATAGAGCACATTTGGGATGTGATGGAACAGGAGATTTGCAACATGAATGTGCAGCCGACAAATCTGCAGCAACTGCGTGATGCTATTATGTCAACATGGACCAGAATCTCTGAGGAATGTTTCCAGCACTTTGTTGAATCCATGCCACAAAGAATTCAGGCTGTTTGTGACACTACAGGTCAAAAGTTTTAGAACACCCACATTTTCCAGTTTTTACTGAAATTTAAGCAATTCAAGTCCAGGGAATAACCTGAAATGGTAAGCGGTAAACTGCCAGAGGTTTTAAAAAAAGTTTGAACTGAAATGAAACTGAAAAATAATGTAAATTTTTTGGTAGTGAGTAGTTTCCTACACCATCAAAAGGCACTTGGAAACTGGAGGAAACTCTGACAAGAAGAGGTCTGGCAGACACAAAGCCACAACAAAATCAGAAGACACCATTCACTCAAACACACTCATACCTACGGGCAATTTAGACTCAACTCCAATTAGCCTAACATGCATGTCTTTGGACTGTGGGAGGAAACCCATGCGGACAGGGGGAGAACATCCAAACTCCACACAGAAAGGCCCCGGCCTCGATCGAACCCAGAATCTTCTTGCTGTGCAGTGACAGTGCTATCCATTATATTACCAATATGTTGCTGATATAAAAGGCATTAAAATCAAGGCTAATATGTGAGTTTCCAAAGCAACATGAGAGATTTAACAGATCTTGTAAGTAAAGTAAAGTTTATTTATTTATTTATTTTGTAAATACTGTATTTACTAACACATGTGACCTTGTGTCTCTTAATATTTATGCAAGTTTAGAATTGTTGAGGCCCACAGATGCATCAGTCACAGAAATGGCTAAATGATTTAATGTGTCAAGGGGAACAGTGGCAAAAATCATACTGCAGGGGGCTGGCATAGCGTAATGGTCTATCCCGTATTTGGCTGGTCCTGTGGTGTGGCTGGTCCTATCAAGGATGCGCTTCGAAACCCGTCTATGCCAGACTGGCCCTGGCCATTAGCCTTGATCAGGGCGGCATTTGGCTGTCGGAGAAACTGAGAAAAATCTCAAACAAACAAACAAAAAAAACATACTGCATCAGGAAAGAAGAAAAGTGGTAGCTCACTGACAGGGATAGACACTTACCACAGAACTGAACCTACACCTTTGTGACCTAGTCTCAACAAACAAAAATTGTGAGCTTCACAAAGCTGATATTTATGGTAAGGATACCATTCGGAAAACGCTTGTAACAAAGGCCAATATGTAACAATGCTTAACCTGGTGTAATGAGCACAAAATCTGGACTTCTGAGCAGTGGAAGAAAGTAATATGTTCTGATGAGTCATCTTTTACTCTTTTTGCTACATGTGGACAGGTTTGTAAAAGCCTGCTCTTCATTCCATTGTTGGCCATGGTTTGTTCATATAGATCAATGCTCACATGGATGGGTTATTTGAGTGTATTAGCTGTAGAGTTGGAGACATGTAGTAATTTATATTGTGTTGCTGAAAAGGGTAGGAAATGTGCTAGATTGGGGCAGCTCCTGGATACTGTAGTAAAATCTATCCTGGCTAAGAGAGGAGGAAGAGGTTGAGTTTATTTGAGCATATACTTGTAATAATCACATTCACAAACAAAATGATTTATTAATTATATTTGTAGAAATACTTGCATAATGCTAAATGTAATTGTACTTTAGTTAACTAATGTGGAATTTCCTCCTCTCTTACATACTTTTCCATGGAGCATATACATTCTTGTTACTAAACACTTACAAATCTGAATACTCAAACAAAGCCATATGATAACTGGGGCTTACACTGATGGGATAAAACAAAATGTATGTGTAAAAACATGTAATATGTAAAACATTTGCTTCAACAATATACACAAACACACCCTTCCCCCATAACACAGTGGTTAGCTAGGTAACAGGTTTGGAGCTGTTTTTTCATACGTCTTTACAACTAGCAAAACAAATATTATCAAGGCAGACTGCCCCGTGTCCTGTCTATATCTGTCTCTCTAATTCCCAGCTCACATGTTCAGCTAAGCCTAAGGCCAGGTTGGCACAAGGATAAAGTTAGCCATGTCCTCAATGAAACAGAAGGAATTAATCTTGTTCTCAGTCACCACCGACTTCATTAGGAATCACAACAATATAAATAGTCACTCTAAACTAATAGAAACCATCTAGATAGCCAGCAAATGAATATACAGCCGTGACCAAAAGTTTTGAGAATGTATTGGTTTTCACAAAGTTTGCTGCTTCAGTGTTTTTAGATCTTTTTGTCAGATGTTACTATGGTATACTGAAGTATAATTACAAGCATTTCACAAGTGTCAAAGGCTTTTATTTACAATTACATTAAGTTTATGCAAAGAGTCAATATTTGCAGTGTTGACCCTTCTTTTTCAAGACCTCTGCAATTCGCCCTGGCTGATGGCAGCCCATTCTTGCATAATCAATGCTTGGAGTTTGTCAGAATTTGTGGGTTTTTGTTTGTCCACCCGCCACTTGAGGATTGACCACAAGTTCTCAATGGGATTAAGGTCTGGGGAGTTTCCTGGCCATGGACCCAAAATGTCGATGTTTTGTTCCCCGAGCCACTTAGTTATCACTTTTGCCTTATGGCAAGGTGCTCCATCATGCTGGAAAAGGCATTGTTTGTCACCAAACTGTTCTTGGATGGTTGGGAGAAGTTGCTCTCGGAGGATGTTTTGGTACCATTCTTTATTCATGGCTGTGTTCTTAGGCAAAATTGTGAGTGAGCCCACTCCCTTGGCTGAGAAGCAACCCCACACATGAATGGTCTCAGGATGCTTTATTGTTGGCATGACACAGGACTGATGGTAGCGCTCACCTTTTCTTCTCCGGACAAGCTTTTTTCCGGATGCCCCAAATAATCGGAAAGGGGATTCATCAGAGAAAATGACTTTACCCCAGTCCTCAGCAGTCCAATCCCTGTACCTTTTGCAGAATATCAGTCTGTCCCTGATGTTTTTCCTGGAGAGAAGTGGCTTCTTTGCTGCCCTCCTTGACACCAGGCCATCCTCCAAAAGTCTTCGCCTCACTGTGCATGCAGATGCGCTCACACCTGCCTGCTGCCATTCCTGAGCAAGCTCTGCACTGGTGGTGGCCCGATCCCGCAGCTGAATCAACTTTAGGAGACGGTCCTGGTGCTTGCTGGACTTTCTTGGGCACCCTGAAGCCTTCTTCACAACAATTGAACCTCTCTCCTTGAAGTTCTTGATGATCCGATAAATGGTTGATTTAGGTGCAATCTTACTAGCAGCAATATCCTTGCCTGTGAAGCCCTTTTTGTTCAAAGCAATGATGACTGCACGTGTTTCCTTGCAGGTAACCATGGTTAACAGAGGAAGAACAATGATTTCAAGCACCACCCTCCTTTTAAAGCTTCCAGTCTGTTATTCTAACTCAATCAGCATGACATCCTTAGCGTTCCCCGACTCACACTGACTCCTGCCTTGTTTGTTCTGTTCCTTTGTATGTCTGTTGGTTGTTTATTTTCTGTTTATTTTTACCCTTAGTCTACCTGTATTGTAAAGCACTTTGGTTGACGAGCGTCATGTTAAATGTGCTATATAAATAAAATTTGATTGATTTGATTGATGACAGAGTGATCTCCAGCCTTGTCCTCATCAACACTCTCACCTGTGTTAACGAGAGAATCACTGAAATGATGTCAGATATTCCTTTTGTGGCAGGGCTGAAATGCAGTGTAAATGTTTTTGGGGGGATTAAGTTCATTTTCATGGCAAAGAGGGACTTTGCAATTAATTGCAATTCTTCTGATCACTCTTCATAATATTCTGGAGTATATGCAAATTGCCATCATAAAAACTGAGGCAGCAGACATTTTGAAAATTAATATTTGTGTCATTCTCAAAACTTTTGGCCATGGGTGTAGTACCTAATACCTAATAAAAGCTATCTAGCCTGCTGATAATCGACATCTACATTGCCTGTTGCCTGATCGATTGTTCTGTGCTACTGAGTCAAGTTTGTTCTTGTTTGTACAGAACTTTGTTGTGCTTTCACTACTTATGATATTACTTTGGTGTTTTAACTCTAAGAATGAAAGTGGATTTGCTCTTTAGGTTCTAACTTTTGTCACCGTTAGGGGACAGAGAGGTAATTTTTCATGTTGTCCTCCGTCTAGCTACGGCTAGTTGGTTGAACAGCGAATTCACATTACATTGAACTGACAAGAGTTTTTTTGTGTAACTCCTACGAGGTTAAAGCGCTGGCTTACTGCTGGCCTACATGCTAACGTTCGCTATGTTAAGTCAATGTAACAAATGCTAAAGAGCGGTTGGTTAAACAGACGGTATAATATTTCCTTTGGTTTTGATTAAACTATTTTGTCTCTGGACAATGTATTTTATGTTTCTACATTATTGTGATGATTTCAAATGTATACTTTGGTTGTTTTAAGCACTTTTTCATGATGCTACTTGATATAACTTTTCTCCAATAAGACACCATTATACATGGTGCACAACATGAATGCTGTTGAAACATGCAATGTTTGAAACATGTTCCAGCAGTTTTCAGAATTTTCTTTTGAGATGTTTGTAAGATTTCTGTTGTTGTACAACCGAGATACTGTTTAACAGATTATACATACCTTTTGCTAATGAACCTCACAGTTCATTGAATATGCATGAGTGTAAGTTTTGGCCTTGTTTATATATACAGGTCAGGTTTTTTGAATGGAGTTGAATTCTTCAATTTGATGGCGAGCTATCCCATGAGACTTTCAACCTAATTGCATGCAGAAGATCAAGTCTACAAGGAGAACTCTTTCACCTTTCACATTCACTCACCCCACCTTGCCAGTGTGGTAGGACTAAGCTAACCATTCTCATTGCCAGAGTGTGGCTGGACAGCAAACAACATCATTAAATTGACCCTGTGTCATTTGCAGCTTAGTTGACTATCGGTGAATGTTACAGATGATTGATTATTATTGAAATGGTACATGTAAACAGTGATCCCCTGAACTGATTTTGGATCCATTTTGAGGTTTATATAAATTCTAGTACAAACAGTATTAGACTGGTGCACCCTAGCAACTAAAAGCTATTGGTATATTAATACCTGAGTATTTTATTTGATCCTTACCAGAATATTTTATTTGATCCCAGGTTTTAGTTATTGTTAGACACATTTCTTACATAAATGCTGGCTCTGACATTTAAACTTACTTCCTTGTCTCATGTGTGTTCATTCATTATTATTATCCAGTAATCCCTCTTCCTCCCTTCGTAATCTAGTATCTTCTGATGTAGCTGGTCCATACTCTCACAATTTAGCATATGCTGCACATGAGCATAGTAACGTTACCCTAGTTCTAGCCGTCATTTCACTGGCTACTAATTACCTATAGGACTGAGTTCGTTATGCTCCTGGCTTTCAAAGCCCAAGAAATTATCTTTTACCAGTGTATTTAAATAATCTGCTTTTACCATACAAGCCTACAAGGTCACTTCGTTCCCAAGACACAGGCTATCTGGTAGTTCTGAAAATTTCAAATAAATTCTCCTTACTGTCACCTCTCAACAGCTGTGACCCCACTTTCCTCAGGTGCACTCTTGATGGGTGGGTCTATTTCTTGCCCCTCTCATGACTGCTTAGATTCTCTATCTCTGTCTCTACTAGTTATGCTGCCATAGTTAACCCCTGGCAGGGTCACCTGTTACCCCCATATTTAATCTGTCCCTATACACATGCATTGTTTCTCTAATTGCTCATATTTGTTTCTGTCCCCCCTCTCACCACTGGGGCGCCTGCCCAGCCTACTCCACCTTAAGAACCCGCTACTGGACGAATCTTAAGAACCGAATCTACCCACCTGGCACCTGTCCCAGCCTGCCACCCCAGCACAGGAACACTGCTTCCAGCTGCATTGAAAAAAATCAAGTCCCTAATTATTTTGCAGTCATTGACCGCTGTTGGTCATTATAAAATCAGACCCTGAGCCAGCCAGAGGAGGATGGAGACCTTGGGCTAAGACTTCTTCCTATTTGTTCCACCTAGGGAGTTTTTTCTTGCAACTGTTGCTTTAGAGATGCCTTTGTGGGGGTTCAGGCTGGGGTCTGCTGTAAAGCGTATTATGACTAATGGTTTGTAAAATGTGCTATACAAATAAAGTGGGTTCATAATTGGCTGCAAGGTTGAATACAAATAGTAACAGTAGGAGGGGTCATACCTGACCTAGGTGCTGTGGGCAGCGGAGTCCAGCAGGGATCAGTGCTGGGACCTTTTCTTTAAAAGCTTTTCCTTATTTACATTAATGATCTTAATAGGGATGTAGGGGCAAATTAGATAAATTTGCAGATGATACCAAATTTGGGGGTTTAGCAAACAATTTGGTATCGACTAAAATAATTAAAAAATGAGGTAATCCAAACAAAATCCAGAAATAGGCTAAAACATGGCAGATGACATTCAGTGTTACTAAATGTAAAGCTATGCATGTGGGAAATAAAAATATAAGATAGGAGTATTTTATGGGAGGAGAAAAATGATAATGTGTTCAATTTGAAAGACATTCAAAGGATTTGAAAGGTTGCTGGGATACATAGCCAAAAGTATGGACTATAAATCAATGGAGGTTATATTGGTGTTATTTAATGCCTTTGTCAGAACTCACTTAGAGTACTGTGTGCAGTTCTGGGCACCATGTTACAAGAAAGATATAGAAGCTCTTGAAAAAGTACAAAGAAGGGCAACTAAATTGATACCTGATATGAAAGGTGTAAGTTACGAAGAAAGACTTAAGATACTTAATCTATTCAAACATAGAAAATCGAGACTACAGGGGGACCCTAAGGTCTAGAAATTCATAAAAGGGATTAACAAAGTGAATTACTAAAGATTTTTTAAAATGGGTTCTGTTAGCAGAACAAGAGGGCACATGTGGAAATTAGTTAAAGGCAAATTCTGCAAAATTCTGTATATCAGGAAGTATTTTTTTTACACAGAGAGTTGTCAACATGTGGAACAGCTTGCCAGGTCAGGTAGTTGAAGCAGAAACATTTGGGGTATTCAAGTCCAGGCTTGATACAATACTGGATATTATTTAGACTAGGAAATGACGAACCTTGATAGGCCGAATGGCTTTTTCTTGTCATTATCTATACTTATGGTCCATTCATGTTCAAAATGAATGGATACTGCCCCAACAGTAGTGTTAGTCCTTAATAACTGTAGCCAGTAAAAGGTGTTTTCTGGTCTCAACAAATGTAGCTTCTGTATAATATAACTGCATGTAGTAATGCCATTTGAAATATAATAATCTAGACACTCTGTGTGAGCATGTGCAGTATGTCTGGAAGCATGAATTCACAGGTAGCAGAAAACAAGCTTACAGTTTACTGGACAAATGGCCACCCTATTTAGTATTGTAAGGGTTACTAGGGTAATCATAGGTCAGAAAGGGTCAATAGGTTAATTATAAGTATGGCAAGGGATAATAGGTTAAGTATGGTGTGGGAAAGGTTAGCTAATAGGTTAAGCATTAGTATGGTATGGCTTAGGACAGGCATGATCTGGTAAGGTATAATAGGGTTGACAAAGAAATGGTAAGGGAGAATGTATGTTAGAATGTATGTGTGTAAGGAATGCAGTTTCTTTTTGGAACTCTCATAAATGATGAGCATGAATACGTTTTTGTGTGCATGCGAGGAGCATGTTTATGACTGGGGGTGTATGCATACGAGTGTGTATGTGTGTGTGTGTGTGTGTGTGTGTGTGTGTGTGTGTGTGGTGGCAAACAGGAAGCTTCTTTCTGTATAAACATATAAACCTACAGTATGATAGAGCACTGTTTTATTTCCAAAATGTGTTCAAATGTAATCAAAACTCTCTTGTCCATAGTCTTGTCCTTCGTTCATTATTTATCTATTTTCCTCCTCTTCTTATCCTTTTTTATTTTCCTCATTCTTCTGCTTCGTCATCATTATTTCAGTGTAATGGTAGCCAGGGTTTGGCATAGGATATATTTTTGTTATCAATCTCATATGTATATATAATATTTTCATGCAATTTAGCCACTCATAAATGTTTTTTTAACAAGCTAGCTGTAGCACTCAATGGAAATTTCATCTTACCATCCTTCTCGTAACATCTGCAAAGTGATTTATTGAGGTTCACAACCACACATGTTGCATATTGATTACTTCTATGATACATGTAAATGTGTTGAGAGTAACAAACCAATAGATTTTACGAAACATCAGCCCTTCCTCTTCTCTACACATGCATACACAAAGAGACATATGTGCAGACAAAAAGTATTGCTAGCGATGGGGTCCCTTGAGGACGGCGTCCACCTCCTCTTCCAGCTGGAGGGTATGCCACTGGGCAATAGGGCGCCTGGGATTGGCCAACATATCTGACCAATGGTGGAGCCCCACTCCTGAGGCACCATAGCCAATGAATGTTTTGCCAATGGCATCGTTGCTCCCCAGTTTGTCATAGTCATACACTGATAAGATAACTTGCATTTTCTACATGGAAAGAGAGAAAGGGGATTAGTAATGGACTCAGACTAACCGAATATGTAGCTACAGATATGGAATTATGAGTGCTCAATGTTACCTGTATCTGCTCAAAGGGGACCTCAAAGCTGAAGCTTTCATTGAAATAGGGATTGAGAGTATTTTTCTTCACTGTTGTCTTCTTCTTCTTAATCCGTTTTCCATTGTGCTGCAACACAACCTTCACAAAGGGATCTGTGAGGAAGAGAAAAGGGCATTTTCAGTGGCTGGAATTCATGAATTGAATTAATTCCCTGAATTGAAATGGAATTGATCCCACCCCGTAATGCTGTAATCCTGCTAGGCACCAAGAAACAAACGTTCACCCAACAGAGCGATCACAGATGAAACCATTGAACCACTGAAGCCATTGAAATGACGACAAAGTGATGGTAACTGAATAAAGGATAATGATGTTCCACAAGGGCAAGACTGTGGAGCAGTGGCATATGATTCAGCGCCACAGAGCCATAGACTTCTATTTCTATGGTTGGACAGTGGGGTGTTGCTGTTGTACCCTTGAGAAAGATACTTTATCTCGACTGCACCAACATCAATTAGGCTGTACAAATGGTTTACACAACATGTAAGACCATGATGAAGGAATCATGTTTTCCCTGGATACGGGTGTTATTAGGTTTTAAACTGTTCACTATAGAAAGGGGGTTTGCACAGGTGCATGAGGGACCTATCACAATACATTTTGTATGCATATGCTAAAAATATTTTTTTGATGCTACTTTTTGACTACCATGTTGGTTTGTTTATGATTATGGTTAAACCCGACAACTGTAAGACAGTAAGATGTACAGATGGAAGCTAGAAAGATGCATGGCGGGAGGAATGTGGAGAGGATGTTACCTGATAGACCACCAACATCCATCTTCTTGAGGTTTTTGGCCTCCATCACGTTGACGGTGAGTTTACCAGCTGTTGGGACATAGCGTAGAGAGATACAGACGTCACCCAGCCTCTCTTGCTGAGGAGAGAAACGGATAAGAGATTCAAAACGCAGTTCTGAGTGGATGCTGGACTCAAAAAGAGAGTGATGGAGGATGGATGTGATGAAAAGGATGTGATGGAGTGCGAGAATCCTCCAGCCAACCTTGGAAGTGTAAAGAGGCACCAATGCATAAACACAAGAGAAAGTGACTGTAAAGTCCTAAAGATGTGCATTAGCTCCCCACCTTCTCTTTCTCTCCGTTTTCCAGATCCCTCCATTCCTGGAGTGGCTTCCCTAGGTCCACACTGTTCATGGGGATTTTGATCTGGCCGATCACATCATGTTTGGAGAAGCGGTCAAAGTCGTAGACCTGCAGAACCAGGGTTTGCCCACCCAGCTCTGCATAGGGGATCTGACAGAGAGTGGGAGGGAAACGGGTCATCACCCGCAACACATGCACTGACACATGAGTGTTCATTTACAATTGTATGTGACTTCCCTAAGGGAATAGAGTATAGTATGCATAAACATTAGAGTGAGATGAGTTTTTAAAATTCTATACCTTAGGGTTGGGTTGGGAAATACCATTTTGCACAGAACTTGACTTCATTAAAAAAATCAACCTCTCTCATGTGTGAATGATTAACTAATTAATGATTGATTAATTAATCATCACCTGCCACAAGAGTTCCCCCAACAAAACAACTTGGAAACACTGGTTTGCATCAAAGTAAAAGCGATTGTTTGTAGTGCTCCAAAGTTAATAAACCAGCTAATGAACTAGATGTCAAGTGTGAACCAAAACCAACATGGTGCACCAGCTCACTGCACTGACAGAATGCTCCAAAACAGTGACAGCAACAAACTGGCAACCCTGCAGAGAAAGGACTTACCGAGACCATACCAAGACATAGAGGTAAATGCCAAAATAAAGGAAATGCTTTAGTAAATGAGGGATACAAAGTATATTTAAAGAAGGTATTTAATTAAGCAATTAACTTTCCATCATGCTTAGAGTCATGTAAAAAATGCTAGACAGGCTCAGTTCCCCATTATTTTTACTACCATGGCTAGAAGAAGAGGTCTCAGTGACTTTGAAAGAGGGGTGATTGTTGGGGCATGTTTGGCAGGAGCTTCAGTGAGGAAGACTACTCAACTTGATGTTTCATGAGGAACAGTGGCTAAGGTGATGTTGGTATATAAGGTCAGGAAAAGACATCATCAACTAGGGACAACTGTGGTCAAAAGTGCATGCTCTTCAACCGTGATGTTCCTGCATTGGTTCCTGCATTGAAATGCAATGCAAAATAACAAAACAGATGAGCAATTCAGTTGCCTGCAAATATAGATCTAGGGTGTGAACAGGCAGTTTCATCAAGAAGAGTCCGTCGAGAACACAGAGAGGGATATTGTGGTCAGGTTGCAGTGCATAACTCCCTTATTACACCTAAAAATGCATGCAAGTAAAGTGCAAAGAACACAGGCATTGGTCTACGGAGCAGTGTAAGAAAGTAACATGGCGAGATGAGTCATACTTAACCCTGTTCTCAACAAACGGATGAGTACATGTGTGGCACACGCCAAAAGAAACCTATAGGCTCAAGTGTTCGTTTTCCCATGGTGAAGGGTTCTGGCAGCTCTTATGGCGTGGGGTGCATTTTCCTGACAAAGTTTGCCACTTAGGGGCAAGATAAACAGCAATAAATACAAAGACATTCTGAGTGATCAGCTTCATTCTATGTGTGAAGCATTTCTATCCTGATGGGAGTGGTCTCTCCCAGGGTGACAATTCCCATCCACAGGGCACAGGTGGTCACTGAATGGTTTTATGAGCATGGAAATGATCAAAACCATATGCCATGGATGTGTGAGTCACCAGATCTCAACCCAACTGAACACTTATGGGAGATTCTATAGCGGGGCCTGAAACAGTGTTTTCCTCCACCATCAACAAAACACCAAATGATGGCATTTTTCATGGAAGAATGGTGTTGCATCCCTCCAGTAGAGTTCCAGATACTTGTATAATCTATGCGAAGGCACATTAAACCTGTTCTGGCAGCTCGTGGTGGCCCAACGCCCTATTAAGACACTTTATGTTGGTGTTTCCTTTATATTGGCAATATATTATTATATATTCCTTCATATATTCTTTTATATTGGCAGTATTCAATTACCTGTATATTGATAGATGTAATTAGCTTTGGCAATGTGTAAAATTGTGTCAGTTGCCCTTTCATTTTTATGTTTGAGAGAAAATAGCATCCTCATTAGTAATAGAAAACTGAGTTTGATGGTTAGGGATTTATACATTATGTCATATCCAATAAACTGTCAGGCAAGTAGGATTTTTGTCAAATTTAGGGTGTAGCAGCTCTGAAGCCAAGGTCTACTATTAATTATCCCCTTATAACAGGTTATCCCTCTGAAAGATAACCCAAGGGAACAAGGAACAGAATAATCCTAAATGGCTAGTACTGTCTAGTAATATTTGACTAATTTAAATCATTCATTATTATTATGTTAGTGTTTCCTTTATTTTGTTAGTTACCTGTAGATTACAACACAAACTGCCACAGGCTCAAAGAGTGCTATAGAGAAACCATCCACGCAGACATTACACAGACCTTGAAAATGAAAGTCTCATTGAAAACAGGGCAGAGATTCTTTCGCTGGATCTTGGTCTCAAACTTCTTCTTCTTGTCGGAGAGCATGTAGACTTTGACGTAGGGGTCAGAGGTCCCCCCGATATCCATGGCAGCCAAATCCTGGCCCTGGAGGATCCCCACTATAAGCTGGAGGAGAAGACCACGAAGGGGAGTTAGCAATAAGGTCATCACAGATACTCTCCACTGAGGAAGGGACATGGATACTCTGCACCAAGGAAGGGACACAGATATTCTACACTGAGGGGAGGACACAGATACTCTATACTGATGGAGGGACACAGATACTCTACATTGATGGAAGGGCAGAGACACCTGGGAGTCAGTGAAGTTATAGTCCAGGGTAAACTCCAGCTTCCCCAAATTCTCCCGCTCCTCCTTTCCCTTTCCCTCTTTCTTGTCTCCATCTTCCTGTAGAGGAGAAAGAGAGGACAAACATTTGCATTATAATGATAATGACGACAAAAATGAAGATGATAATAAATGCAATTTCACTATTAATTAAATAAACAGAGGTGCCACTTCATTGAGGAGAGGCCCTCCTTACATTAATTATTCTCCACACCATGCTGTCTTTCTTCAGCAGTTAGTCAGAAAATTATATCTGCTAACTCTGCTGCCCAATAAAGCAAATCACAAACCTTTTTTTGCTCCTTTTATTCTATGGGCCACAATTCCCTTTAAACCATATTTACATAACAGTAACATATGCCATTTGATGTCGTTTCTCCTGGACAGCACTGTGGTGAACCACAGCATTATTAAGAGTTTTGACCTAGAACAAATCTTTGACCAGTTTTTTCATCCTCTCACCTTTTTGTCGCCCCCTTCACCTTCTCCACCTCCCCTCCCTTTATGCCCTCGTTTTCTCTCCCGCACTTTCTTGGGCTTCTTCTTGGTGATGCACTTCTTAAAGATGCAGAAGGTGAGGCAGCCCACCAATGCCAGAACTACCACCACGATTGCCCCCACCGCCCACATGGGGACTGCAAGCCACAATACAGAGTGAACACCAGCCTAGCATCAACATGCAGGGAAAGGTTTAAGGAATACAAGCAGGCAAGCAAGTAGGGAAGGACTGTTTCATACATAATTTGGACCAATTTACTCCCTAAAATTAGCAACACAGTAATGTATTGTTCTTTTTATGAGTTGAATTCTTAATATATTTAATTTGACATAATTTTGATAACTGTAAATATTCCTTACAGAACATTGGTATGGATTTGGAAATAAACTTTGTTTTATAGACGTGCCATGGAGGTCACTTAAAACTTTTTTTTTTAGGAAAACTGCAGCACACCAATAAAGCACAATATTGTTGTAGATATGATGATATGTTACAGTAGGCTAACTGTACTGAAGACATTGTTCATAGAAGGATAGAATATACAGGTAATCATGGAAGCATAAAAGAAGGATTTCTGCTTCTTCATGCATAGAGGAGTGGGAATGGGGAGAGGGCTACTGTCAAGGAGAGGTGAATGAAGGAAAGGAAATAGATTGACAGAGATGGACTTACGTTTATGCGTATGATCTAAATGATAGATAATCCATGGCAGAAAATAAGGAGATGAAATGAGGGAAATATATGATGGAAGGTTGAGATGATTGAAATGAAAACACACAATGCACTTTGCGAATCATTTTGGCATAGGCGTAAAGAGTTGGGGGGAGGCAGGGGACATGTCACCCCCAATATTCAAAACAATCATATTGGTATCCCCCAATCATTTGTAGATATAGCATTCCCTTTCATTATGTCCCCAATATTTAATAAGTGGTTATGCCCTTGCATTTGTGTTCTGCATAATGTCACCCTGTCAATTACAGTTATTCCTGTTCCCAAAGCCTAGGATGCCTTCAGGTTATTGGACAGGTGGACTTGCCTACGTGCACACACTTGCTCAGTTCCAATCATGGCAAATGTATTGCATTTCATTTGTCAGGTCAGGTATAAAGGCTCAGCCTGTTTTATGACTTGGCTTGGAGATATCTGATGGGCCTAACACTCTCCGGGTGTATACCATTTTATGTTTGGTGGTACTTTTACTGTTTCACTTCTGTTTGAACCCCAATAAGGGGAAAAAACGCCCGTGGACCAAGTTAACACTGTACATTTTTACCGTTCCACAGTTCTTCACAGAAACTATGACTATATCACTGCAGAACAATGGGTTTATGATTCCCTGATGTGGAAATCAAAGCATCATTCTATACAAGACCACTATGATACTGATTAAAATACAGCTGTGATAGGATGACATGTTAGTCATATAAAGTGTAGCCCAGTGCAGCACAATGTCACACATTTTGGTGGTGCTTTATATTGCACTGGAGTCCAGTACTTGTGTATCGTGCAGAGCAGTTTTTTACAAAGAGGATCACAGTCTGGTGGAGTTTAATACCCATATGTAGTGCAGAGCAGTGGTACACACTGAATCACAGTGTGGTGGAGTTCATTACTCATATGTAATGCAGAGTGCTCCACAATGAATCACAGTGTGGTGAAGTTCAGTAGTCATATGTAGCGCAGATCAGTGTTACACAGTACATCACAGTGTGTTTGTACAGTCAGTACTCACGTGGCAGTCTGTCCGGCTCATTCGTGAACTTGTTCTTCATGTTCATGTAATTGTGACTGGGATAGTGTGCATGCGGGGGAGCGGCTGGTTCTGGTTCCAGCTCAGACCGCTCTGCTGCCTGCCGTCGCCGGACTTCCATGGCCAATCGAATCGCAGCTCAGCTACAAGGGGGGAAAAAAGCCAGTGTGGGATATGTGCTGCTGCTCAGGTTGATGCTTGATTTGTGTTGTCAACCACAAAGTCCAAAGTCTTTCTCTCACAGTGTCAGTGTTAATGCATTGTGGATTCTTACCTGAAATTCAACAAAATTCTCCCTTCTTCTCTCCCATCCTGGGCATTATTTATTTCTTAATCTCTGCCTTTCTGTCTTCCTCCACATCCTTTGGCTCAGCTCTAGGTACACTAGTACATGTGAAATCACTTCCCTTGATTCTAATTCAAATACTTAATTAGGTTAATGTGGCAGATTATGATGTATAAAATGATCGCTTATAGCTATATAATTAGTTTTTTTTCTCTTGAGTCACATAATATACCAAACAATTTAAAGAGGTAAAAATATTTTTAATGTGCAACAAAAAATTAAGAAAATTGAAAAACTGTTATCTTCTCAGTATTCAAAGTATTCTCCCCCCCCAATCAATACCTTGTAGAAGCACATTTGGAAGCAATTACAGCTTTGAGTCTTCTTAGGTATGCTTGTAACAGCTTTGCACATATGGATTTTGGGAGTTTTGTCCATTCTTCCTTGCAGATTTGCTCAAGCTCTGTTAGGTTGGCTGGGGTACATCTGGATTGCAATCTTCAAGTCTCTACACAGAGTCTTAATTAAATGCAAATCTGAGTTTTGGCTTTGTCACTCAAAAACATTTACCCTCTTGTTTATTTATTATGTTTATGTATTTAGTTCCACACTGCTTTAAAAGCAGAGGACATAACATAACAAAAAAATCACATAAACAGTGCGGGATGGGACTAGAAACCCAGAGAGACTTATATGGTGCCTCACCCTCATCAGTGAAAACAAAGCAAACAGGTAAACAAAATAAAACAAGCAACAAGGAACAAAAAAAACAAAAAACAAATAAACAAACAGACAAAAATAAAGAAAAAAAAGAAAAAACAAACAAACAAGACAAAACAAAAATATTTAAAAAAAAAAAGAAAACAATGAAGTGTGTTTGTGTGTGTGCATGTGAGTTAGTGCATAAATGCAAGCATGCATGTGTATGTGTGCATTGTAGCCTAATTACTGGCTTGGTTAATCAGAAAGGTCCTTAAGTTCTTCTTGTAAATGTTGAGAGAGGAAGATTCTAAAGCAATGTTATGATGATTGTTCCAGGTTATTGGAAAAATCCAGTAAAAGGTTTGGGAATGGAATCAGGAATATATGTATATTTGTAGATAAAGGTGCACCTTTGGTATGTATTCATCTGAAAAATTGATAATGTCTTAAGTTTTATGAATAGGGGTGCAGAGGTATCAAGTCATTAACTCCTCTCTTTCCTCTGGCTCTGTCCCCTCTTCCCTCAAATGTGCTCATGTTGTCCCCCTCCTCAAAAAACCCTCTCTGAATCCTGCTGTTATTTCAAACTACCGACCTGTCTCTCTCCTCCCATTCCTTTCCAAAACGTTAGAGTGGGCTGTCTATAACCAACTGTCTGCTCATCTCTTACAGAATGACCTGCTTGATCCCAACCAATCTGGGTTCAGAGCAGGCCACTCCACAGAGACCGCTCTCCTTGCTGTCACTGAGGCTCTTCATGGGGCTAAGTCCCAATCCCTTAGCTCCGCCCTACTCCTTCTCGACCTGTCGGCGGCATTCGACACCGTGGACCACCGGATCCTGCTCTCATCTCTCGTCGAGATGGGAATCTCTGGATCTGCGTTGACATGGTTTGAGTCCTACCTGGCTGACCGGTCCTACCAGGTGGCCTGGAGAGGATCCCTCTCCTCTCTCCACACCCTCTCTACCGGAGTCCCGCAGGGCTCGGTGCTAGGCCCCGTCCTATTTTCTCTGTACACCAAGTCACTTGGCTCTGTTATTTCTGGTCATGGTTTTTCCTATCACTGTTATGCTGATGACACACAACTGTTCCTCTCCTTCTCTCCATCTGATACCCAGGTCCCGGCACGGATCTCTGCATGCCTGGCTGACATCTCTGCCTGGATGTCCACCCACCACCTGAAGCTGAACCTGGGGAAGACTGAGCTGCTCTTCCTCCCAGCGAAGGGCTCCCCGATGATTGATGCGTCAATCACCGTGGAAGGCTCCATAGTGTCTCCGTCCCAGTCGGCCAGGAGTCTTGGGGTAACCCTGGACAACCAGCTGTGCTTCTCGAGCCATATTCTCGAGCGATCACTCTGACCTGCCGATTCTCCCTCCACAACGTCCGGAGGATCCGACCGTTCCTCACCCAAGAGGCCACTCAACTCCTGGTCCAGGCCTTGGTAATCTCACGTCTGAACTACTGCAATTCCTTGCTGGCAGGCCTTCCAGCCTCCGCCATCAAGCCACTGCAACTAGTCCAGAACACTGCCGCTCGTCTGGTGTTCAACCAGCCGAAGTTCACCCACGTCACCCCTCTACTCTCCTCTCTGCACTGGCTCCCCATCGCAGCACGCATCAGATTCAAGTCACTGGTGCTTGCTTTTCAAGCGGCCAGAGGTACTGCTCCCCATACCTCCAGTCACTCATCACTCCCTACACACCTCCCAGACCCCTCCGCTCCGCCTCCTTTTGCCGCATACAAAATGTATGTGTTCTCTCCAGTTCAGCCTCTCATCAACCAGCACTCCAATATATTTGGTGGAGGAAACCTGAAAATTTCAAGTCCGTTGATTAAGATTTTAGCAGTGGTGGGCCATCAGGGCCTGCAAGGCCTTCTCTGCTGGCCTAAAAAATATCTGAATCACAGACTGATGTTAATTATATTTTGTCCATGAATACTTATTAAATAATTCCAAATGGTCTGTCCGCTTCCTTTCATAGCTTTTCCCTTGGCTGTGCTGCTTCCAGACGTGTTTTTTCATATTAAAGCATTTAACCAATCACATTTCAGCCATCATTTGTTGCCAGGGTCAAATAAATCTGCCTGTAGGCCTTCACAATCAGTTCTGCAGGCCCTGTAGCATAAAATAAGTGTTGATCAAACTGTTGCTTCAACCAATCAGATTTTGAGTTGGGGGACACGAAGGCCTTCTAGAAGGCCTAGGTAACGTCAGCGTATTCACACCCTTTGATTGGATAGTCAGAGAGTGTCTGACTATGATGTAATGTGATTGGTTAAATGCTTTAATATGAAAATACACGTCTGGATGCAGCGCAACCAGGGGAACAGCTATGAAAGGAAGCGAACAGACCATTTGGAATTATTTAATAAGTATTCATGGACAAAATATAATTAACATCAGTCTGTGATTCAGACATTTGAGCGGACATTTTCAGCCCTAAAGCGAATTAAAACTTATGCCAGAAATACGACAGGGCAGGCTCGACTTTCAGCATTAGCTTCGATGGCGATAGAAAAGGATGGAACTTCTTGATGGAACTGAAACACACGGATAATCTGTACGACAGAGTAATTGAACTCTTTTTGAGGAAAGAAAGGAGGATGGATTTTGTGTACAAATAATAAGGATTTTTGGTGAGTAAAATGTTGCTATTTTCCTAAATAATATTGCAATTTTATGAGGTTATTATTATTGATGCTTTTTTATGTGTGTCGCAGCTGTAGCACCCGGGTTTGTTTCTTCAGTAAAGGCATTTATTCTGGATACATGAGTTATCTATCTGCGATGCAACGGCAACGGGTGTTTGTTCGGTTTGTTTTTGCACTTTGTTTATTTATCTTTCTTCAGTCATGTTTCATGAGAGAGAATGACAGTGATAGAGACGAGAGAGAATGACAGCGATAGTTAGAAGCGTGAGATAATTAGTGATTAGTAGTGTTAGTAACTTAATCTAAATCCCTAATGTTAGTAGATTAGTTGGTTAGTACTAGCCTATATACATCTAACTAATATATACAAAGTGTAATTAGAAAGTAAGAAGGAAGTAAAACGAGATTAGAAACGAAGACGGAAAAACCGAAACATAGAATTTCCCGAAGTGCATGACAGAACGAGAATGAAACATGACTGAAGAAAGATAAATAAACAAAGTGCAAAAACAAACCGAACAGACACTCAAAACATAACAATAAGATGGCTTTTATAGCCATAAAATAGTTATTGAGGGGTGGATTGATTCAGACGGAGCACTACTGAAGGCCTAGGTGTGAAATGCACGGCCCGCCACTGGATTTTAGCATCCAATTTTCATTTCATTAAGGACAATACCAGTCTTCATAGATTAAAAAATATATATGACAGTGCTTCGGCAATGGCATAACTCACCGTTTTGATCAATGATGCACCTATATCATTATGACCTGCTGCTGAATTCTTCAAGTTACAAATAATTTCCTCAATTCCTTTACATTGCTGACATATTTTCTGTTAACCATGTTTCAGATAAACCAATAATAGAACATTCATGACACAAGGAAGATAATGTAGGAGAAGATTTTGTTCGGAAAGACTGTGAATATTCAAATGAAATGCTGAAAATATGTCTGATTTGGAGTTTAACAAGTTGTTACATTGGTTTTTGAATAGTTTTTCATTATAATAGTCACATGATAATGATTCAGCTCTGACAAAATGTTGTAAATGTTTATCTGGATCAAGGCATGTCATGTATTTTATATCTCTATCATAACTGTCAAAGGGATTAAAACTCAGGTTCTCAAATTTATAATCCATTCCATTCAAGAGTGGAATGCATTCGGAATTCGGAGTGGACAGACTCTGTAGAATAGGCAGAAGACATGGAGTGTGTAAGTGAATGTAGTTAAAGTGTAAGTGTGTGCTTTGAACCCTAAGAAATCCATGAATCCTAAGGCTTATCCCTTGCACTTCTTCTGAGATTTTGAGAGGCGGGGTGGACGATTAATTTGTCGTAGCGCAGGTAAGCAACATCACCGCGTTCATGAGCAGCCTTCATCCCGGGAAAAGTTATTTTCTTTTTTGCAGCACTGCCTCGGGGTAATCTTCATTAATGTAAATGTTAGACCGTTAAGTTTTTGGCTTTCTCCAAAACAGCCTCTTTGACTTTGAAACTGAGAAATTTGACCACTACTGGTTTTGACCTTCCCCAGAGCTGGCCATGATTTTCCCTGCCCTATGTGCACGCTCAATTTCAATGTTTTTATGATCAAGGTGTAGTTTTTCCATAATCAGTTTTCTGACTTTCACCTCCGACTCAGACCATTTTTCATTAGAGGATTCTTCAATTCCATCAATAATGATATTATTTAGTCGCGATTGCCCTTCCAGGTAATCTGTTTTCCCAGTAATTGTAAATCGAGACTCGCAGACTGTGGAAATGTCTACCCGCATGGATGTGCATTCAGACCCGGTCCCAGACCCAGTTGTTCTCTTGTTGTTGGATTATGTCTTTAAAAAATGCTTTAAAAAATCTATAAGTTGGCGCACTTGAGCCATAGAAACAAAGTCATCAGTAGGATTTCTTCTGAACATGCTAGCACTTATTCACAGTATAATCCACAAAATAAGTCAAGTTGGTGCCACGAACTACCTGCTGAGTTTACCAGCAGATCCGAGGGGCCGAGGTTGCAGCAAGCAGCCTAGACCGGTCGGACGCCAGTGGCACAGCCCAGCGAGAGGGAGGACTTACCCGCTGAAGGAGAGCCGATGCAGCGGTGCAATTCGAGAGGGCTTGTGTTAGGTCGGGTGAGGAAGAGAGCCAGACAGGTAAAAATGTAAAATGTAATTCAAATGATATCCAAGAGGAACTGTAAACAGTATGGGAATACCAGCTGGTTTGACAGAGTTCAGAAATGGCGCCAAACCGTGAACAGTGACAACTTCTGGAACCATTCAAGTGTTGTTTCGGCTGTGTGTTTGAGGTCATTGTTCGGTTGGAATATGAATCTTCTCCACAGTCAAAGGGCTCTTGCTGACTCACGTAGGTTGTCCTCAAGGATTTGCTTGTATTTGGCTCCATTCATTATGCCCCAGTTGCTGCAGCTGAAAAACATCCCCATAACATTATGCTGCCATCACCCTGCTTTATGGTAAAGGTAGTGTGACAAGGGTAATGAACTGTGTTTGGTTTGTGCCAGGCATAACTATTTGTATTCAGGGGCCCCCAGGTGGCACAACCGGTGTAGGCACTCGCCCAGAGTGCAGGTTTCCCACTGCAGCTGATCCCCAGCTGGGCCAGCCTGGCTCTGCCCAGAGTCCTGTTGGGGGATGGCAATTAGTTGTCCATTCCAGGGGGAGGGAAAGCGGGCATGAGCTCGGTGTGAAGACAGAAAGCTTCCCTGTGGCAAAGCGAATAGCCAAGTTTTGTCTAAAAGGAAGCGGTTCATTGCCGACCCCAAGGTAGTAGCTGGTCACAAAGTTGCGAGCGGTGGCTTGTGAGGGTAGGTGATTTGAGGAAATAGAGGGTACAATTGGCCACCACATTTCAAAGAAAAATCTGAAATAAATCATTAAAAAAACAACTATTTGCATTCAGGCCAGAGTTCAAATGTCTTCTTGCAAACTCCAGGTGTACTGTCATGTGACCCTTTCATTGGAGAAATTTATTTCTGGCCACTCTCCCATAGAGTCCACTTCTATGCAGTGCTGCAGAGATTGTTCCCAACAGGTTCTCCCATCTCAGCCATGGAGGTTTGTAGTTCTGTCAGGGTGGTCATTGGGTTCTTGGTCACTTCCCTGACCAAGGTCCTTGCCCGGTTGTTCAGTTTTGGAGGGCGGTCTGCTCAAGGTAGTGTCTGGGTGGTTCCATATTATTTCCATTTCTTAATGATTGACTTAACAGTGCTCCTGGGAATTTAACACACTACAACTTTTTAATAGACTTCCTCAGATCCATCACACCTCTCTCATGGAGTTTGACAAACAGCTCCTTGGTTGAGTTTGTGCTCAAACAATATAGATATTGTATAGACTGGTACATTAAATATGCAATATGCATTGTATAAACTGGTATATTTCCTCTGAAATCATGTCAACCAATTGAACTGACAACAGGTATAGTATACTCCATTCAAGTGTTACAGTGATCTCATTAGGAATGAATAGTTATCAAATAAAGACACAGTCTTTTTTTCTTCAGATTTCTCATTCCACTATGATAGTATAGTGATTTGTGTAGATGAGTGACAAACTCCCATATAAATGCATTTCAATTTGAGTTTGCAGTGTACCAAAATCTGAAGGGGAAGAATATTACTACTGTACCACTAAAGGTAATTAACTAACTGTTTCTATTTATTAGCTGTATAAGCAAAAATCTCATTTAGCAATGCTCAATGCAGGCCAGAGCTACAGTTTTTCAATCCATAGCAGTTCATTGCTAATGAACACCTGTGTTTGCTAGCCTGACTACTGTTTGAAACAGTGTCATTATCTTTTTTATGCAGCCTGAAGAAGGTCAAATCGTTGCTGCCATTTTGTCATGAATTTAACCAGACAATACAATTATTTTTAAGCAGTATGGTGCCATTTTTCTTCAGTAATGTTCAATCTATTGTAGTGTAAAGTGTGGGTCTCTCGTGTGGTCTAGTGGTTTCAATGTCCAACGCTGGCCATGGAGACCGGGGTTCAATTCCCTGTCGCGCCAGAGTCGGCTCTGGTCGGGAGTGCCATCGGGGCGGCAATTGGCTGTCCGCCCCAGGGAGGGGGGAGGGAAGCCGACATGAGATTCGCTGCACATAAGAGTGTAACCACTGGGCTACGCGGGAGGCCCATATCACCATAAAACTTTGGCAGTTGAATATACACACTTAATGCAATATATTTTGTATTACACAAAAATAACAAATAAAAAGCAAATTAGCATATAATATGCAAATTAGGCCCGGTTGCATTAAATATGCATACAACTTAAATACAAAAATCTTGATAATAAAAAGAGCTTTTTTGAATTTAAACACATTTGGAAATGGCCTCTTCTCTTGCTACAGACTCTTGCATCAATTCTCTGAGATGATTTATCTGTCAAAGAGGTCAGGTGACAGAGATAAGATCAAACAATGACACCAACTTAAAGAATCTGGATCAGAGCAAGATCCATAAAGCCTTACTGCGGGATGGTATAAAGTGGGTGTTCAATCCTCCATTTGGAGCTCATCATGGTGGAATGTGGGAGCGCATGGTGCGCTCTATTAAGAATGTTCTTCAGTTAGTCCTCAAAGAAAAAGCATTGGATGAGGAATCTTTGAACACAGCCTTATGCGAGGTGGAAGCCATTTTAAATGATCGCCCACTCACTCAGGTCTCAGACGATCCCAGTGACCTAGAGGCTCTGACCCCAATCATCTTTTGCTACTCAAAGGCAAACCACTTTTCCCTCCTGGCATGTTCAGTAAAGATTATCAATACTCAAGGAGGCATTGGAGGAAAGTACAGTACATCGCTGACCTCTTCTGAAGAAGGTGGACCAGAGAGTACCTGCCACACCTACAGGAGTGCCAAAAGTGGAAAAAGATAAAGAGGAGTCTAAAACCTGGAGATCTTGTGCTTGTCGCTGAGGAAAATGCACCCTGGAATTCCTGGCTGCTAGGAAGAGTCCTGAAAACCATTGCAGATTCTAAAGGTCTTATTCATCAAGTTCAAGTCAAAACCAAGACCAGCATTTTGAATAGGCCAATCAGCAGGCTTTGCCTTCTTCTAGTGGCTAATTAGCCTAGAGCATCTGGCTCTTTTGTGTAGCTATGTGCTGGTAACTTCTGGCTCCACACCTTATACTGACTAACTCCACACTGACTGACTTACATTTTTACATTTTAAGCATTTAGCGGAGGCTCTTATCCAGAGCGACTTACAAGATGTGCATTAATACATGGTACAGTGGTGATGACAATTGGGTAGATGTACAGAATTCAGTGGTAGTGGAGTCTGAAAATACACACACAGTCAAACCTTGAACTAGCTCTGCTTTTTCCTCAAAGACTACATTATATTTACATTTTAAGCATTTAGCAGACGCTCTTATCCAGAGCGACTTACAAGATGTGCAAGACTATCATGTCTCCATTTATCCAGACCCCCTTGCACCACACACATTCACACTTCGCGCTCATGAATTGCTGCCAGATGAATAGTGCCTTATGTATAGGTATATTGTTTGCTATTGTTGTAATTCAATACAATGAAAATGGCTTAGTCCCATTTGTGTATGACTATTTAACCATAACTGTGCTGTAAGTATATGTCTATAATGATCATATATTGATTTAAATAATTGTGGTTCCATTTGTAAATAGTAAAGTAATTGCTCATTGTACACTTCTGCAATAAGGGCTGGAATGTAGGAGCCATTTTTGTGGAATTTATAATTTTGTAATTTGTAAATTTGAATATGTAGACAGGACCTTTATTTAGACAAGACCTTTATTTAGAAATTCCTGAATCCTGAAGGCTTGATTGAGCGCGCCTGTATATATTGGGGCAATTTCAGGTTTGTGGAGAGTTTGGGAGTGGGAAAGCATACAGCTTTTGACCACACAGACATAAATACAATGATATATGGGCACATTGGTGCATTTTGGAATATTATTTTCTGCATTTGATTTAATAAATCACTATCGAACTGCATCTTTTGGGACTCTGTGGAAATTCTATGTTTGGAATGTACATCGAAGCACCTACCCCTGCCTCAGTAGTGGCTTAATAGAACAAATTTGAATAGAAAGCCCCTACAGGCTGAGGCAGTTAATCTCCTGCTGATGGAGCATTTCAGTTGTCAGCTAAGATTCCTGGAATGAATAAAACATTTTGAAGAATAGCAAAATAGCACCGCACATATGGAGCATAGCTGCCATGACATAATGACATAAACCCATTGCCAAACATGGCTGACCCTAATCTTACGTGATATTCTGCCACTGTTTCCTGCCTCCCCATCCCTCTGCGTTATCCTTCCCTCTCTCCCTACAGATGCGTAACAAGATTAATTGCAAAAGGTAATCCAAAAATCCAAAAGCTTATCTAAATTAGGGACGGTTGCCTCCACCCCCTCTCCTCCCAGCCAGGCTTCTGGTCATCAACCCCTGCCCTCTCTTTTTATATCAGTAAGGAATGCCACAGTTGCAAACACATTATTTTGCAATGACTTGTAGAAGATGGTTTCACTATGGTAAGGGAAACTGACACAGATGGAAGCACATATTGGGGCTGTGCTGGTATATTGAAAGGTGAGGAGGGACTGGATGTCTATGTGAGGCTAAGGCTTGTGATTTCAAGAGTTAAGGTGAAAGGAAGATGGCCTGCTGTGTTTGGCTAACCCCCTCTACAATACAAAAAAATCAAGACCTGCCTACCACACCTTCCCCACACTGCCCCACTTTTTCCCTTTCTTTCAGTGTAAGTGAGAGAATACAGAACTCTGGTCCTGATGAACAACACTCTAGTTTTTCCATTCTTAATGCATTTCACCTCCTGACTCAAATCTCCCAGTTAATCATTTATTTTGAATCAGGACTTTTAGATTTGTGGAATGACTGAGACAAATGGGAAACGGTTATTTTGTGGGGGGTGGGGGGCACAGTAAAATATTTCAGTAGAAGGGGAGGAGGAGAGTTGGGGATGGAGGATATGATGCTGTGAGGTGCAAGAGGGTAGTTGTATTTGTGGGGTGGGAGTGTGGAGTGGAGACTGATTGGCCTGAGAGTGATTGGCTTGAGAGAAGAGTGGGCATGACTCAGGAGAGTCAAGATGATGATGGACAAGGAGTAAAACATAGAGTGGAATACACATGCATCTCAAGTGTGCTGAACAACAAAGATATGTTTGACTAAAAAACTTGACAGAAGTTGACTATAGTGCTCTAACTGAATGTATCCCATTTCACTGTCAAGCCTTAAGATCTATTACAAAACTTCAGAACAGCTAGAAAGCTAATGTAGTTTAGAGTTCATAATTTTGCTCCTCTTTGTATATGAGAGCCAGACCATATGTAATATGTATATATAAGCAACTGTAAAGCAACGGAATGTGGGTGAGGTGGTCTTGAAAAGTCGCAAAACGTCTTTGTGTGCCTGTTGAGGTTAAAGCTCCTTAGAAGTAGACGTTCTACCATGTCCTGTTAAATGTTTAAATGTAAATGTTTAATGTGTGAATCCCGGGCTGAAAAGCCACGGAACGTGTGTGTGTGTGGGAAGCTGCTGAAAAGTAGCAAACCGTCTGTGTTCGGTCGATCTATGGTTGTATTTGTTTATGGGGTTTCCCGAAAGGGGTTTCCATCTCGGGGGAGGCAGACTTTAATTTAGTTTGTTATTTTAGTTTATTGTTTGCGCCAGAAAGCTTCACGGGAAGTATAGCGAAGATTGTTTATTAGATTTATTCTGCCCCACTGCCTTGATTCTCCAGACACGGGAGAGATTCAATGAAGATCCGGTCCGTTGACCGCAGACTCCACTCCCTGTCTGCTCACAGCTGGGGATTGTCATGTTGTGTGTGACAAGTGTATTTTCTTCTAGGCATTTTGTTTGATCTTTTAAAAAAGATCAATCAAAAATCTGTCCTTCCTGAAGTTCAACAAGCCATGTGAATAAGCTCAAATAAAATAAATATGTAGGTCTACTAACTATTTGATGGGCCATGGTTTTCCCAGACAATGGCAGTATACAGAATTGACAGTTGAGAAATAAATGCTGGAACACCCATTTAAAACAAGTAATCTGCTAAGGTTGCAAAGACTGGACATAAAGCCACTTGCAACATCATTTCTTTATATATCTACTGTATATTTCAACTCTATCAAGAAAACTGCTGAACTGTACAACAACATGTTCTGCATAACCGTAAATTACCTGTGGCCTCCCCAGCCACAAACATACTCACACTAAATAAACAGAAGGCACTGCACATGGTATTACTTTAAAATTGAATCACTGCTCTCCACTCTGTTTTAGAAAAGGACAAATATACATTTCTGAGTGGATGATATGTGGGAGGGTGAGGGAGATGGAGAAGGTGCAGATGAGCATATTTAAAATATTCCACATTACCTAGGTAAACATCCAAGCGTTTTACACCTTTCTTCCAAAAGTAGACATGTTTGACTTTCTTATAATCAATGTCTTTTTACTGTAATCCATTAAAACATATATTTTGTCAAGCATTGACTAAATATATTAAAAAAATAAAAAAAAACTTGTACCTATGCAAATACAAGGCAGAAAGTTTTATAGAAGATATTCTACCATTTTTTAGCTTTTGAAAGAGTACTTGAACAAAACATGCATAAAAGCACAACTTACCAGATAATTCCAAATATTTATCCTCTCCCTCTTTTTCTTTTTTATCGACCACTTGGGGAGACCTCTCGGCTTTGAAGACATCTATTGCACCACCACCCCTCCTTTTCTCTCTCTCTCTCAACCCTTACCTAATCTCCTTTATTTCCCTGACGCCTGCTGTACTCATCATCACCCTGCAATCTCTCTCAATCCAAAGCGCATCGAGTCGCTTAACCAATGCTTGACTTAATCTCTTTCTGTCTCCCTTGTTCAGTAAAACAAAAAATACACAAAGTTGTCTTCCTCTTTTGCTTTTTTCATATGCACAAAACAGTTGGAGTCAGGATTAGTTTGTAATTATCCCTGGCCAGCCATTATTAAAAGCAGAAAAAAGTTTTAGTCCTTGCATTACTTTGTTTCTGGCAAAATATCTAATATTGTAATATCTCCCCTAATACCCCCCTTGCTCCCGCCCCCACCCGCATCTCTCTGCTGACTCCTTTAGTCTCCAAAGGTTTTCGATCTGGAGCCAGTTTCCTCTGAAAACAGTTAATCTGCCTGCCGATCAATGTGTTAATCACTTTAGAATTTGAATACAAGTCATAACATGTGATTAGTGTAACAAGGATACACAAATACTGCCTAAGCTCTGTAAAGAACCAGATGTAAATATGTTAAGGGGAACAGATGAGAACATTACAAATATAACAATATTTTGTAAAGTAAAAGTCAGTTTAGTAATGCTTTACTGAAGCGGGTCTTACCCAGACAAAATGCATTGCTACACAACAGGGACTTGACTTCATCATTCAGAATGTCTAATCATTCTCAGACATCTGCCGAGACACTACTTTACAAAAAAATTGCAACTCATGTCAGTTAATAAGCGGCTATGACTATGCTTATGAATGATTATGAATGTCAAATGACTTTAATGAATTTTTCTGAATACCTTCATGCATGGCCGTATCTACAATTGAGGACACAGAGGTCATGAGTATTTTTTCTGAGTCTGAGTTGAGTTTTTTTACATACTGATTCAGTGTAATAGTAAATAAAAGTGAACTACTGAACATAAAATGAGTTCACTTCGGTATAGCACGAAGCCAAGATTACTGCTTGCTCGCCTGATCACCGTCATCAGCATTACTTCTGTGTGTCGGTGGTGGTGAAGTGGACCCGCTTCAGTAAAGATGACGCAGTGACGCTTGGGATGACTTTACTTCACAGCTGTAGTTGTAACTCAGACTACTGATCTGAAGCCAAGCGAAGAATGATGTAGGTGTAGAGATCTCTGACATTATAAAGAAATTGTCTGCTTGTATTATAACCAGATTAATGCTATTCATCTCTATCGATAGCTATTTTGTGTGTAGTTTTGTGTAGTCGCTAGCCAAACGTAGCGGTCTCTGTCTAGCTGACTGTTACACAAACCACTTTTTAGTCAGACTTTACAGTGGCTGGATACGGCCCTGACAGTGGTGATAGGATTATAATACGTTTTTTTTATTTTATTTATTATAACATTAGTTAAAAAAGCATACATTGACAGTGGTGATAGGCAGAAAGCTAGCTACATTTTAGAGTACATTTTCAGTGGCCATTCATAAAATCATGACAGTCTACTAATCTTGTAGTGAATTGCCTACAAGACCTCAGAGGTACCACAGGACCAGTTGGTGGCGGTAATGCACCGAACATTGCTTTCCAAACCACCATAAACAAGAAGAGTCACTCAAAATGTTACACGTTAGAAATTAATGTGCGACTTTACCATGAACGTAGAAAAAGTATGTGCTACTTCTAGGTGGGATTCCCAAAAGTCATAGTTAGCTGGTATTTTACGTGTGAGTTTAAAATACTTCTTAGTTAACAGCACCAGTCTGGCAAAAAGAAAAGCAAGTCGATAATCAACCAATTGATTGACAAATCTGTTTGGGATCCGTTTTGGGATTGATGCAACATCTCTTTGGGATCCGTTTTTTGGGACATGAGATGAGATGCAAGATGTCATGAGATGCATGAGATGTAAACAATTTAGAAGTACAATTACAGGGAAAGGTATAAATGGGCACAGAATTTGGCAACTAATCCCTCTGAAGTAAAAGGAAATGGCAGAACCTACAAGAAAAAGAAAACACCACTTCTCCAAAGACATGTTCTACTTGTTTTGGATGAAGAAGCATAACATAAACACGCATTATTTTCAAAGGCTCCGGGCAGTCTCTCCACTAAGAAAAGAAATGTGATGACATGGCAAGAAAACTGCTTGCAGTAAGCAGTTTAGGCCTGGGATGGATGTCATAAAAAATGGCAAGACCTTTTCAACCAAGCCAAAAAAGGGGGACTGTGAAAGGGTACACAATTATCTGATGTAGATAACTTAGAATTCTTGTTCCTCTCATATCTGTACAAGAGGTGTCATTGTATAGTAAAAAACACAGTATGGCATGTGACTGGCTAAAACCATGTAACCACTTTAGATAGACACGAATGGATGTCAAACAGTATAGAATTTGATTGCTTTTAGATATTTGCATCCATTTTTGGGGGGAAGTGTACAACCCCTTGCAATAGCACACACAACAAGTGGGTTTAGGTTTGCCCACACAGCATCATTAAGGCGCACTGCTTGGTTGCACAGACATCATTGCAAAGTCAACCAAATTACATAAAGAGCCCTCTTGCATTTATTTCTATCACGGTTGAATCTAATAATCACTTTTGCTTTGGCTAGCCATGTGATGATATAGCCTAGGCCACACACACATCAGATTATTATACACTGCCCTTCCAAAAAAAAAGTCACTCTAATATTTCGTTGGACCGCCTTTAGCTTTGATTATGGGACACATTCGCCGTGGCATCGTTTCGATAAGCTTCTGCAATGTCACAACATTTATTTCCATCCAGAGTTGCATTAATATTTCACCAAGATCTTGTATTGATGATGGGAGAGTCGGACCGCTGCGCAAAGTCTTCTCCAGCACATCCCAAAGATTCTCAATGGGGTTAAAGTCTGGACTCTGTGGTGGCCAATCCATGTGTGAAAATGATGTCTCATGCTCCCTGAACCACTCTTTCACAATTTGAGCCCGATGAATCGTGGCATTGTCATCTTGGAATATGCCCGTGCCATTAGGGAAGAAAAAATCCATTGATGGAAAAACCTGGTCATTCAGTATATTCAGGTAGTCAGCTGACCTCATTCTTTGGACACAATGTTGCTGAACCTAGACCTGACCAACTGCAGCAACCCCAGATCATAACACTGCCCCCACAGGCTTGTATGGTAGGCACTAGGCATGATGGGTGCATCACTTCATCCGCCTCTCTTCTTACCCTGATGCGCCAATCACTCTGGAACAGGATAAATCTGGACTCATCAGACCACATGACCTTCTTCCATTGCTCCAGAGTCCAATCTTTATGCTCCCTAGCAAATTGAAGCCTTTTTTCCCAATTAGCCTCACTGACAAGTGGTTTTCTTAAGGCTACACAGCTGTTTAGTCCCAGTCCCTTGAGTTCCCTTCGCATTGTACATGTGGAAATGCTCTTACTTTGACTATTAAACATAGCCGTGAGTTCTACTGTTGATTTTTTCCGATATGATTTCACCAAAGGTTTAAGTGATCGTCGATCACGATCATTCAAGATTTTTTTCCGACCACATTTCTTATTTAAATCCAGGTGGTGACTTTTTTGGGGGCCAGGCAGTGTATTATGCATGTTCTTGGTAACAAATAACAGTGACCAATGATTTTGACAGTGGACTTGGACTTTAGCGCCTACAGAACCTGAGCTCTCTGAAAGAACAGGAAAGCCTTTGTGAACTGATGCTTAGTTTATTATTAACATTAGGAGTAATGCTATCCTTCTCAATCACAAGCAAATTCAATTTCACTCTTCTATTGCAATATGTTAAGACAGAATTGAAAATGTGCAGTTACTCAGCATGTAGTAGCATCCCACCCAGCATAGAAACATGTTATTCAAGAAAGTGTATTACTACAGTGATGCTTTGTCAGTACAGACACACATTACATATAACAGCACAGCATTAACAGGATCACATGATATATCATATTCATATGTTAGTACATTTTGCCCTCTTTATTACATAAACGTAATACATTTGATAAGGCAGGCAATAAGGTACAGTGTATTTTCTTACCACATATGACCTTAAAATACATTTCTAAAGGACAGTATCCATTTTAAGTGCTTAGCATTAGTTTTGGAATATTTATGAACAGAAATAGGAATTAATAATTAATAATTACTATTATTTTGTATTTCATCCTCTTCCCATTTCCCCACCATCGATCACTTTCACTCAGCACCACACACTCTCCCTAAGCAGTGGGTATCCATACACTCTTCCAGTGAGTGGCCTGCCTCCACATTTCCTCCAGAAGTGGGCGATGAGAAAGAGCCCAGTCCCTTCCTCCTCCTCCTCTCTTTCCTTCCTCCTCCCCCTCTACCTCACAGTGAAGCCACAAACTCTTCAATGGGTTACAGCATGTGTACTGCAGGTACTGACAGCCCTGGGATACACATAGAGCAAAAAGGGTCAGTAAACATGTTGATACAGGCACATGTCAGTACCATCTTCAAAAATAGGAGAAATAAGGAAAAGGGAACTAACCTCTTGACTGCCCCAGTACCAAATGGCCTGTATAACATTGTGATTGGCCAGTGCCTGGGTCAGCAGGTCTCTACTCCCCGTTATGATGCTGACCACACCCACTGGGATAGTAGAGGACTGAATAACCTGGAAATGGTGAGGGATATTGTCGTTTCATGTATTACACTGTTTATAGGACACAGTAAACTTTTGCATAAAAAAGGCCTTGTATTATGGAAAATATGATGCTTTCCACAAATAAAGCTTAGTGTCCATTTGATCATTTTACTGTGGGATACTTATTATTTTTTTATATGTCGCACATTGTAAATATTATAAATAGAAATTAGGAGATCAGTGGAGACATACAGGTAGACAGTCCAAAGGTTAACCAAGACAGACACAGGCTAGATGTAGGGGTAATGGGCGGATAAATACACGTTCAGGTACACAGCATACAATTTGAAGCAGGCAGGTGAGTAAGAATCCACATGGAGGGAAGCTAACGCACCTGGATAAACTCTAAGGCAGGAAGAGGGTATTTTTCACTGGGTACCATAACTACAGCATTGCCAGCTGCAAGGGCAGCCCCAAGCAAAGAAACCAAGGAGAGGAGAGGCCTTCTGTCAGGGAGGACCACGCCCAGCACTCCAAGTGGCTCTGGTAAAGATAGTGCAGAGCCAGACTGGGGGAGAGACTGAAGAGAGAAAGTTATTCATTGTATGGTATTTACATTGTATACAACTACTGTGCCAATGGTTAATGACAGAAATTAAATGTAGCGCAAACCCATGTAGGTTGGCAAACCCATCCACTTATGTGTATGACGCACTTCTGTCCTTTTTTTGGGGTCTACCTTGAGATAAAGCTAAAGGCATTATCTCCCTCCATTAATTTACATGTAAATTGTATGAAAATATCAAACCCATATATATATAATTATTTTTGCTCATTAGCGAGAGTTGTACATTTATGCATTGTCAGATGTCATGTTGAGCAAAATAACATTTTTGATACAACAACATAACATTTCCAGGTAGCTTTCCCCTGAGTCACAGGGCTCTGAGTGTCTTTCTTCCACTAGGGGAGGAAGTGAGAGAGAAGGGGAGAAAAAAAAACAAAAAAAAAAAAAAAAACTGGTTGCATGGAAACAGCTTTTCTGGTCTTTCTATGGTTGACATTTTTGTGTTTCCATAACAAGTAAATCTAATTGCTTTTATTTTTTTAAAGCAACTTTTAACTTAAGTGTTATTGCTGGACAATATAATAGTTGAATAATTATTTTTTATATTTCTTTCCCTTTTTCTACACCTATTCAGCTTTTGAGCGCTAGGTCACAATTCAGCCAAAATCTGGGCGTTTTGTTTTTCGGTTGTCATGTCTGGTTAGCTAGACTGCAGGAAACAATATAAAATAAATACAGCAGATTAAACAATTAGCTACGAGCTGGATGGATTTTCATACAGTGCTTCAACATTTGAAAATGAGAAAATACATTACTTTAAAAAGTAAGTGATAATGAAAAGTTTGTAAAGTATGCATTTACTTTAAAAAAGGTGGACGAGTAGACCACCTACAAAACTAGCATTTTTATAATGATTACAATAATATTGGCAAAACGTCAAAAGTTGAATACTGCAATAAATCAGATAAATATATTGCATTACAATGATTCCTAACCTGCACTCCAGCCGCTTCTTTTTCACAGTGGGCTGCCCAATCAAACAACCGAGAAATGCTGAGGTCCACCTCCAGTTCTGCCTCCTCCAATAAAATGCCGGTTTGAGCCTGCAGTGACATGGCCATGACCTGCTTCTTCAACTCCAAACATTCAGCGAGAGTATAGAGTAGCTGAGATCGAGAAACAGGGCTTCTCTTCTTCCAACTGTAAAGGGGCAGAAATATATATATTTTTTAAAACATTCAGCAGTCTTCCGACCATAGCTGAAATGTATTCACCGCTCACACTGTACGGTTACTGCATACACATGGATGTTATAGAACACTTTCAAACTAATGCTGGCAGTTTGACAGTGGCAGACAGATAAAATGATTTACCCAGATAGGGACTTTATGGCCAACTCCACTGCATTGCGTACATCCTTCCTCCCCCCATCAGGGCAGTAAGCGAGCACGCTGCCACCTGGTGCTAAAATTGAGGCACTGCTGCCCGAATCGGCCTTGCACTGCTGGCCTCCAACCAACTGAAGATAGAAGCGTGGGGTACTGAGAAAGAGGAGAGGGTTACATCAATTCAAACACACACATTAATTGTGACATGGAGGGAATAGAGGAGGTTGATCACATATCTGACACATGTAAAAACACCAACAGGCCAACATAAACATATAAACTAACTAAAACCACATGAAAATGTACATAAAATGTAATTATTTAATATGCTGCTCCAGTAATGGCCCAAGTGGGGGGACTCAGTTCATCAATTCGCCATTACCAGCAGAGCTTCACAGACTTACTGTGCAGGGTTGCCAGATTCGGTCGCACCAGGTACGGGTGGTCTGGATGCGGTCGCCCCAAATTTTACATAATCAACAGAGAGTGGAGAGCAGCGAGGCAGAGGAGGAGATAGACCAGGGCGTAGGAACTGAAAAAGACCCTGAGAGATAGACAGTGGTCAACATCTGCAAACTGACAGTCCTGAATAAGAGCATTTCACATGGCCTAATTCAAATCACTGGTGTTTGCTTTTCAAGCGGCTAGAGGTACTGCTCCCCCATACCTCCAGTCAGTCATGTAATGTATGCCATTTAGCAGACGCTTTTATCCAAAGCCACTTACAGTAGTGAATGCATACATTTTTCAGTATATGTGGTCCCAGTGGGGATTGAACCCACAACTTAAGGGTTGCCAACACCATGCTCTACCAACTGAGCCACCACACAGAACCAACAGCCACCACAGAACTCATTACTCCCTACACCCCAGCCAGACCCCTCCGCTCCGCCTCCTCTGGCAAACTGACTGCCCCATCCCTATGGGCGCCTGGCAGCCACTCCACGCAGTAATCACCATGCTCAACAGTATCATTCTACAACCTCCACTTTTGTCCCAAAACCTCCTCCTTAGTCTACCCTCTGCCAGACTTTGGTGCAATTCCACAGCACCCCAAACCTTGGTTCACCTGAAGCAGCCCCACAGGCCACAAAGCACAGCTTGCATTCCAACTGGGTGAGACTGCAGTGTGGAGGTCAGAGGCCTTCTCTTTCCCAGGGTATGGGGAAAAAGACAAGGGGCAACAACAGGTCAGGACCACAGTTAATGCTATATACAGTGGCACAGCACCCCCATGTGTTGCCCCTTTGTTAAGTATCATCCAAATGGAATGAACACAACATGGATAGTACATCCATAGTAAATAAGATGTGGGGTGAAAAAGACAGTACAAACTAGATTCATATCCATAGGGAGACATGCACAAGGTGCAATGTGGATATGGATATATGTACGTGCATGTGGCTATATGGGATAGATATGTGTAGGTAGTGTCATGAGTATGAAATGTATGAGATATATATATAGGTACATGTATGAAATGTATATATAGGTATGGCAAATGGGAGTATATGTGTATATATATTGTGGCAGCCCAATGGGCTGCACAAGGAAATGGCTGCCGAGCAAAAACACTACATTTCCCAGCAGGCCACAGAAACACCTGAGTAAAGTCAAGGCAACGGGACTAACGACCAGCTGAAGGCCATTTCAAGGCCTATTTAAAGGGCTGATTCCCACTACACTGGGGTAGGAGAGAGAGAGAGAGAGAGAGAGAGAGAGAGAGAGAGAGAGAGAGAGAGAGAGAGAGAGAGAGAGAGAGAGAGAGAGAGAGAGAGAGAGAGAGAGAGAGAGAGAGAGAGAGAGAGAGAGAGAGAGAGAGAGAGAGAGAGAGAGAGAGAGAGAGAGATATTTTGTTAGAGTGTTTGTGTTTGATTGTTTGAGACTTTGACGACGGACTGGATTTGACTTGGAATTGGATTGACAAAGAGAGAAGGATTGCCTTTGTATGTTTGTATTCCCCTGAAGACCCCACTCTTTGTTTTGTGTTGTCTAGAGTTTATTTATTAAATTATCGTTTTTGTTCTGAATACGCCCTCTGCAAGGTCCGTGGGTGTCGCCCAACCCCTGGGGACACCACAATATCAATATTAGATACGTATGCACATGTGCCTACGTATATACCATTGAGATCACCAGTACAAAGTCCATCACCCTGACCTATGCAGGAGTGTGTGTGCAGAAAAGACAGATGCAATCAAAAGCGCACGCCCATTTGTACCATTTTACATTTTAGGCATTTAGCAGACGCTCTTATCCAGAGCGACTTACAAGATGTACCAAGTCCCTTATTCACAGTTTACATTTCTACAGACTCTGCAGCAGCTGCAGGAGAGGAGGGATAGTTACCATACAATTCCTTTGCCCCTGTAGAGGGGGTCTCACGGTCCCTTTCCCCAAGCTGCAGTTACCATCACAAAGAATCTATACCGTAATCTCCAACCATCTTCTGGGGGAGTGCATTTGGACGATAAGTGTGTAATTGACTCTCTCTTACCTCATGACCTCCATCGGTGCAGTTCCCACTCTCCTTCACCCCAGAGAGACACAGAGAAGGGTCGAAGACAGAGTGAGAGTTCACCCACACTGCACCCATCGACAGACTGGCAGAGGGAGAGAGACAGAGGTTTAGCAATCAGAGGCACAGATGGACAGATGCACAGACAGACAGACGGGGCCAGCAGGGCCTGTACCTCTTGGCACACTCCAGAGCCAGGGTCAGGTCCTCGGTCCAGACTGAGGCAGCATGCCCGTGTGGACTGTGGTTTCCTGAAACAAGCACAAGCATTCACCATTCACTTATTGAGCACCTTACCCTCCTGTACTAATTAATCTTCTCATAGCATACGGTAGGAGTAAGGGAAGCACTGTCACTAAGGGTTCTAGTTGGTGAGGACTATAGTGAAAATGCACCTGGGCAGTATTGCAATTGAAACCGATGCCCAGTTTGGTAGTTTTGTGGTCTGCAGTAAAGGCGTTTGCGTCAACATGGGTTGGGCAGTGCAATGGAGGTTGTGTCAATAACGACATTTGGCGCTGTGCAAGTTTCCTGTCTGATAATTAGTTTAAGTTTCTATCAACCCAGATTTTTCGCATGTCTGCCTTATCACACACGACTGCTTTGTGGATATTCTATGTTTTACCTCTGAGTAAAATCATTTCATAAATAACTATTTGAAATGTAATCTGTATTCAACTAAGCAGTTCAAAGTATTTAAGCTTTGTAAGGAGTGGTTCATTGCACTTGAATGAGAGATTCTACACCCGTCAAATTGTGTAAGATCAGCGTTTAAAAATATATATAATACAATACATAACTGGTTTTTGTTAAGTTCAATATTCAAATTTCACTACAATAAAATATAGCACGTAATTGGATGGAATATCACACGGAAATACCGTAAGCGGTTGCAGATGGAGAGATATACCACATGAGAGGAGGGACCTTTTAACCAGCTATATTATTATTATTTTTATGCCATTTTTTAAGTTCACATAGAAGCCCTGCATCGGATTTTATGGTAGGATGATAGAGGGCAATATATCCATTGTTAGTACATCCATCTCCTCACAATGAACAACTTGGACTCAAAGTCAGTAATGATGCAACCAAACACATGGTGGCACTATACAGTCCCTAATATTTACAAATTCCACATAAATTGATTGGCAAGTACCAATCAATTTATGCAAAACACTTTGTTAAAAGGAAGTGAGCCAGTCTAGTGGCTAGACTTCAGATACATAAGGGCCATGGGGGATGTGATGGACTCATCCTGCATCGTCACTAAATTGAAATTCCTGTGCAAACAGGAAGTGGGGCCTAAATCATGAACACTTGGTCTGATTTTGACTAAACTTGATATATATGGTTGTCAAAAGACCACTGGCATTGGAGGATGTGGGTACACCTTCCATATAGCACCACCAGGAGGGCAGATAATGGTCCCCTACAGCATGGTCCGGTATTGCTGCTCGCAGCTATACGTTTATATAGTGTACTTCACACCAAGGTGTCCTAAGGCACTGAATGGCTATAAATAAGGTAAGCAAAGCACAATTCTTACATACAGTTAGATAAAACCATGCTTAATTATGTCTGAAATTCTATTTATGTTGAATTACAGTATTTACTTTTTACTTTTGTTATTTGAGTGCAAATGAAGTCTGATACATTTGTACTTTTATACTTAAGTGGAGTTTGATTGGGGAACTTTTACTGGAGTCTTTTTTTTATTTTTGTAAGTATCTGTACTTTAAATCAAGTACACATTTTGGGTAGTTTTTCCACCACTGGTTTCTTGTGGGCAATGTCATTGCTAAAAAGGAAACTGCACTAAACCGCACACAAAAAAAATAGTTATGTACATTTGTGGTGTACATGGTGAACATGTCACTTTTGATTTGTTGGAATTAGTTATGTCATTTCAGACATGTCAGGATCCAGAAAAGCCCAACAAGCAAAGAAAAAAAAATAAAAATAATAATTATATACTTTTGTTTCTGGTTTTCCCAGTTTTCTCCCAAATTTTACCCTCTGTTGATTCAATTACCCTCCCCACGAGCCAGCCACATGCAACTACAGGACCAGCTGCTAACCTGGGGCCGGCAGTGAGGAGGGCGAGTGAATCGGTGCCCCAGAGCGGGACTCCTAACCAGAGCCAGGCTGGTGCAGCTGGGGAATCAAACCCTGGCCGCAGTGGGCAACCTGCACTCCGAGGCAAGTGCTTTTACCAGATGAGCCACCCGGGGGCCCTACCCACCACTACCTAATTCATGAGAGGTAATACTAATACTATAATACAAACTCACAGGTTTCAGGGGATAATATAAAATAAAATAAAAATTCAAATAACTAGACCTTACTTTTATGTGGGACTTTTTGGGACTTTTAACCTAGATCTATATTATATTATTTGGATTCTTTCAAAATGTATTTGACCAAGGTTTTCTCACCAACAAACCTCCTGGACTTTTATTGAAGAGGCTCATTGTTAAAATGAATTATATATTTGGACTTTCAAAATGTAGACAAGGTTGAGAGGCTCATTGTTAAAATTGTTTCAGAGTGGGTTCATAATTGGCTGCAAGGGCGAATACAAAGAGTAACAGTAGGTGGGGTCGTATCTGACCTAGGTGCTGCGGGCAGTGGAGTCCCGCAGGGATTGGTGCTGGGACCTCTGCTCTTCCTTATTTACATAAATGATCTTGATAGGGATGTTAGTAGTAAAATAGTTAAATTTGCAGATGATAATAAAATTGGAGGTTTGGCAAATAAACCTAAGAACGAAATCCAAGAATGGGCAGAAATGTGGCAGATGACATTCAATATTGCTAAATGTCAAGTTATGCATGCGGGAAATAAAAAAATAAAATAGGAGTATTTTATGGGAGGAAAAATTAGTAGGTGTTCAATTTGAAAAAGACTTCGGAATTGTAGTTGATCAAAGTCTATCTGCATCTCAGCAGTGTGCTGCAGCAGTGAAAAGGCAGGATGCTGGGATACATAGCAAAAAGTATTGAGTATAAATCAAAGGAGGTTATATTAATGTTATATAATGCACTGTCAGACTTCACTTTGAGTACTGTGTGCAGTTCTGGGCACCACACTACAAGAAAGATATAATTAAATTGTATAATTTAATTGGTACAACTAAATTGGTACCTGGTATGAAAGGTAAGTTATGTGGATAGACTTAAGGCACTCAATCTACTTAAGCTTAGCAAACGGAGATTTAGGGGGGATTTGATTGAGGCTTTTAAATTCCTAAAGGGGATTAACAAAGTGAACTACCAGATTTTTAAAGATAAGTTTGGTTAGCAGATGGAAATTAGTTAAAGGCAAATTCTGCACGGATATTAGGATGTTTTTCTTTACACAGAGAGTTGTCAATGTCTGGAACAGTTTACCAGGTGGGGTAGTAGAGGCAGAAAAGTCCAGGCTAGATGCAGTACTAGATACTCTTTAGATTTGGGCATGACCAGCCTAGATGGGCTGAACGGCCTGTTCTCGTCATTATGCATTCTTAAATTCTTATGACAATGCCCCATTATGCTGCTCAAATGCTTTGATTTCTTTATTACAAATATTTATTGAATTTGTAATCATATACACTTTCTTTGTTATTTTGAGGCAAAAGATAAACAAGATTTCCCAAATGTAATTGTAATTCAAGCACCAGAACTAGTGACTGATAGGAATTGACCAAGTCCAAGACAAATGACTGAAATTTGTGAAGTCAATGGGCTCCCATTCGGTTTTAATGGATATAAAACTACTTTTTCCCATTATTATTACATCTTGCAATGTACTGTGGGTATAATTTAAATTATTAGTTTCACACTTCAAATTTTCACCGGTTTTCTGCTAAATAAATTCAGGTAATCACACGCAGATGTAAGTATGGGTTTCGATGGTTAGCAATAAATGTTTTACGGCTTTACTAATACTGAAAAATGCACTATTATGTAGTATAAATCTCTATTCATCATTAGCCAAGGTTCTCACGAGAACTGTTGATTTCAAGCTAAATTTGGCTAAAAACTAACTTCAAGCCTCACAACATTTTGAATTTTGACGGTGAAAGAATTCTCAACAAGGCGACCACATGTGAGCTTTCTGTATTTTAATAAACCTTCATATATATTTGTGATATTGTAATTATTTTCACTAACATGTAAATATCATAATAGCGATAGTGATACCCAACCCCCCTATCTATATCCAACTATGGTTACAAATGTTTCATACCACCTTACTTGTTTGATGAAACTTCATGCTGTTATTTCAGTATGTGAGTGGTGTATCTGAGATGGTTCGTAATGGCTGAAATTACCAATGGTGAGCCCCTCTGCAGCAGTTCTGAAAGAGAGGGTGGGTAGAAGAGGTCCAGGAGGGGGCGACACCACACAGGGACAGGAGGGAGCGACCCCACACAGCACAGTGGGGGGGTAGAGGGAGAGGGAGGAGGGTGGCGGGCAAGGCAGGATCACCTGAGAAAGTAAGAGAAGGATTAATAGATCAATAAACACGCACACCATAATTACTAATGCTTGCAGATTCTAAAGCTTAATATGGCACCATGTACAAAAATGACGTATGCATTTAAATGTTCTACTCATTCTTACATTGCTTTTAATACTTTGTAGTTTTAACAACGATTTTCACTGCCAACAGAACAAAGTGTGTGTACTAAAATCTGTAATGTTTAACTCACAGTTGCCCCCTGCTGCTGAGCCTCCTGTACTGCAGCATCCACAATGTGCCGATCAGACTCAATCAAGAGAGGAAGACACTTCATTCCTGCCATTCGAACTTTCAGCCGTGCCACAACATTATCCCAAACAGACTCCTGTACACATAGCACCCACTGGCACTGACAGCATGAGAGCAAGTGAGACAGAAAAAAATATTTTCATTAAAAAGACATGACTTAGACTTAACAACACTCCCATCTTGTGGCTATACTTCATACTGCATTTGTTGTAGCCTCTCTTCTTATTCCTTGGTGTTACAGTGGCAAGCTATGCTATTCTTTGCTCCGTGTTTGTGAATCGCTACATATTTGTACGCTGAGCAGCGCGGTGACAAGAGTTGTCAGGTTATTTTATTCCTCCGAATTTGCAGGAATGCAGGAAATGCAATCTGAATTCTTAAAATGTTCTCAAGGTTGAAATTGATCAAATTGAGGGTTGTTTATAAGGTTTTTAGATTTTACAGCAGACCCTGGCCTCAACCCCCACAAAGGCAAGCCTAAGGCAACAGTGGCAAGGAAAATCTCCCTAGGTGGAACAAATAGGAAGCAACCTTAAGAGGAACCAGACCCAAGTGAGGGAATACAATGGAAATACTAACACCCATGCATTTATACAACTCACAGTTTGACTTGTAGAAGAATGCACAAACATCAGGTGACTTTAAGGAAAGAAGAACTCACCTCTTTTTTCTTCTTAAAGGCTGCCTCTATTACACTGTCCACAGCGCTGTCTATATCAGCAGACTCAAATATGATGAAAGGACAGATTGCATTGGCAGACAGAGAAAGAGAGACAGGGACACCCCATCCTGCAATCTCTCTGCTCAGCATCTCTCCTTCCTGAGAGAAAGAGAGATTATCACCATTTTATTTGTATTTATCAATGAATTATTCTCCCCCCTCCCCATTATTCTTTTTAAGAGAGGGTGAAATTACCACAATACACAGACACCACACAAGTAAAGATACAAGCCATCACTACATAAAAGGATGTCATATAGGACAAAGCAGTGGTATTCAGCTGCTTCTGAATTGCCTGTGCTGGTATTGTTCCAGCCCATATGAGCTGCTCTCAATCACTCACCAGCTCACAAGGCCCAACAAGCTTAATGAAATCTTCAGCCATGACACTGAGCTCAGCTGAACAGGGGCAGAATGCACAGAAGCTAACACAGGGAATATGGCTGGACCACAACTTTACCATCACTGAGGCATGCACTGGAGTTAGGGACAGAGTAATGTCACTGAAGAGGGAGGAATGAAGGAGGAATGAAGAGCATACCTTTTTATTCCCAGTGAAAGTGACATGGTTGATGTTAGGATTTTGAGCCACTTTGATCCCCAGGCTCAGATCTTTGCCAGTGATGATGTTCATGGCCCCAGCAGGAAGTCCCGCTTCCCCCAAAATGCTGGCAGTTAAGAGTGCAGGAAGGGCAGTCCCAGAACCAGGTATCACAATGACTGCATTGCCTTAGAAACAGAGTGGTGACATCATTCCAAAGTAAAATATTACAATTTCCTTTTTAAATCATTGATCACTTTCACAAAATGTCCGCATCTATGTCCAATTAAACCCAAAAAAAGTATTGTTAGAAGGCTTCCTTACATGCACTTCTTTGTAGACTATAGGACTACATGACAACATGTATTTATCAAAGAGCAGGCACGTGGATTAATGAGGATCCCTATATATTTACTATTACTGTAATTACAGCAACATGGAAAAGTACTTCAAATGTTCTCATATTTCTTGAACAAAAACATTTTGTAAAAAGAGGGCCTGGCCTGTACATTAGTTGAAATGTAAGTGGTATGCCATGGGGAAGAGGGGAGAAGAGGGAAGAAGAAAAAAAAAAAAAAAAAAAAAAAAAAAATTGGACAAACTGGCAGCTATTTTGTGACTACCCCAGGTGTACTCCACAGAAGACTTAAAGAAAGCTAGGGCACTTATAGCTCCAAACACTGGACTCAATTACCTTTCTTAGTACTCACCCACTGCTAATGCTGGCAAGACTTTCAGCAAGAGGGAATACAGAGGGCAGTCATCTGAGACAACCACAGCCACCACACCTGCAAGAGAGTAGAAAACAGTTGCAAAAATAAGTGTCAAACGGGACCAAATATGTTGTCTTTAAGCACTATTTAAATAATATTCCAAGAATGGTAGCATCTTTTCTAATATTTAAGTGGAATATAGACAATGATACAGTGTATTTTAGACTAAAGAGCTTCCGCTTTCTTTTATGAGCTGGCTGGAGAACTACTGAGAATCACCAAAAGAATCAAACACACCATGAGAGGCTTGCACTTTATAGTGACCAATAACAATGGTGGAGGAGAGACAGAAAAAAGGATAGGGGAACAGAGAGCCAGTACAGCTAGACACCTTGAGGGGTCCAGTCGGGAATGAGTGTATCTCTGAGCTGAGCCCATCCAGTGTAGTACTGTGCCAGTCTGACCAGAGCAGACACAGAGCTGGGAGACTGGACCATCTCACACAGCTCAGCCAGGCACTGACTGCATCTCTGAAGGCCACTGCCAAACCTGGAGGACCAAAAGGGGGTAAAACTGATAAGACACTGATGGATAGTGACAATACTGTGTGTGTGTGTGTGTGTGTGTGCATGTATGCTGGTAGGCTGTTAAGACATTCCTGACATGCACACATCCTACAAAATGTTGCACATTCAAGAGCCTCCTTCTCATGCATTACTACAATACGTTAGGCTATTATGGATGTTTACCTTTGGAAAACCTTGGCTCTCTGATGGCAGCTCAGCCCGCTCCAAACTTTGAACCCGCTTAACGAAGAGGAAGCTACGAGGGACACATCTTCATCCGTTGCACACACAGTGCTCCATAGCCTTTGGCCTTCGGAGAGACCAGCAATAGAGGACAATGTAGATCTGTTTGCATCATATGGAATTCAAACGTAAATCTGGCCAGACGTTGATTACATGCGATTTAACAGCTGCAGCAGTGTTTGGGCTGCAGTTGTACTGACATTGGTAGCAATTTCCAAGCCTGGATGGCTCATATGCAGACTGGTAAGGGGTGCTGAGGGGTAAAATACCAGGTAGGATATTACTAGTGATTAAAATAGCAACCTAAAGGCTTTGGGACTCTGCTTCTAATCGACTTAAACCAATGCTATTTATGTGATATTGCAGTCACTGAATATGAGATTTCAATAACATTAGTGATAATCACAGCAATATGCAGTGAGATAAGTACAACACACAGTGTTCATTAAGCCTCCTCAATGAATAGGATGACATTGAGACAAAGAAAGACTGAGAGCCACATTCATAAACATTCTCAGTTACCTGAAGCATCGTTCACAGTGCTTAGCTGCCTGTCTGAAGGACAAACAAATGTCCCGTCCACAAAGAGACCGGGAGAACGAGAGTGATGTTCCAGCCAGCACTGCAAGAGAGCACGAGAGACAACAGTTCATTTTGCATGGACAGACAAGGAAAAGAGGTCACAAGTAGTAGGTGTAGGTATTATGGAAGGCTTTAGACTTTCGTTAATGTATGTGACATACAGTGATCATTCAATCTACCACCACTGCTGCTTCCCCTTTAGCTTTTGTTCGAAGAGGATGCCTGCTACACTTCCTCCCACATTTGCAAGGTACAGGGTTAATTGAATACTTGCTTTTGATTGGCTGTTGGGATTTTCCTCCCATAACCACATTTCCTCAATTAACCAGTAAAAAGGGGGACACCAGGGGGAGTTCATACCCCTTCTTCATCAATAAACCCTAAAATGAACTTTTCACTGAGCTGAGTGGTGAGACTTAACTATAAACTGAATTGTTAGTTAAAAAAAATAATAACAAATAACGGTCTGCCAGTGTCAAAATTACGGTATTAGCACCCACACAAACTGTTTCGTGCTGTAGCTGGCTACCATGTTTCTAACTTGACATTCCCCCCAGACCAGTCACATGTTTGTCTTGTGAGATAAAGTAACACACATCACATGGCAACTCTTCTTAACTCTTCTACATATGCCCATATAATCTGTATAATGCACGAAATAAATGCATTGATAGTTTTGCTAGTTAACTAGTTGCCTCTCAGACAAACAATGATATAGCCAGACAGATTAAGGAATATAACTAGCTAACGATTGAATACATTTTCCTGGAAGAGTCGCAGTGCTAGACAGACGGTAAACATAATCTTAGTGCTCAGTTACATATTTACCTGTGCAGTCGCAGTGCTGGAACTAGCTGGCCCGTACTCCATCGACTGAAAAATATCGTGCACTGTCTTAGTAGTGCTACCTGCCATACTACTACCCTTCGTCTATTGCACGGAAATGTCTCTAAACAGCTGCACAGTAAAATTAACGCTACCAAATATCACGTTAGGCAACTATGTTAACGTTTGCGAAGTCTGTAATGATGTGGCAATAAACGTTATAGCTATATTGGGCTAATACAGTTACGAGAGCTAGTTAGGTAATTACCTGTCCCCGATAAATAACGTGGAAAATCGAAACTAGATTTGAGGAGCACTTAAAATAGTTGTAATTAGCGAATGGTTGTTTAACCCCTTCTAATAACGTTATAGCTACCTGACTCACAAGCCGTTATGGTGATATAACGTCGCGCTACCTTGTTATACAACACTATATCGATATTAGCGGTCTAGGTTTTTATAAAACTGGCTAAATTACTAGATACGATTAATAGCTCGTTAACTAGTGGGGTGCCTTCTAAAAACGCCTCAAATGTTAGGTAGCCAAACCGTTTTGCTTTTGTGAAGTTAAAGTCGAGCTAACAAGCTTACTCCGCAACACAACGTGCACAAAATGAACTGCCTTCACGCTTTAACTCCCTCCCACCATCAGAAGTTCAAAGTCCCAAGAGCTGTCAGCCTACTGTAGTCTAGTGGACCCGGAAGCAAGCGACAATAAGGAATTTTCTTCCGGTTACCACAATGGTGGAAAAAATCTAAATAAAAGCAGGAATTAGTTTCCTTTATTCGTTATTTTATTATATTGCTGGACCAAAACTAAGAGAATCAGGATATTTCATCACATAATGACAATATAATATGTCGTAACTGACCAAGTTTACACGACTAAATACATTTAATCAGAAAACAATTGTATGTTACTACTGTACTTGTTGCGTCTGTCGGCCAGTACTAATCATGTTCTCCTGTAAAAACAAAGGATAGTAACTCTATAGAAGTGGGCTGATATGGATACCTCAATGTCTGCTTTCTAAATCAGTTGAGTTTTAGATCACTGCATCATTGTGATTTTCTACAATTGGTGCTATCTGAGACATACGTATTCTATATCCTTTTTGCATAGATATAGGTGCATGTATTCCATTGCTATCTCTGTTATATTTGACCTCTTGAAATTTAAATTATATTTTAAAGATATGTTTAAAACCCCTTAACTGTCACCGGCCCGCTGGCAGGCCGTCTACATCATGTAGCACGTTGTTCTTTAAATATCATGTTTTTTTTTTTTTTTTAACGTTTTTAAAATATCATGGTTAAATGTAGGGGAGAGCGGGGATCAACCTAACACAGGGTACAAATAAACAGACTTTTTATGTGGTTGCACCAGAGCTACAGCAACATATTTCGTGTCATATGACCACAGTTGACCCTTCCTTCTTTGAGCTGAAAGCCGCTGGAAAAGTGTGTTTTACCCATCTAAAAGTGAATATTTTTACTGTAAGTGTTTTTTGATTACTGTGTTGATGCATGTAAAAGAATCCAAATGAATCTTAATGACTAACAGTTGGCATACTTTTGATTTATCATGCTAACTAGCAGGGGTGGCTAGCCAGGCAAACATGCGGCCTCCCCTCACCAGGGTGAGACGGATGCATGAGGGTTGGACCCGAAATGCACGACTCAGAAACAGACGTAAAATAAAGACCCGCAAGGGCTTTATTAGAGGAATGTTCAGGAGACGTAGTCAAAACAAAAGCAAAGTCCGATAACCAAAAAATCTAGCCAATAACCAAAGTACAGTACTGAAGAAGGCAAAAAACCATGTAAAAAATCTAAACAAACCAGAGTAGCTGTCAGCGGGGCAGAGGTACAGGAGGACGGTAGGCAGGCTCCTAGTCAGGGACGGTGCAAGAGTCAAGACCGAAGTCTGCTCCACGGGGCAAAGGCAAAAAGACAGCAGGCAAAACTCGTGGTACAAAACAGGCAGTGGTAACAAAAACGGCAGGCAGTAACAATGGTCAGTAAACAGGCTTGGGTCGCAACAATGAAATCAAACAAGGAAAACGCTCAAAAGTGCTATAGAAATATAGGCAACAATTTCACATGGACATGACAAAACACTGAGCTTATATGGAGGTGTAGACAGGTGCAGACACTTAGCTTGAGAACAGAGCGAAACAGAAAACAGCCGAGGAGAGCGTAACAAGGTAACAAGATAATTAGTTGTTGTTAGTAATTATCCTATCCTGACCTAGCGTTAGTAGATTAGTAAATCAGACATGAACTAGAAACGAAAGGAAACATGAATACACATGGTTAGCAAGTTAGTAAATCTCCAGCACGTCGGCAATTAGAGTTACTAAATTGCCAATTGTGCTAGCATAAACAATAAACCTATCTAATTGTTAGTAAGTTAGTAAATTAGTAAATCAGACAAGGGGTTAGAAACAATGAGGAAGCATGAGCGACAGCGAGAGAGAGAGAGAGAAAGCATGAACGCAAGATTTGCGGAAACAACATGAAAAAGTGTAGGCTTTATACATGAACAGAAACGTAACATGAAAACAGAATCAAGACACGACATGAAATTAAACGTGACATGAATGAAACATAAAACGTGGCATGAAATACAAGGAACCGTAACACAGGGTTTGTTTAACACAGTGTTACAAATATGCCACCTAATATAAAGCAATACTAGTAGTAGAAGTGATTTATTGCCACACAATAACACAAAACACATAATACAATGACAAATATCAATTAAAAGACAGATGAAGCACATATACAATGGCATATACTGATAAGACAGAATTAAATATAAACAGCAAATCAGCGAACAACATGCTTTTGTCTTTTTCCACAGGCAAATGAGAAATAGGAAAAAGACCACAGACAGGGGAATGACTAGGGAGGTCCTAGAGATGCCAGCAGGGATCACAGAGACATCATCCATCATTGTTGGCTACTTCTGCCACAGACAGGTGTTTAATGCAGCACAGGAAGAAGAGTTGAGGCAGTACCTTAAGGCAGCATCAGCATGAGTCCCAGAGAGGTAGGCTAATCAAGGTTATGATTAGATAAGAAAACCCTACTCTTAAGCGTGCCAGTGTGTCTTTAATAAGTTAGTCATGAGTTAAAACAATAAATAAATGGAATAAGTTAAATTTATACGGTAATAGCATAAGTTAAATTCATACAATCATCGAATAAGGTAAATTCATAAGAGTGTGTTAAGTTACACTTATAAAAATAACAAATTCATGTTTAAAATGACCTAATAAAATACATTTATTTTCAGGTCCGACAGCTTGCATTTTAGCTTGCAAAAAGAATCAGCTGCGCTAGAATCCTGGAATCGCCATGGAACGGCAGGAAAGGACTGGTTTACTTATTTCCTGAAAGAAACCCCCAGCTCTCCATTAGACAACCCCAAGCTACGAATCTCTCCAGGGCAACCAGCTTCAACCGCTCCAATGTCAAAAGCTTCTTTGATAACCTGGCGAAGATCCTTGATCGTGAACACCTGGAAGCAAAATACATTTTGAATGTTGATGAAATAGGTGTCACCACCGTCCAAGCACCCGGGAAGATCATTGCTACAAAAGGAGTTAAATAAATAGGTCCTATGACATCAGGAGAGAGAGGGACCCTTGTCACGATGGCTGTAGATGTGAATGCTCAGGGGAACTTCATTCCCCCTCTCCTGGTTTTCCCCGGAAAGTGCTTCCATCCCCACTTCATTAGAGATGCACCCACAGGATCAGTCGGCACATCTAATAGTTCCAGGTCGATGCAGGAGGAGGATTTCCTGGTGTTCTTGCAACACTTTGTGAAGCACACAAGGCCGTCGATCCACTGCAAGGTCCTCCTCCTGCTCAACAATCATTCATCCCATGTTTCCATCGCAGCCATTGATTTCTGGAAAACAAATGTTGTCATTCAGATATTCCCCCCGCATTGCTCACACAAACTCCAGCCATTGGACGGGAGTGTTTTTGGCCCATTTAAAATAAGTATGAACAGAGCCCTAGACTGCTGTATGAAGACTCACCCAGCGAGAACGGTGACAATCTATGACTCCCAGGACTGGTCGCTCAGGCTCTGCCAGTGTCTGCAACCCCCAAGAACATCAAGGCTGGGTCTCCTGCTGTCCCTTCCACATCTGCAGGAGTTGTACGCCCTTTCCCCAAGGCTGAGGCCAGGAAGATCAGCACCAAGTCACTGCAATTCTGTCAAGCTTGCCCTGGAGCAGGAAGCAGAGGAGAGGAAGAGGAAGAAGTGTGAGCCAAAAGTGAGGTGCAAAATTTCAGAAAAAGGTAAACAAAAAAAGAACAAGAAACTAGCCTTGCACCAAGCAAGAGCTGTGTCTGTTTGGAGTGCGGTGAAGATTTTTCCTCATCTGTCCCAGGGGAGGTGTGGATGAAGTGCTCCTCTTGTGAGGGATGGGCACATGAGCAATGTACTGAGGGCTATGACTACCTCTACCACAACTCCGAAAAAAAAAAAAAAAAAAAAGAGTTATACCTCAGCCCTTCAGCTCTTTCTTATCATGTATTTATTTTTTATTTTTTGTGTGAACAACTTTTTATTTGTTTTTGTGATCAACCTTTTATTTGTTGATTATTTGATATTATATAATATCTTTTGCCCTTTAAACTGTGGCTGTTAAATTTTAAGTAAAATAAATGTTTTGTTGTTACCTGTTATGATATTCTAAAATCTACAATGTTTGAAATAAAAACATCTAATAATGCGCAGCCTGTTGTCAAGATTATTGATTAGCAATCTGATTTTCCTTATCAATAACTTTAGCTCAATATATGTTTTTAATAGCCTAAATAACATAATATAACATAAGTAATGACAAATATCCTACCTTGACATATGGCATTGAAGTCTTGATTGATATGGCTGACAAAATCCAGTTTGGATCAATGATAGCTGATAAAAAGTCCATCATATGACGGCAAATAATGTTGAACCTGCGATTCATTTTCACCGACATGAGATATTACCAAACCAAATGTAACCAATAGTTGTATTGAAACTTGTAATTGGCTAATATAACAGTGAATTGTATTGAATTAATTTAGTTTGCATTAACTTTTGAACCATCCCAAGCAGTGTTACATGTAGCCCGACGCATGTTACTTCTCACCCTACACAGGGGTCCAGATTAGGGTAAAAGTCATACTTGTCAAAGGGCAAGTATCTTAGAAAAGATACTTATCCTTCCTAAAAGTCACTTGTCCTTGGTCTATTCACCCTCCAATTTTCCTGGAAAGTGCGATCTCTGCTCTCTGAATCATATTTTCGCGGAGTTTTTAGCTGATCTTCTTTGGTTTTAGCCTTTTTAGTGGGGGGTGGACTTGCACCCTCAATAAATCTCCACATCTTTGAAAATGCGATCACTACGTCGCATGTAGCCCAAAGATAGATACGACGGTTAACGTTATTTATTTTCTACACGGATATTTATGTTTGACTTGTGCAGTGTGTGCTCATGGGACTGTGTAGCAGTGAAGCTGTGACGGGTGCCCGCAGGTGGCGTTAGCGACTAGTGTTCTGACTGTACAGTAGCTATATCATAACGTACTCTACTCGAACGAGAGAGATGTTTCCATTCCCAACTAGAGTGTGATATGGCAGCTAACGTAATAACGAGCTAATAATTCCTATATTTCACCGAACAGGGATATGGGAATGATTTGTGCTTGGACTGTAGGACGGAGATGAGAAATCACTGCAGGAAAATCACAGCGATTCTTCAGCCTGGCGGGAGGGCTCACTGAACTGAATATAGGGATAAATGCATTCAGTGACCACTTACTAAGCCTTTTGTTAGCAAGCAACTAGCAACAACAGATATCGATACCCAATGTCCGTGAACGCTAATGTTAGCAAACGAACTAACTAGCTGGTTCTCGCTGTTCCGTGAACTTGCTTGACTGCTGCAGAGTGTGGCATAGCAACAACAACAAACGCGATGAGCACAGACTGCATGCGAGTTCCCATTTGGAACTTCTTAAATATTTTTGAATATCCGTGCATGACGTGTTTATTACGATGTGAGTGTAAAACAGAAATAGTTCCAGTTAGCTAATTTAAAAAAAATAAAATCCTAAATTCACAGTCGTTAGCAGGACGACCAAGGTCATCCTTCTTAATTTGTAGTCATCTCAGACGATAGGACGACTGCTAATCTGGGCCCCTGATACATATGGGATAAAATGTAACATTTCACTCCCGTTACTTTCAGTTGAATTGTTAACGACTGGAATGTTCCAGAAATGTAGTTATGGCGTGTAATCGTAGCAGAGACATGGATGTTCCTTGTATAAAAATATGATTAATTAAAACATATTTTCAGAAATGAGCCAAAAAACGAAATGTGTTTGGTTGATCCCCGCTCTCCCATACTGAAAATATGAACATTTATTATATGCACAGATCGGATGGAATATCACCTTTTCAGCGGTGGAGGCCAATTCACGTCAACTGGAATGTCACACACTGGGTCTATGAGATATATGAGTATGTTCCACATAGGAAAGTTTTGTATCCTTGTGATGGTAAATCTTTGCTACAAAATAAGCCCACTGCCGTCAATCTCTGATAAGTATTGGCCAAACAGCCCCCCGCCCCCCCCATAATCGCTACTACTTCTCTTCATATATGCTGCAATTAGTCTAGGGTTCTGGCCAATGGCATATCCTTTACAACCATATAAGGTTTCCTTTGGTTTGCATTTACTAAATGCTATATATTAATTATTAATTGTTTATACTTTATTTTATTTGGATTTATTATTTGGTTTTACAATGCCAAAAGCCCAAAAGAAGACCTGGTTCATAGGCCAGGATTCTGTTTACAATGGCTGAGTAGCTACCAGTCAATTGGTAGGCGGAAGTGCCGGCTCTGCCACCAGAAGACACATATCAAGTTCATGTCCTGTGATGTTCCCTTGTGCTTTGTAGCAAAAAGGGACTGCTTCAATGACTGGCACAACCAAAATAATTCATAGCTTTTCCTGTGTTGCCTGACTAACAAACACTAACAGATACTGTAAGTAGTTTTGTGCAACAAGGTAGACAATATTAATATATTTTAAATTTTTGTGCAATATTTTCGTATAGTTATTTTGACACCTGTTGTTGTTTTTTTAAGTTGATAATGGTAAATGCCTGATGATTACTTTCTTTGGTTTGACTTTGGTGTGTGTGTCTCATTGGCAACATCCAGTGGCGGGCCGTGCATTTCACACCTAGGCCTTCAGTAGTGCTCTGCCCAGTGGCGTAGCGCAGTAAAGTAACGCTGCCCAACCTTTCACCGGTTTTACTTTCCGCGGACGGGGGGGGGGTAGCACCCCCCACGCTACGCCTATGGCTCCGTCTGAATCGATCCACCCCTCAATAACTATTTTATGGCTATAAAAACCATCTTATTCTTATTATGCAGAAATGCAGTATAAACATGGGGCTTTGGGGACGGTGTACGGACAGGACATAACAGAGGAAGACGGGGGTGTCACTGTCCCCTCTCACAGACCCAGGCCTGCCTCATCACAGCGGGTGAGAATCTGTGCTTACAGAAAGACAACTCACTGCTGCCACCAGAGAGACACGGTTCTCTTCTCACCGCGAGACCGGATCGGCAGAACCAGAACCAGCCTGTGTTCAGTGTGGGATAGTTATGCTATCTATAATATTTTGTAATGCAGCCTGCCGTGCCATGTTATTATCTGCCTTGCATGCTGGCTAGCTTGTTATTAAAAATTGAATGATACAAAGTTAATGTTAAAGACTAAGGTGGTTAGCTATAATAAGTTAGCCACTTCATTAAATCATACAAACACACTGATCATAATAAGAAAAAGCGCTAGCTGACCTGTTTTATGATCGCTATTTTTATTCGAGTCACAGCTCATGTTTATTACATAAACTTAGCTGGTTAGATAGCTAGCTAAACAAGATCGTAACATGAAACATCAATAATAACCTCATAAAATAGCAATATTATTTAGGAAAATAGCAACATTTTACTCACCAAAAATCCTTATTATTTGTACACAAAATTCATCCTCCTTTCTTTCCTCAAAAAGAGTTCAATTACTCTGTCGTACAGATTATCCGTGTGTTTCAGTTCCATCAAGAAGCCCTTTTCTATCGCCATCGAAGCTAATGCTGAAAGTCGAGCCTGCCCTGTCGTATTTCTGGCATAAGTTTTAATTCGCTTTAGGGCTGAAAATGTCCGCTCAAATGTCTGAATCACAGACTGATGTTAATTATATTTTGTCCATGAATACTTATTAAATAATTCAAAATGGTCTGTCCGCTTCCTTTCATAGCTTTTCCCCTGGCTGCGCTCCTTCCAGACTTGTATTTTCATATTAAAGCATTTAACCAATCACATTACATCATACTCAGACACTCTCTGACTATCCAATCAAAGGGTGTGAATACGCTGACGTACCTAGGCCTTCTAGAAGGCCTTGGTGTCTCCAACTCAAAATTTGATTGGTTGAAGCAACAGTTTGATCAACACTTATTTTATGCTACAGGGCCTTCAGAATTGATTGTGAAGGCCTCCAGGCAGATTTCTTTGACCGTGGCAACAAATGATGGCTGAAATGTGATTGGTTAAATGCTTTAATATGAAAATACACGTCTGGACGCAGCAAACCAGGGAAAAAGCTATGAAAGGAAGCGGACAGACCATTTGGAATTATTTCATAAGTATTCATGGACAAAATATAATTAACATCAGTCTGTGATTCAGATATTTTTTAGGCCAGCAGAGAAGGCCTTGCAGGCCCTGACGGCCCACCACTGGCAACATCATGTTTTAGCATGATTCTCAATGTCACAGAAGTGAATTGGGCCACTTGGAGACATTAGGAGACATTTTGAGCTATCACATTAGTGAGTTTGTATTATGAGCAAAATAAGAATCCATAATGGTTTTGGTGATAGAAACAGATTTTATAGTCATAAAAACATTTTAGTATGTTTTCCAGTGTCACATAAGTGAATAGAAATCATTGGGACACTTGGAGACTACTGGTGATACAACTTAGTAAAAGGCCTCTAGTTCATGAGTCCTTGGGTCTAGAAGTTGTCACGGTTGTTCCCCAGATTCGCCACCAGATGGCGGTGTTGCGCCTTCCCTTTGGAATGTGCACAGGTGAAACGAGGGTTCAATTATCTCATCCCTATAAATACTCGCACCTGACTTCTGATCAGGGCGAAATCGTAAGCCATCTTTACAATTTGTAGCCGGTAAGGTAGAATGTCTTTTTCAAGACGTTCACAAAGACTTCCTTTAGAAAATGACCATCTCCATTCAAGTCCTTTTAAAACGAAAGAACTTATTTAGTTGTACCTTTTGTGGAAACCATTCTCTCTAATGGGGGTTTTCGTTTGGTTTTCCTTTGTCAGTCTGTTAGACTGCTGTGAGGTTACTAACTTGTTCTTTTGGCTCTCCGAGCCGTTTACATTTTTGGGAAAAAACTCTGTGTCCACCAAATAACTTATTTAGTTTACCTTCATTAGGACCCTTGCTGATTACTAGAGCTTTTAGTGGGGTTTCTGTGTTTTCAGTCAGCTTGACTGTTCGGGTTACTAACTGGTTCTTTTGGCTAACTGCCTTTCTTGTTTGGACAATCAGAGTTTTGGTTTAAGGTCGTTTCATAACCTTTTGTTCCTACATTAGAAACTTCGCTCGTGGTTAGGAGCGTTTCATAAGTTTCTTGTGTTCAGTCATGTTTACGGGTTCAATTTCATAACCTTTTGTTCCTACATTAGAAACTTCGCTCGTGGTTAGGAGCGCTTCATAAGTTTCTTGTGTTCAGTCGTCGAGGCTGTTTACGGGTTCAATTTCATAACTTTTTGTTCCTACATTTGAAACTTCGCTCGTGGTTAGGAGCGTTTCATAAGTTTCTTGTGTTCAGTCAAGTCGAGGCTGTTTACGGGTTCAATTTCATAACCTTTTGTTCCTACATTTGAAACTTCGCTCGTGGTTAGGAGCGTTTCATAAGTTTCTTGTGTTCAGTCGTCGAGGCTGTTTACGGGTTCAGTTTCATAACCTTTTGTTCCTACATTAGAAACTTTGTGGTTAGGAGCGCTTCATAAGTTTCTTGTGTTCAGTTGTCGAGGCTGTTTACGGGTTCAATTTCATAACCTTTTGTTCCTACATTTGAAACTTCGCTCGTGGTTAGGAGCGTTTCATAAGTTTCTTGTGTTCAGTCGTCGAGGCTGTTTACGGGTTCAATTTCATAACCTTTTGTTCCTACATTTGAAACTTCGCTCGTGGTTAGGAGCGTTTCATAAGTTTCTTGTGTTCAGTCGTCGAGGCTGTTTACGGGTTCAATTTCATAACCTTTTGTTCCTACATTTGAAACTTCGCTCGTGGTTAGGAGCGTTTTATAAGTTTCTTTTGTTCAGTCGTCGAGGCTGTTTACGGGTTCAATTTCATAACCATTTTCATTGTACCTACTTTAGAAACTTTGCTCGTGGTTAGGAGCGTTTTGTAAGTTTCTTTTGTTCAGTCTGATAGGCTGTTTACAGGTTACTATATGGTTCTGGTGGCTCTCCTAGCTCCCTGCGTTTTCACACGCTCAGAACTTTTCATAACCAGTTTCTTGTCACTTACAAATAGAAACCTCGTTCGCTATTAAGCGCTTTTATTTTGGTTTCATTTTGTTCAGCCAGTTCGACTGTTTTGGTTTTCCGGATTGTTCTGTTGGCTCACCTAGCCTTTTCGCGTTTTCGGACGTTCAGAACTTCTGGGTCAGGTCTTAACATTCGGTTCGACTGTTTTCGGGTGACAAACTTGTTCTGTTGGCTCTCTTAGCCTTTCACGTTTTCGGACGCACAGAACTGTTGGTTATGTCTGGTCATTATAAATTATTCTTTTGTCATCTATAAATGAAACCTCGTTCGCTATTAAGCGCTTTTATTTTTGGTTTCATTTTGTTCAGCCAGTTCGACTGTTTTCGGGTGACAAACTTGTTCTGTTGGCTCTCATAGCCTTTCACGTTTTCGGACGCACAGAACTGTTGGTTATGTCTGGTCATTATAAATTATTTCTTTGTCACTTACAAATAGAAACCTTGTTCGCTATTAAGCGCTTTTCGTTTGGTTTCATTTTGTTCAGCCAGTTCGACTGTTTTGGGTTGCCGGATTGTTCTGTTGGCTCTCATAGCCTTTTCGCGTTTTCGGACGTTCAGAACTTCTGGGTCAGGTCTTAACATTCGGTTCGACTGTTTTCGGGTGACATATTTGGTTCAGGTATTTACTTAATACTTATTTAAATTGTACCTTCATTAGAAACCTTGCTCATTTTTTATGGGCTTTTTGTTGGGTTTCGTTTGTTCAGTCACTTCGACTGTTTCGGGTTGCAATGTGGTTCTGTGGCTCTCCTGGCTTTCGCGTTTTCGGACGCTCGGAACTTTTAGGTATTATGCAAACTAATGAACATGTGTATTGTACCTACTATAAGAACCTGCTCGCTATTAAGCGCTTTTCGTTCGGGTTCCTGTTGTTCAGCCTGTTGGGCTGTTTCCGGGTTACAATCATGTTCTCTCGGCTCTCCTAGCCTTTATTGTTTTGGGATACTCGTGTCTTTATTTTACGAACTTATTTAGTTGTAACTATTATAAAGAACCTTGCCCGCTAGTCGGTGCTTTGATTCAGGTTGCTTTTGTTCCGTTCGGTTGGACTGGTTCAGGTTACAATCTGGTTCGTTTGGCTATCATAGCCTTTGTGTTTACAGACACTTGGAGTAACCACCTGTTGGGTGTGATTTTCCGTTCCTCCCTGGTTATTATCTTCCCTATTTCTCTGTTTTGCAGAGCTAGTGGTTAGACTGGTTCAGTCTAACTTTTTGATCCCCTAGGGTTTCTGCGAGTGGCGCCTATCACCACCAACCCTTACAGAAGTCTGTTTTTTTGCCCAGACGTAGTTGACATATTGGACATTTTGGACATGCACAAAACCCACAGGTATATCATGAAGTGTGACTCATTTATTGCTTTTCAAACAAGAGATTATACACCAGAAAACTATAAAAGCCTACTTTATTGTATGTTTGACCTTTGGCCCTTTGGGATGTGTTGTGCCCACATGCACACCCCTGTGAACTGTTGTATTTGGGTATGTCCAAAGAGGTGTCAATGCACAAAATAGGGGGTGATGGTTAAGGAGTTAAATGTGTCAAATTATTCAGGGACTGGCAATTTTGTGGACTTTGATAGCAGTCAAGAATTTTCCCATGAATGGACTAAAAGCCCCAATACATGCAATGCTACTTTGATATGTTGCAGTGAATGCCAAGGCCGAACCTCCCAACCAACAGTCCGCAAACACGAAAGGCCACCAGACCCACGTCCTGCCATTGGGAGCAGCCCTACTGATGTCTGCTGATGACAGTCTGCCCCGACTCAACCCCTGCTACAGGATTCGAAGAGGTTTCCGACAGGGAATTTAGCACTTCGCACACAGCAGCTATGAGATCTTAAGTGCAACTTTGCCACTGCTGCGTTGTCAGACAGACAAGAGAGACAGAACCCCTGCGTGTTGTATAGAATTTGGCAGGAGACTGTTGAACGTAAAGACACTGGTCAATTCAGAGAACAGCAATGACAATTCAGCAAAGTCACTGCATGCTACCAAAGGGAATCCAGGGAACTCATAATTTGTGCTAGTTAAGGTAATAGGACACTGGAAAAGGTCTTAGGCTCTTAGAGTGTCTTAGGTTTCACAACAGCGGGCAACAGAGGACAGGCTTATAATGTTTTGACGCCTCACCTCAGTATCTGGGAAAATAACATGGAGTAGATGGTTTAATGATGTACTTTTGGTGAAAAATTGTATTATATGGTTGCTGTTTTGTTGTTTGTTTTGTAACCTTCCTCCCCTTGTTGTTCTGAAAATTGGTCCATACTGTGCTAATCTTGATGAATCATCAACTCTGCTGGTAATTAATCCTCCACGGAGAGGGAATGTTGTGGTAGCTCTATGTATTTTATGATCCTGCCCATGCAAACAGCATGTGGCCTGGCCTAACCTAAATCTCCATCTCCATCTCCAGCCTATAAACAAACGTGGGCTTCCCTGGTGTCATCACTGGCAGGTTTTATCACTCTTTGAATGAACCCAGAGCACTAAGGTAGGTGGCTTTGGCAGCAGCGTGGTCCATATTGGATCAGTGCGCCGTGTGCAGTCTATCATTTCTATGGTTTGATTGTACACATTCCTGCATTCTTGGAGATCTGGTCCCAGCTCACACTTTTGTTTTCATTCCTGGCTGTGTGTGTCTGCGCTTTGAAGAGAGGCAAACTTGGTTTAGTATAATTTTTAGTATACTATTATGTTTGTTCCTTCATGTATGACAAACAGGCATAGGTTTATAAGCTTTATTAACAACATACAAGCTTGGGTTTCCAGGTATCCTCATGCTGTTGCAGAAGTACTGCTCCCATGGCAAACTGTGACACATCTGCAGAAATCCTTGTGCTTCTTTGTGGGTCATAGAACCTGAGCACTGGCTCTTCTGTGATGGCCTTTTTAGGTTCTTGAAACAGTTTTCCTGCTTTTTCCGGTTCAGGTTTCCTGCCATGAGGATATGGTCATGAAACCATATCCACTCATTTTTCTGTTCCATAATACATCTGAGTGGAGCAGACTGTGCTGATAGCTTGGGTATGAACTTTTCAAGATAAGTGACCATGTTCAGGAATTGTCTCATATTGTCTTTGTTCTTCAAACGTTTAATGTTCTCAATGGCTGACATTTTTCTTTGTTCTAGTTTAACTCCCTCCTCTGAGATGACCACAAATGTAAGTGTGTTCACACCAAATTCACATTTGTCCTTGATTAGTTTCAGGTTGACTTTCTGTGTCAAGTTCACCACTTGTCTCACTCTGGCGTCATGTTCTTCCTTTGTGGACCCCCAAACAATGATGTCGTCCATCATAGTCTCAACTCCTGGGATGTGCTCAAATATTATATGGATTGTGTTGTGGTAGACCTATGGTGCTGATAAGGTCCCATATAGTAAACAGAGATATCTGTATCTGCCCTCAGGTGTGTTAAGGGTACATAACCTTGAACTTGCGTCATCAAACTTCAGACCTCTGGTGCTGATAAGGTCCCATATAGTAAACGGAGATATCTGTATCTGCCCTCATGTGTGTTAAGGGTACATAGTCTTGAGCTTGCATCATCAAACTTCATCTGACAGAAACCTGAGCTGGCATCAAGCTTGCTGAACCATGTTGCACCAGCACACTGCGACATTATATTTTCACTGGTTGGCAACTTAAAATGCTCTCACTTGATAGCTTTATTGAGATCGCTTGGGTCTAGACATTCCCTGAGCTGTCTGTTTTTCTTCTCCACAAACACCACTGAGCTTACCCAATCTGTAGGTTCATCTATCTTTTTGATGACGTTCAACTTTTCCATACATTTTAGTTCCTCCTAGAGTTTTCCTCTTAATGTGTCAGGAATGGAGTAGGAAAACCAGGCGCGGACCCAAGAATGCAATAATGTTCTTTATTGCAATGACAGGCAAAGTTCATACGGGAGCAATCAGGGCAATACAGGAATCCAAAGAGTGGTCGGGGACAGGCAAAGTTTGTTCCAGGCTTCAGGTGTGTCAGAGGCAGGCAAGACGTGGTCAATGGGCAGTCGGAGTTCGATAACAGGGAATCAGTCAGGGAACACAGAGAGGAGCAGGGCAGGAACCACGAGGAGCACGAACAGGTGGATCGGGAACAAGACTGAGACAGGAAACATGAACATGAACATGGAAACATGAACACGGAAGCACGAACACGAGGAAACAAAACACGGGTAAACAAAGAGACCGCTGGAAAGTTGTGTAGGCATAAGCAAAGCACAAGACAATCTGGCAACGAACATGGGAAAACGCACAGCTTATATACATTTAGACATAACGAGAAACAATCAGGAATTAACATGAATGCAGCTGCCACTGGAGACTGCAATCAGACACACGAGGAGCAGGTGAAAACGATAATACAATGACGAGACAATCTGGTAACGAACATGGGAAAACACACAGCTAAATACATCAGACATAACAAGAAACAATCAGGAATTAACACGAATGCAGCTAACTGCAATCAGACACATGAGGAACAGTTGAAAACGATAATACAATGACAAGACTGGAAACAGGTAACAGACCGGACAACCAGGAAAACATGGAATAAACTAAAACACCTAATTACGGGGAACACGAACACGAGACGTGACATAATGCCTATGGAACTTTTCTGCAGACATGCACAACTGGAGTAACTTGCTCATCAATTTGTATTTTTTGTTCACCAGGTAAACAGCCAAGACCCTCAAACATGTCCTTGTATTCACTCAGGAGTTACTTTTGGTAATTTTCAGTCTATGATGTCACTACAAACACTCTTTTCACCAGAATGAGCTTTTCACATGCACTGATTCATAGGATAGACTGTACACTCTTTTCCACAATAAGTAGCTGTGCTTTGAACTGTTGGCCTTTTGCTGTACAATACAGCTTCCTTTAACTGGTACACTCTCCCTTGTATAGCCTTGTCTCATCCCTGCACAGCTCCTTAGCTTGTGCACGGGTGGTCTCTGCTGTTCTACACATTGTCACTGCCTTCTCCAGAGTCAATTTATCCTCCCGCAGCAATCTCTCCCTGAGTCCATTATCAGGTATTCCACAGACTAAGCTGAAAGCTATTGTAAATGTCCAGCGCATCTTCCCCATCACGTGCAGAAAAATGGAAGCTTTCAAATTTTCATCATTTCCACCTGCACCACTGGCTGCTAGGTACTGTAGATACTGAATATCTGCTTGAAACATTTCCAGTTATCCAGAGGTCATTCACAACCTTCAGAAGAGCTGTTTCTGTGCTGTGTGATGGCCTGAAGCCAGACTGGAAAACCTCAATTTAGGTGATGTTGAAGCTGTGATGAAACTACTTTTTCTAGCACTTTGGATAGAAAAGGTAGGTTTGAGTTTGGGCGGTAGTGTGTCAGTACCTCAGGGTCGAGGTTGAGTTTTTTAAGGAGAGGCTTAATGGCTGCTGTTTTGAGGGTTGTATGGACTTCTCCAGTAGTGAGGGATTTGTTGATAATGTTAACAGCAGAGATGGATGGAAAACATGACTTTAGTAAGGGTGTAGGGACGGGATCCAGGATGGTGCTAGATGAATTCATCCTTGAGACAATGGAGGATAGCTCAGCAGCAGCACCCCTCAAGGTGGCTCAGAGATGGGCCAGTGTAGGTGATAGGTTCTGAGGGTGAGGGGTGAGCAGGTGTGATATGGGTAGTGAGCTTGATCTGTTGTCGAATGTGATCAATTATAGATTGGAAAAAGTTAAGGAGTCAGTTACACTCAGCTGTGGAGGGGGTAAGGGAGGAGGAAAATGTGGGTTTCAGAAGGTGGTTGATTGTAGAGAACAAGTGTTTAGGGTTTATTTCATTTGTTGCAATGAGGATTGAATAGTAGTCTGATTTGACCTTTTTTAGCACAACAGATATACTTTCTGGTGTTCCCTAAAAGACTGCAGATGAACAATAAGACCTGTCTTTCTCCATCTGCGCTCCAGCTTGCGCCCCTGGGTCTTTAGTTCTCAGAAGGTACTCATCTCTCTGGTCTTTTCAGGGGCAAATTTGTTTAAATTATCAAGAAGAGTGTGATTGTAGTGTATGACTGAGTCCTTGAGTGAGATGTCTGCATGGGTGCTGGAAAGACTGGACTGGAGAGCATTTGAGAAGGCCGCCATAATATTATGAAAGGTGATGGTGCGTTTACTGCCAGTAGGGGGTACAATGGGTATGTCCAGTAGTATGGCCTTATGATCCGAAATGCAGAGATCTAGAATGTGGGTGTTGGCAGAGAGGACATCTTCAGTGATGGCAAGATCAAGGGTGTTACCATGTCTATGGGTGGGGCCTTGAACATGTTGTATCAGTGAGAGGCAGTTGATGAGATTTTAAAAGTCAATGGCCAGAGAGCATTTGGGAGAATCAACATGAATATTAAAGTCACCAAGTATCACAATATTGTTGAGGGTGGGGCAAATAGTTGTTAAAAGATTAGAAAATACAGACACGAATGATGTGGTAGACTTGGGAGGACGATAGACTAATAAAATGACAAGGGGCTTGCATTCAAATGGAAGGTCATCAGGAACAGGCAATACAATCAGTTTAAAAACATCCCTATAGATGACTGCAAGACCACCTCCTCGACCAGAGCCACAAGCTTTCTCAGTGTATTTGTAGCCTGGTGGGGTAACTTTGTTTAAAACAAAATAGTCCCCATTTCGATTCCATGTTTCTGTTAGGCATAGGTCAATGTCCTGCTCAGAGATAAAATCATTTAAAAATAGAGATTTGTTTGTTAAAGACTGAGTGTTTAACAATACAAACTTTGCAGTTCCTTGGTACAGAATTTGTGTTTTAACAGTGACGAGATTGTTCAAATCAATTCCACGCGGGGTTTGAATTAAGTGCCAGCATTGGGACTGGATGGTACTAATGCCAGACACAGAGTTCAGGAGGTGATCTGTACAAAGTCCAAGTCCAGCTCTTCTTTGAATGTAACTTTGTTGTTTTATTATCCCAGATACATAACACAGTTTGAGAGTCTCTTTGGAGATAGTGTAGTGACGTTGTTGCTGCCCCAGAGACTTGAGATAAGACGCTGAGTAGGTTAGGAACATGATGTGTAATTATTTTTATTTTTTAATGTATTATTATACAATGGGGGAAATAAGTATTGAACACATCAACATTTTTCCCAGTAAATGTATTTCCAATGAGGCCATTCAAGTGAAATTTGCACCAGACTTTGGTATTAACTCAAGAAATCCAGACAAAAAATTGAAACATTAAAGTCCATATGTAAATAAAATTATGTGTAATAAAGTGGAATGACATAGGAAAAAAGTATTGAACACACTAACTGAAATTAATTCAATACTTAGTGGAGAAGCCTTTGTTTGTAATGACAGCTTCAAGGCGCTTTCTGTATGAAGTAACTAATCGCCCGCAGTATTCAGGTGTGATTTTGTCCCATTCCTCTACACAGATTGTCTTTAAATCTTGAAGATTGCGGGGGGCCCTCTTGTGAATCTGGATCTTCAGATGCTTCCGCAAATGTTTAATTGGGTTTAAGTCAGGTGATTGACTGGGCCATTCCAACAAGTTGATTTTCTTTCTCTGAAACCAATTGTGAGTTTCCTTTGCTGTATGCTTTGGATCGTTGTCCTGCTGGAAGGTCCACCCACGTCTCATCCTCAGCATCCTGGTGGATGGCAGCAGGTTCATCTCAAGAATCTCTCTGTTCATGGCTCCATTCTTTGTTCCTTCAATGATATGAAGTCTGCCAGTACCACGAGAGGAGAAACAGCCCCACATCATGATACTTCCACCTCCAAACTTCACTGTTGGTATAGTGTTATTTGGGTGATGTGCAGTGCCATTTCTCCTCCAAACATGGTGTGTTGTGTAACAGTCAAAAAGTTCAATTTTGGTCTCATCTGACCAGAGTACATGCTCCCAGTAGTTCACTGGCTTGTCCAAATGTTGTTTGGCAAACTTTAAACGAGCTTCAACATGTCTTTTTTTCAGTAGTGGAGTCTTGCGGGCTGAGCGTGCACAGAGGCCCTGGCGGTGGAGTGCATTGCCTACTGTCCTTCACAGTTGTACCTGCTGCCTCCAAGTCTTTCTGGAGCTCTTTCCTAGTGGTCCTTGGCTCTTTGGCTACCTTTCTAAGTATCCTTCTGACTCCCTGATCAGAAATCTTGCGAGGAGCTCCTGTGCGTGGCCGGTTGATGGTGGAGTGATGTTGCTTCCAGTTACGGATAATGCCCCCAATGGTGCTTACTGGAAGATTCAGAAGTTGTGAAATACGTCTGTAGCCAATTCCATTTTCATGTTTTGCAACAATCTGGTTGCGAAGGTCTTGAGAGAGCTCTTTGCTTTTAGCCATCATTAGATGTTTCTTGTGTGGCACCTTGGTAACAAACAAAAAAACCTTTTATAGCCCATCAATATATTGTAACCCAGGTGACTTTAATTAGCACAGATTGGAGGTAGAGTTGATCCTAATTAGTTATGGTTTTCAGCTGGTTCCTTGCCTTTCCTTGCTGTGGTGTACTGAGTTTTCTTAGTGTGTTCAACAGTTTTTTCCTGTTTCATTCCACTTTATTACACATAACTTTATTTACATATGGACTTTAATGTTTAGATTTTTAGTCTGGATTTTTTGAGTCTGGTGCAAATTGAATAGGCCCATTGGAAATACATTTACTGGACAAAATGTTGATGTGTTCAATACTTATTTCCCCCATTGTATATATACTATTATGCTAGCGTATAGCAGTATTATGGCAGTCTATGGACGTAGTTAGCACAGTTAGCTAGCTGGCTAGCGTGCACGGCTGGCGTGGGTTGACCGGATCACCCAGGAAATTTACACCGTTGCAACGCAGTGAGCAGGTGGGTTGCTAATGGGCAGGACCAGCCCCGTAGTCAGTCACACCCAACCAGCAGAAACACTGTCAGCCGACAACCACAAAGTCCGAACAGAAAGTCAGGACAGAGAGAAAGCCGACAATATTACTCAAAGAGGAGACATCTGACAGCATCCACCCGGCGAAAGAGCAGAGGCTTATCTGCAAAGCAGAGACCGAGGGGAGCAGCAGCACAGCAGCTTGTGAGTGAGGTGGGTGAGTAGACGTGAGGGCAACAGGTAGCTTCCAGAGATGTAGCAGCAGTAGCAATCACAGTAAGATTGCACAGGGTATGTAAAATGTAGTTTGTCCAAAGCAAAGGTCGCGATAGCGTTGGATGTTTATAGTTTGTTTATATTTCCAGGTTTTTTGTTTACGGTTAGTTGGAAATGTCCTCTGGATGATTTTTACAGCCTGCGTTTGCTGCGCCGATGTACCAAGTCAGGTACTGTTGGTTAGTTAAAACAGCTTGCCACTATAGAAAATCCTGGCAGCTCAAGGAAAGATGGAGTTCCAGGGAGAGGCCTCGTTGTACTTCATGTTGTACAGTCAGCGCACAGCAGAGGTCTGAAAATTAAAATGAGAAGGTCTATGTTAGTCTTTTGTGTTATGCTCACAGTGAAATGTTATCATGAATCCAGACTCTTGATCAACCACAAGGCATACAGTGCAGAAAGGCTTAGACAACATTCTCATTTACATTTTGAACAGTTACAACAGAGACACTGCAAGCCCAGCACTTGCCACCGATTAAACGAGGGATTTGCACTGTGTATGACATACATTTGCAATGTATGACAAACGGGTGTGGGTTTATAAGCTTTATTAACAACATACAAGCTAGCAACGTGTGTCTCCATAGCCATGTAGAACTCAGCTATCACAACCACAGACCATCCTCCCAGCCTCCAGCGGAATATCTTATAATAATAATAATAATAATGCATTTTATTTAAATGGCACCTTTCTGGACACCCAAGGTCACCGTAAATAAAAACAACACAAGAATTACATTCAAGGTACAAATTAATAATAATAATAATAATAATAATAATAAAAATACATGCAAATGCATCAAACACAAGGATGACATCAACACATGAATGACATAAAACATTGTACAATGTGAGACAGTTTACAGTGGGGAAACAGGGGAGAAGTGTCAGTGGTAAGCTATGGTGAATGGGTGGGTTTTGAGCAGTGTTTTGAAGGAGGATAGTGTCTCTGCATGTCTGATGTGTGTGGGGAGTGAGTTCCAGAGTCTGGGGGCGGCGGAGCTGAATGCTCGTGCGCCCATTGTGCTAAGTCGGGTTGGTTGGATGGAGAGGATTGGGGTGTATTCCTGTAGGAGATCGGAGAGGTAGGGGGGTGCAAGGCAGTGTAGGGCTTTATACAGTCAGGCCCATAAATATTTGGACACTGACAAAGTTATTGTTATTTTAGCTGTCTACCACAGCATATTGGAGTTGAAATTAAATAATTAATATGAGCTCAAAGTGCAGACCTCAGCTTTAATTTGAAGGTATTTACCCGAATTGGGTGAACGGTGTAGGAATTACAGCACTTTATATGTGGTCCCCCTTTTTTAAGGGACCACAAGTAATTGGACAATTGGCTGCTCAGCTGTTCCATGGCCAGGTGTGTGTTATTCCCACATTATTTAATTGACAATTAAGCAGATAAAAGGTCTAGAGTTGATTAGAGTTGATTTCAAGTGTGGCATTTGCATTTGGAATCTGTTGCTGTTAACCCTCAATATGAAGTCCAAAGAGATGTCACTGCCAGTGAAGCAAGCCATCATTAGGCTGAAAAATCTAAACAAACTCATCAGAGAGATATCAAAAACATTAGGTGTGGCTAAATCAACTATTTGGTACATTCTTTTTTGGGGGGATTGCTGACTATGTTTGAGTTGGATTGTTTTGTGTACCAACTTTGGATTTCTTGAGGAACTGGATTGGATTTCGACTTTGGATTACGGTTCGATTTCCCCCTCTTTTGTATTTGTCAAAATTGCCTTTAATAAAATACTTGTTTTGTTTGAATACTGCCTCTTCCGGGTTATTTAACTTCCCTGTGCACTTTGAAAATGTCCTTGAGTGTCCCCCCACCCCAAGGGACACTACAATATGGTGGATAATGTGGGCAGAGGGCATCACCTATAGGCGAGAGGAGGTAGTGCAACTGAGCAGGATTTGTTTTTGTGTTTTTTTAAACAACTCCAGCCCTCAAATACTCCTTTTTGGCTGGAATGGCTCCTGACATTGCCGATGTCATCAGTGAAATGGACAGGGTATGGAAAACACTGAAGGAAAGACAAGGAAAAGAAGTCCAAAACAAAAATGGCCACTTCTGCTCTGTGGTGCCCCCTAGGGAAAAGCGCAAAAAGATCCCAGGTAGGCCACAAAAGCAGCACACAAGTGACGCAGATAAATGTGCAGATGTGTTTTAGAGGCAGAGTTGAGAGAGGTGCAAGTTGTGATAAAGAACAAAGAGGAAGTGATACAGAAACTGGAGAAGTGTTGTGTTGACCAGAAGGAAGCCCTGGTGAAGAACCAGAGGAGGGCAGCCATGGTTGAAGACAGATAACCCTCCATGAGGTTCAAAAGCTGAAGAACGCCCAGACTGAGCTGGACAGGACGAAGGCTGAGTTGGGGACCTCTGAGGAGCGCCACCTGGTGGCTGTTGGGAAATTACTGGAGGAGCACACTGACTCCCTGAGGAAGATTGGGAACATGGCTGTGGAGCTGGAGAACGAAAAGGCATCTCTTGAAAATAAGGTGAGACGTGTGGAGGCCCACAGCTTGGAACTGGAAGAATTGATGAGAAAAGTAACAAAGATGTGGGAGGGAAAGCATCTGTAGTGTCTGGACATCCAGAAATTCCAAGACAAGGCCAAAGAAGAGTATGCCAGGGTGTTGTGGCATGTGCAGACCAGGCTCGCTCAGGAGGCGGAGCTAAGGAGAGCAGCGGGCAGCTCTGGCGTTGCTCCGAGGCAGAGCAACGCCAGAGCTGAGCAGAGCAGGAGAGCGAGTAAAGGCGAGAGCTGGAGGCACAGCTGGAAGAGGGGAGGACTCAACTAAAAGAACAAGCAGGGCAGATTGTAGAGCTAGAGGGAGTCCAAGACGGTTTTTTGAAACCGAAGAACCTCTGTCAAACAAGAAGATCTTGTCGCTCTGGATAAGAGCATCTGCTAAATACTTAATATGTAAATGTAAAATGTAAAGAGAACCTTCTGGCTTTGCAGGAACTTTAACAAACCCCCTCTGCAGCACTCCTGATAGAACAAAGGAGTTTCTCTCCCTGTCCTGAGAGAGAAACTGCATGTCTTGAGTGAGTCTGGACCAAAAAGAAGCCAAGCACCAGGCCACAGTAAACTCCTTTTGTGACACCTTAAAAATACAAACGGAAACTCTACTTCAACTACAGGATCAACTAGAAAGGGTGAGTGAAGAATTTGAGTGAAGAATGTACAAAATGTGTGCCTATTGTACAAGATTCTAGCACCCAGGTGGAGATCTCACAGCAAGTGAAGCCCGCAAGAAACGATGACCAGAAGTTGGAATCGGAGTGGGGTAGATGGTCCTCAGTCCCACTCAGCCTGCCGGACCTTAGAAGGGGACTGAAGGAGCAGCATGCTGAGGATGAGCTGTGGTGGGACCATAGTGTTGAAGAAGGTCTCTTAATTATGGCTGAGGATGCCTGGTTTAACACCCGACAATTCCTGATATGGTGAGTCCATTTCTTCCATTGAAATTAAAAAGACTTAAAAATAATTCAAAAGAGAAAGGGAGTTTAGAAGTATGTCACCTGAAAAGAAATGGGAAACAGAACAGGCTGACATGTAAAGGAAAGGGTCATAGGAAACGTTTATGGAAAGGAAATGCAAATGTGGAAAAGGGCTTCAGGGATGAAGCTAATCATCTTTTGAAGAGCATGTTTTCCCCGTTTGCTAAACCTGACCACATGGAAGAAGAATGGAAGTGGTGGAAAAGGCCAAAGAGAGGACACCGCATCACGAAACGGCACAAAATGCCACTGGAGAATAAGCCTACAGTTCCCAGCAGCCTGCAGTCCCACCTGACGACCAGCTGAAGGCTATAAATAAATTGGGACTACTGGCAGCTGAAGGCCATTTAGAGAACTATTGAAAGGACTGTTTTGTGTCATACTGGGAGGGAATAAGTTAGTGTATTGGAGAGTGGTGAGTGAGTGTGTTTTGGGAGAATTGTTTTGGAAAATTGTTTTTGGATTGCTGACTGCGTTTGACTTAGATTGTTTTGAGACCCTGTTTTGTGTACAGACTTTGAATTGCTTGAGGAACTGGATTGGATTTTGACTTTGGATTACAGACTTAGACAAATAAGGACCGTGGACTTTGTTCGTTTTTTTCCGATTACCCCACCCTTTTGTGTTTTTGTCAAGATTCCCTTTAATAAAATCCTTGTTTTGTTTGAATACTGCCTCTTCCGGGTTATTCAACTTGCCTGTGCCATCTGAAAAGGTCTTTGAGTGACACCACAACAGTAACCCCTTTGTGTCCTAAAAATTACAATTTCCACAGACATGGTTAAAGGCTTGATGTGAAGTAGACCGTTGTAAAATGAGGAATCAAGTGTCAGCATCTACAAATGTGTCACATATGAGAATTATGATACACTTTATGAGTACATAAACTGTCAAACAAAGGAAATGACTCACACCTTACTAATATTATTTTCCCCCTAAAGCCATAGCAGGTTCCAAATAAATAATTGTTGTATTTAATTGTTCCCCAAAATACTGGATGCAAATATCGGAAAGCAATCAAATTCTAGTGTTGTTTATAGAAACAGGACCCAGGTGTCCTTTGGTGTCCCAAAATCTATCCAAAGTGGTTACATGTTTTTAGCCACATGTCATACTGTATGGTGTCTTTACAATAAAATGACACCTATTTTACAGATATGAGAGGAAAATGAATTAGAATATTATAAAAAATGTTTTCTTGGTGGTTTCTGCATCAGATAATTGTGTATCCAAATGTCCAAAAACCTATCAAAAACGTACTATAAATCAGTTCTGTTCTACAAATCTATTCAACCAGAGCCCCATTAGGCAGAATGATTTCCAGGTGTGCATCGCTTCCATTATTTTCAGTGGAACTGGACTGGTCAGATACATGTAGACCTACAGTTGGGTCCAAAAGTCTGAGTCCACTACCGAGATCTGATTGTTTTCATCATTGATCAAAAACTAACATAACATTTTTACTCAGGAGAACAATTTGACCTCTAACTACTTCACTAAGCTCTGCTGACATAATTACAAACAGCTGCAAAAACATTTGCAAATAAAGTGTCCTTTTTCAAGATTAAAGCACCTGCAGTAGAAACGAGAACACAGAGGACCATATTGATTACGTCAATATCTGGTATTAATTGTTACAAGACCAAAACAACACACAATGTATAAGGGGTTGTCACACACCACTTGATAATACCTGGACTGGAGCAGAGCAGCCGATGGTAAGAACTGGCAGAGGAGTGGGGTTTGCCCGTCTATGGACCGGATCTTTATTTATCTTTATAAACAGTGGGAAAGCAGGTTAAAATAAAAGTCTTCACCCTACTTGGCATGAAGCTTTCGGGCAAAAACACTCAACTAAAATAACAAACTAAAATAAACAACACTAAATGAAAGCCCGCCTCCTCCGAGGGGGGAATCCCCTTTCGGGAACACACAACAAACAGACAGTCAGCGAGTTTCCACACCGATTCCATGCATCCACATTTAACACGCATCAACACTTAACAGGACAGGGTAGAACTCTACGCACTGTTCCGACACACACTCAACAGTACACCACGCCTCTTCAGTCTGGAGTTCCACTAGAACCTCCCCAGGCACACACATATCCAGTGACTTTTCAAATGCTTCCCAAACCCATGCACACAGAGACACTCAAACTTTTCAGTCAGAGTTATCTTTTGACCCAAACACACAGAGACCCTCGCCACTCATCACAGTGAGTTCTCTGGCAACCAGCCCCGAGACACTCTCCACTCTTTCAGTGAGAGTTCTTGGGCCATTGTCCAGAAACACTCCACTGCCCTAGTACAAGTTCTCTGCTAATCACACTGAGAGAGAGGCGGGACACTCTTCCAGTGCGCCCTCTCTCTCTTTCACAACCCCCTGAGAGAGAGCGGTGGACATTCTTAGTGCGCCCTCTCTCTCTCTTTCCCACACACACACAGGAAGCACTCTACTCAGTCACTCTTAACGAACACACACAGAACTCAAGACTCCACGTCCTCCGACATGGAAACCCCCTTGCGGGGAAACACACGAACAACACTAGGTCACACTTGACATTACATGATACGATACGCGTGTGTAGCGGGTGAGCTCTGGTACGTGAGTGCCCGCTGCGAAGTGACGTGGATAAGAGTACGATTAGTTCCCGGAGTTGGAGACTTGAGTCTTTAGCTCGGCGAGCTAAATCGCTCTCTTGTCGCGTCAGAGATCCTCGGTTCGAAACTTGCTGCAGGGCGCAACCAAGACCGGTTACATTGGTGCCGTGACCCGGATGCCACAACTGATGTCAATCAGTCGGGCCGTGGTTGCTGCCGCAGAAGTTTTGGGGGGGAGAATGTAGCGGGTGAGGTCTGGTACGTGAGCGCCTGCTGCGAAGTGACATGGATAAGAGTACGATTAGTTCCCGGAGTTGGAGACTTGAGTCTTTAGCTCGGTGAGCTAAATCGCTCTCTTGTCGCGTCAGAGATCCTCAGTTCGAAACTTGCTGCAGGGCGCAACCAAGACCGGTTACACGTGCACATGCACACTCACGTGAACAACAAGACCAACAACTCTCAATTCACACACATGAATGACAAGACTACCAACATTACAATACGCGCACACACATGAATGACATGACAAGACTAACTGATCCCCCACTCCCCCACCTGCTCTTAAATAGGCTTACTTTCTGCCTGGTTCATGTGGGACTCGTGAGGCAATCACCTGCCTATCACCTAGCAATCACACATCCAATCACAATCACTAAACAATTGACAATTCACATTCTCACACACAACCAGGTAAGTGAATAATCACTTACCCTCCACACCAACCAACACCAATTAAATAATAATTACATCAATTATGGCCTTTGGAGCAACCTTCCGGGCAACAGTTCACACTCTCACACCCTGCGAGAGTGCCAAACTTGCCCCCGGAAAGTCTCACTGCTCCAAAGATCTCCACAGCATGGGAAAACAAAGGCAACCCTGCAACTCCCATGTTGCTGAGACCGACGCCCTCCACAGAGGTGTCCATGTATTAAAACTTTAATTAAAAATAAGGTAAATGAAAGGCAATGGTATGCAAACAAAATATTTATAGATATTTCAATTTCATACCATCCTTTCTCAAACAAACATTTTTCTTATTTGTATCAGTGTTTTATGACATTCTGTAATAACAAATACCACACAAGTCCCTTTCCCACATGAACCGTAACCCATAAATGTTCCGGTAATTTTCTGTGTTGGTGTCATGTGGGAACAGGAGCCAGAGTTGCTTTTCCGTGTAAGACACTCCGGCAATTTCCCCGGTCAGAACCTAGCATGATTTACGGAAATCTTCCGCCACGGCTCTAGTGGGAACAAAGCCGTGACATTCCGGATAAAGCATGCAAACATTTACAATGTTCTTACGTATGAGAGTTTTACATGGCCAGATAATGGTGCATTCAAAATATGATATATATAACAATATAATATAATAAGTTATGTTAATGCACTAGCTAGCTATCTTGTTAAATGATCAAACCAAACATTTAAACTATTATTTTAACAATTTAAATTGTGAATTATTGCGAATCACGAACTATAATTACACATCCAGCTAGCTACTGATGCTAGTTTATGGAGGCTATTTTCCAAACATTTCACATCCATCTATCTGGTAGCAATTAACTGTGATACAAAAATCTGATTACATTATGCAAATGGGTAGCTATGTGGCATAGGAGCATTCTACGAACTAATCATATTGCCAAATAATTGCCAAATAGTGAACATCAGCTAGCTAGCCAATTGATAACTGGGTAGTATTTAACTTTGCCAGTGGTTTTGTCTAGTTTTGCCTTCTATATGCATAATTAAGAAAGGTGTAACCTTTGTCAGTTGAATCTTGAAAGGTCATAAAATGTGTTAAATATATGGCGGGTTCAGTGTCCTCAGCATCAAAATCCATTGTAACTCCTAACGGTACTTAGCAGCGTCTTTGTTTTAACTACTGAATATGTCTGGAAATTGGACCGACTCTGAGACAAGGGAACTTTTGTCTATCTGCACAGACCATGAAATTAACCTACAGCTCTGTGGCACCGTCAGAGATGCCGTGGTCTACCACAAAATAACAGACATCCTACACGAACAAAGTATAATGAGACAGAAGGCCCAGATCATTAGCAAACTGAAAAGTCTTTGTCTTTGACAGCTGCCACCTTCCACATGAGCGCAAAAATGTCACCTGTCAAGACAAGCTTCTTGTGACATGTTGTGGGAGTGGTGACTGACCCAGCAAATGTGACGGTGTTGAGAAACTGACCAGATCCACAGATCACCCACAATGTGCAGAGCTTCCTGGGACTGATGTCGTATTAGCCTCATCTAACTAAGGGTTTTACAGGCCTGGCTCACCCCGCACAGGCCGCATCCACAGCAGTGCTGACCCTCTATCCCAAAGACCTTGCTCTCAGGAAGCCTGTCAACACTGCAGCTGCAGCCAATCAGAGCACTTGCTGCAATGGCACCCCTTGATGATATCACCACTGGGGAGCTCCGCCAGAAGCAGAGAGAAGACACTGACCTGGCTCCCATCATCGCAGCAGCTAGGCCAGTCCGCTTCTGCTAGGACAGTCTCATGCACCGCTGCAGCATCTGCTCAGTGAGGTGCCCATAGAGAGGGTGGGCGTGGAGGTGGAGGGGCCATTTCTTGTCACTGAGGATGGGAACCACATAATTGCTGCAGAACAACTGGTTGACTACCTTGAAAGCAATCAACTCCTTCATGCTAAACAATTTGGATTTAGGCCAAAGTACTCAATGGAAATGGCCAACTGCTATCTCACTGAAAATAGCAAGTGTTCATTAGATAAGGGTAATGTAGTGGGAGTGGTATTACCCTTTTGATACCGTGAACCATGAGATACTTTTAATAAATTTAAAACTTCAACTTCTCAGAACCAGCGTCAGGCTGGTTTGCATCATACCTTGCATCCAGACTACAATGTGTTAAGCTCATTGCCGCATGTTCAGCCCCCGAAGGTGCAGAATGGGCATTCCACAAAGCGATTTTAGGCCCCTTGCTCTTCAGCTTATATAACACTGAAGAGTCAACATGATTTATCTGAAAGCTGTAGAGGAGTTAGCTGTAAAATGTACACAGATGACACAATCATATACGTATGTGTACACATACACAGTTATGGAATGCTCTACCATCCGAGTCCAAGGTTTTTAATGAAAAATACAACTTACGCCGGCAGTGGGGATGCTCCCCAATTCTGGATGGTGCTTGGAAGGTTCCGTGCACGGTGTTGGAGCTCTGAGGTGGTGTACAAGGTGGAGGTGAATGTCTGCCCCCAGACAGTGAATCTTCACTGTGACTGCATAGCCTCATACACGGTCCAGGGGTTAGCCAGGACATTTTCCGTCTTCTCCCGCTCCAGAGTCTGTGGCTATCCCTCTTTAAAGCCTTCCCGTTTTTGTGTTGCCAGTGCTGGACTCTGAATTACCCCCGGTTGCCGGTGCTGGACTGCCCCAACTCAAACACAACAACAGCGACAACCTCCAAATCGTCTCCTGGACTTACCCCTCCTGTGCGAAGGGTTAGGCATGTATGAGTTGTGTAGGAGGCTAGTTTCAGTTCTGTGGTAATTTTTGAGGCTGTTTTAGGGTTTTTAGAAACTATCCTATTCACTTTTTTTATTTGTTTGCCGTATGCCGTTATGATTTTTGACACAATACACCTTGACACATTAAATAATTGTTGCCGTTTCTGTGACTGGCACACCTGCAAATTACAAGACAGCGCTCTCTGGCTATGATTGTTCCAGTACACAATATTTTGTTAGATAAAAAGTAGAAGTCGTTATGGTCACAGGCTTTCAACTCCAGCACACCCATGTTTGGTAACCTAAACTCTCTTTTTTTAACCGCAGTTTACTGCTTACCTTTGTACCATTTCAGGTTATTCACTGAACTTGAACTACATTTACATTTACATTTTAAGCATTTAGCAGATGCTCTTATCCAGAGCGACTTACAAGATGTGCATTAATACATGGTAGGAACAATCATAGTTAGCGCACAAGATCAGTGCAGGAATACAGCAACAGACATCATTGCAGGCATCTGCGTACCATACCTGTAACACCGGGAAGGAAAAGGTTAGTGAATTTTTTTTTTTTTTTTTTTTTTTGGGGAGTATAGTGTTGAACAAGTAAACAGTGGTGAAGACAATTTAGCTAGATGGACAGCGTTCAGTGGTAGTGGAGTCTGAAGAGATGGGTTTTGAGTCTCTTGCGGAAGATCGCAAGTGATTCCGCGGTCCTGACCGATTGCGGAAGGTCGTTCCACCAGCGAGGGATCAGGACAGAGAAGAGGCGAGACCGCAAGGAGCGGCTGCCAGGCGCCCGGAGGGAAGGGACAGTCAGTTTACCAGAGGAGGCGGAGCGGAGGGGTCTTTGAGGTGTGTAGGGAGTGATGAGTGAATCTGATGCGTGCTGCGATGGGGAGCCAGTGCAGAGAGGAGAGTAGAGGGGTGACGTGGATGAACTTCGGCTGGTTGAACACCAGACGAGCGGCAGCGTTCTGGACTAGTTGCAGTGGCTTGATGGCGCAGGCTGGAAGGCCTGCCAGCAAGGAATTGCAGTAGTCCAGACGTGAGATCACCAGGGCCTTAAATTGCTTAAATTTCTGTAAAAACTGGAAAATTAGGGTGTTCTAAAACTTTTGTGTGTAGTGTATGTGTGTGTGAGCATTTCAGTCATACAGTGCCCTCCAGAATTATTGCCACCCTTGGTAAAGATGAGCAAAAAAGGCTATGAAAAAATATATTTGTTGTTCATCCGCTTAATCTTACACTCAAAATATGAGAGAAATCTAACCTTTAATTGAAGTAAAATTATTCAAAGAAAAACAATCCTTATCAAAAACACGTGTCACAAATATTCGCACCCTTAGAAATTCTTATGAACAAAATCTAAATAAATTCCCATTTATATTTTATTTAATAACTCCACCTTTAGAGTCTTTAGGAACTATTAAGTGGTTATCCATGACTTTCTGTTTCTGGGGTATAAATATGAGGTGACACACAGACTAAATTCCCTTAGTCATCCATCAACATCGGGAAGATCAGTGAAAAATGAAATGAAATGAGACAAAAGTTTGTTGACCTTCATAAATCAGGCAATGGCTATACAAAAATAGCTACCCGCCTGAAAATCTCCAGTATTTGGGCAATAATTAAGAAGTTTAAAACAACTGGAGCTGTGATGAGGCCTGGAAGAGGACGCAAGTGCATTTTGCCCCCATGTACAGTGAAGAGGATGGTTTGAGAGGCAAACATTTCTCCAAGGATCACAGGAGAATTGCAGAAGTTGGTTGCATCTTAGTGTCACCAAGTCTCCAAAACTACAATTAGACCCCACCTCCATGCCAACAAGCTATTTGGAAGGCTTGCCAGAAGAAAGCCTCTACTGTCATCAAACCAGTGCCTGGAGTTTGCTAAACATCACTGGATCTTTGAGTGGATCTGGGTTCTATGGTCAGATGAGACAAAAATAGAGCTTTTTGGCAACAAACGCCAGAGGTGGGTTCGGCGTAAAATGAAGGATAGTCATGCAGAAAATAACCTAATCCCCACTGTGATGTATGGTGGTGGATCTGTGATGTTGTGGGGCTGTTTTACTTACAAAGGAGTAAATACCTAAATACTAAATACCAGGAGATTTTAGATCAAAATCTGGCTGCCTCTGTCAAGAGGCTACAACTGGGTTGTATGGTTGGATCTTCCAGCAGGACAATGATCCAAAGCATACCTCCAAATCCACATGAAAATGGTTCACTCATCACAGAATCAAGCTTTTGCAATGGTTATCCTAGTCTCCTGACCCAACCCCCACTGAAAACCTGTGGGGTGAGCTGAAGAGGAGAGTCCACATGCAAGGACCAAGGACAATCATCTGGAGAGATTCTGTATGGAGGAATGGTCTCAGATCCCTTGCTATGTGTTCTCCCACCTCATCAAGTGTTATAGAAGTGTTAGATAAGACTCAGTGCTGTTATCTTAGCAGTGGGAGGGTGCAAAAAGCGCTAAATGCAAGGGTGCCAATAATTGTGGCACACATGCTTTTGAGCACATTTTTAATTTTTTGATAAGGAATTTTCTTTAAATATAATTTGACTTCAATTAAAGGTTCGATTTCTCTAATATTTTGAGTGTAAGATCAAGCTGATGAACAACAGAGACATTTATTCATAGCCTTTTTTGCTCATCTTGACCAAGGGTGTCAATAATTCTGGAGGGCACTGTATTACGGAAAAGTTGAAGAATTAGTAGGTGTTCAATTTGATCAAAGTCTATCTGCATCAAAACAGTGTGCTACAGCAGTGAAAAAGGCCAACAGGATGCTGGGATACATAGCAAAAATATTTAGTATAAATCAAAGGAGGTTATATTAATGTTATATAATGCCTTTGTCAGACCTCTTTTATAATACTTGTGCAGTTCTGGGCACCACACTACAAGAAAGAAGAGAAGCTCTTGAAAAAGTTCAAAGAAGGGCAACTAAATTGGTACCTGGTATGAAAGACATTTACATTTTACATTTTAGGCATTTAGGAGACGCTCTTATCCAGAGCGACTTACACAGTTTACATTTCTTTACATACAATCAATTTATACAGCTGGATATTTTACTGAAGCAATTCAGGTTAAGTACCTTGCTCAAGGGTACAACAGCAGTGCCCCACCTGGGAATTGATCTGCTTTTGCGCACATTGAGCAATAGATAGGTCGCACATGGATGTATGACTACATTTGGTCATAGGCGTTGTAAAGGTGGATGTATGCTCCAACATACACTGGTGTACACACTGTCTGGCTACTAACCTGCCTTTCAAGTGGAATGGAATGTGAAATGTGATGTTATCCAGTACAGTCAGATTGTATATTGCTATATAATCTTGCCTTGTACAATGGCTAAAAGTACAAATTTTTATATGTGGTGATGAGACTTGAATGCAAGCAATGTATGAGATCGGGTGATATAATTGTTTTGCAGAAGAGTTGCACACACAGTTTAACCTGCACATTTCCTGCAGTAAAAACAATCACCATAAATGATCTGCTACGAATGATAAATTCTGGTCAGCACTAAAGCAATATATGGAGCTCTGACAAATGACGTGGCTCCATCTTTGACTAGATAAAACAATTTGAAAACACCATGCAGTCTTTTAAACACTTTAAATATTTTATTGAAAATATGTAGAACAGCTTATTGTAACCTTTTATATGCCACTGTTTGCCATATCAGTGAGACACGAGGCAAATATCACATTGTCAAATATAGCTCTATTTTTATAAAAGGGGTAACCTGAGGACAGCTTTACTTTCTTCTTCTAAATTCTTCTTCTTCTTCTTCTTCTTCTTCTTATCATCATTATTATTATTCATTTTGTGTTATTATAATCTAGATCATTAAATGAGAGGATTTATTGTGCCCTTTTCTTTTTCCCGGTTAGATTTCATTCTAGATTCATGATCCACAGGCTTGTGTTAAGAAAGGTGACATTTCGTTAGTACTGTTAGGGCCGTACAACAGATTACATGATAGAAAACATGTATATAAATTAATTTGGCTAAGAGAGCTATGCTTATTTTTAGCAGTTCACCGTTTCTGTGTTTGTTATTTCTCTTGTTTATCAGCATATGATCAGGTTTCCTGGGAATTTGAAATTATGTAATGACTCAGACACATCTAAATTGACATGATGTTGATTCCATTCATTTGCATAAAAGTCATAAGCAGTAGACTTGCTGCATAACAGTGAGAGCAAACAATCAGGCGTGATTCAATCCCACTGTGCCTAACTTCTCAAATCTTTAAAATCTTTGTTATGGACAAAGCACAATGCAGTGCTCCCAGAATGAATTGATTGATTGCTACATAGGAAAATAGACAGATAGATAGATCAATACATTGACCATGATAAAAAATAAATACTACAGGCACATATTTGAAATTGTATTTATGTTGTCCTGCATCCTGGATTGACTGGGGGGGGTGAGTTTAGCTCATTGACAGTGACTTTTGGGAGTAGTCGTGGGTGTGGAGTTAATGTGCAAGCATAACCTACATTGAACATTCAACAACTGTAGTTTAAGTAGCTTCCCTCTTTGCAGTTGAGTAGAGGACATGTACCTGACACAGTATAACTCTTCTTCAAGCAGAGAGAAAACATCAGCAGATATAACACTGTAATTTGTAATTCGCTAGGTATTCATTAATAGTATATTTATTTTAAAAATTATAAGCAAACTTTGAAGTTACGTAATTGCTAGTGATGATGGTGGGTAAATGCTTTTCTGGGTGAAGCAGTCACATAGTATTCAATCTTGGCTATGAAACCTAACAGGTCTTGTCAACCTCATTTCACTGGTAAAATTGAGGATTTTTGATCGTTTTTCATAGTCATAGTGCATAATTTAAGTGATTTAAAATACAACATAAGCATTGCTATGTATCTTCCTATACACTGTATTCTCTGTCAAGAGGAAAGGTACAGTATTTGTGCACAGCTCTTTGAGTGAGACATAAGTCAGTAAAGCCATTAAAGCTGTGAAGCAATCAAATTGCACATAATTTGAGAAAGCACCCAATTTCATCTTAATCAGCTATTGTTTGTTTTTAGTAAAAATCATTCATTGACATTAGGACTATAATAGTAACAACACTCATCATAATGGTAAAAATAATAGAAAGATACCAATTAAACTACAAAGGCACAAAACGTCATGGTAATAAACACACTGGACACATATTGAAAATTTTGGCATAAGCTTTTGATATTTTTATTGATTTTTCTGATGATATTTTCTTTTTAAATTTGATTAATTTGTTAGATTTTTCAGTGGTTTTGTGTTTTTTAAAATCATTTATTATTTTGAATGTTTATTTTTCCTATCTGCAATGGAGAAGATTTGAGCAGGTAAGTTAGCATTCACGTTCAAACTTTCATACTTTTAATAATATAGCTGTTAAGTCTCATTTTTTCCACAAACTGTGTTAAATTATTGTTTATTTTTCTTTACACGCTTCAAAAATATAAAAAAGATAAATAATAAACATTCCATTGAAATATATTTTATACAGGTCTTGATATTTCTTCTTTATTTTTTGAGATCTGACAAATTTTAATCCAGCATCAGTCATTATAGCATTAACTGCATTTATTCCAGTAACTTTCTCTTTCTCTCCCTCTCTTTTTCTCATTCACTCTCTTTCCTAGCAGGAAAGTGGTGTGATTTTGTACATCTGCATTATACAGATGAATGCTTTTTGACTGTGCATGCCTTATGTTAACACAATTTGAATTGTATTAAAACGTGAATCTTCATTTTTTTAATGAATGTGTGTATATACATTTGTTTCATTATTGCGTCAGTGCTGTGTCCGGCTCAACCACCATCAGCGAAATGTGGGCCAAACTGAGATTTTGTACATCTGTAAAACAGCGCAGCGAAGTGAACATCTTACTGGATATACAGATACACATATTTACTGATCTATGTCAGTATTATCTAAGTAATTAGAGTTTTCATTGAAATCTATAGCACATCAGTCAATCATTCGAAATTATAGTTATTACTGTTAATATCATTATTAGTCATTTTTGCAGTGTACGCACAACATTAACATTAGCGGCAGTACCACCCTAACACATTCAATAAAAATAATTTATGTAGATAAATGCCAACAATGGAAAAAAAAATAGACAAACTTGCATGATAAGAAATAAAAAAACAACAGAAAATCTCATTGTGGTTTATCATCGCCATGACAACGATGAGTGTGTGACGTCAAGTGCAGTTACTGGTGGCAAATCCCATAGAAATTGTTCCTCATTCTAGACCAGTTCAGAACCAGGAATTAAGAGGTTCAGTACTTGGGTTACACATATGAACAGGACTAAGGGGACACATTACCACAGACAACCACCAACCCAGAGGGTGCAAAGCTTCCCAAAGAATCTGGATCTCTCTACATAGTTTTATTAACAGAATCACTAATTGGGTTAAAGTGGCATGTGTAGCAAACAATTATGTTGCTGACATGAGGGACAGACAGGCAATGAGAACTAAAGCCAAGGTGACATACAAATAAATAGACAAACAAATAAACAGATGCAGAGACAAACAGATAAGCAAGCAGACACACAGACAGGTAGGCCTGGATTCAGTCAAAATGTGTCCTTTGACGCAAGGTTTTTTGTTGTTGTTTTTTTTTCTTCTCAAACGTAGTTCAGCAAGTTCAGCAATCAGTTAAATTAACAAACTGTATGAACAAAAATAGCTAACACTTGCATTTATTTATAAGTCAAATGTCAGGACAAAGGCTGATTGAATCCTGGCATAGAGATATATATTTATCAATTGATAGATAGATAAATATTTGTGTTATTGGATTGTCAGTGAAAATGTGTACCCCTCTTACAGTTTTACCTGCTTGAAACATACATACAGGTTATGTGCTGCAGTCCAGTGTTGTGTGCCAACCTGTGAATCTTAATTTTGCATTTGCATTCCAACAGCATTTATTTATAATTTATCATTATCATTCTTCCACACCTAAACTGTGAATTGTTCAGTTATCACATTTTGTGCTCATAACATTAACTGAGCATATCAGTAATTACCAGGATGTATAGTTTCTGTTCTATAGTCTTTTTAAACTAATAACTTGTGTGTTTAAGTTAATAAATGAACACATCCTTGTTTAAAATGAAAGATGCCAAAGGCTGTCAAAGTAACATAGCATGACATACAAGAAATGAAAACAATCTGAAATTAGATTAAGAAGTAATAATATTCATAAACATAAATTCAGACTTGATGTTCTGTTTTCATGCTACATTCCATTTTCCACCACAAAAAAGAGAGGTCGAGAGAGAAGAGGAGTGAAAGAGAGAGTTACATCCTTCTGGCCATTCAGAAATAAGTTTAGTTTTCTTTTTTCACGCATGCGTCATAATTCAACTTCAAACAATATGATAGAAAAACGCAAGAACAAGGGATGCAAAAGAGCTTCTTCCTCAAAAATAGTGAAGTAGGGAGGAAAAGAGAGGGACGGGAGGAGAGTTGTGGGCCTGGAGAGAGGGATGAGAACACACATTTGGAAGAAAGTGAGAAAGTGCAGCTGCAGATTTTTTGACTGCAGGTTATTTACATTGCACTTTTCTGATATGTTTTGTATTTATTTTCAAGTAAAGGTATGCAAATGTTGCTCTCATTTCCATGCAGATTTCTGCTGTAATCAAATACCCATATGTCAAATACCCACAATGCTTTGCCCACTGCAAACCTGTGTAGAGACAAAAGTCCAGTATAGTTCGACAATACTGAACAGTCACAGTCCAATGCAAAATTCTTATGGACGTACTAATGGGCTTATTTATATGGTTAGCTGGCTCATAAATACACCAAGACCTAAAGACTAATACTGCCCTCATTAAAATGTGGAGTAGGCTCTGAACGAATTATTGCTCTGATAATTGAACCCCCTCCCCCCTTAGCCGATTGAGTCCATTTGCACATTAAACTGAGCCTCTGTGGGCCACACCGCCAGGTGGTATCCTGAAGAGCACGTTCCCAAACAGTTCTCTTTGTCTTTCTTGCCCTCTTACTGTTGTTCAGTTAACCAGTGTCCATCTCTGCGTCTTCCCCTTCTTCTGCCCCCCCATCCCTCTCTCTCCATCACATAATCTTTTCATCTTTAATAAAACCATTTATATATATTCCATGTATATGTATGTGTCTATTATTTCACATAATTCTTCCATTCACTTAGTAACAAATATCGTGCCATTACAGACGCCATGACAGACGGGGGAGCTTAATAGGGAAATGGAGGGAGAGGGAAGATGATGTCAGAGATGATAGACAATGCAAACAGGACTAAGGCCTGATGAATGATCAAAGAAGTGGAAACATTTCAGGTGGTGAAAGAGATGAGAGGTGAATTTGAGTTCTCATTAATTAGCTTCATATCTATGCTATAAACCTTGCATTATTCCCCATATGCGTGGAACATGTTTCTAAAAATAACATGAGAGAGCCTAGGTAAGGCTATTAGAATGGTGGACTGTGCTGGCCATTTGTAGGGAGAATGGAAGCTGCCTCTTCACTGCCCAACACTAATTTCAGAATCTAGTACACCAAACTCCTTTGGCAATCTGTGAACCATGTCCCCATAAAATAGTCTTAAAACCTCACATTGCATAGGTAATTGCTTAGTTCAGTTCTTGTCTTAATCAAAATAAAGATAATCTTGAATATCCTCTAAAATGCCCCTTTAGTTACAAATCAACATATTCCAAATAGTAACATTTATCGATATCAGTAATTATAAAGCTATTCTATAGGGCCATGTTCTCATAATGAGTAAACAAAAAAAATGATACTATAATATAATAATAATTCAAATAAATAGCTTCACTAAATTAATGCATTTTAATGCATCTTTTCTGTGTCTGTGATAATGTCAACACCAAGCTAGTGTCCCTGAGTGTGTCGCTACAGCTGTCTGGGTTTATATCTCTGACTATGTCTATTTGGTTGTAGCTTTGGTCTCATTTCCAGAGCGACTTGGGTTCAAATCTAAGATGGGACACTGCCATTTCTCCATGAATGCAATCTAGAACTATAAATGGGTCCCGCATCTGGTCATCATTCAAGTGTCAGATGAATGAATGAATATAGAATATTGATATTTATCATAATTGCAATTGTAATCAACAACTCTATTGATTGTTGAATTGTACTATTAGAAATAGTATTGTGTCGATGCCTCAGTCAAATTGACTATCCCTGATTGTGATCTCAAAGTTGAACTCTACAGTAGCATTTAAACAAGCGGAAATAACTCTCAGTGTGAACTACCACTGCATTCCAACTAAGTTAAATCCATAGCTTGGATATCTGTTTTGAATTTGATGTGACCACTTTTCACCCATCCAAGAGTGAAAACATTCAAAGATGCATAAAGAGATGTGTTAGTACTGTATTTTAGCACTGAAATGGAGATGCTCATCTCTGACAAAACACTATACCAGGGTCTACCCAGCGTGACTATAATGTGAACACCCCAATTTTCACTGAAAAGCGCATAGTGCAACTCCTGTAGGTTTAAAGATAGGTTTAAAGTAAGGATGACTGTACATATGGCTCAGTCAATTGTAATTCAATAAGGATGTGGTGTTTACATGTAGATTGAAGCATGATTTTAAAAAATGCACATTATATCTGTAATGGCAATCCCTGCATAGTCTTCCGTAACCCATACAGTGTGGTACAGCCTCCAAATGGAAATTAAACAGCAGACAGGAGAGGGCTGGAACAGCCCTAAAGAATGTGTGGTATAAGCAAATGACAAATCAAAAATGACAATGGAAAGCAAATTAAAGAATGGGTGAGAATAAGGAAAAGACAGTTTAAAATCTATTCTGAAATGTTGCACTGTTGTTTTCAATTTATGAATCTTAGAAATAGGGGTAACTTTTGATAGGGGTTACAGAAAAAAATTACAGAAGAGCTATCAAGTTGTGATTTTACTTCTTTCAACATTTCTCATTTGATACCACACTGATATATTTCCTGCATTCACCTAGGATTTTGAGAGAATCTGTCTGGGGAACATTTTTGAATAATAGATTTTTGTAACCCCTAAACTTCTAAAAGTGCCTCAACCCCTAAAATGGCCGAATGTCTCCCACAGTGAACAAAGACACCAGGCATGTATGAATACATGAAGAAGTTATCAAAATGTTTTTGGCAAGTGAACTTAGTAGTTGGCACTCTAGGGACTAAAATAAATATTTGAATAAGTAAATGGATCTGTCTAGTATTTATTCATCCATTCATTGGCACAAAAATGGCACCCACACTGGCACCACAGATCAGTTCCCGTCTTTGATTACTCTGATTGGAACACCGTGCCATCGGTGAGATCAATCAATCACTGGGTTCTCTGGGTTCTGAATATGGACAGGTCTTCTCTTGTAAGCTGCCATCAGACTTACACAGAATTGCACTAACAGGTTTGGAGACCTGGCTACCAGTAAAAGGGGGATCGGGTTCAAACAACAAGCAGTTCACCAGCTACTAGTTGCCGCTAGACAAAAGATGCCCTAACATCGGGCCAAATATTATTCTTGTACTAATCACCCAATGATCTTTCCCATCTACAATGCATCAAGTGACACTTGTTTGCTTAACCAGGCCCTTAAGCACAGCATTAAAATGTAAGTGCGGACCAAAGACTATTTCAAGGCCCTCTCAAAGAACCTAATCTGACAATGACAGAGCAACCGATAATGGAGACCTGTCATGTCACACAAGCTTCTCGAAGCACTGGGCACCTGTATTCCTCCATACTGAACTATGAGCTGTACATATATAGTTATAGGATTGCTACATAGTCACATGGTACAGAAGAGAGTGTACAGTATAATTATGTTTGCTAGTGCTTTTGAGCATACAGTGTAAAAGGAAAATAAACCAAGGGAGTTCATGGGAGAACTCATGAAGTGTTCTGGGACCAAGCAAGAGATGCATAGCCACTGTCGATTTCCTTAAAGTCATATGATCTATAAGATCTAAGGAATATATTTTGAATATATGTCAGGATATATTAAACATTTTTGAAAATATACCAATGATTGCCACTGTCATACATATCATTTTCAGCATATATTGTAAAATTACATTAACTGTAAAATACATTCAACAATATATGCAAATATTGCATAATATGAGCATGGGGATGACTGATATATTTTGTAATAAATGTCACATTTATTCATGGCATGTTTTGATATTTGTTACCTCTGCCACCATGTGTTTGTCTGTCTGATGAACAGGTTAACTGAAAAAGGATGGATTTGGTTGGAACGTAGTGAAGTAATTGGCTTTGTGAAAAGACGCTTCATTTTGGATTTTATGGCTGCTATGGAAAATATTTAGGGAGGAGGTATCGACTCTCCCCAAGTGTCACTCAAGTTAAATCTATATTTGTATTCTTTACAGTCTGGATTTCATATTTTACCATATATTGATTACTTTTTACTCTTTGTGACCAATTCCACTTTGCAGTTATAATATTGAACAGTATAATATTGGACAGAGTGACATCTTGAATCTGACATTGAGCCCTTGAACAGCAACAGATTTGACATGTGACTAATAAAGGTAATAAATAAATAATAATAATAAATAACCATTCTTAAAGGAGATAGCTTAATGTGGCAGTGGAAAATAACTATATCTTTATCACTGGAGAAATAGTACATTAACACTGCCCCTCTCTTTAACCTTGACCTTACCAGAATCCTGTATGGGGCTGGTCTTGGTTCTCACAACAAGGAGCGCCAGAATGCATGTGCAAGTTAAGCTTGCATGCAAGGGATTTCTGTGGTGGCTTCTGGGCTGAGAGACAGCACATGACAGCAGGACTTGTATATCCAGAGAGAGGGGAAAGGGATCAGGAGGCAAAAGCTGTGCTAGAACTGTTCTTTTTCACTTTCGCAAAAAATGTTTTACACAAAATGAAAACATTTAGCTGTTGTTGATAATAAAGTCTGCTGAATGAATCTGGCCAAACAGGAGTGCGGCAATATTTTTCTCTGAGCAAAAGCTTTAGTAGCAACAACAACATTTATGCTCATCATAACAAAAACAACAAGAGATATACCTTCACCCTTCAGCAGACACCAAACACCATGGCAATATGTTGTTTTGGCCTGAGATCACAACAGATTGCCTCTCCATGAGCGCTTCCAGATTCTGCACCTTCCGACAGGTACCCTTTGAAAGAGTCACGTTAAAGAGCAATTTTCCCCCGCTATGGCCCTCTCATCATAGTTATGATTATTATTGCCAAGACAGATGTGGGTATACAGTACATGCTGTGCACTGAAGGGGGTTCATTTTGGTGCGACCACAACTGCTACCCCTAATCTGGAAGCACTCTCAGGTAGACACCTCCTCCAAATTTCAAAGTAAACATTCCTGTAGATGCTGTAAAATGACAGTGACCCTCTGGAGAGTTCAGCTGAGGCTATGTCCATGAACACAAGAACAAGACGATGCTGAAAACTAGCCGCAGCAGGAGTTGCAGAGCGGTAGCAGTGGGAGAAGAAAGAGTCCAAGAAGTCGGAGTAGTAATAGCAGGAGAAGTTCATAGTAGTGTCCATTTCTGGTAGATTGTGTGGGTTTCGATCTTATATCTAAATAAACTAGTCTGACACGTATCTTGCAATCCTATATATTTTTTTTAATTTATTATTTTTTTTATTATTCAAAAACAAAATATAGATCCTCTTTTTAATATAATCTTGTTTTGTCATGTATTTTTTCACTTTAGTTGCATATAACATAAATTCATTTGTTTCATTTCTCCTTGATTTTGTTCTTTTTTTTTTGTTCCTGGCCCCCTCTATTTCAGGTCAGAACTTGCAGAAGTAAAGACATGCAGAATAGTCATGCTGGTAAACAAAGTAACAAAAATGCATTTTCAGTTGTTTCTTTTTTTTTTAAATTGTTTATCAAAGCATCCATTCTTTCCACTCTTCTTTGTGTTAGTTCTGTCCCTCTGGAGGTGCAATAAATGCCTTGTATATGTTATTTTGAATTCTTCCTTTAGCAGGTCCTCTTTATCAGTACAAGAGAAGAGAGCTCGGTACCCAGCTCCATTGCCTTTGTTGTTTTTCAGTTTTTTCCCTTTATATATTTGTTCTTACTTTCACTTGCTTGTTGTAATTAATGCTTGTTGTGATTATACTTGAAGATGTTGGTAGCTGGGTTATGGTGAATTTTTACGTCAAAATCACATTGTTTATATTTTTGTTTGCGTGAATGAAACTGCGCTCTTCTCTCCCCACGTACAGTTGGTTTCTCTTCTGCTTGCATTGCAGTGCTCTACAGAGGAGGTTAAATGCTGTGATGTTAAAGGGTAGAGAGAAAGAAATGTGTATGATTGTGTTTTCCTTTTTTTCTGCCTTCCTATCTTTGCAAAAGTAGCAACACAGGCTGAAGACCTGAAGTAATCCGATGACTCAGGGTGTCCTTTTAATAAAGTGTGAGTTTTCACCGGCCTCATTCTTGCAGGAAGGCTGATGCGAAGCCCGTCTCCAGGGGACAATCTTTCTCTCGTCATGGTTAGTGTTCCACTGGGCTTAGCAGAGCCGTCATAGGAGCAGTCAGTCAGTGGTAAATGGTAGGGGGCTGTGTGTGTGTGGTAAATGCAAGTAGCAGTCAATATGGGCATGTATGGGGCGTCTATTTTTTGTACATGCTCCATAGAGTTGGATTCTCATTAGTTGCATAAAATGTCAATTTCACAGTTAATTTCTCCTTGGCTCCCTCAGGTTAAAGGGCATTGCAGAGAGATGGTTACAACATCTGTGATGTGAAAGCCTCTACATCCTCCTCACTGTCTGAGCTCTTTTTATTTCAGCTGTTTTAAACAAACTGGCACTATTAAAAGATTCAGCTTATTTTCCAAACTTGGCCTGGTTAGTCTCACTGGTTGGGATGTTTGAGATTTAATGTGTTCTGATTTACGCTGGGTTCCTGAATAAGTGACACTTCGGACAGGCTATACTTGACAAATGATGTTTGCGGTCAAATTTTCCAGTTGGTTTGATGTAGCTCAGGTGGGACTCTTCATTTGATTTCTGGATTAAACTGTAGCCTGGAGATGTTATTTGATATTTGATTTATTTGTTTCTTGTTTCAGCTGGTCAGATGTGGGTTTCAGGCATGGGTTGTCCGAAGTGAAGATCATTATAAGATGATCAGTTGTTTGAGGTGAAGCACAGACCCTGTTTATAGCTTTGACTTTGCTGCTGCAGTTCCCCTGGAAACAATCCAGTCAACTTGTGATGCTTGAGTAGACTCAGAAGACCTCTACGTGTAATTCTACAAATGAACTCTCAAAAGCTCAAATGTGATATTAATGGACCAGTATCTTAGACTATTGCTTTTCTGTTTGTTTCCATCGAAGCCTGAATTTATGAGTTATGGGTAATAAAAGCAGGGGCTTGGTGAGGCCTGATTTGGAGTAGTTAATGTTGCACTGGAAAGAGAGAGAGAGAGGAATGACAAGTTTCAAAGAAAGGATTGAGTGGAGGGCTGTTGGATGGGGACATTGGACATATTATATAATAAACATATATTATATTGTAAATTATGTTTTTCGTCTGACTGAAGGAAGAGAGAAAGGTAGTTGTGTAGTATTGATATGCATTGGGTTGCATGGAGTATGTAAAAAAAAGTCACAAAGTCACAAAGAAACATTTTTAGTTTCTTTGCCCTTGGTTAACATTACTTTGACCCCCACCAAAAAGTATCCCCTTCTTTCCTTTTCCAATAATTCATTCCAGATGGATATCCTTATTTCAGTTCAATGAATCCCCTTTGTCCAAGAATGCAACAGGAAAGTCTCTTTGAAGAATACCAGAGGCTCAGTCGCTTGATGTTGAAAGGTTCTTTTTTCTGCTTCAGTCTTTTAATGCATCTCAGTCTGTCTTCTTTCACCATTCTCTTTAATACATTCCAGGCCATTCCTGTTGTCCATTGGGGGAAAAGGAGGTGAGTTGTCTCTCTATCAATGTAGAAAGAAAGGGTTGATTTCAAAGGCTTCATCTTTCTCTACAGTGCCATGGTTGTGGTTGCCATACACATAAAACTGCTACATTGTGCACGAGACACATCTTGTCAATCAGAGAGTCAGCCCCCTTCCTATGAGTGCTACAGTCTGTCAACAGAGATCCTACATAGTCAGCTACGGTGTTTTAGAGTCATATAGTCATGTTTGTCAATGACATATTGTGGCATGTCAGTTAGTTGCAAATTTTATCTGTGGTTCAATCTGGTGGTCATTATTATTCGTGAAAGTTGACCCGACAGTCATCTCAGTCCATATGTTTTTTTACTGTGTCAGTGTGGTCCTTTGTGGATGACAGCGTCCAACTGGCTGTCTTCAGATGTGGTTGTAGTAGAAGTCCCATGAGGTTGCTTTGGTTACACTGTGAGAAATCAGACATCTCTTCTCTTCTCTTCTAAATTTATTTCTGTCGCCATCCACTGTCTCTCTCTCTCTCTCTCTCTCTCTCTCTCTCTCTCTCTCTCTCTCTCTCTCTCTCTCTCTCTCTCTCTCTCTCTCTCTCTCTCTTTCCATCTGTATCTTGCACCCTCTTGCCTCGGCAACATTTGAGTTTTCAGCATGAATGGTGTGTTATTTTGTTTTCTTCTTTAGGCAAAAAGGGGATTTTAAAAACTCAACACTGGAAAACAGAAAAAGACAGGAGAGTAGTTAGGAATGGTGTTGAGCCAGAAAAGAAAACCGCTCCGTTCATCAAACTGTTAGAGGAAAAAACCCTGCCAACCCCCAAGAACATCATATACTACTGATACACTGTTTTACCTCCGCAGTACCATGTAACAAGAATATGCCAATATCTTTACAGAATAATAATTGAAATGACATATATTACTATAGTAAACTAAAACATATGACAGTAATTCAGTTAAAGCAAAATATCTGACAGTAAAGTAAGTAAACTATAACAAAATAAATATTACATGTAAACAATCCAAATACAAAATAATTGTATTCAACTTTAAAAAACAATGCATGCAGATCACACACACACATATAAATATACATATATGTGATGGGGTTTTAATTGGCTATTTATTAAATACTTGATTATGCAATAGTAGCAATAATAAATAATAAATCAAACTTGATGCCCCAGTAATAGACTATATGTGTACTTTTGTATCATTTTCATATTTTCACTTGATAAAGTGCGTAAACTGGCTAATGTTTACTGATGACAAATCTATTGTTGATATGTATCAAATGAGATAAATGATTGAAGTCAAAATAACTATTATGATTGAATAAATATGACTAATATTCCAGTATTGCTCTGCACCAGATAAATGTGATTAGTGATTACTTAATTACTTGACAGAAAATTTGTTTCAAAATAAACTTAATAAACAGTAAATGACACTCTCAAACATAAAATAGCACTCTTCTGTGGTTGGAGGACAGGGAAGATAAATCCTCTTCCTCTAGGATAATACACATGTACATGCAGTCTATTTGCTCAGATTGGGTGACTGCATACATATATACTCTAGTTTAACTTAATTGGAGGGCTGCACAAATGTACTTGCAGGTCCATTTGCTTTGATTGGAGAATTGCACAGGTTGTATTGTATGTATCCTCCATTTGCTCTTCACACATATGTGATTGCAGAACTGAAGAGACATGCAAACTCTTTCAGCACTAACTGGAGCACAATGTGGCCATAGAATGGAATGCAAATAAACTCCTGCATTAGATAAGGTTCCTGACAGAAGGGTATGGTTAATGAAGGTTTTTTCCCCTCAGTCATTCACTGAACTCTTCTCATCCCTCATTTGTGAATCATAGCCTCTCTGTACAGAAGACGCTAGTAATCACCAGTGAGAGCCCAGTGTTGCTTTGAGTCAAGGCCAGGAAATAAACTGAAGGTCAGCTACTCTATCCTGACATTACAAGGGCATTGACTTCAGTTATTTTCTTTGCTAATTTATTGCTTTGTTTTTAATGACACAAGTATTCATAAATATTCATTACATAAAAAGGCAAAGATAATCAATAGAAAAAGCCATGATTAAAACCCCTGATACATGTGAACATACCTATTAGTATATCCACACAGAATTGTTACGTGCATGTGTACATTGTTCTAATTTTACAACACATTTAACGCACAGATAGAAATTACATATACATGTTTACGTAACACACGCAAGCACACACATACTCACACTCACCAGTGTAAATATAAAACAATACTCTTATGCACAAACCTATGATAAAATGCACCGGAATATTCTGTGAATTCTACGTGATGGAAACACAGAACAAAAATGATACATGAAACAAAAAACGGAACATCACATGTAACACAGAACATACAAACATACATTCTTACACTGAGAAGCCATCAGCTTCCTTTCTCCTGTCTTTTGTTCTTTTCATTCTTCCCCAAACTGTTCTCCATGTCATTGTTCTTTCTTCCTTTGTTGACAATCCTCTTTTTAATATATAGTTCCTACTTGTCCCCCAAAACATAAAATCTGTCCATCTTTCTTTCTTTTCATTCTTTTTTTGTTTTGTTCTGTCCATTTCTATTGTTGTTTGTTGTAGCTTGTAATCCATTTTAGGAAAGATTTCAATTTTTAGTTTTTTGTCGATTTCTTTCCCCCAATTTTGTTGTTTTTTATTTTAGATTTAAAGTTTTTTTCCCCGGAAGCAGTAGGGTTAAGTGCAAAAAAATATCAAGCAAAAAAAGGGAATAAGAAGAAGGAGCAGATGGAAGAAAACAGAAAGAGAAATGGGGGGAGACAGATTGGCAGAGACGAGACAAATAAAAAATATCAACATTTACAAAATGGAAAGAAATAGGACACAACCACAAATGATATGAAGAAAAATATATTGGACCTGTTTAAAAATATTGAGCAAAGGTAGCAGAAGAGAGATGGATACAATTGCTTAGAGTAAGAAAACATTTTAAAACTCCCTCTTTAATTTATGATTAACTTGGAAGCACTACGAAAGAAATGATACAGAAAAGGTAGCTAATGAATGATAAATTCCTGAGTTTTGGGATGGGATTGAGAAAGATACAGTTCAGGAGAGGTGGGAGAGGGGTAGGGAGATGTAGTGAAAATCAACACGAGTAAATAAGCAGTTAATCCATACATTAATATTGTTTTGGGGCAAAAATCTATTTGATTTTGTATAAATTTGTATAAAATTTGATTTGGCCCTTCAAGTCAAGTCACTAACTGTAAGTGATTCCTAGAACCCCTTTGCAAGAATCTACACTGAACATTGGCAAACCACCCTAATTCACTACCACTTAAATTCGGATGCTGATTAATTTCAATACCCTTGGCTGAATGTGCCAATGCTTCACTGATGTTCTATATTAGTCCTTATGCTCTTTTGTTTTTCTCTAAGAATCAATTTCACTGCAGCTTTAATGGCTGTGACCATTCTGACCAGAGGCCTACAGCCTGGATTCTTGTTGTGCTCCATTTTGTAAAATGTGTAGGACTCAACACATCTAAACCCATTGTCCACTGCTCTAGCCATGCCTTATAATTAAGCCCAGTTCAAATGAATTAAGTAATGATGTTCCTTGGAAGAAAAGAAAAAGAATGACACTGACCCATCTTACTGGAGAAGAAGACTCCTGAACCCTGTAACTGACACAGTCAATAATTCTAGCCAATAGTGGTGTCTTATACTGGCGGGCTTATTCCTAAGCCTGGCTACATTATTTTATTGGAGAAGTCAATAGATTTGATCTGATTCTGACTTCCCCATATTCACAACAGTAACTTAGGCCAACATCCTGCTTATAACCACCCTCCCAATGCTTACAACAGATGGAATAGTTAAAATATATAATTGTTACCACAAAATGTATGGTATGGTAATTTTGGATATTTATATTGGTTTTATATATTCTGGAAGATTATTTTGCATTCCTCTACCTCAGTTAGTAAATGAATGTATTGCACAATATATTCTTTGTTCATCAACAATACAAGCATATTCTTTCTTTGATTTATGCAGTCCATACATGTTGAAATAAACCTATCCAATGCCTAACTTCTGGAGAACAGCATCACACTGTACTGCCCTTACTCGCTTTGGGTCAGTGAGAACATAGACAAGATCACAAAATGCAACAATGTATGATTAAAGGTATTCCACTTAAACAAATGTTGTGCAGTTTTGCAGTTTAGTTGCTGGGGTTATAGGCCACAGAGTATGACAGTATAGCCTTCTAGAAAATAATACAACCAAACTCCCAAATCTAAAAATATATCGAAATGGCATACACCACTTCCAATGGACAATTGCTTATTTCAATGGAGTGCTGAAAATATCATGAAATACATCCTGCCAGGAATTAAAGCAATGGTGTAATGTAAGAATATTTGACAATATTTGGCAATATGGCCTTATGGCAATGCAACTTAACTGTACTACATCTTTTAGTACAGAACCTGCGCTCTGTGGCTGATCTGAAACATTGACTGCTCTCTTGGCTGCTAACACACTCATATTACTATCAGTATGCAGTATGAATTTATGCAATCAGATATCATGATATTAATTTATTTTTGCAATCAGCTATCATGATAGGAACACAACAAGGGGTTGGGGTTGTGATTATACTCCCTCAATCTAATCACTCCCTCAATCTATCACTAAGATTCAGGTGGATTATGAATGCTACATTTCAATTTGAAGAGCCTCTTGGTTTTGTCTATATCTCAAGACATCTCCATAAAATGGAAGACAGATTTACAAGAGATGGATAGAAAGTGAGAAAGAAAAGAGGGTGCAAAAGGACAAGGAAAGAGGGAATATGGTGTTTAGGGTAAAACGTGAAGGAAGAAGTGTTTTTTTCTGTTTTAGCATTAATTCACAGTTACTGCTTCATTTTGCATATATCTGATAAGCACTGGGCTTTCAGAATAGTTCTCTGTGAAAAAAAGATGAAAAGGGACAAATCATAAAATAATAGTATTAATTATTATAATAGATCAGAAAAAAGAAAAGAAAAGATACTCAGAACAAGTCTTAAACAGTCTCCCACTATTTTCCCCACCCATGCCCTTTAAAAAATAATACTCTCCCAAAGACCCCCACCCCATTACAGTAGTAAAGGTCTCTCCCCCCCTCACAGGCTGTGAGCATGCAGACCTAAGCCCCGCCTCTTGTCTGTCGATCTGTAACAGCAAGAGGAATGGCAACAAATCATCTGTCCATGTTTTTTCAGCATGCAATCAGCCAGTATGTATATATAAATATATACATACACATATGTACAAAGATATACATATACCATTAGATAAAATTGGTTGTCTTATCAAAACATACTCATAGATTATAATATAGATAATACAGACATATTCATTTCTTATTGCTCGCAATGGAAACCCATGCATGTAGAAATAACAAACGCAAGTCGAAAACTATACATGTCATTTAGACCAATTATTGGTCTAATCTGAGGGTCCTCACTCAGTACAAACACATGGAGGGGGGGGGGCTGGGAGGGGAAGGTAAGGGAGGGATGTAGGAAAACAGATCAGAGAGATAGGAAAAGAGAGAGAGATTTGGTTTGGGGTGAGTAGATATTAAGGGGCAAAGTACTGGGATTTCAAATAGACATCCTCCCACCCCCAGACCCAGACATTTCCCCTTGCTGCCTCCACCCCCTGTTCATTCACTCCCACCTCCTACGCTACACATGTATAAAAATGTATTCTTTCAAATTACTTGTAGATAAGCTCACATATACAGAGATAGACGGAGATATGTACATTTCACATAATGATATAACACCCATTAAAACGTAATGAGCGTTAGTCGTCTCTAGGTCTAGTTAGTTAAGTCTCTAGCCACTTCGATGCATTTCTCATTTTCATCGCAACTTTCTAAAACTTCTTAATGGCCTTTACTTTGGAAATGATATGGTTTTTAATTTCAAGAGTCCTGAGTTTTTTTTTTTTTTTTTTTTTTGCTAAAATAATTGAGCAAAGTTGCCTTCTCTGCCATCAAAACCCTGATGGATCACCAGAACCAAAATCTACAGGAAAACACTGTCGTGTGCAACATATTTCCCAGTCCACTGATTAATTTCAGTTTGAGTTCTCTATAATTCTCTACGTTTAATCTGAAATTTTACTTAAAATGATTAAGCATATGGATTGAAAAATGAAAGCAACATAATATAAAGATACTAGTTCTGAACATTTGAATAAAAAGACCAAAACAATACTTTGCTTATATGTCTTTACATATATGACTTTCTCCAATGTGTCATGAGAACGTGTCAAACTGTGCTGGACTGAGGTTACTGAGACAGAGCATCAGACAACCTTTTCAGTATAAAAAAGAACAATAAATAAATCTCAGTGGCTTGTTATGTTCAAATTAAAGCCCACAGTAAATAAAACTGTATTCATATCATTCATATTCTGTGTTTCTGATACTGATACAGCATAAGGTGATTGATCATCAGTGGTTTATGATGGTCCTGAAACAAAGCTGCAGTTTTTAAAGCAAGCTAGGTTCCAGGTCAAAATGATATTCAGCTGTTTCTAAATCCAGCGGCTTGTTGTCAGTATCACAGCAGGCAGGGCCCTGGGCATCCTCCAGCAAGGCCCTTATTGATTGTATTCCCCCCTTGCTGCAACAAATTACAGCTTTTTCAGGAGGTCTTCTATAGATTTTGTATTTAATCATTCAATTATTTGAGGAGAATGCAACCTTACTCAATCAATTTGTATTTCTTACTCTTTTTTCAGTGAGGGAAGAGCGGGAGGGGAATGAAAAGAAGGGGACCTCTGGCAAAATAAATAACTTAGATTGAATAAAAAACACTAAAGATGAATAAATCAATTAAATAAATGTAAAAATCCTTAAATACTTATACAGCTGTGTAAGTAGAGGACAATTACTGGTCAAACCAACATCAATTGTATATATATATATGTATGAGAAAGAAAAAGTAAAAGCTTAATTACAAAAATAAATAGACTTATTCTGTAAATTAATTCTTCAGTATAAAAGGTTAGCTCCTTAGCAGGAATTACCACGCACAGAATTATAACAATATGGGTATAAAAATAGGTTAATATCATTATATTATTATTGTCCTATTTTTATGTAAATTATAGAAAAGGAAATAAAGCAACTTCTAATCTCTTGTTCCTGTTTTCCTCCCACCCTCTCCAGTGGGGGAGGTTCTTTCTTTCGGTTTTTCTTTCTTTTCTTCATTTAAAGAACAGCAACAAAAGAGAAGAATAGATTGATTGCATATTGAGTCAATACATTGCGTCTCAAGTAAAAAAAAAAAATTGGAACAACTGATGTATATCTGCAGATATATTTAAAAACATATGGCAAGTATACATCTACAGTGTATGTCTAATGTTATACATATACATAAATATGAATACAAAACATTACATATTTATGTAAATGTATATGTTTGATTTCTGTAATCTTTCTCTTCGTCTACCGACCGGTGTCAGTCCAACATCCATTCATCGCTCCCCCTTTTAGTTTCAATTGGAGATCGTCGTCCCAGAGGAAAGGAGGGATGGAGAGGAAGGGCGAGGGAATAAAAAGGAAACAACAGAAGATAAAACAAAAAAGAGAACTAAAAATTCACTACATCTAAATGATAAGAATAATAGTAGTAATAATGACTAAAAAAATAATAAAGTTGAACCAAACCTCAACAAACAAGTACTTGTATACAAGAATAAAATCCACTTTACATCAAGTAGCATTACTGATCAGAACCAGGGAGAGGGAGGCAAGGATGGATTTTAGGGAAATAGTATAGATTGATATGTATGCATATTTATGATGAACTACAATAAGAAAAAAAAGAAATTTCTGTTCATGCACCTGGATAGGGGGGAAGGGTGAATGAGGCTTTTGATTGACTGTCTCCTCCCCTTTCCCCTCCCCCTTCTGATCTATTCCCAGTTGCTGAAGACTTTGCATGTGAGTTGAATGACTGAGAGTGAGTCCCATCGACCCAAATGCATTCCTTGATACAGAAAAAGTCAAGAGTGCTCTCTCTCTGCCAACTGCCCTCCCCCCCACAAAAAAGGGAAAAAAAGAGAAAAATGTTGAAAGAAAAATCAGAGTTCACAACTCAGCTCCCCCTCCTTGTTGTCTTCACCCCCGCCCCTTTAAAAAAATAGCGAATTATTTTGATAGTCTTCTCCACAACTTCTTCGTTGATAGTAAGTTCTTCAGTTTGATATTTAATGTCATCCACATGGACTTATAATGTCATTGCATTGGTTTAGGAATCTGTGTATTGCGCAAAAGCTTCCAGTCTTTGTCCCTACTCCTATTATTAGTAATAATGATAATGATAATAATAATTATTTTGAATGCCCTTTTAAAAAGTATACTTTATTTTTTGCGTTATGCATGGTATTTTCTTATGTTAAGCACAATGTGTGTATGCATGTGCGTATATTATATGTGTATGTTAACTGTACACACATGATTGTTAGTAAATTGACTTACTACTTTTGTATTAGTGACAGCTATTAACAATCCATTATAAAGCTAGCTTCACTGGTGCAGAACTGTGTCATTCTTTAGTCAGCCTTAGCAATTCTTTCAAATATAATGACTTTAAAGAACACCTGACACGCTAGTAACAATTTTGCACAATTAAAACAAACAAAGTGGCCATAACATTTGTGAAATGTGACAAATCAACAACAAAAAACTTTAAAACTGTATTTTTAAACCGTTTTTAAAACTGTGACCTATTTTTGCCAACATTCCATGACTGGAGAGTAGAGTCAGGCATTCGCTGACTAGAAAGCTAATGGGGGCCAATACAAGATATATACTATTAAAATGCTGTGGAGATGTGTGGTGGCTGGCTGCTCTAATACCACAAGTCCACAGGTCCACTAGGTTAGCTAGCACTGACTGTCAACAGGGGTGAGGAGTGAAAGTGGGAAAGTCCAAAGGTGAGTAGCCACAGAAATAATTGTGAAGTGAAATATGAACTAGCTTGTCTTAAATCAATAAATTCCTTTAAAGTACATCTTGCTTTCTATTTTGAGTTTGTTCGTTTGATAGCTAGCTCGCTAATTATTCTCACTCTGTGAAGAAGCTAGCTAGCTAGATAGCTTAGCTTGCTTGCTAGTGCTACACTCACTCACTGGCTGACTTACACAATATTGGAGTCATTTTTCCAACCACTCATATTGATAGAATGTTCACAAATGCCCAACTTTTTATGTGTTGGCTTATCTCAAAGTGAAAAAACAAGAACAATACTACTATCGAGGATGAATTTATTATACATGTAATTGTCTGTGACAATGTTTAAAATCGTATTAGGTGCCCTTTAAGATAGTTTCAATGTTTTACTCATTTTTATCATATTTTGTGATACTTTTTAGGCTATTTTTTTCCTTTCTGCATGTATGAATGCACGCAGAATTAATTCAGTGACAGTCACTGACTCTATATGATACCAATAAAAAGTGACTCATTTATAAGAAAAAGGCGAGCTATTAGGTTTGGGTCTGAGGCTGAAGGTCTAAAGAAGCAGAATTGCACACTTTAGTTTTCCAGAGAGGCAGTTAGTTTAAATCACTATATAACTTAGTCCAAAATCATACTGGATTCCTGTATTGTAAGAATATGCTGTGTATGTGAGTCACATATAAATAATATGGGGACGCAAGCATATTACACTTTTAACTCGGCTTGAAAACATTGAATGTAAAATAAAAAATGACATGCTCCCTCTTAGTTACTAACCACAAAGTTGTGAATATATTTATTCTTAATTATATTCTTGTCTCATTAAGAGGGACCTACCAATTAATTAACTACCCTGCTATCACAATTGTATTACACATTTGCTGTCATATTATAATAATGCTTATATTATAATGGTGCTGTGAGAATGTTAAAAATCAGCTGGGTGCCCTTTCTTGGCAAAATAAACTTCAAAATATTTTTCTGGACAGAAATAATTTCCTGTTCTGATCATTTTGTAAAGGGAAATTAAGAATGTAATTGACACTTAAATGCACACACATTTTAAACTATATGAATATAATGCTGTGTATGTTTGAATGCATGTATAATATACTCTTCAAGGAAACACTGTTGTGAATTAAAGCTACTCGTCAAAGTGTTCATTTTCCAAAGTAGTTATTTGCCTTCCTTATCCTTCTTCCTAACTATATTTTGTATGTCGCTCTCAATTTATATTTTTTATTTCTCCAGAAAATACAAGTGTCCCTCTACACACATAAACACCATGCTCATTAGATTTTAATATCCTCAACCCAGTGAGAGGCCACCTGCCTCTGCATTCATTGTCATTATTAACCATGTTCATTCATGATCATGATCATTATTATCATTATCATTTGCTACAGTATATTAATATGGTTTAGGCAATGCCTGTTTTTCTGCGTCGGTCGACATTTCATTTGAATCTCTTTCCGCTACAAAATGGAGGGGATGGGGGAGCGACAGCGTCGCAGGGGCCCGGGGGATTCATAGGGTTCGTATGGTGAGTTAGTGACGGGAGTAAGACGCATGGTGGGCCCTGCCATTCCCGAAATGTTATTCAGGCTGCGAGATTTCTCATAGCCAGTTGCTGTTGTAAGTCAGAGGCAAAGCAGCATCATCAGGTGTGTGTGTGTGTGTGGGGGGGGGTTGTAGCAGGTGACATATTGAAAGTAACATTTGGGAGAATCACAGCATCAATTGTTTGATATTTTTTCAATTATGTTAAGTTAATGACAGTGAGTCCATATCAAGGTTGATATTAAAACATTGACAGGTTGGTTTGAGGTATTTTATATCATAAATAATGAATAGTTTAGAATTAAGGATAATTAAGTAATAATACGCCATTGTTTATTTTGGATTATTGCAATAGTGATATATTGGAAGTGGGATATTTGATATTAGTTATAGGAATGGGTAATAGTGACGTTTATATGTGAATAAAAGGAAACAAAAACAGGATTAATTGAATTAAAAATAATAGTTTTAACAAAGTAAAAAGTAAACAAATCATATAAAAGTTAAATTAAAATGGGGGACAGACATAGACAGACAAACAGACAAAGACAAGACAGGACAAAACAGGAAAATGAGAGTTATGAATAATGTCACTCAGTTTTTTGCCATATCAGTAAACACAATTTATCTTATTTTTAAGCCAAGTATACATGAGATAGTTCAAACATTTTGACCAGCTGAATAAAACACCTGAAGTCCCCTTTAATTAAGCAATCCTAGATTGCCATACCTTAGTTGACACGGAAGGGCTCTTGTATGTAATAATAAGGTTATTTAACACTCAGGTGTTTTATACAATTTGATAATGAGCAACTATTTAGCAACATTTTTAAACACAGCAATAGAAGCAGCAAAAACAAACAGAAAGCTTATATTTTACTGACCATGTGACCTTTTGGACAAAGTGAAGTTGTCAAAGAAATAATGAGTCAATTGTTTACTGCACCAAATATAATAATATAAACTTTATCCTGCATATGTCTTTTTTATAATTTGCATCACAGACAGCCTTACCACTCAAGCAGCTGAATATTTACTGAGGCTATTCAGATTAAATATCTGGTTCAACAGTAAAACAGCAGTAACAAATAAACACCAACCCAAATTTAGATGTGTTCCCTTGGGAAAATAAATATATAGAAATTCTTGCACATATATAAACCACTGTGATCGACCATCAGTGATGTGTTACAGTGATGTGTTTAAGTGGCCCATACAATTGATTTATTTGCTATAAAATGTTAAACACTCTTTCTCGAACAAGTGAGCTGGGTGTGAGTGTGGCAAGGGTTTGAATCCCATTTGGAGATCACAGCAGCTAAAAGACATACAAGTGGGTATAAAATGTATTCACCCCCTTTGGCATTTTCAACACAAAATACTCTATCATGCCAAATAAAAAAACAACTCTAAAGCTTTTTGTTAATTAATCAACAAAGGGTGTGTTGATCAGTGTTGAGAACAAAGTGTGTTGAGAAGGATGTGTTGATCAATTGAAAGAAATCCCAATTAAATCAATTTTGATCCCATGAAGTAAGAAAATAAAATGTGAAAAATGTCAAAGGAGTGAACACTTATTATACCCACTGTATAGTTGAAATCAACAGGTACCTAATGTCCATATAAAATGTGATTTTCTTTACATTAGACTAACATGTGATGTGCCGTTTCTTGGATTCAAAGTTATCCATATCTTTCGGTGTTACCTACATTAAAGCACAAATGTCCAGATAGTCATTGCATTCTCATAGCTCTGTTATAAAATATCACAATTTAGACCTTGTTGATAATATATTCTTATTGGTGTTGAGAATATTCTAAATCGAGGACAAATAAACTGATTGAGAGAGATTTGACGGCTAGCAATATTTACTCATCATGTATACATTTCCAAATGTATCACTCTGTTTTGCACAATGACAACTTCACAGGCCCAAAAATCAGTGGCTACCTATCTTTCACATTCATCTCTGCCTCCTGTAATATTTCTGGTCCTTTTTAAAAAAGGGTAATTCAAAATACGACATAATGGATGAGTCGGGAGCACAAACATAGGCTTTTACATAACCTTTGAACATGCATTCTTCTGTGAGGATATGTAGGTCTCGTACAATGCTGTACAGATCATTACCCACGAAACACTGTGGTCAGGTAGACTAAACCACTGTGCAGTTCACTAGTCTAAATTCCCCAGCAATAATTCCATCAGTAAATACTTCCTTTTGCAAAAACACATTAGTAGGAAGGAAACAGTAAAATATTGATGGCACGTGGGTACACTGTGCTCCACCACATAGCCGTATTTCAAATGCAGGCAGGTGTCTTTCAGTGGAGGTGCATGAGTTGTTACTTTGCTCTCTGACCTTATGTTTTAAGCATTTTTCATTTTCAATGGCTCTCTCTGTTTCACAATTGCTCTCACCAGCCCCCCAAATGTTTTTAGGCAGGTGAGATTCCACTCAGGTTGTTCGAACAAAAGGCGAGACCATAAATACATTACAAAGAGTGAATGAGAAAGAGTAAGCAGCCCTCTCTTTGTGATCAGTGTATTCTGAACTGAACCCCTTTAAAAAAAGAGTGTGGGAGAGACAGAGGTAGGTACCCCCCACACAAACAGCAACACACTTGGAAAACAACAAAAAGAGAACAGAAAGAAAGAAGAGACCAGTACTCCTTTTTGTCAGTCACTTAACCCCAGTCTCCCCCAACCCCCCCCCCCCCCCACCCCCAAAGCCTCTCCTCTACCTTTAAGTTTAGCACCAACATTATACACTGCTTCCACTGGCACACTGCAGCATCATGACAGCCACTCAGCTCAGACACACTGCTTTTTTGCAGGGGAAGCTTGCTGCCTAGTATCAAACAGGCTCAATTCACTACCGCATGAAACCTGCCTTTTTTCTGCGACTGCTGGTGTAACGCTGTCTCCCCACAAAAAAAGGAAATGTGTGGCCTACACATTTTCACCTGCTGCAGTATTTTGCATTCAAGACGGCAATACATTTACTGCTGGGAACAACTTCCAATGCAGGTGCAGAAATGGAGTTGAGGGTAACAAATGCAAACGCTTGCTTCACTGCTATAAATAAAACTGTCGTTTGCCATTCTTTGCAATACATGAAATCTTACAAAGCAAGTAAGAATAAGTCTGCAGAAATTCCCAATCGGGGTGTATATGAATCAATATTTTCATAATTTCTCAGTAAGCATTAGGTGCAACACATGTTCTTGCAAAGTGTCTAATGACAATGATAGGTTTCTGAAATTGACGAACACTGGTTTATGTGTATTTTCACCAGTTAAGAGTGATAAGAATTGTAAGTCTAGAATTGTAATATGCAGACCCAGGAACTATGTGTGAAGTGAACTCTGAGCCCAAACATGAGTAGCGCAGTTTCTCCTTCTTCATACTATTCAGCAAAGCTTCCCCTGGCTCTCTCTCTCTCTTTCAGCAGCACTTTTCACATCATGCAGCATGCATGTTAAAGGGAATGAGGGAGGGAGGGAGAGAGAGAGAGAAAGACAGAGACGCACACAAAAACATAACTCACAAAAGGGAGAGAAATAAAATGAATGAAACAAAATCATCTACAGAAATGCCAAAAAATGTAAATACTGTTGTAAAGAGAGAAAATTAAGGTTAAAATACTGTAAGGACCTATAGCCTTATTGTCCAATGTTTAACAAGATTATCCTTCAAACTCAAACGTCACTTGCACAGTTGATTACAGAAAACAGTCCAATATGGTGGAGGTTCTAATTGTAATTTCAGTTATCCAATTTGTGTATATTGAAGGCAGATATATGTGTGTGGACATATGCTACACTGAACAGTGTGACTTCACTGCCCTGGGTTTTCTTTTTTAATCCTTAGTCACATGGCTATATCTGCAAATGCATTTCTCTAACAGGCCTAACATCAATGCTCATACTGCAATGAGAAGAGCTAAAGGAGTCTCAAGAGCCATGTTACTGTGCTGGCCCAGATGAACATACTGTCACTCCATAGATAACACTGCTGCCTTCAGCTGTATCCCCCTTTAATTGAGCATTGATCTTGAAGCAAAGAAAAGTCAGCTTAAACACATATAAGTTAATACACCAGTTGAGGGAAAATCTAACACATTCAGCTCCTCTGCCACCACACTTTTATGCTCAGTTCCCTGTGATTTTCAGATTAGACCCTGTACTGCAACAATTAAATAAGGCTATGAGCAACCTCAGCAAATAATACTGGGCCTGCAGTGTCCTTTGCCTACTGACAGGACTCCCATTGGCACATGGCATATTTTATGAGGAGCATCTGATATAGATCAATGGCCACGTCATTTCTAATTCAATTAGTGGCCAAAAAGGCACATTTTCAAGGGGCATTCAATTTATCTACTGCATGTCATTTCGGTTAAGGTTGTCACATATTTCAGTCTTTTGAGAGCACTGCCTGTTACAATGTCATAGCTTCAAAACTAAGAGCAAATGCCTGGGAATCAAAACTGCAACCTCCACATACAGGTCCTGTTCCTTCACCATTACACCATATCATCACCCACTTCCAGCTAGTCTAATGTTACCAGTAAATACCTGAGTCAAAATGAGCTAAATGTATTTGCAGCTACATTATTAAACCACATGAAAGACATAAATAGGGTGTCCAATCTTATCCGAGAAGGGCCGGGTTGGGTGCAGGCTCTTGTTCTAGCCCAGCACTAAATCACCTGATTCAACTAATCCACCAATCCTTCAATCAAAACCTTGATTAGTTGAATTAGGTGTTTCAGTGCTGGGCTAGAACAAAAGCATACACCCACACCAGCCCTTCTTGGATAAGATTGGGAATCCTGACATAAATAAAAGACATAAAGATAAATAATGGGAACCTTATTTTTTCCTCCAGCTAAAATACTGTGGATTGGATCGCTCTGGCCCATGTATAAACTTTTCAAAACAGTTCAACATATAATGTTATAATATAATACAGAATATAAACCATAAGGCCAAACCATTATTAAGTTTACACAATTTGAAAATTTCACAGCCTAGGAGACATCTCCAACAGGAAATGAGGGCAGATTTTTATGAAAAATCCTTTTGCTATTGGGAAGCTCTGTTATAAGATGTGAATATCAGCTACCTGCGTATTAGTACAGGCAAATGTAACAACCATAGGTGAGGAATGAACTGCATGATGCATACACTGTGTGATACTAGTTACAGCTGTTACAGCTACCAGCCCATGTTCGTGTGCATTTCATCGCAGTGGTTACATTGAATGCCCCCTTCCATGTCATTGAAATGGTGCATGAATATCAATTTATATGGATAGACTAAATTTAGAAATAAAATTGGGTGGAAGTGGTCCAGTGGGAATAGGCTAAATTAAACACCACACACACACAAAAACTCTCAGTGGATACTCCAACCTCAATTTTTCATCCTACAGAAGGTCACTATTGACAAGAATTGACTAAAACCATCTATACTTACTCCTGCAATGAAAAACTCCCAAAAGGTATGATATTATGATTAATTTATTCTAATGGTCTGAAATGTTCCCTTGCATATACTTTGTATATATATATATAACAATATGATTGAAAACATGTCCTGCTACAGATAAAATTACAATACAAGACATTCGTAAATTGAGGTTAGGTGTAAGGATGGTGACGTCCCTGCTCAAAAATGTACCATAATAACAAAACAACTAAATAATTTAGTACTAGGAAGAGGTTTTTCAGCCAAGTAAGTATTTTGCTATTTATTTTCACAGTAAGCCATTTTAATTAAATTTTAGATCTTTACATTCTAATGTGTTGTATACAAATCCTTTAAAAGATCTATCTACGCTATAGCCTTTTTTAAATTTTACAATTTAAAATTTAGTTAGTGCCAAATAGTTGGAAATTCCTAATTTGTTCATGCTCTTCGCTGCAAGTTCCTCTGGCAACTTGGGAGAGCACAGACAAGCACACGCTCTTCTTTGAAACACCACTGTGTCAAACCACTGGTTCTTTTAATTCCACAGTCCACCAGTTAAGCTCTCACAGACATTGAGTCAGAGGAGGACACTTCATGTGTAGCTTGTGCAGGCAGACTGTGGGCGCCCAATTGACCAGAGGGGGTTGCTGGTGTGTGATACTCTAGCAAAGCTACAGCCAATTATGCATCATCCTGTGGGGCCGCCCGCCATAACCAGCACTGGCCCATTCACGTACTGGGACAGTGTCTTAGCAGGGTGAGCCACCCAGCAGCTTAATGGTCTACCTTATTTCTAATCTTGACAAAAAGCCCTTAACAGATTAGATCAAATTTATATGTATTATACGAATACAGCGTGGCTCCTACAAGTTTCTTTTCTTGAATGTCTTGTGAATACACTATGACACAACTAACATCTATAACACGATGTCCTCCATTGGTTGGAACACTGACACATCTTCTGCTATCCAATCATATTTCAAAGGTCAGCACTGAGACTAGTAAAGTGGTTGAGTATGGAATGGCAAAAAAGTATAAACTTAATGAAATTCATTCAAAAGCATCAAAATGTATTCAATGCTGCTATTTTCCCCTTCAATGGGGTACAAATACCCACCTCTAGTCAAACTTTGGTTACATTACGAGGACTGTACATGTGGCCTGAGAATGGAAATGAAAAATGTATGTTAATCTGAGAGGAGGAGGAAGGGGGGAACATGTGGAAAGGAATGTAGACACATGCAAATATTCACATTGGAGTTCAAAAATAACCAAACAGATTTTAAATGTTTACATCTACTTAGGTCCAAACTCAATCTAACCACTTTAATGTTATGCCCTTAACTCTGAGTAAGGAATTTCTTTATTTTAAATTTTGCACAATTGTGGTTCATTAATTCTGGTGACCACTAAACTCCTTATCATGTGTCATTATGAAAAAATAAATTGCATTAGATTAAAGCGTATATACTCAAAGTTAAGGACAAAGTGGCTAAGCAATTAAATTCACCCTTATTTTAAAACAGAACTGCACATATCATTTTTAACTTCCAGATCAATATTTAATGTCACTGAAAGAAAAACAATGTCATACAAATACAATGCAGAATTGTTTTAATGTAATTGTACAACTAATATATTCTAAAATATTAATAACTAAAATACAAAAAAAAATCCTAAGTCCCAATCTTTTAAATAACAATGAGTAAAACAATGACTCCTTGTGATATTACAGGTTAATATGTATGGACAAACAGCCAAGCAAAAATTAACAAATTAGGACAGTATAAAACAAAGAAAATGATGCCTATACAACTGGAAAGAGGTACAGACAGGACAGACTTAGCATAGTAGATGCAATCAGTCCTATGCTACTTCAGGATGGTCCATGCATGTGTGCATTCAAACAAACACAAACACACACTCACACACACACACACACACACACACATATAAATTGAAGTGCTGCATTCTATCAATTTACATTACATTATGTTTATAATATTTATACATATACAGGTAACTGCCAAAATAAAGGCAACACTTTGGTAACCCGGGGGGGCACTAAAACGGCCCTAGACCAGGGTAGGAGAGTCCCAGTCCCAGAGAGGGTCGGGCTTATCCACCGGTACCAGCCATGGCACTGAAGTGTTGCCTTTATTTTGGCAGATACCTGTATATACATTATATAGAAACCATAATTCTGAAACTATAAATCTCTTTATATTTCCACTTTTTAATTTAATTTGGAAGTACTGTAACAGGTTTGTGGTTGTAACAGTAGAGAAGTGACGTAACAAGCGGGGGGTTGGGGTGCAACATATCCCCCCAATGTTTAAAACAGTCATATTTGTCCCCCCCAATAATATGTAGATATAAAACATACCCTTTCATTATGTCCCCCCAATAGTTAATTATGTGGTTCTGTGTGGCTCAGTAGGTAGAGCACTGCGCTGACCTGACGACGCTTAGGTTGTGGGTTCGATCCCCACTGGGACCACATATACTGAAAAATGTATGCATTCATTACTGTAAGTCACTTTGGATAACAGCGTCTGCTAAATGACGTATATTATGACGTATATTATATTATGTGGCTACGCCCTTGATTCCACCCCACAAAAATACATTCTTTGTTGCACTGATACACACAGTTTCATGGTATACATCCATGGTGCACATGAACAGATAATACATACCAGGTAAAACCATAGTATATATCTGATGATTCCATGTTAAAGGTGGAACGGCCATACAGTTTGATTTGAGGTATGAATGAGACCTACCCTTTTGTACACCCATGTGGCAGTTAATACCACAGTGTCTAGGCACGTGCTTCACTTTGAAATTGGCTGCAGCATCAGAAAAATTTCAATTAATCATTTCGGAATACCTGCCTTCTGATGGCTAAACTAGGAGTTTTGTTTCATTGGTGTTTTCCATTCAAGAGTCTGAATTCGTCCCTTTAAGGAGCGCATGCCTTTAGTTAAAAAAATTTTGAGCAGATTTGACTAGTTGTCCGCTATTGCATGGAAATAGTTGGAAACTATGAATGGGCATTGAAATATACAGAATATATATACATTTTCCCAATCCATTTTGTTCTGTGTGTTTTTAAGAGTAAATGTATTACACTATAGTCTCTGCCAGTGTGTTCCCATTTAAATTAAGGAGGATTTAAAACCACCTGTGTAGGCAATCACACAGTAGCTGAGATGGAGAAGAATGAAGCCAAATCTTTCAGATGCAGAATTACAAACACTGGTGAATGGTGTCAGCAAACACTAATCTACATTATACTGTGCAAATTCTCTCAAAGTTGACAATGCGCATAAGCATGCTTTTCTATTTTTTCCTGTATAGATGCGCTTACAAACAATGACCAGGTAGTGGTGCGCTATAATTTAACCTTTTCTCTGGAGCAAACATTGCTTAACTTAAGTCAAAGTCTGAACAGGGAACATCTCCAGACATCCCTTTATTTTGGAAATACCACTCCCTAGACACGCAACTTGCCAGAGGGTGCTTACTCCCATGAATAAGTTCAAAGTCTGAATACGAACAGACAGGTGAGGTGCATAATTTTCAACTTATCTCCACCTTGCAAGCGCTTGACTCTGAATAGGGCCCTTTGTACATATGCTCTGACACAAAGGCACATGGTAAGACAGGATACAGTTTCATTTTATATTTAGGATTCAGCTTAACAAATCAAAGCACCTTATTAAAACCTATATATATATTTTTTAACAGTATATATATATATTTTAAATCAATATTTGGTCAAAAATATTTTCATGTAGGTCAAAATATGTAGCAAATATTAAGAAATATATAAATTACTGCAAGGTTTCATTCATGTACTTTTTGTATATATTATAGGATATACTTTAATATATATAATATATATATATATATATTTAACAACATATTAACATATATAAAATTACATGCATGAAAGCAGCAATAACTGGTGTATTTTCTGTTAGATTTTGAAGTACATTTTAAATATACACCATATATATATGTATTTGATATTTTAGCATATGTCATTTTTTTGTTAGGCCCAATGCTACACCCCCATGCACTGACTGGAACCCACAATATAGCTAAAATTGACCTCATAGTGTTTAACATTATCGTAACTGATTTGCCACTGATATTGTAGTAGACCCAGTTTAACACAAGAAATTCAAGACCAGACAAAAGTAAGGGCATAATTATTAGTCAAAGGTTATCCAGGCAATGGGCATACAAGTAAGGTCTAGAAGAAATGTTGAGTTTCAAAGATAAAATAAAAAAAAGAGATCCCATAACGGTCCCAGTATTCATGTCTTAGTGCTTGTCTTAAGATGCAGCCATTTAGAATGTACTGCATTTGGAATGAGTGAAAAATGGACAACACATGAGTTTTACAGAAGAACTCAATTACATTCAAACCTTCCAATTGTGACATGGAACAAATTAAAACAATTACACCATCCCTCAACCAACTGTCATCGGACACCACAAAGCAGTCTGCACAAAGGCTACATCTGGAGTGCTCAGTGAATGCTGTGTCATGTGTCCCTTGGTTTGTGTGTATCATCTCCTCTTGTTATAAAAAATGTTATAAAAGCATTTACACTAGTATCACGGCTTAAATCCTGAGGACTGAAAATAAAATCCATGCTAACATCACTAGCATATTTAAGGCAAAAGAGAAAGGAAATGGGGGTATTTCACAAAATATTCTTAGAACACTGTAAATATAGCCTTGAAGCACTGCTTTTATTTCATTCTTGAATATTATAGCCTCACCCTCAACTGGAAAATTGACTTGAGTGTATTTCAGCTGCTTTTGTGCAATAACCTTTGAACTCAAGATACCCTGAAAGGGGGTGGGAGGGGAGGGGGGGATTGACTGGCTTTTATTGGACAAAGACATTTTGTTTTGCTCCACTGGGAAATCTCTCAGAAAACATTATTTTTTAGCAGTATTTTAAGGCTGGCGTCAAGGTTTTGACTGGTTAAGATGAACCAGTATAAAGAGAAAAAAATAGTTTTGCATTAAAAATAAAATAAAAAGGAAAATAAAGAGAAAGAATACAGTAATAATAATGTGTCATAAAGACATTTAGGGTCAGTGCATCATGGGAACATGGTTTGATGGATGTATATTATTTCTTTTTCATGAATTCATTCATGCATTTAAATACAATTGTTCTCAAACTGAATTAGTTATTGAATTAAATATTTTTAAACTACTTTATTTTTCTTTCCCACAATTATTTTATCACAAGTCCCAGAATGCTCTCTTCCACTGTTTCCTTGACAACAGTGGGAAATAAGAAGGGAGGAAGAAAGAGAGAGATGAGAGAAGAAAATAGAATATGTGGCAGAGGATTTTGGGAAGGGGTAAGTTCTGAGGAAAGGGAGGGAAAATGGCAGGTAGATACACACAGACATATTTACAAACATGGACACAAAGAGACAGCCAAGGAAAGACAGGCACATGTACAAACACAGGCAGACAGACACACAAACACGTATACAAACAAACAGCTTCCACACAGACATGGTCAAATGGACACATACACAATAAACATAAAACACACAGGAGGAGACACTACGTCTTAGAAGAAAGTGTGGGTGAAAAGGAAAATAAATTGACTTTTAGGAATACAGACACAACCTTATAACCTTTTGACCTTTTTTGACCCCTGCACTATGCACAAGTCAAGTGAGGTCAAAGGAGCTGATCACATAGAAAATGTTTAAAGCAACAAACCAGCAAACACTTACAGCACAAAAACATCAAGGCAAACTACATCAGGAGTAAAGGAGAGGCCCCACTTTAAAATGACAAGGTCAGCTTTCTACTGCGATTCACACTTCTGCAGGTGAATGACTGGGTGCCCGTTTTTATGTGTATCTACCCATTCTCTACACCGTGCTTAAATAATGCATATCACTGGTAAATGCTTAGAAAGGGAGGAAGTGTATGTATTCAGACATGCCAGGATAAAATAGATGAGATGAGGCCTAAAAAAACAAAGCTTCAAATCAATTATACGTTTTTTTCAGAATCTGGACAGCAAATCGAATGGAAGTTCGAATCCTGATTTTAACACCTAGCTTTATTAATATTTTAGGAGAGACATGGAGTATTGGAGAGAGAAAGAGAGAGAGCGAGAGAGAGAGAGAGAGAGAGAGAGAGAGAGAGAAGAGAGAGAGAGAGAGAGAGAGAGAGAGAGAGGATCCACATAGAGGACATCAGATAAAATTCCAAACTCTGGGAGTCTTACATGTTTATTCAGGCTGCCTTCTCATTTTAAAGCTCTACGCACAGGGCAGACACATCAAAGCAGCTTCCGTCTTCGCACTCGCTGAGTCCAGCCATGACCTCTGCCGACTTACCTTACGCATCCCGCAGCAACGTATCAATTGGTCTCTGAATACGTCTGTCAGTCATAGCACGGGGTTTGGCAGTTTGTCTCGGTGGGCATATCAGTGAGTAATTCAGTCCCTGAGTGTTGACTTAATGCTCCTTCAAAGATAACTGCGAGGGGAGCCTCTGCATTAGGAACGGTCTATTCACTCAGGACTGAAGTACAAGTTTTAAAGGTCAAGTGAATAGTATTTCATTAAAAATGCAGTGCTCACGTGGGATTCAGTGGGATTTTTTTCCTTTCTTTTACTGAAGTCTAAAAGTCTACCTACTGCTATAATATGCTCAATGATATTAGGCTAACAATGGCAGTGGCCTACTTCAGCTGAGCTCCTCTGTAGCGTGCTCCCGGCCATGCTCATACAACACAGGGGGAGGGAAGAACCCTCCTCCTCGCACATGAGTGCGTCTCAGTCTTTCATCAGTAATGGAATACTATTCAGTCTACCTCAAAGTGGTGAGCTGTATATAACCAGCACCACTACGACCACTGATCATTTACCCTGGTGAGAATGACCAAACGTGACTTGATTTTAATTATTGTAAATTAAATAAAATAATCAAATGTCATGAATGGAAAAGAGGTTCAATGCATTGAATAGATCATGCACATAATTCTGTGAGGTCTTTTGTTTGTTTGTTTTCTATAAATTTGGTATCATGTGTAAAACAAGCTTGTCGAGTTAGAGCATTAGTAGTCACGCACAATCATGGCCACTCTACCAGGGTAAATACCACTGGTGGAAAGAAGGGAACAGCAACGCACAACGGAGACGGGAACACAAAATACGACACACAAAAGGAATCGGGAGGACAGCAACACAACATAATACATAACAATAGCCAACATACAAACGCATGATATGACACAACCTGAGGAGGAAGACAACAACACAAAGCACATCAGACAACACACAACCTCTGAATGACATTGAAAGACAACACTGTAATGACAACAATAGCCAACACACAAATGTGACACAGTTAAACAGCACGCAACACACGCAGTCTCTTGCAGCCTGATACAACCCACTGCAAAACAGCCACTTTTTCATAGGCTACACTGTACTGTACTGCCTATGAAGACCTATCAAAGATTTGGATGTGCTTTAGTGTATTGGATTATTATATCATCCATATAGCATTGCATAATGCAGTTCATTTAGTGCAGCACAATTAAGTACAGTGACCAATTCTGACGAGTCATGAACATTTAATTGGCAAACTTGCTCAAAGCGGATTCCCATTCCTCAGACATGCAACTTGCAGTCTTCGGTAAGGAAATACCCCATGAGTTTAACTAGCTGAGAGTATGAATATTGTAACATCAAATAAACCGGGCTTTGGCTGGGTTAATGCTGAGAGAGGGAATGGAGGGAGGTGTGGGAGGGTGAAACAATTGGAACAAAATATGAATATGGGAAGAGCAATGAAAGAGAACATCTAATTTGTGGATATGGCAGGAACAGAAAGACATGACTGGGTATAGAAATAACAATCGTCATTAACCCAACCTTAACCACATATAAGCAGAATTTGCCACAAAGGTACACACCCACATTCACACACACACACACACACAACAAATATTCACCCCACATACGCACTTAATTCATTAAGCTGCAGACATATTGTACAGTTAGAATGATAAACCACACTGCAAAAAATAGGAAAATAATTTAACACATTGCATTCACCAGCAATTCACTGTCATGCATTTTTTTTACTTACTAAACCGTACAAGGCATTTCATAAGTGCTATTTTTTGTAAAGGAATATTTGTGTGTGAGTGTGTGTGTGTATAAGTGTTTATGTGTGCATGAATCTGTTTTCATGTATTTTTTTGTATAGAATCAGAAGTATAGGGAATTCATTGAAAAATGTTAGATTTTATGGCACATCCTGAAAAAGATTACAACACACGGATACAAAATATGTTTTTGTTTTTTTCAAACTTGTGCTGTGTTCATTTGATTCAGTGTGTTCATTATGGTGTTACCTCTGTGCGCTATGGTTTGATCCAGGAGGAGGAAGAGTTTGCATTGAGGTCCTGTTGTAACAGGGGCCCCTCCGGCTTGAACCATTCCTCACTTGGAGGGGAGGCTGGGCTGGCTGCTGCGGCTTCTGGTGTTTGTAAGGGGGAGTGTTGGGGTTTTAAGGAATTGTTGCGGTGGGGGGTGGATTCAGGGTGAACAGGGTGTTGGGGAGTTTGGTTTAGGTTGGTAGTGCATTTGGGAAAACAGGAGGTGTACAGGGAGGGGGGAGTGAGGGATTGAGGGCCAGGAGGACAAGTGCAGCAGGGGGGAAGGGACAGCCAACATCAAGATGGAGGCAGTGGAGTGCAGAAAGCAAGCAGTGAGGGTGGGGGACAGAAAGAGGAAGAGGAAGGAGAGAAGGGTAAAGGAAGGAGAGGTGTAGAGAGGGTGAGGGATGGGGTGAAGATGATAAGGTGGGGGATGGAGAGAAGATAAAAGGGCAAGGGATGGAGGGATGGAGCAAGGAAATAAGGTGTGTGGGGAGAGAAAGAGAAAGAGAGGGTGAAGGAAGGAGAGGTGTAGAGAGGGTGAGGGATGGGACAAAGATGAGAAGGTGGGGGATGGAGAAAAGATGAAAGGGTGAGGGATGGAGGAATGGAGCAAGCAAAGATGGGGTGTGGGGAGACACAGAGAGGAAGAGAGAGAAAGCAATGACCAATAAAGCAATGAATGGCAGAGAGAGAGCAAGAAGGAAAGAAAGAGAGAAAAACAGAGAAACAAAGACAGGAAGAAGGAAAGATCGAAGATATGAAGCATAGTGATAGAGAGGAACAGCTGGAGAGGCAGAAAAAACAGGAAGCTGCAGGGAATGTACTGTCAATCTACTGTACTGCAGTGTAAATCTGACTTAAGTCAGTCTTAAACCGAACAGAAAAAGATGCTATCAAAAAAGTTAACACAAGAGTACATAATCACACAGCACATCACAGTACAGTATAGAATGAGTATGAGGTTAATGTAGATTGTATCAATGGATACTACATAAAAATCGAGAAAATATCAATAGGTTACTGATATTTTCTTTATGTAATTTTTTTTACATATAAACTGTGAAGGTTCGAGTTCGAACTCCAAGGAGTTGTCGGATTTTATTCTGACACACTACAATGCCTGACACCGAACTCCATAAGAGAGAATAGTGTGTTAGCGTTATTTGTGTTGGGTTATGCAATACCAGTGTAATAGACTGTAAAATAAAAATTCTACACAGCCATTACAAATATACTTACCATCTGTGCACTTTCACAGCTACTCTCAGCAATCTAACTAACAGACAGCGTCTGATGCCAGAGGAGAGCTCCTGCCACCTGTCTGTCAGGACAGCCTTGTGTATTTATGTCAAGAGTAGCTGATCACATGATTGGGACTAAGTGTGCAGCAGGGAAGCTGGAGGTGGATGCTAAGGTGGTGTATGGCTTTTTCTCTCTCTTACAACCACTGTCTGCACATACAGTATACTGGGCATGTTCCCAAACCTTGGAGTCAGTCCCCAGATCAAGAAGACAGAGAGCATGGCCTGGATTCAATCAACATTTTCCCTTAAGGTTGACTTCATTGTCATTAAATGCAAGTGTTTTTCTTTATAAATGCAGTTTGTAAATGGTAAATTCAGCAATCATGAACATTAGCTTGCCAAACAATGTTTGTGATGAAAAGATTTTGAGTGCCCATCGCTAAAGCAGCAGGGTTGGTGCTGATATTTGTTGTAGGGCAACTAGGTTAAATAAATAAATAAATGTTTCCCCTAAACCTACAGGTCAAAGGGGAACATTTTCAAATCTTCCACTTCTAACAGTTTCAAATTCCCCTTTTTAACCATAAGAACTCATCAAAGGCAGTAAACATAAGCACCTAGCCATTCACACCAAAAACGTACTGTACATCTTCCTGACAACAGATCACCTCAGAGCTCAAACAACACCCTTCTGGCAATAGACACCTATTGCCAGACAACCTCAATAAACACCACCCTCATCTCTCCCTTGGAATCACTAGTGGATGGAACTTCACTAATGAATGAATACTTTATCATTGTACTTTACAAAATATATTTGTTGGAGTTGTACCACTGTGGATTATAGCTTCTGTGCAACACCAAACGTGGCTATAGAAGCACCATAACCTCTGAGTTATTAGAAAAGTAAGTTGGTCGTGGTTGCATAATTGTCTAAAAAGTATAACCCTGACATAACACTCATAAGCATATCTCGTAACTCTAAACACTTATGAATAATAATTCATAATCAAATTGTTCAAATTCATGGAAGACTTCCCCCCCATTTTTTATTATCACTGACACAGTGGGTGGGAGCCTCTAGAAAAGGGGTTTTCAACGTCGGTCCTGGGGGCCCACTATGTATGCTGGTTTTTGTTTCAACCAAACTGAGATAGGTTGTTAAAAATGTGTTTAGGTCCCATAATTTTGTGCTGAAACATATTTTAACACAATGCAGGTTTGACTCATTATCATTTGCTTTGTCTTTGAACTCTCCACTTTCCACAAAATGTGTTAGTTTCAATGACCAAGTGTCCACACTTTCAGCATTTAGGACTTCACTGATTTCAGTTATAAGTCTATCAATTAATCAATTAAAAATGTAATCTCTTTCCAAATTTTCCACAGCACATTACAGAAAATGAAAGCAATAGTTGTCTGAGAGTTAATCTGACTGATTAAAAGTTATATATATCTATTTATGACATAATGTAGAGTTAAGAGGGTAACTCATCCCTCACTGGATATTAAAGGTGTCTAATTAAAAACAATTACAGCTTGTTATACTTCAGGAAATGCAATTATGGTTGGAACAAAAACCAGCATACACAGGGGTCCCCCAGGACTGAGGCTGATCTAGGAACTACCCAATCGGAGCCATTTGTCCCAAACCCTGGAGCAAGGGCATTTAAGTGTAAATCACTCTCACAGTATGGTCTTTCTGGACTTTTTGGTAATCTCAACACATCTGTCCATCTCCCGGTCCTGTGTTTTGTTACCTCTTCTTTTTCCCCACACGCCTGGTGACTGTAAGTAACTTGTTGTAACTGTGCAACTGATATAAGTAGAGTTGTTACTATTATGGACACTTAACATTATCCCAGACAAGTGTGATTATCATGTGTCTTTTGTCTACATGGGTGTACTATTATTTCCAAGATAGCATAAATGTTCACTTCAGAATAATCTCTTCCTGTAATAAATGTACATTTAGCCAAATTTGTCTGCTCTCTTTTACTGAGTTTGGTGATCCAGAGATTTCATTGTGAAAGAGGGATCTGAATTTGAAATAATTTTATTGTCAATATTATACTATGTCTGTGGTCAGTACGGGGTTGTAGGTTGTACTGCTGTTATTTATGGGGAAAAAACAACAGATAAACACAGCTGCCAATCTCCATCTGTTCAGGTCGCAAACAAACTACAATCATAGTTTGGTATAAAATTGCTCAACTAATGGCACAAAGGTACAATCCATTCCAAAAATAGGCCAACAACCTGTATTTGGTCAAATAAGAATACCCTCTAATTATTGTTATACGGCAATAGGCATGACACACTGATTGGTCGAAACACATCCATGCTAGAGTGCAAGTAGCTATAGCTGCTGATTGCTTGGTCGTTGTCCATCTCTTTGGAGCTCTGCTCACGCATTCATGCTAGTCATGCCTTGAGCTGTATAGCAATAAACAGCCAGCTTTATTGTTTCACCAAATACAGGTTGTTTGCCTGCTTTCTGTATGATTTGTAGCCATTCAACCTTATTCCTTATTAGGCTCTGTTCTTTGCGGTGGCTGGGATCACTGGTTAGTTGGGTTGGTCTTTCATCCTCCGCCTAGTGTAACCCTCTTCTCTTCTTTATGTTGGGCACCCATGGAACAATACACAAAGATGGATGGCCCACAGGGGACAGGAAGTAATGGGAGAGATCTAATGGGAAAAGGGGAGGAAACTGGGGCAGGTCAGGAAAGGACTGGAATCGGAATTGGATCATAATCGACCAAATACCTTTGAGAATGAAAATAATTCAGCAGCGAGTATTGAAATTGCAAGAACAAGACTTACGATTATTCAAATGAGGCTGATTTTCATGAAGGTGCTTTCTTCACCTTGCTGTCACCTTCCCCTTTTTTGGTCATTTGTTTTTTGTTGAACAAGGAAGCATTTCTCGTACCTATTTGTACTACTTTGAGGAAATTTCATCATTTTGAAAGAATGATATACACAATGAGTTACACATTTTCATATAGGACTTAAATGTTTACGATCAAACAGGCAGTTATGGAGGAACATGAGGGGGAGCTGGAATGAATGGGAGAAGGAGGTAGGGGGCTGTAAACTGCAGCCTTTGTGACTGAATCTTCCTTGTGCACCTGTTTGTGTTTGTGCTTGTGTGTACACATCTGTACATGTGTGCGCACCTATATGCGTGCGCATACGTGTGTGTTTTGTGTCTGTGTGTATGTGTGCACGTGTATACATGCCACTGTGTTGTGGCGTACCTTTCCTCACATTCCCGTCTGTGGCCCTGAACTCGCCGGTGCTGAGGAGGAAGCAGGCGCGATCGTGCTGGTAGCGCTCCCGGCCAACACCGCCCGTTGCTGGGCTCTTCTCGTCTGGGCCCAGTACCTGGTCAATGGTGGGGCAATCCTCATTGGCCAGGGCAGCATTGGCGGCGTCTCCATTCTGCTTGGAGTCTGGGTGGTGGAGAAAGGTGATAGGGGGCAGAGGATGGAAGGAGCGGAGAGAGGAGAGGGGGGTCAGGAGGATGGGGTCAGCATTCAGAGAGGAAGGGTGAGGGAAAGCCACAGACACAAGATGATTGAGGTTTTGGGAGAAGAATAAGAGGAAGAAAAGGGAGAAAGAAGAGAGGAGTTTGGAGAATGGGGAGGTGGATGGGCCAGTCAGGTTACATAAGAGAGGAATAAAGGATTGAGGAGAACATGGCAGCAGAGAGGGGAAGGAGTCAGGAGGAGTGCGATTAGGGAGGAGGTGGGAGCGGGAGAAAAGGAACATTAGTTTCTTACGACGAACACCGATTTCATGATCAGATCACTGCACAGAAGAGGAGAGAGGAGGAGAGCTTTACAAACACAGTACTGCACTGAATGAACACTCTTATGCCAACTCTTACAGTGTACTATACACAGAGAGTGAGGAATGTAGGAGAGCCAGAGACAGCCACTGAATCAATACTGTCTCACTGTGCACAGGCCACATACTGATTGGAGCCACACAGCTAAAGAAACAAGGGCTGGACGCTTCACAAGTATGTCACAACAAAACAACTGGTACCCTTCACTAGCGCTGTGAAGAGACATGATGAATACAGCATAGTGCCCAGTGCATGCAGTACATTTATACTGCACTGAGAGAGAAAAAGAGAGAGAGGGGGGGGTATGCTGCAGGGTAACTTGTGTTTATAGCTTCCGACACAGCTGTCAAATCTAATCTGACGTAAGTTACTGCTCAACAATTTATAGAAATAACCCACGGTTTTTATAAAAAAAGAGATAAGAAAGGAGAGAAAGTGACAGAGAAGGGTGTTTACAGGGTAAAAGAACTGTCGCCGACCATCTGATCATCTGAAGAACAAATAGCTAATTGTTTAAAATGAGCCCTGGGGAAAAATAATAACACATACACACATATATATATGAATTTCCATCCAAAAGGCAAATCCACAATTTGAGTCTGATACAGTGCCTATAGAAAGTCATCATACCCTTTTGAAATAGTCCCTTTTTTTGTCTTACAGCCTGAAATGAAAGTACATAAAATCCATCTTTTTCCAGCTTTATTTACACATTTTGCCTTACAACATTCAAGTGAAAAAAAGGGCACAATTTCTGATAATTAATAAAAAATGAAAAACTAGAATAACAGGGTTGGAAAAGTGATCAGTCCCCTTAGAATAACCATTATAAACTTGCTCAGGTATAACCAATCACCTTCCAGATCACACACCAAGCTAATTGGCCTCCACCTGACATCAATTGTAGTGGTTTTGATTATTTCACAATAAAATCAGCTGTTCCTTGAGGATTCCACTCCTAGTAGTGCATGGTAACGCAAAGAATTCACCATGGCTGGAAAGGTGCTTTCAAAAGGATCCCGGGATAAAGTTGTGGATAGGCACAAGTTAGGAGAAGGATATAAAAAGATTTCAAAGGCTTTAACTATCCCTCTGAGCACCGTTCAGATTATTATTAAGAAGTGGAAGGCATATGGCACCACCCACACCTTGCCAAGATCGGGCCGTCCCTCCAAACTGGATGACCGAGCCAGGAAAAGATTGATCAGGGAAGCTACCAAGAGGCCAATGGCAACCTTGAAGGAGTTACAAGTCTTAATGGCAGAGATTGGGCGATCTGTGCATGTGACAACAATCTCAGAAGCTTTACACAAAGCTGGCCTATATGGCAGGGTGGCAAGAAAGAAGCCTCTTCTGAAAAAGTGTCACACTGAGTCTCTTTTACGTTATGCAAAGAAACACATAGAAGATTCTGATGCCATGTGGCAAAAGGTTATATGGTCAGATGAGACCAAGATTGAACTTTTTGGACTGAACTCCAAGCGCTATGTTTGGCGGAAACTAAACACAGTACACCACCCAAAACACACCATACCTACAGTGAAGCATGGTGGTGGCAGCATTATGTTGTGGGGGTGTTTCTCTTCAGCGGGCACTGGGCAATTGGTCAGGATTGAAGGGAAAATGGATGCTGCCAAGCACACCCAAATTCTTGAGGAAAACCTGCGGCCCTCTGCTACACAGCGGAAAATGGGCAGGTGGTTCACCTTCCAGCACGACAACGACCCAAAACACACTGCCAAAAAAACTACGCAGTGGCTAAAGGATAGGAAGGTGAATGTCCTTGAGTGGCCTAGTCAGAGCCCTGACCTAAATCCGATAGAACATCTGTGGATGGACTTGAAGAGTGCAGTCCATCGCCGCTCACCACAGAATTTGACTGAACTGGAACAGTTCTGCAAGGAAGAATGGGCAAATATTGCCCAATCTAGGTGCATAAAGCTGGTAGAGACATATCCAAACAGACCGATGGCTGTAATTAAAGCAAAAGGTGCCTCTACAAAGTATTAAATCAGGGGACTGATCACTTTTCCAACCCTGTTATTCTAGTTTCTCATTTTTGATTAATTATCAGAAATTGTGCCCTTTTTTTCACTTGAATTTTGTAAGGCAAAATGTGTAAATAAAGCTGGAAAAATATGGATTTTATGTACTTTCATTTCAGGCTGTAAGACAATAGGCACAGTACAATGCAGTCTCCACAAAGTCAGTTGAGTGAAATCTCCACTGCACACACACACACACACACTCACACACATACACATATGCAAGCACATGCACACTCAAACACTCACACACACACATGCACACACACACACACTCTCTCTCTCACACACACAAGCACATGCACACACACACACTCATACACATTCACATATGCAAGTACATGCACACACTCACACACATACACATATGCAAGCACTCGCACACACACTCACACACATACACATATGCAAGCACATGCACACACACTCACACACATGCACTCACTAGGGTTGCCACCTGTAACGGTTTTGAGCCACTGGGCACAGCAAGGCACATGGTCTGAATTACTGCTATTTATTTAATTCCTGCATGAATTATTAATTTGTGCTGTCTTCTAACATATACCTGTATTATGCGAGTGTGAATTGTGCATCTACTGAATAATTGAATAATTCTGTTATCTCTGTTGTTGATTGGTGAAATAGAATGGGCCTCTCCGGAGCACAAATTATAATTATACAAAATAAGGACATCAATGACATTTATGGCTTCATGACAACAACAAAAAATCAAATGGTTGAGTGTCCTGTATTTTTGTAAAACAGAGATGACAAGCCTAGCACTCACATACATACACACTCATACACACATGCACAAACATGCACCATAAAATCATATGAAGTTTGAGTTGAACCCCCCCTCTGACAACTTCTCTGCATTTTTGCTTCAAGGACACTTCCCGTGACCACCCGTGGTCACATTCCCATGGTCACATTGCGAGAAGTTTTTCAAGAGTTGGGTGAATTAAGGACAAACGGAATCAAAATGTGTCAAATTCTATAGTTAGCACTCATTAGCTCTTGTCTGGCTATGGCATCTGTCACTTGTGAATCCCCCTCCCCTCTCCCAAGTCTGTTGCAATCTTCTCACGTGTTGAACTTGAGCGCTTCAGTCAATGAGCGGGATAAGACATATCCTATGGTAGTTTCATGTTTTTCACAATTATTTATTTAAGTATGCATGGTCTGTACCATTATTGATATTGAAATCACAATGAGAAAAGCACTAAATATGTAGGATGATGTTTCTAGGTAGTTAACATTGTTAATAAATTATATGTAGCTAATTATCTCCTTGTGTCCCAAATGCTATGTGACAGATAATAGCTAGCTAACTATAAAGGAAAATTTGAGGACAAACTTTAGCTGGCTTTAAAAAGCCAAGCATTGTAGTTGTGTAGAATGGCCATGTTTTCTTCACATCATCTACTGTTCGTTTTGTTTTGCCTAATGAATTATTATTATTTTCTTCTCCATTGGTGTTGTTCTCCTATGCTGTAATACAGCATTGTGACGCTGTACCTCGTTAACCAATACCTTTATTTCCTGATCTTTAAATTGAAGTTTTATTTTTCTCGTTGTTCCCTCGCCGTGCTACTTGGGGCTGATTGCTGCATATCCATTTCTTAGCGTAATCTGGACACGTGAGGGTGCCATGTTGTTTCAGCCCCTTTTTATGGGTGTATCCTCTACCGCTAATTACGAATCAGGGCATTTCATTTATTTGATTATGTAATTAGAACCAGTCCTAGTAAATTAGTAATTAATGTGTCATTAATGTGTAATTTGTGACCGCAAAATAGCCGCAATAATATAGCGACTGTCTTTGCGCTGCTACTAATGACCCAGTGCCTTATGTATAGTTTTGTTTGATGCAATATGTCTTCAATTTAAAATGATTACAGCTGGAAAAATGTTGTATGATTGTATTACTATACAAATTTGTTTACAGTGGAAAATGAAACACAGATGATACAGATGCCTGTATTAAATGCAGATAATATTAAGACCAAATACATTTTGTGGCAAAAGTTGTCAGTTACTTTAGGTGTAGTTTTCTTGAAATGTGCTGTGTATTTCAAGAATCTGTCATTTTTGAAATCACTCAGCCACTTGCCCGTCACTGATGCTGTTATACAGCAGCACGGAATCCGCAGAAAGCATTTAAGAGATCACTTCCAGCTATGCTGCTTCTCCAGTTTATCATATGAATGTCCATGGCAATTGATGCTGCACGGACCACAGATTTGCATCTGCAGTAGTACACACTAATGTAGCTTGCGTAATGTAGTTGCGCAAATCACCACAACAGACCATCTAAGTAACGTTAACTAGGCTAGATATTTGGGGTTTATTCTTAACCATTTATTCTTAGCCATTTGTTTGCTTCATAAAAGGCAACAATTTGTAAAGCCCCGGTAAATCTTTAACTTAGCTAGTCGCATTTGCTATCTAGCCAGCTAGCCAGCTATCGGAATGTTGAGGATACAGTTAGTACAGAAAATACATTTCTCACAATCTGAGTTGTTGCTACAATCAAAAACAGCACAGGTTGCAGGCATTTTCAAGAGATAGGACGAGAACTGCGATTTAGCTATCTGTACAAGAAAAAACTATGTTTGTTAGCAGGAAGCTCAAGTGATATATTTAAAATACTGCATCACTAATGTTATTTCCAGAAGTACTACTTGTATTAGAAAAATAGTATGAGACTGCTTGCTTGCCCTTCAGCTGACAATTTGAATCTTATACCCATTGTGACATTTTATCATGTTTATATTTTTCAGTAGCTGCAGACTGTTTACAAATTCTGAACATTCTACTAATGCAAGTCAATGGCCAAAATATTAAATCAACATCTCAAAAATTATTTGGAGTATCAAAAAACGTTTAAATAGCACCTCAATCCCCAACTAGCTGAAGCTACTGGCTGAGGATAGTGAGCCTAGCTCAAAAGCTGTAGGATGAGATGCATTCTTAAAATCTGGGTGGACTAATAAGAATAAGAAATAATAACAATATCAGTAAGTTGTTTTTTTCCACTTAATTACCGTATCCAAGTATCAAGCCGGCAGTTAAGAGTATGACATTATGATGATGTAATTACATTGACCTTACTTTCTTTCACATTATTGATGTTTAAATCAGTCAATCGTGCAATCGTTAAATTATTTGAAATAAATTAAACCATCACTAACATTAGCCTAGTTAGCAAGCTAGCTATCAATGCTGCTTTATTTTTGGTGTCCCTTCTAAATAACTGGCTACATGATGTCCCTGGTAATAGCAGAGGAGGTATAGGATGTCTACAGCAGGAAAAGAAGAAAGCTAGACATGCTTTTATAAGGTAAGATCTTGTTTTCTTTATTAATAGTGGTAAAATTACTATTAAGGGGAGTTTTTGGCTTTGTGTTTGTAGTCGACAGTACAATGAATCTTTATTTATGAAATGTCAAAAAGGTGTCCAACCAACTGCATTACCAATTCTACATATCTCTACTGCCACTAGTCCCACGTAACTGTGTTCACCTACTACCGCATGTTCATATAACCCCAAAACACATACGCCACTGTAGCCTACCTAAAATGATCTATTACACATTGATGTGCAGTATTTTATCAACCCCCCCCTCCCCTCAAAAACATGAATTCCTGGTTACATCACTTCTCAAAAAATCCTAATGCATGGCTAGTAATCTCCCTCGTATTAATGTTGATAATATTTTGCATTTTGCACGGTATTTATATTTGGTTGACAGATGGCATGCTCTTGGCAACAGGAGCTCACCAGGCAATCATAAATGCCAACTGAGCGACGAAGATGGCTGTCCTCCGGGGTATGACCCAAACCCCCACCTTCCCTTGACAAGCAGAGAAAAACCATCACAGTACAAGCTCTGAAGTGAACGATTAGCGGGTGGGTGCGCTTTTGATTTAAAGCCATCTTAAACGGCGCCGAAGCTCTTGCCAGGCATAATCCCCCCGTCTAAGTTTAATTACATTTCTGTCTTCCATCAAACTCAGCTGTATGACAACCCCATTTTACAACCAAATATTTATACTGTGCATCGCGTGCCCGAATGAGAAGTAGCAATTCAAAGATTACTGGATCAAAATTTGGGACCAGAACTCATTTCATTTCTGGTTTTGCTTAGAAACAAACTTTTTACCGACCCTTACTTTTACGGCTTATAAACCTGCTTAATTAAAGAAGCAGCTGAAGGATGGACACCCACTTACACATTCACGTCCAAGCACAAACATACAATTGACATGCTTATCGATGCACATTCAGATATGCATGCACCCACATGCACATAAACACAGGCACAACCCACACAGACCGCACAAATATTTCTCATTCAGCCTGATACTTGATGGTGAACGGTGCATTGTTCTGCTATTACATCAACAAAAACATGGTTTTAAGACAGCTGCACTGAAATCAATGTAATAAAACTTAGTGGTGGAAAGTTACAGACTATATGAGAAATGTCATTGCTCCTCTGCATATGTGTATGTTTGTTAGTCATTTATCTTGAGTAATGGACATTTCATTCAAGGAAGGAAATACATTGGAATATTTTACTTGTCAGTCAGATGTGAGTGATCGTTGTACATTGCTTCCCTGTGCTTACACATATTGTCATATTGTGATTGGATGCTGAGAAATGCTGCTGCTGTTGTCCATTCACAATATAGACATCTGAAAAACGGAATCCCAGAAATTGACCCAAAATATTGGCCTCATCAATTGTAGGCTTCAATTTACGATAGATTATTATAATTGTATTTATCAAGGACATCCCTGTAATGAAAGGCCAGCTTATCTCTTTTATTATAAAGTGGTTCAGAGCAGGGGTCACCAATATTATCTGAGAAGGGACTGTGTGGGCGCAGGCTTTTGTTCTAGCCCAGCATTAAATCACCTGATACAAATAATCAAATCATCATGGTCCTCAATCAGGGAAACAAACAGGAAAATGTTGTATATATGTTTTTGTGCTTCAGACATTGCAACCGATTATTTTTGAAATTTGAAATAGGGTTGTAATTAATTTACTCCTTCAACATTTAAATGATAAGAATTTACTAAATGTACTACCGTTAACGGTTTACTGCAACCTATTTTTAAACATACTGTTATTTCGCATCATGATGGTGAAAAACATGTTCTCCTGTTTTGGGGTTTTTGTTTGAAGCCTGGTCTAAGAGCATAGCAGTGTGGTGATATGTTGCTTTTGCTGTTGTATTTTAAATAATTTTATGAGTAGATGGTGATTGTGTATAAGAGATGGTAATTAGTTTTGGATGAATTTAGGAGGAAGCGAACAGTAAGCTGGCTGTCTCACAGCCTCTCAACTCCAGACTCAAGTCCCAACAGGGAAAAGTAAAAGTCCTTCTGAAGTGAGAATATCTCATGACGGAGCTCTTGGAACTCTACTTAGGTTTGCATCAGTTGACAAAGCCCGTCAGCTCTGACTCATGTAAATAAAACAAGTGTTCTGGCTCATATATTTATATTTATATTGTGGATTCACGGAATATTATCAATATTTAATATTAATGTTAACTTCTGTTTGTTCTTGTATTTCAAGCTTTCATTGTGTTTAGTTGCATTTTTTGGAACCTTGATGATGAATGATGGGGGTCTAGAATGATAGGGGTCTAGTGCCTACTTACCCCAAAACATAACATATATATTACATCATCTGAATCCAAAGTTAAGAAACAATGGTTGTCAGGAGACATCATGGATCGTGGAGTAATGAGGCGGAACAGGAACTGGGACTAAATCTGTGTTAGCTCCTCCATACAAAAACCCCCCCAAACAAACAGGCAAAGGCAATACTCACCCGCGCGGTTGATTTCAATAATCTCCTCTTGTGCCAAGGGACAGTCCCCCCCTACACTTCCTGACCCGACAACCCCGCCCAGCACATTTCCCAAGATCCTGTGGGGTGAGGCAGTGGCCATAGCGAGTGCATCAGGCTTGCAGTAGTTGGGTGAGCCAGGCTGAGGGGCCCTAGGGATATGCTTGTTCTTCTTCTTAGGCAGCTTCTGCTTGGCCATGGCCAGTGAGTAGTACATCCCGAAGTTGTTGACGATGACAGGGACGGGCATGGCGATGGTCAACACACCGGCCAAAGCACACAGAGCACCGACCAACATCCCTGACCACGTGACAGGATACATGTCTCCGTAGCCCAGTGTGGTCATGGTCACCACCGCCCACCAGAACCCGATGGGAATGTTCTTGAAGTTAGTGTGGGCGCTGGCGGTGGGGTCGCCCGGATCGGCGCCGATCCTCTCAGCATAGTAGATCATGGTAGCGAAGATCAGGACCCCCAGGGCCAGGAAGATGATGAGCAGGAGGAACTCATTGGTGCTGGCTCTTAGGGTGTGGCCCAGCACCCGTAGGCCCACAAAGTGGCGGGTCAGCTTGAAGATTCGGAGGATTCGGACAAAACGGACAACTCGAAGGAAGCCCAGCACGTCTTTGGCTGCCTTGGAAGACAGGCCACTCAGCCCCACCTCAAGGTAGAAGGGCAAGATGGCCACAAAGTCGATGATGTTGAGAGTACACTTGAAGAACTCAGCCTTGTCCGGGCAGAAGGTGACACGGAGCAGGACCTCGATGGTGAACCAGATGACACACATGCCCTCCACGTAGGTCAGCCATCTGTCGGTGACCACCTCGAAGGCAATCTCCTCCCGCGTGACGTTGCCCACCGTCACGTTCTCTGTCTTGTTGTAGATGGTGTTGAAGGCCTCGTGCGTCTCCAGGCAGAAGGTAGAAATGGAGATGAGGATGAACAGGAGGGAGCCGAATGCCACGTACTGGAGGGTGACAAAGAAAGGGAACAGGACAAAACAGTTTATGACATGCACACAGAGTACTGACACAGAAAGTCATCAGTACATCATCATCAGTACATCATCAGAATCATCATCAGAATCTCACACCACTTTATCATAAGGTAGCGTATATACAGTATACTCTTCCTGGTTTGGCTAAGGAAATCCAGTCATAATTTAAATGGTTGAATTAAGGAGCAACAGAGATGGATTGTATCTACAATACATGCACATAACTTGCAAAACTGTAGCGCAGAGACCCCACAATCCTTGTATGTATCGGACAACTAGACAACATTACTGCACCTCTAACCCTGAGCATAGAACAGTGTTGGGGAGTAGCAGAATTACAAGTAGCGGAACTACTAATTTAACTACATTTTCCAGTAACGTGTGGTAGTTTAATTACTTCCAAAATCTAGTAGCTTTCAAGTAGTGAATTTTTTGTTGTTGTTGTCAAGTAGCATGGACAAAAGTTACAAGTTACATCTCCCCAGGAGCAGTATTATTATTATATTTATTCATTAATTAATTTTTTACAAAAAATATCAAATGTCATGTGGCGGTTTCAACACAGCTGTTTCATTTTGTTTGATGATATATATACAGTACCAGTCAAAGGTTTGAGTACACCTTCCATCTGGACTACGGCTAGTCGGGCACTCCTTCATTCTTCAGCAAGATAACGACCCAAAACACACCTTGAAGTTGTGCAAGAACTACGTGGTGAAGGAGGAACGTGAAGGACAACTCAAACTGATGACCGGGCCTGCCCAGTGTCCAGACCTCAATCCCATAGAAATTGTATGGGACGAACTGAACAGAAGAGTCAAAGCAAAGCAACCCACAAGTTTCTCTGGGAATTGCTGCAGGAGAGCTGGGAAGACATATCGGGTGATTTCCTGCTGAAACGTATTAACCAAATGGCCCTTGTTTGTGAGGCTGTTATCACGGCAAAGAGTGGCTATTTTGAGGAATCCAAGATTCAATTTTCAATATAATTTTCTTGAACATTTCTTTAATGTTCATTTTGTTCATTGTTACATGTGTTTTTTGTCATTTTAAAGTATTTACAGAAACATATACAGTGTAAAGCATTGTCAATTATGAGATAAACCTAGTTTCCAGCAGGTGTACTCAAACTTTTGACTGGTACTGTATATATATATATATACATATATGCCAATTAGGAGACGCTTTTATCCAAAGCGACTTACAGTAGTGAATGTGTACATTTTTCAGTATATGTGGTTACAGTGAATGAATGAATGAATGAATGAATGAATGAATTAAAAATTTTATTTTGAACATGTTATATATAAAATATATATATATAAAACAAAATTGCAACAACAAAACAAATAAACAATAATACTAAGACATGTCCAAAAAGGACAATCTAATCCTACCCCTTCTCCACTATTCAGCTAATTGCTAATCATCAATTAACTTCCATATTTAATATTTACACATACCAAATAATATAAATAAACATATTTAATATTTACACATATACCAAATAATAGAAGTAAACATATATCAACCAAAAGGAAAATATAAAAAGTAAATAATAATTAATTAATAATAATAATAATAATAATCTATGTAAACACCTGGTGAATGTCAATGCCCTTCGTTACCCCTGTACCTTTTAAAAATCTAATTGTGGGAATTGAACCCACAACCTAAGCATTGCCAATGCCGTGCTCTACCCATTGAGCCAAAGACAGGAGGTGGAACTACAGGAAGGAGAGAGAGAGGCAGGAGCCCCTCACCATCGGCGGGTCCACTGTAGAGCGGGTCAGTGACTTCAGGTTCCTCGGTGTCCACATCACTGAGGACCTGTCCTGGTCCGCCCACACTGGCCACGTAGTCAAGAAGGCACAACAACTTCTACCTCAGGCGGCTGAAGAAGTTCGGGATGGGGCCCAAGATCCTGCAGGCTTTCTACAGAGGCACTACTGAGAGTATCCTGACCGGCAACATCACCGCGTGGTACGGAAACTGCTCAGGCCTCAACCGCAAGGCACTGCAGAGGGTGGTGCGGTACGCTCAACACATCAGCGGAGGCACGCCCCTCCATCCAGGAACTCCATCCAGGAACTGACCCCAGCCACCCCAACCACAGCATGTTCCAGCTGCTACAGGTAGGCAAACGGTACCACAGTCTCCAGGCCAGGACCAGTAGGCTCAGAGACAGCTTCTTCCACCAAGCTATCAGGCTACTGAACTCTGGCCACTAGCCTAGCTAGCCCAACTGCCAATTTTGCACTACCAGGTGGACTGAGCACAGACACACCTGCACAGACCCAGCACGCGCGCACGCGCACACACACACATCTGCTGCACTACCACTGAGTCTGCTATCCTGCTATTTTGTACTGTACCATATTACATTGTTACCTATATTTTATATATTTATTCATGTATGCTCATTTGCACTATTACTATTACGGGTATTACTATTTTGTTTACAATGTGTGGTTTTTCTGTGTGTATTTCTGATGCTGCGAAGTTGAGGGGCCAGGCCCAAGATTTTTACTCTGGTGTACCTAGTATCACAGATGTAACAAATAAAGGAATCTGAATCTGAATCTGAATCTGAACCACCATGGCCATACCTATTGCCATACATTAAACTAATAAAAGAAAATGAGAAATTATACACTTTTCAGTGCATTCTGTGCCAACCAAAGCAGAAATTGCTCAATACATTGTAGACATCAAGCTCAATCTTGAGAACAAATTATTCAGGTAAGTAGCTGGCTAGCTAAAATTAGGTTGCTAATTTAGCTGGTGTTTTACCATGCAACTCTGGCTAACTACATTAGCTAAAGGGATGGCTAAGTTGAATGTTGAACTTGGGTTTCAGGATTTCTGTCCTCAAAACAGAGTTTGTGGCTTTGATTCATTCATTAAACATCAACAAGCAATTGTCAACGAGCAAACGTCTTAGCAGGGCTGCCAAGTGTCAACTTTGAGCACTCGTTTAGACTGTATGCAGTGGGGCCAATGCTATTTTCTCTTGGTGGGGCGCACATAAAAATAATATTTTCATATTATGTGACAGCTAGTTAGTTTAGTTTAGTTCGTTTAGTCTCCATTCACGTGCCAAGCACTAGCCATGCTTCTCAGTGTGAACAGCTACACAGGCAGGTTGGCCTAGAGCAGTGTAAAAAATGTGTGAAGAAAATTGGGGAAATATTACAGAATAAAAATCACAGTTATTGCCACACTGTGATTGATAAAACTTATGAATGAGAGACAGGATCAATTGCCTCATTAGAGGTGAAATTAACTGGTGAGTCGGATTCACTTTTTCATTCACATAAACAGCATAAACAATGATAATAATCATTATGATAAATTGAATGACATATGAAATCTAGCAAAGGCATCTAATCTCACCCTGGGTAGAAGATGCTTATTGTATGACATCAAATTGTTTACATTTTACAAGTTTTAATTCTGTACAACATTATAAAGACATACTTATCCTTAATTTGCATTGACAGATCAGAGTTCCTTTAAAAGATGTTGTCTTCATTGTCATAGGGAGGTACATACTGTATTTTCAGTATTGAAAATTAAGAAATTGGATTTTCTTTCTTTTATCGCATGTTAATTACCAGGTATATACCCAGCGCTTTGTAATTATCTGCACTTAAAAGTAATTCATTTGGAAGAGATAAAGTATAAGTAAGTAAAGCAATGACCATTTATGTACACAGTTTTTTTCCATAAAGTAACTTCAATGTAGTTAGCTACTTTTTAAAAGTAGTTTTAGTGTAGATAACTACTTTTCTCACCATGGTAGCATGCTGTAGCTTAACTACTTCCAGTGTAGGGTAATTGGTAACTAACTATATTTTCAGAGTAACTTCCCCAACACTGGGGTAGAGTAAAATTGAACTTTACCACAATGTAACAGACACAATTAGTGTTCAAAATTTGAAAATAAATGGAAAAATTGGATGGAAAAATTGCAGCAAAACAATGCTTGGATGAGCAGGTCTGTAGAAAGCCTGAAGGCAGAGGGAGCCAAACACCATGAAATGGCATAGAGGGAGAGGGGAAGGGGGTTAAAAATGTATAAGCGCACCGAATGCTGCAATCTCATTGACACTGCACTGAGACAGAAAGGGGAGCAGGGGAAAGCGCTGATGAGTTATGGTGCTGTGTGAGATGCACAGGCTCCATTATCAAAACAGGGATGTCATGTTCACTCTTGCACAGATATATGTCTATCGATCCGTCTGTGTGTGTAGCTACCAGTATAAAGTGTATGCCATTCTCTTTCTGTCTTCAACCTATCAATCTAAATCAATACCCCTCTGTTAATCTATGTATATCAAGAGTCTTTCTCAATCTTGTTTACACTTGTTTATGAATGTGTGTGTGTAGCTTCTGTTCTGTAGTCCTCTCATCTCCCCTTCCCTACCTCGCTACCCCTTTCCTCTAAAATAAACCATTTATTTAAAAAAAATAGGTTTTCTGTCTGTCACAACCTCCATCCCCCCTTTCTCTCTCCTCTCTCTCTTTCCCCAGCCCTCCCTCTACCTCTACCCCCCCTTCGCTCCTCCCTTCCCCTTCCTCCACCTCCACCCCCACCTTCACACACTTCTGACGTCTATGCAGCAAGCTGCCTATGTGACTTGGGGTCCTTCAAGAAGCTTGGCCACAGTGCAGGAGCTGTCTTGAGAACTGCCTGATCAGATCTCTAGAGACTCATAGTGAAAAGAAATGCATTTGCTGTGTTCATGTTTATACTGAATGAATAACAGGCACAGGCACAGACAAAACCATTGATATATTGATACATGGCACATACTGTACACAGCCAAGTAAAAAATACACAATGAGCTAAAGGTACCAATTTGCCAGGCTGTCTTTCAAGACATATCTCATTGGCATTAGTTAATTTACACATTAAAAAAGGCAGTGGAATCAAGGTCTAAGTTGCTCCTGTGAGATTCTCAGCTCTATCAAATTAATTCCCAGTCCCTATTAGCATGGACTAATTTAACAATCCATCACACGGCGGCCCCATAAATCAGATGATAATACTGTTTATACATTGAATAAAGTAAAGCACTGATGGAACAATCTAGTCACCCCACTGATTGAGCTTTTGAGATTTATGTCACTTCCTTCACTTAACAATTTGCTGCTCTGTATAAAAAGTCAAACAAATACAACGTTCAGATACTGCCAATGGACATTTAATTCCGAATTTTAAACATGATAGCAGGAACTGCACTCAGGATATTTAACATGATTTCCAGTCAGTTTCAGAAAAAAAAGAGCTTAATATTTCAAAAAGATAAACGCTAAGCATTCCAAACAGAGAACTCAGTCATTTTACAGCATAGCTATGTGCCATTGCTCGTCTCACAAATCAGTGGCAGGGGTTGTAGGTCATGAACACATTCATTCTCTCACCCGGTCCGATTTCCCCAGATAGTACGGCTGACAAACAGCCAATACAATATTCACACAGCAAGGATGGACATCTCCAGCACACTCCTTTCCACACCTCTGTCCTCAGAGGAATTTTCAACAAGCTCCAGACGGTGAACTCAGAGTACAAGCCGGTGCTTGAGATTTATGGAAAACAGATGAGGTATAAAAAAAACCCTTGCAACTTCATTTCTAAAGTGGGTTTTGTGCTTTGCTTTTCTTTCATTCTCTCCCGATATTGCACTACAAACAGAGGATGCAATTCAGCATTCTCGTTAAGTGCTATCCTCGATACCTATATACCACTGTGTGTTATAAATTTAATTGAGTGACTGTATTTTCTGTCTGGACTAGATTGCATTGTTCCCAATACTATGCACTGTGAATAACTGTAAAGAAAATGTAATTGCTTCAAGATTTGCAGTGCTTTGGGGCTTTTGTATAATAAGGCAAGGCACAGAGAACTACACATTTGTAGACTTATGGTGAAAGCCTAGACCGACAATAGTAATTGATGCAATAATAGCGCACAGGTACAAATAAGAGCACAAACACTACAGAGACCAAATTAAGAAGGTGAGCTCTGTCAGGACCACGGCCATCTTCCGCAAGAGACTAAATTGAATTAAAATTGAATTGAACATTGGATATATACAGTATATCGCTTTTCAAGGAACCCAACACACTTTACAATGATAGGAGCAACTCACCTCAACCACCACCAATGTGCAGCACCCACCTGGGAAGCCATAGTGCGCCAGTACAAATTCACTACACATCAGATACACGACAGGCGAGGAAAAAAACCACCTTTTCAGACTCTACTACCACTGATTCTCTACATTAATTAACTGCCATCACCACTGTTTCCATGTTAAAAAATGTGATAAAAAATAAAAAATCACTAACTTTTCTTTCCCTGTGTTATAGGTATGGTGTGCACCTGCCAACAATGATGTCTATTGCAGTGTTACTATACTGATCTCTTGCACTAACCATGATTAATCTTATAATGTTTAAATGCACTTTTTGTCGCTCTTCATAAGAACATCTACTAAATGCTATACATGTAAATGTAAATGTAAGCTTCCTGACACTCTCTCCAATTCCACCCCCTCCCATCCTTCTCTTGTATTTTCACTGATCCCTCACTCATAAGCATGATCTCCGTTTCTCTATTTTTACTAACTCATTTTTTGTAGTTTGCCCTCCTTTTAAATGTAAAAAATGGACAAAGCCCCTTATTCCTCCCCACCATCCCTTTCTTTTTCACTCTCACTGTCTTGCTCTTTTATTCTAGAGGCAATCTTTAGCATTCCACCACATCGGGAGGCACTGATATTCTCCCCTCTCTTTCCCTCTTCTCCCCCCTCTTGTTTAACCCCTTCATCTCACGCACACGTACATTTCTCCATCCCTAATTAAGCCCCAGTGTGTTAACCCAGCATGTGTGTACTGGTGTGAGTGAGAGGCAGCAAGTGAGCAAAGCCTCAAGCACTAGTGGAAATAATTTAACTTGCAGTATATGAATCCACAAAGTCAGAGGTTAGGGCCAGCTGCCCCCAAAAAACTAAAACTAAAACTAGATTGGTGCACCTCATTTGTTCACCAGGTGTGTCAAAGTCTTACCAACTGTTTCTTGCTACAATCCCGCTGTGCAGGGAGATACTCAGAATAAAGTCTGATTGGTTGATTGATTAATGGATTAATTCATTGATTTATTGACTGAATGATGACTTGACTGATTGATTGATTCTGCAGCTATGTGCCTGGGGCTGATGCTGACATTTTCCTTTGGTCTGTGGTACAAATATATTGAAATCAATCAAGATTTCCCTAAAGCTATGGCTCTGATCCTAGTAACCCAAATCAAACCATTTTGCTCTGAAGATGTTAGAGAAAGCAGATACAGAGAGAGAGGAAGACTTAGAGCTAGGGATATGAGAGTGCAAGGAAAAATCTATAAAAGGTGGGCAGAGTCATAAGGGACATATGGAACATCAGCATTGGGCAGACACATGGGAATTATAATTAAACTGGTAAAATGGCACAAACCCAATGAATAAATAAGCACCTCATAATGAATAATGTATCTATAATCCAGGAGTCCAGAATTATCGAGGTCATCGACCTAGCCCCTCATGAGAAATGTCACTAAGAAATATTTTATGTAATCAGTCTTCCCTTGTAGCTAATTCACTACAAGACTAATAGACTATCATGATTTTATGAATGGCCACTGAAAATGTACGCTAAAATGTAGGTAGCTTTGTGCCTATAACCACTGTCAATGTATGCTACCTTAGCTAGCGTTAGCCTAAATTAGCCTATCACCACTGGTCTGACTAAAAAGTCAGCTAGACAGAGACAGCCACGTTTGACTAGCGACTACACAAAACTACACACAAAGTAGCTATCAATAGTGGTGTCTGGAGATGAATAGCAGTCATCTGGTTATAATACAAGCAGTTAACTTTTTTATAATGTGAGATCTCTACACCTACATCATGCTTCGCTTGGCTTCAGATCAGCAGTCTGAGTTACAACTCCCAAGCGTCACTGCGTCATTTTTGCTGAGCAAAGATTTTGTAGTAATGACGAGATCCAATTGCTCGGGATGGATCCACTTCACCACCACACACACAGAAGCAATGATGATGATGGTGATCAGGCAAGCAAGCAGTAATCTAGGCTTCGTACTAACTCTTTGCTATACCGAAGTTAACTAATTTTATGTACAGTAGTTCACCACTTTTATTCAGTATTACACTGAATCAGAATACAACTCAGACTCAGAAAAATACAGAGGTCATGACCTCGGTGTCCTCAATGGTAGATATGGCCATGTCTATACATATTCTATAAGAATACTGATACTGGTATGCAAAGACCTCACAATGGAAAATAAATGCTGTAGGTTCTATAGAGAGAGACTGAATTATTAAGAGTTTACTACACTGATGAGAGAGTGTGCATGTTCTCATCAAATGCATTTAAGCATTGTCCCATAAAGTTTCATCTTTTGACTTTCTCTGTTGTTCAGACACATTCTTATGTAGATTTGATGTGACATGTATGCACAACGGGAGCACTGTGGAACTTTGCCTATCCTCAAAAAAGGAGGAAGGAGATGATGGAATCAAAGTAGATATTCTGACTTATTCATTCTCCAGTTAAACCCTGGATTATTATTTTTGCTCTCCCTATCCATTCTTTCCCATATAAATCTCTCTCTGAGAGAAGATATTTCTTCCTCTCCCACTCTTTCACTCTCTGCCATGTTTCCCACTAGTCACTAACCGACCTACTTTCCAGATTACTGCAGTACATTTTCGCCTATAACTTTCTCTCGCAGCCCAGGTTCTCTGCCAGCTCTCTTCTCTCAAATACAAATTCACAGATGCTTTATGGCTCGATCACACAAATGAATCAAAAACAAGATATGGTCTTGTATTGAGACACATGTTCCCAGTTAGTGTGTCAGGCTTAGTGTCTGTGGTTTATAATCCCCCAAGGCAACTTTATTATTATTTGTAAAAATGTATTTATTATTATTATTTCAATAATATGTTTGTTGTAGAGTTGCCATTTTGCCATTGTAAACTGCATTTACATCTAAGTGCAAAATTTGTATGTTCATTTTTAATGCCTTAAAACGTTTTGCAGATGCAGTCCATTGTTTCTGACCTTTTTATACTACCATAATCAATATTCATAATCCCAATAAATTCAACACACACAGAATCACATACAAAAAGAGAAGTAAAAACAAGAGCAGAGTGAATGTTCTCTCACTCTTCTGATGAGCTCAGCTGCCAGTTTAACACTGACTCTGTCCTTTACTGAGAGACAGAGAGAGGCAGAGAGAGATGGAGGGGGAGAGGGGAGGAGATGAAGGTATAAATTGAGTGACGCAATCAGGCAAGAAGAAGATGTCCAGAAAAAGCCCTGGGAACGAAGGGAAGAATAGAAGGGCAGAGAGCACTGATGATATATAGATAGAACTACAACAGCATGATGAACAGATGCCTGACAATTTGATTCCATTACAAGTATAAATTCAAATTATACAGGTCTGAGGGTCCATCTGCTCCCCATGCATCCACACAACATGTTGCTCCATCACTCAAACCATTTTCTATTTTTGACTGACATGAAACAGACCTACTGTGGTTAAAGCGTCCTAGCCCAACACACCTTTAACCTCATTGGTCATATATTTCATTTCCTTTTGCCAACAACTATGGCAGTATGGGTCAACAATGCACCATAGTTTTGAAAAGGGCCTTCCAGAAACTCACTGTAGAAGTCCAGAAGCACAATTACGTATTTCTTGATGAAGCATTATCACAACAGTCAAGAGGCTGCATTTAGATATATGGCAGATATTTTCACCTAGGCTGCTAAGTAACTGAATAACTGGAAATCAGTGGGTTCACTGACCCTTAGTGCATGTATCTCCCCTTTAGTTCAGCTTATTCAGCTATTTTAACATCCACATCAATAGTTAATTTGTTTAAACTGTTGTAGATATTATTACAATGCCATCTATATGATAAACAGATACTGTACTGGAATGTACCTATACTTTTAAAAATAAGATCCACTCAATCTTACAATCCATGGGTCCAGACCCTGGGTCTACCCTTCAGTTTAACTCAGAAATGCAAAGAGAGAGAGAGAGAGGGAGAAAGAGAGAGAGAAAGAATGGTGACTGAATGTCCTATACAATTCAAAGAGGCATCGGGAAAGGGGTGAAGGAAGGAAGATTGACAGGATTTCAGTCCAATCTAGAACTGCAATAAGTCTCCCATGTGGGCTGTTTTACCCCAAACCCACATCCCCCAAAACACCATAAGAGCATAAGGACATAAGAATGCATAATGACCAGAACAGGCTGTTTACCCCATCTAGGCTCGCCATTTCCTAGTCATTTTCTGTGCCCTCTTGTTCTGCTAACCAAACTTATCTTACAACAATATTTGGTAATCCCTTTTACGAATTTAAAAACCTCAAACAAATCTCAGTTTGCTAAAATGTAATAGATTAAGCAGTCTTTCCTTGTAACTCTTACCTTTCATTTGAGGTACCAGTTTAGTTGCCCTTCTTTGTACTTTTTCAAGAGCTTCTATATCTTTCTTGTAGTGTGGTGCCCAGAACTGCACACAGTACTCTAAGTGAGGTCTGACAAAGGCATTATATCATATCAATATAACCTCCTTTAATTTATACTCAATACTTTTTGCTATATATCCCAGCATCCTCTTGGCCTTTTTCACAGCTACAGCACACTGTTTAGATGCGGATAAACTTTGATCAACTCCTCTTTTTCATATTTAACACATTCTACTTTTTCTTCTCCCATAAAATACCCCTGTCTTATATTTTTATTTCCCACAGGAATAACTTTACATTTAGCAATATTGAATGTCATCTGCCATGTTTCTGCCCATTTCTGGATTTGGTTTAAATCATCTTGGATTACTTTAGTTGATTCCAAACTGTTTGCTAAACCCCCAAGTTTTGTATCATCTGAACATTTTACTATTTTGCTACTAACATCCCTATCAAGATCATTTATGTAAATAAGGAAGAGCAGAGGTCCTAGCACCGATCCTTGCAGGACTCAACTTCCCACAGCCCCTAGCTCAGATACGACCCCACCTACTGTTACTCCCTGTATTCGACCTTGGAGCCAATTATGAACCCACTCTGAAATAACTCCTGTAATTCTTACTGAATTCATTTTGACAATGAGTCTCTCATGTGGTACCTTGAAAAAATGTTTTTTGCAAGTCCAAATATATAATATCATAAGGCTGATTCAAGTCAATATTCATCACATTAGAAGCTGACCTGCAAAGCTATGTTCTGGATTTACAATTACAATAGGTGCTCATTCCATGCCTAACAGGATGAAAATAGAACACTTTCTTAGAATAAGGCTGGATGTCTCTGTGTTTGAACTCACTAAACCAGTGCAGATGCAGTTCTATCACGTTTCACCACAACACACAACCAACAATGTTTAATCATTTTCTAATACATATAGATCATGTTAGGCTTGTGCGACAATTCAGTGACATCATGGACACAATGATCTGGGTTCCATCCCCAGCCAATCCTTCCTTAATAAAAGACACCAACTCTTTGACTATATGTGGATGGGTTCAGGTAATGGCCCCACAATGGCCTGGCAGTCCTGCATGGGGGGGAGAGGAAGGCAAGGTGATTCACACCACATTCTGTGACACGTCATACACACTGCAGTCAACTGCAGTGATGTAAATAACATCACAGTGCGGTCAGCCTGGAGACCCGATCGTATCATGCAACATTAAGCAAGCAATTACAGGGGGCTGCTAAGCCGTGGTCCTGGAAGCCCACAGTGTCCATACATTTTGGTTCCAACCAGAGCATTGTTCTTATTGAACCCTGACTTTTATGTCTCTCCCTGGTCCTGGGAGTGTCGGTGTTTTAAAGAGAGCTGTAGAACCTGCCAGACTGCAGCTCTACAGGAGGGGGCTTGAGGAGGGGACCTGGCAACCATGTGGCTGATTCAGGAACAACACAATACTGTGCATAAGACTGTGTTATGTGACCGCGCAAATCAGGATTTCGCAGATCGAGAGGGCAGAGCACAGCGGGTACATCAGAGACGTACTGTACAGGATGCTTGGCTCCGATGTAGCAGTGCAGGCTGGTGCCCAGTGGCTCTGCGTGCCACCCTCCAGCCCAGGACATGGTGCAGTCAGCAGAGAGCAGTGAAGTGTAGAGCCCCCCTGCAGAGCCTGGAGCTCCACACACACACACACAAACACATGCACGTAGGTACACAGACACACAGACAAACACTCACATGCTTGAATATGCACACAGACACATGTACATTCCCAAATACACATATGCACAAACATGCACACACTCAGATACACAGATGCACAAACACACTCGGATACATAACACACAAACACGCACACACACACACACACACACACACACACACACACACACACACATTCACACTCACACACGCCTGGACACAGACACACAAGCACACAGAAAAACAAGAAAGACACAGACTAGTTGCTGTGTGTTTGCTTGAGGTTTGACAAAGTTTGCTGCATTGATTCTTCTGCAGTGCTTTTCAGAGAAAGAGAGAGAGAGAGAAAGTGGGGGAGAGAGGGGAGGAGGACAATGCAACAGATAGAAACAGTGGTCAACACTGCCCTCTGTTTATGATTTGTGGTATTGCGCTTGTCTTTTTCTACAAAGCTATAAAATCCTTATTCCTTTGTCAGCTTTGCTTTCTCCTGCATTGCACAAAACATGAGTCCAGCCCTTATCATTCTAAAACCATACAGTCTCCTTTAATTCAAACATGGTGAATTTATATAATAGTCTTTGTAATTAGGCATAGCACATCAACTCCTCATTTGACCCAGGTGTTAGATGCTGCTGTACTATTTTACCCTGATCACTTTTCATGGAAAACAATACTGAGGCTTATCAACTGTGCCCATCAGGGCACACAATGCAAATGCGCACACAAACACATACACACAAACACAACAGCAAGTAAAGACCCATTTTACAGTCACTGTTAGTGTAGTACACCATAACTCAAAGTCACACATCTCAAAACAGTGCAGCTGTACTATACAGCACAGCAGTGGTATTCAGGGCTCATCAGCACTGTACCTTTCAGACAACATAGCTCAGTGCCAGCACAGTGAGTCACAGAGGGGGAGACACCATCCAATACAATATAGATCGTGGGGACACAGTCAAGTCAATATGCATATAGGTCAAGTATGTTAAAAAACATAAAAAACAAGCCATTACATTTTTTATTATGTTTTTTCATACAAAATGGGGAACCTCTGGAAAATAGGGACCTGACCTAGGGATATAAATAAAACTACAATCTGCAACAAGACATCAATTGTAAAATCAGCTCACTCTGTCATAAGAGGGCAGGTCAAGGTCTTAATAAAACAGCTAGTGGTGCTCATGCCCTTATAAAATGTGTAAGGATGATCACTACTGCTTTTAAAAATGTACTAAAAATGTAGGCAACACTACTTTATCTGATACTACTGATGTTGGCCCTGCTGTTACTACTACCACACAGGTACGAGGCTGTGGCTGAAAATGCAGCTATACTTTTGTATTGTAAGCACAATCTCTGCATTGAAAGCAGTTCTGCAAGTACCTGCCATCAAGCCCTTTCTGTAACACTGTCAGCACTAGCGTTTGACTACCACATGTGAGAGACCACCTTAAAAATGGTTTACTACCTCAACAGTATACTTAAAATGATTGTAATATTATTATCATTATCAGCATTATCAGCATGTTTTATCATCATCAGCATCATCATCATTACTATTATGAATAAGATTGCAGAGGATGCAGCAGTGCTGAATCATAACATAAAATCAATAGAATCTTTTCTAAGAAAAACAAAGAACAAAGAGTCTTTACTTACAAATTGATAAGATTAAATGTGTCAGCTAAACACATCAGATTAAATCTATAAAGGTGCTTTTCTGTGAGGTGCCATGAGTTTCATGGACCCCCAGAAACTCATGGCTTTACAGCATTGGATGGGCTTTGTTTCTTTCATCACTTAGAAGTGAACGAATAAAGAATTCCGTAGAAAAGACATAGTTATATTTAGCATTTAATCTATGAAGCATGTGTGTGTTCAGAGAGAGAGAGAGACAGTGAGAGAGAGGAGGGAAGGATAGCACAGACACACTGATGCTCACATACGTAAATGAATACTGCGCCGAGGAAGGGAGCACGAGAGAGAACGAGGGGGGGACATAAGGAGAGGGGAGCACTCTGTCGCTTTACGCTAATGTATCGCCTGAAGCTCTCTCTCCTTCCCTCTCCCTCCCTCTCCCTATCTCTCTCCTTACTGCACCATAATGGCTTGGACCAGCGGATATCCAAGGTGGAGGGAAGGAGGGAGGGAAGGGCAGAAAAGAGAGGGAATAAAGAAGGATAGGGTAGAGAGAGATCGAGAGAGAGAGATGCTGCCATGAATGCACTGAGGAGGAGCACAAAGAAAATAGCCCTGTCACTGTATGCAGTACATACAGATACAAACACCCCTCAGCCATGGAGGGGGGGAAACCTGCATGCAGCACAGTAAGTGCTTCTGCTGGCTTACACAGATACAAATCTGGTTGTGGATGCAAAGGCTGGCAAGCATGTGTGTGTGTGTGTGTATGTGTGCGTGTGCATGTGTGCGTCTGTACTTATTTATGTGTCCTTGTGTGTGCATCTGTACCTGTTTGTGTGCGTGCGTGCACGCGTGCGTTTGTGACTGTTTATGTGTGCTTGTGTGTGTCTGTACCTGTGTACGTGTGTGTTTGTGTGCATGAGCGCACGTATAGGTGTATATGTGTACGTGTACATCCATGCATGTAAGTGTGTCCGTCTTTACCCGCGTGCGTGTGTTTCTGTTTGCGTGAGTGTGTGCATGCGTGTCTGTGTGTACATGTGCATTTGTGCAGAGGGGCATAATACAGAATACGGTCTCTCTGCAGTGGACTAATAGAATGAAAGTCATAGGCAGTGAACAATAAAGAGAACATTGGGGGAAGAGAGGTTGATACAGACATAAATAGCAGGTGACTGGCCACTACAGGACAGGTGCAGTGAGAGAGAGAGAGAGAGAGAGAGAGAGAGAGACTGTTGGTGGCAGCACATTTTTGCAGGTCCCGCTCCTGTTGTGCGTGCTGTGATTTTAGCAGTACCTCAGGTGACGATGCTCACTGCAGCATACTGTAGCGGAACTTCAGCACCAGCTGACTAGAAAGGCCTCTGGCTGCAGCAGGCTTCAGCACCAAGGACAGAGACCTACCAAATTCGACTCTCTCCTGCCGCACTACCCATTACAACAGGCCTCTGCCCCTGACAAATATTGATCACCCTTTGTTGGTCTCTGGAGCTGATAGCAATTGTGGTGTACTGGGACACTGTCACACACAAACACTGAATGGACATATCTCATATAGTTGAATAATTGTATAATTGTGGTTCACAGCTTTTATGTACTTTTTTGAGATTTGTGAACCTATAAAATGAATTTTTATGATGTTAATAAACATTACTAACATCTGTTATTAATGTTCATATTATTGACGAATTATATCAGGAAGCATTATTGGTATCAATAAGCAATTAGATACATATCCATTCAATTGAGGGAAGATCAAAAGGATGCATCACTGCCGCTACTGACAATATATTACAAGCACTAATAAAGATTCAAATGAACGGTTGGAACAGAGGTCAGCAAGACGTGCGTAGTTTGTCACCGCTGCAATGAATTACGACCCCGCCGCGCTCGCACAGTATTGACCATCTCACTGCGTGACCTACACTATGCGTACACTATGCGCTTCCGTAAGCACGGATCACATCCACTGTGGTCCTGTTCACGGTGCTGTCTGAGACCCAGCTCCAAATGCAACCATGACTGAGCAAAAAAAAACACTCCTGAAGCTGTGACACCGACACAGCAGTGTCCACCTGGTCTACATGGGCCAGGTGATGGGGGGTTCGGGAGAGCGAGGGAGAGAGGGGCATTCTGGAGACACGCTAAGGGAGAGATAGACACTAGAAGGAGGAAGAGAGGGAGAGAGGTAGGGCAGGACACAGAAATCTACTAAATAAGTGTTTGGGGGGTATGAGAAACTAATCATGATAGATATCATATATTTATCAAGAGCAGACATAAAATGAGGCCATGGGTACAACATAGGTGAAAAGGAGGGTTTTAGTCATGAACTACCATCCTGGCCTGATGCTTCATATATTCTTTCATATATGTTTTCTATTCAAATGACGAATGCCATAACTGTTATTCCTACAAGAGAAATGTAATACTACACTAATTCTACAGTAGGGAATGGCTGTGACTAAGGATGGATGTAGCAAAAGAAAGACAGAGGGAATGCAGAAGGTATACAGGTATCCCCAGGGCAGGACAGCATGAAGATGGCAGGGCCAACAGCACAGCCGTCTGGAGAAAGAACATTAAAGCACGGGGCAAGCTGTGCCATAGCCCCAGCAGGGCCATGGACCTGGCAGCACACCAGGGAGAAAACAGAGAGCCAGGACCCAGATGCCCAGACCACAAGAGCAGGGGAGCACACTCACACACTCATACAGCATACCGCACACACTCATACACTCATAAAGCATACCTCATACACTCACGCACTCATAGAGCATACCGCATACACTCACACACTCATACCAAATACCGCAAACACTCATACCGCACACCCTCACACACTCATAGAGCATACCACATACACACATACCGCATGCGGCATAGCACATACACTCACACACTCACACAGCATATATTATACTCTCAGACACTCATAGAGCATACCGCATACACATACACTCACAGAATCATACAGCATACCGCATACACTCACATGCTCATGCAGCATATACTCACACACTCATACAGCATATATTATACTCTCAGACAATCATACAGCATACCGCATACACTCACAGACTCATACAGCATACACTCACTCACTCATACAGCAAACCGCATACACACATACCGCATGTGGCATATACTCATACACTCATACGGCATACCGCATACAATCACACACATACACACTCATACAGCATACCGTATACACTCATACACTCATACAGCATACACTCACACACTAATGCAGCATATTGCATACACTCACATACTCATACAGCATAAACTCATACAGTCATACACTCATAAAGCATACACATGGAAACTCATGCAGCATATCGCATACACTCATACACTAGCGCCGTTGCTGGCAGTGACAAACCAGGGGCCGTATGTACAAAGATGCTAATGAGTAAGGAGTGCTGAGCTAGGATCAGTTTAGCCTTTTAGCTCATAATGGATATGGTTAGGGGAAACCTGATTCTAGATCAGCACTCCTACTCTTAGAATCTTTGTACATACGGCCCCTGAACTAAAAGATCCTCCAACAACCAGCAGGTCTGGCGTTTGGGAGCACTTAAGTTGTAACAGCGATGGCAAGAGAGTGGTGGATAGAAAAGCAATGGTATGTAGTATCTGCTTCACAAGAATAGGGTACACCACTGGCAATACATCGAACATGGCAACTCATTTTCACCGACATCACCCCAATGTGTCAACCGGAAGAACTAGACAAAAACATGAAGCAACATACATGCAACAAGGTCTCCCTGCAGCATTTAGGTAGTCTTTCCCAGCTAAATCAAGCAGGGCAAAATAAATCATCACGGTGATTGGGACGTTTATAGCCATGGGTATGAGACCCTATTCAGTAGTGGAGAATGCAGGATTTACTAACATGCTAAAGATTCTTGAGCCATGTTACTCTATTCTGTCTGGCCCCCATTTCAGCCAGACCGTAATTCCTGCCTTGTACAAAAAAGCAAAAGCCCAGATTGACAATGAATTGTCCAAAGCACCTGCTATTGCTCTGACCTCAGGCGGCTGGACATCTAGAGCTCCAGAAAGCTACCTGACTATAACAGCACATTACCTTACCGCAGAGTGGGAGATAAAAAGCCCCGTGCTTCAGACACACCCCCTGGAGAGTCACACTAGCAAAATCTAGGGCTGACAAAGGCAGTGGAAGTGTGGAAGTTGGAGAGCGCTAACGTGACTATTCCTGTGGCTACTGGCAATGCCAGGAATATAGTTCATGCTGTTGGAGTTGCTGGACTGGGGCCACAAATATGGTTCTTTGCCCATGTCGTTAATCTAACATCTCAGAAATCAATGGAAGAGCAGCAGATCTCTCGCCTCCTAGCAAAGATCAGAAAGGTTGACCCATGTGTTGAAGACAAAACAGGAGTTGCTGTAGCTTCCTGTTCAGAAATGTATCCAATATGTCCCAACTAGATGTAATTCGAGCATATGATTGAAAGATATCTTGAGCAGCATGCTGCAGTGTATTCTGCACTGACAGACAAAGCCGTGAGTAAAAACATCAAAGACATTGTCCGAAAACGATGTGAGACTGGCTGAGCATGTCATCAAAGTTTTGAAACCCCTGAAGACTGTGACAGCCCTGATGTGCACTGAGACCGCTCCATCCGTGTCCATGGTCCTGCGTATGAAAATGATGATCCTGAAATCCATGGCACTGTCTGATAATGACAGCCCAGCAGTGAGGGATGTCAAAACAGCCATCAGGAATGACCTGAGCAGGCCTCCCGCGTGGTCTAGTGGTTTCAACGTCCGATGCTGGCCACGGCGACCGGGGTTCGATTCCCCGTCGTGCCAGAGTCGGCTCTGGCCGGGAGTGCCATCGGGGCGGCAATTAGCTGTCCGCTCCAGGGAGGGGGGAGGGAAGCCGGCACAGTTCGCTGGGCACAGGAGTGGTTCTGGGGTACCGGAATTACAGTCAACAGCTCGGCGAGTGCTGTCTCGGAGGAGGCAGCGCTTCGCTTTTGTCACTGCCGGTCACAGGACTATGGCAGCGAACTACGAGGGAGGGGATTGTACTAAGCATGGCGGGAGTAATTGGCTACCAAATTGGGAGAAAAACGGGGTAAAATTGGAAAAATAAATGTATTAAAAAAAAGGAATGACCTGAGCAGATACATGCATCTGTATGGTGGTCTTCAAGATTACCTACACAAGAGCGCCGCTTTGGATCCACGATTCAAGTCACTGCTACACCTTGATGCTGCCTTTTGGCTGAGAGTCTATGATGCGCTCACCACAGAGATTGTGAGCATTGAACAACAGGTATTGTTTATCATTTTGCTGATGTTACTATTTTTTTATCAATTATTTGCATACCTGATCATTTATTTTTTTAGTAGTGCATGATATATATTGTTTCACAAATCCTTCTTATGTGACAACAAATGTAGTAATAATTTTGACATTAATATTTCTGCAGGGTCAAGCCACAGACACCACAGGGGCAGACACCTCAGTAGAGACAGAGACAGCAGACAGAGTAATCAGCATCACCTCCAGGAGAAAGACTGCCATGGCTGAGCTGTTCGGGGAGCTGTTCACGACACAGGAGACAGGCACCAAGTAAGTAGCCAAGATCGCTGAGGAACAGATGATCTTGTTCAAGGCAGTGGACAGCATTCCCTTGGATTCCCTTACTGACCCACTTGAATGGTGGAAAACCAATGGGCACATATACCCTCACCTTGCCATGTTGTGGAACCCCTGTACCTAGCACAATGTTTTGTTCCACTTCAGGTGACATTGTCAGATCTCTGCAAGATAATGTGGACATACAAATTTTTCTCACAAAAACGTGAAAATTGAGTGAAGCTTATCTGATAGATATGTTGGATTAGATATGCAGTGCTGTGTAGTTGAGATTATTTCTGTTTATAAGTACTGTATCAACAGGCTTTTGTTTATACTTGTTTATAAGTACCATACCATATATATTTTTTTTACTTTACATTATAAGGCACTGCTTTTTTCTTTTTTGTATTACTATATGCTGCTAACTAAGAGGTCACCCCAAAAGATGGGTCAGGTATATCTCCATTGTGTTCATCTCAAAGTCAGAAAAGATCTTATCTTTATGATGGTAGATGTTTTACTAAATTTAAAATATAAAATCAAGGCAGTCTCTGGCATTCCTATTTTTTGCTGTATAGAAAACGTACCAAACCATGACACCACTGTATCGTATGGAACTGAACCGTGAATTTAGTGCACCATTACACCCCTATTACACACTCATACCGCATACACTCAAACACTTACACACTCATACGAGATATTGCATACACTCACACACTCATATCGCATACACTTCCACACTCATATAGCATACCGCATACACTCACACATTCATACAGTCCTACTGCTGACATACACTCACACACTCATACAGTATACTGCATACAGCATGTTTCATACACTGACATACTCATACAGCATACAGCATAACACATACACTCACATACTCATACAGCATAGTGCATACACTCACACACTCATACAACATACACTCACACACTCATACTGCATACACAAACACACTCATACAGCATAACACATAGACTTACTCACTCATACAGCATACCGCATAAAATCACACACTCATACAGTATATACTCACACACTCATACCGCATATACTCACACAATCATATAGCATACACTCACACACTCATACAACATATACTCACATACTCATACAGCATACTGCATACAGCATGTTGCATACACTGACATACTCATACAGCATAACGCATACACTCACACACTCATACAGCATACACTCACACACTCATACAGCATATCGCATACACTCACACACTCCTACAGCATACCGCATACTCAAACACTCATACTGCATACACAAACACACTCATACAGCATAACACATACTCACGCAGTAAAACAGTATAAACTCACACACTCATACAGCATACACTCATGCAGTCATACAGTATAAACGCTTACACTCATACAGCATACTCACACTCATACATTCATACACTCCTACTCCTGACATACACTCACATACTCATAAGACATAGTGCATACACTCACACACTCCCGCATACACTCACACACTCATAAGACATAGTGCATACACTCACACACTCATAAGACATAGTGCATACACTCACACATTCATACAGCATACACTCACAAACTCATACAGCATATCGCATACACCCAAACTGCATACAGCATATCGCATACACCCAAACTGCATACAGCATATCGCATACACACACTCCTACAGCATACCGCATACTCGAACACTCATACTGCATACACAAACACACTCATACAGCATAACGCATATTCACACAGTAATACATCATAAACTCACACACTCATTCAGCATGGTTGCATCAAATCTGACAGTCAAGAACCTTGGTTTTTTATTGATCAGGATGCTCATATTACTGTAAAAACACTTCCCAAGTGGCTTTCTTTCACTAGGAAACATAGCTAAAATGAGACACTTTCTGTCATTAGAGGATGCAGAAACATTGATGCATGCTTTCGTCGCATCGAGGCTAGACTATTGTAGTGCCTTACTATCTGGCTGCTCTAGTAGCTCTCTTAAGAGTCTTCAACTAGTACAGAATACAACGGCACATATTTTGACTAGATCTAAGAAATATGAGCACATTACTCCTGTTTTAGCATCACTACATTGGCTTCCTGTTAAATATTGGGCTGATTATAAACTTTTAAAGCAGTGCATGGACTTGCACCTATATATTTGACTGAAATGATTGTTCCTTATAAGCTGGCACGACCTCTTCATTCACAAGAAGCCGGCCATCTATTACTCGTCAGAATTTTGAAAAGCACAGCTGGTGGTAGAGCCTTCTCTTATAGACCTCCTCTGTTGTGAAACGGTTTACCAAAGCATGTTAAGGATTCGGACACAGTTACAAATTTTAAGTCTAGATAAAAAATATATATTTTCAGCCTGGCCTACTCCCAAACATAGTCTAGGTGTAGAGATGAAGAAGACCGTGCCATTGTGTCTTATGAGAGTATTTTCCATACTGTCACCTCCTCAATATGTCACCACCACTGTTAGGCTGGTTATCCTTGATCGGGTGTGGATGGTTTGGAACTCCCTCATGGCTGTGTATGTTCTCTGTCCCTCTCCTAATAGGTATGCTGCCGTAGCTTACATATGTCGGGGCTATCTGTATATTTCCTATGCTTGTGCTCCCCTGCTCTCGCATAATGCTGCTGGATATACACTACAGATGAAAATAACACTCCCATTTTCCAGTTTTTACAGAAATTGAAGTTCAGTTCAAGTCCAGTGAATAACCTGAAATGGTACAAAGGTAAACGTAAACTTTGTAAACTGCCAGAGGTTAAAAAAAAAGTTTAGGTTACCAAAAACTGAAAAATAATGTACATTTCAGAGTTATTTAAAAAAGGCCTAACGTGGGTTAACAGTCAATCTGTGCAAGTCGCCAACTCTGGAACCAGCAAAAGAGCCCCAGACCATCACACTTCCTCCTCCATGTTTGACAGTTGGTGTCACACACTGAGGAACCATCCTTTCGCCTACTCAAGACTTCCTTACTTCGACCAGTGTTAAGCTGTGCTTGAAGCTGTTGTCCTGTGAGCCCCCTATCACGCAAGTTCTTGACTCTCAGTCTTCTGATTTTATTGTGGCTTTGGGTCTGCCAGACCTCTTCCTGTCAGAGTTTCCTACAGTTTCTTTTTGATGGTGTAGGAAACTACTCACTGCCAAAACATTTACATTATTTTTCAGTTTTTGGTAACCTAAACTTTTTTTTTTAACCTCTGGCAGTTTACCACTTACCTTTGTACGATTTCAGGTTATTCACTGGACTTGAACTGTTTAAATTTCAGTAAAAACTGGAAAATGGGGGTGTTCTAAATTTTTGACCAGTAGTGTATCACTGCTTTTTTCTGACTCCATGTTCTCTTCTCTGCCTCTGCCTGTGACTTGGGGGCACCCGCCCCCGAGCCCTAGATCCTGCGAGAAGTGTGAGCTGCCCCCATCAACCCTCGCCCATTAACTTGATTCCAGACCAGTCCTCCCATGCCTACCCCAGTTCCTAGATCTGGACCCCCTTCACGTGGTTTAGCAGTGCCCCCCTACTGACTACCTAACTCAGAGGTGCAAAGTCACATCACCTTTGGACTGACTATGATACGGTCTTTTTGGACACACCCCCTTTAGTCTGGTTCCTCCTAAGGTTTCTCCTTGTCAAGGGAGTTTTCCCTTGCTGCTGTCGCCTTAGGCTTACTTTTGGGGTGGTCTAGGCCTGGGTTCCCTTTTGTTAAGCATTTTGTGACAATGCATTTGTGAAAAGTGTTTTACAAATACATTTGATTCTTGCTCTCCCTCCACTTGGCTCTCACTGGGATGTGGATAACACCTGGGAACACAGCAACCCCTGCTGCCCTCCCCTCCACAAACACCTTTTCCCACACCCCAATGGCCAAGGGTAGAGGTGGAGGCACTGGTCTCCTCATCTCCCCCTTATGGAGCTTCAATGTCATGCTGCTTCCCTATCTCTCCCTCTACTCCTTTGAATTTCACACTGTCACTGTCCCATGTAAACTCCATGTTATTGTTCTTTATCGTCCACGAGGCCCTGAGGTCTTTCCCTGAAGGCGACACCCGGGTTTTACTCCTTGCCGACTTCAATATTCAACTTGATGCTTCGCAGTCCTCCACCTTCCTCCCCCTCCTTCAGTCTTTCGACTTCACCATAGCACCATCTCCACCCGCTACTCTGCTCCCAACCTCACTGTAACACCTCTTCATGTTTCTGATCATGACTTTTTGTTCTTCACTCTCTCTCACCTCTGTACCAACCCCCCCCTACATTCACGCCTACAGTCTCTGTCCACTGCAACTTCCACTCCTTCTCTCCCACTAGCCTGTCTTCCTCTGTCCTCTCTTCCCTACCCCTGCTGAATCCTTCGCTCTACTGTCTGTAGAGGAAAACTCCTGCACTCTCCTCTCCTCTCTCTTCTCTTCATCTAATATTTCAACCAAACCTGGCTACTTGTCCCCTTCCAGCCCCTGGCTTACTGGCACATTCGTGCTGACAGAGCCAAACTCTGTACAGCCGAAAGTAAATGGAAGAAATCAAAAACTCCAGTAGACTTAACCTACCTTCACTCCCTCCTGGTCTCCTTCTCTATTATGCTTCTCTTTCAATCTAGATTCAATCTACTGCTTCTAACCCACATAAACTGTTCTCAACCTTCTTCTCTCCCCTCACCCCTGCCCCCCCATCCCCTCTCACCACGGCTGAGTTTGTAACCTTCTCTGATAAGAAGGTCAGTGACATCCACAACTCCTTCACCAACCCCCCTCCCCAATAACCCACCTGCCTTCTTCCTTCTCACCCCTCTCTGTCACTGAGACCCTACAACTCATCAAATCCCACCACCCACTACCTATCCTCCTTCTTCCTTCTCACCCCTCTCTGTCACTGAGACACTACAACTCATCAAATCCCACCACCCACTACCTATCCTATTCCCTCTCCTCTCTTTCAGTCCATCTCAGAGGACATCCTTCCTTTCATCTCTAGTTTAGTTTGGAGTTTTAGCTGATTTTGATTTTAATTTTGAAATCTTTTGTAAAGCGCTTGGAATGACTTGCCTGTTCTCATGTGTCTATTCTTCCTAGTTTGGACTTAGCTGATTCAGATGTATTTCTTTATTTTAATTTAATTTATTTTATTCACTTATTTAAAAAAAAAAATTGTATTTTTCTCTTTGTAAAGTGCCCTTGGTTGTTCGCAAGAAGAGTGCTATATAAGAGCTTTCTGTATTGTATTGTATTGTATTATTGTATCTCAACCCTTATTAACAACTCTCTATCTACTGACACAGTCCCCTTTGCTCTCAAGTGTTACTCCTCTCCTCAAAAAATCTCAATTTTGTAAAGCTCTTGAACACGCCATATCCAACCAGCTCCCTTCATTTTGCCAACCAATCAGGCTTTAAGACATTCCACTGAAACAGCCCTCCTTGCAGTCACAGAGCTCCAAGTCCAGCTCCACTGGATTATCTTCAAGATGGGCAGAACAACAACTCCTTGATGCCAACTCAGATGCCTTCTTGGCCTTCTACTTTTCTCTATTTATACTAAATCGCTCTGTAAAGTTATCTCTTCACATGGCCTTTCCTACCACTGCTATGTTAACCCATTCAGACCTTCAAAAACATTAAAACCTAAGGCTGGAAAAAATTGCTTTCCTACCACTGCTCATTTCATTAATCGTTAATGGTCTTAATGGGTTAATGACACCCAACTGTTTATGTATTTTCCTTCCTCCTACAGAATCCTACAGATTCTCCCTCCACAACAGTAGGAAAATCCATTCTTCACCCAAGAAGCCACACAACTTCTTGTCCAGGCCATGGTCATCACATACCTGGACTACAACACCTTACTGGCTAGCCTTCCAGCCTGAGCCTCTACAACTCATCCAGAACGCAGCCACATGACTGTTGTCCAACCTACAGAAATTCTTACACGTCACTCCACTCCTCACCAACATTCACTGGCTCCCGGTTGCAGCTTGCATTAAATTAAAGTCATTGGTGCTGGCGTACCAGGCCATGAGGGGTACTGCTCCCTCCGACCTTCAGTCAATGATCACACCCTACACCCCTTCCAGGTCTCTCCTCCTCTGGCCAGCTGACTGTCCCATCTCTCCGCACACATGGTAGCCGCTCCCTACGGCCCTATCTCTTCTCTGCCCTTGTCCCTAAATAGTAGAAGGACCTTCCCCACTTAGTCAGGACAGCCAAATATCTTGCCATCTTCTGAAAAGACTGAAAACCTTTTCAGACTTCACCTAAATTTATTTAAAAAATGTATAATAACCTATTTTTCCATTTGTATAACAGGTTTTGCAAAATGAACAAGGAATTTGCAATGTCAAAGATTAGACTTTAACCCAGTGTTCGATCGCCCTAGCAATGATCTCTAGCTATATGAATGCACCCTTATAAGTCGCTTTGGGTAAAAGCATTTGCCAAATAACAAAATTGTAAATTGTAACATACACTAAGGGGGAGAGAGAGTACACACTCATACACTCACACACTTAAACAGCATATACTAAGGGAGAGAGGGAGAGAACACTCACATACAATGGGGGAAATACGTATTGAACACATCAACATTTTTCCCAGTAAATGTATTTCCAATGAGGCCATTCAAGTGAAAACTCAAGAAATTAACTCAAGAAATCAAAAAAAATCTAAACATTAAAGTCCATATGTAAATAAAGTTATATGTAATAAAGTGGAATGACATAGGAAAAAGTATTGAACACACTAACTGAAATTAATTCAATACTTAGTGGAGAAGCCTTTGTTTGTAATGACAGCTTCAAGGTGCTTTCTGTATGAAGTAACTAATCGCCCGCAGTATTCAGGTGTGATTTTGGCCCATTCCTCTACACAGATTGTCTTTAAATCTTGAAGATTGTGGGGGCCCTCTTGTGAATCTGGATCTTCAGATGCTTCCACAAATGTTCAATTGGGTTTAAGTCAGGTGATTGACTGGGCCATTCCAACAAGTTGATTTTCTTTCTCTGAAACCAATTGCGAGTTTCCTTTGCTGTATGCTTTGGATCGTTGTCCTGCTGGAAGGTCCACCCACGTCTCATCCTCAGCATCCTGGTGGATGGCAGCAGGTTCATCTCAAGAATCTCTCTGTACATGGCTCCATTCATTGTTCCTTCAATGAAATGAAGTCTGCCAGTACCACGAGAGGAGAAACAGCCCCACATCATGATACTTCCACCTCCAAACTTCACTGTTGGTATAGTGTTATTCGGGTGATGTGCAGTGCCATTTCTCCTCCAAACATGGTGTGTTGTGTGACAGCCAAAAGTTCAATTTTGGTCTCATCTGACCAGAGTACATGCTCCCAGTAGTTCACTGGCTTGTCCAAATGTTGTTTGGCAAACTTTAAACAAGCTTCAACATGTCTTTTTTTTTCAGTAGTGGAGTCTTGCGGGCTGAGCGTGCACAGAGGCCATGGCGGTGGAGTGCATTGCCTACTGTCCTTCACAGTTGTACCTGCTGCCTCCAAGTCTTTCTGGAGCTCTTTCCTAGTGGTCCTTGGCTCTTTGGCTACTCTTCTAAGTATCCTTCTGACTCCCTGATCAGAAATCTTGCGAGGAGCTCCTGTGCGTGGCCGGTTGATGGTGGAGTGATGTTGCTTCCACTTACGGATAATGCCCCCAATGGTGCTTACTGGAAGATTCAGAAGTTGTGAAATACGTCTGTAACCAATTCCATTTTCATGTTTTGCAACAATCTGGTTGCGAAGGTCTTGAGAGAGCTCTTTGCTTTTACCCATCATTAGATGTTTCTTGTGTGGCACCTTGGTAACAAAAAAAAACCTTTTATAGCCCATCAATATATTGTAACCCAGCTGACATTAATTAGCACAGATTGGAGGTAGAGTTGCCTCCTAATTAGTTATCGTTTTCAGCTCGTTCCTTGCCTTTCCTTGCTGTGGTGTACTGCTTTTTCTTAGTGTGTTCAATACTTTTTTCCTGTTTCATTCCACTTTATTACACATAACTTTATTTACATATGGACTTTAATGTTTAGATTTTTTGTCTGGATTTTTTGAGTTAATACCAAAGTCTGGTGCAAATTTCACTTGAATAGGCTCATTGGAAATACATTTACTGTTGATGTATCAAAATTTCCCCCATTGTACATAATACACTCAGGGGGAGAGGGAGTGCACGCTCCCACAACACACACTAAGGGAGAGGGGAGAGTACACACTCATACACTCACACAGCATACACTAAGAGGGGGGGGGAGTAAAAATATAGAAAAATATTTTAACCATAATTGCTTTAGAAAACATTGGCAGCATATAAGGAAAAAAATGTAAATAACATGTTTTAATAATTGAGAGGGAAGGTGGAAGGAATGACATAAGAGTAAATAAGTAAGAAAGGAAGCTTTGGGAAAGCCATGTGTGCGTGTGTGTTGTGTGTGCATCTGTGTGTGTGCATGTGTGCGTGTCTGTGTGTGGGCGAGAGACAGCCAATTGTTGAGTGTGGAGTGTTTTGCAGTTGTGAATGGTAGATCACTTCCCATTGAAACAAACAACACATAATTGAGAGGAACCTGACTACAATTCCCTGTGAAGGACTGCAGTAAAATGCTTTTACCACCCACCTCCCTCCCTTGCTCCCTATCTTGCTCTATACCTCTCCTTCCCCCACTCTCCCTCTCCCTCCCTCTCTTTTTTTCTCTATCTCCATGTTTCCCTCTCCCCTCCCTCACTCTCTCTCCCTTTGTCTACTTCATACACATTTCAAGCAATCATTCAGACATATATAGGCTCAGACACTGACATGCAATCAGTGCATTTATATAACCTGGCTCATTCAAGAGTAATGAGGATGTTATAGTGATGTCCCCCCCTGGGTAGGGAGAGACTCAGTCCCCTGGTGAGCAAACATCCAGAGTAATGGGTTTGCTACCGACTCTGTAAGAACCTTTACAATAGTGAATTTGTTAGTGGCCCTGTGAGAACCTATACATTAGTGAGTGTGTCACTGGCTCTGTGAGAACGTTTACATTATCTCAGTAAGAAATTGTAGCCTTTAATTGTTTTTATTTTGTTTCAGATTTTTTTCCCGTTTTGGATTAAATTCCCCCACACATGCATATATGGCACCAGCCACTACCCTGGTACCAGTAGTGAGGAAGGTGAATTAACCACATCCGTCAACTGTATAATACACCAATATTCCAATTCCAATACACCAGAGAAGCCTTCTGTGCATGCCGTGAGCTCATGTCGGCCTCCCTCGCCCCTCCCTCTGGGACGGACAGCCAATTGCCTTCCCTGAATGGGACTTCCGGCCAGAGCTGGGCTGGCGCAGTTGGGGCTCGAACCCCAGCCGTAGTATGCAACCTGCCAAGGCCGAAACGACCATCCAATATTCAGATATGCTCAAAATGTCCCCCCCAATATATAGCCTTTTTTTTTTTTTAAATGTCCCCCCCAATGTTGACTCCATGGTTACGGCCTTGCAACCTGCACTCCAGACAAGCCCCCAGCCACCTGAGAAGAGATTTTACATTGTTCGTGGGTTACATACTCTGTAAGACCCTTTACATTAGTGAGTTTGTTACTGGTTCTGTAATAGCCTTTGCATTAGTGAGTTTGTTAGATTAGTTACTTATTCTTATTACTTACATTAGTTACTTATTCTGTAAGAACTTTTAAATGAGTTTGTTACTGGCTACATCAGTGTAATTGAAAAGTGTTTTTCCAAAACTCACTCAGTGGACTGTATATTTTTATATCTATATATTTTTCATGGTGGGTATTATTTTTCTGATAAATGGTTAGATATTTGCAGTTTTACTTTTATTCTTAGTGACCTTTTCATGGAAAAAAAACAATTTAACACAAACAAAATTGGTCAAAGTGGGCTGAGTGAGTTTTGGAAAAACTCTCAATTGTTTTGTACTGTGGTGTGAATGGACATGTGAGACTGCCCATGTGGACACCAATCAGTTAAACAGATGTCTGCTGGTCACTGAATGTACATCAGTAATTCCTTTCGGGAGTGTTTCTATCCTTGCAAATTCCATTTTAGAAAGACTGTTGTGTGTACAGACATAAACCCTCACAGTGCCACACGGACTTCCTGTTCAATCTCTCCTCTTTTCACATTTTGGTCTCTCTCCCCCTTTGTCAGTTGGATGTATTAATACAGTGGCAGTGTCTATGGGTGTTGACCGTAGCTAACTGAATAACCAGTATCTTACGTCACTTTTGTCCCGCAAAGTGTGCTGGTTTTTAACATCAGCTACCGATTCAGACTTGGTGAGTTAACTGATCAATTAATTGCCGAGTAACAGCAACTTGCGCATCCTGTGGCTTTCCAAGAGACTGAAGCCATGTCCACACTAATGCGGATACACAAACGCATCTTTTTTTCTTTGCTTTGGCCTTCTGTCCACACTAAAGGCCTCAGTATGCTTCAAACGAAATTGAATTTGGCATGTTCGCACAGGCTGTCGAACTGCTGTCGAATACGACGTTGCGACCAAATGTCAGTATACTCGCTGCAACTTGGTCTGCTGGTATAATGACGCTCCATGCCAGATGGGGGACCTTGCTAGTCGCTAGACTACGGAACCGGAACGGTGAAATCCAAAACAAAGCAAACATTGGGCTAGCTCATTTGCGAACACCCGAGGCAGATAATCATCGACGCGTCCTTTTACCGTCTCCCTATAAAGATTACGGTGCACTGAACCCTCGGCACAACAGACAACCATTTCCCCCAGCTATGCAACTTGCTAGCCATCTAAGCATTAAGTACACACTAAAGATTCCATTTTTCTAATTAGGTAGGAAAAGCAAGCAAGATTAGTAGTGCTACTCGGCAATACATCTTAGATTTGACAGCCACCTGCTATTTTCATATCTAAACATAGCCAAGTTATCTAGCCGACTATATTTTGTGAACTAACTAACTAGCAGCGAACTTAACTGATATAACAGGCTATCTAGCTCATAATATAAATAGAAACAAGCTATACATGACAGCACTCAGCAAGCATCCATGGATAATGCAAATACACGTCGCATCTATACACATATCTACAAACTAACTTATGTTAGTGACCTTATTGGAAAATATCCAACTAGCTACATTGATGAGCTAACTAGCTAGCCAATTACCTTCCCTAGTTGAATTAGCTAACACATAGATTTCTAGCTAGAATCTAACAATTGTCAAATTTTTGGTCAGCGGTAGCCAGTTTGCAAGACTGTTCAGTATGTTAACTATAAGCATGTTCAGTAGCCTAATTCAGATGGCTTGCTAAACTGGAAAGTAATTAAAAAAACCTTCGTCTGGCTTGCTAGTAGTAGTAGCCAATGATGGCTTTTATACTTTGTATAAAATTGAACCACACATGTTAGCTAGCAATTAGCTAGCCACGTTAGCTATATCTGTCATAAACCAACAAATGTTAGCTAGATAGAAGGGCGCTAAGTTGTGTTGGAAACAGGCAGCCCAAATGACGTAAAAAACATAATCAATCACGTGACATTGTTGACTAATTTCATGCAATGGTGTATTAGGAGGGGCTGTGCGAAAAGTTAGACAAGGTCACCTAGCCAGTTTGCACACACTGCAGGCCAAATGTAGCGAAGCCAAATGTGGCGCTTCATGTTGGTCGCCATCCCGCCAAAACCGCCTGCCTGCAAAAACAATGGCGCCAAACCCGCCATCTTGCCTGTGCAAACACGCCAAATTCAATTTAGTTTGAAGTATACTTAGGCTTTAAGACAACATTTTTGTCACCAAAAACGGGTGACGAAAACGCTGGTCTCGCGTTGTAGTATAAAAGGGGAAGACGGAGGGTTTTGAAAACGCTGACATGATTGTCATGTGATCCAGGCTGTAGCCAAAATATTCAACATGGTGGGCAAAGTTGGGCAAGTGCTGTTCTCTCTGCTATCTATCATAGCTTTGTATAATGTCCAAGCTGCATTCCTACATAAGAGACAAAGCGCTTTATATTCACAGCTGCTGTGCAACGGATCTCCGTGAGGACAATGGCGTTACAAACGCGAGAAGATTGAGAAATGTACTCACAAAATGTCTTGATCCATGAAATATGACAAAATTAATGTCTAAACATCGTAGCAGAACATTTCTTTAACTTCAGAGGGGCAGGAAGCTATTTGCTAGCCTGGACAACTACAAAGTGTTACACTACATGTTGAACGTTGAAAATTTTAAAAATAACAAGACAATGAAATATTTTCATATGTTGTCTTTTATTTTCAATCATTAGATTGATAGTTATGTGAAAGAGGTAGTGTTCTTTTTAACTTGAATGACGACAAAAGTCCAGAAATACAGAACGTTGGAAAAAAAAGACAAGACCTTCTAATATTCACGTTTTTCAATATATTTTTCCTGGGACAATTTTGGCGCAAACTTGTTTAACAAGAATAACATGTAAATGTAGAATGAAACCGGTGAAATGTTAACATCTGTTGTTATGTTGTGATGTACACAAAACAGTTTGTTCAACTTGTACTCATTGCAAACATGAATGACCTTAAACTCCAGTCCACAAATAAACACTGGTATGACACACAATGATAAGAATACCTTAGCATTTATGGCATAAACCTGCTCCATTGCTGCCTCGGGTTTCCTGCACATGCCCATTAAAGAAATGTAAGTGTTTTGGGCGTTTCAGTGTGGATGGCCAACTTTTCGGAAACGTTGTGAAAACGCTAGTGTGGATGGAAAACATTTAGACACAAAAACGGCGCTTTTAAATATATCCGCATTAGTGTGGACATGCCCTGAGTGAATGCGACTGTCCTAAGTGAAACAAAGAAGGAGATAGAAGATATGAATGAGATTAGATGAATTTACAGATCGATTCACATTTCATCTCAGAACTGTGATACTGAGATTAACAAAATTATAATATGGGCGTAGAAAATTCTTAATCTCATCCTTATTCTTAGTCCGCAGACACCCTAAACTGGCAAATTTACAGAGCTTTGTACCACTGGAAAAGCAACATGAATGTAATTACAAGGTCTGAATTAGAAGTAGTTTTAGAATTTCAACAAAGGTATGTGGGCAGTAATCAGGAGTTCTGACAAACAATCAAAACATAAATAAGTAGTGACTAAAATTAGGAATGGCAGAATGAGCAAAAACAGCACGAAACAGGAAAACAGAGGAGGATCGACAAGAGATTTGAATGGAATAGAGGGATTCTCATGAGAACAGGACCTGAAATAGCATAATGAATGAAAGCACAAATTGGAATAGGACTGGAAAATAGGACAGAAGTCAGGAATACACAGTGTTAGGGGATCACTGGAGGAGAGAGTATGGTAGGAATGTGAAGTCTGATAATGAGGAGGGTTTGAATGTAGGGAGAATATAACCAAAAACCAAAAAGTTAAATGTAAACAGGGACCTATATTGGGATACAAAAGTAGAAATGAAAGGGTGAGTAATAAGTGAAATGAATGAAATGGGATAATATCTGTACTCTCTATCGTTATATCTGTGATCATGAATTAGAAGAGCAAACCACGGAGGTGTGAACTGGAAGAATCCTGTCATCTGCCATAGTTTCCCCTCTCTCCCTGCCTCTCTCCCCTGTCTCATGAATATTGTACACTTTGGCAGATAGTGATTTTAAATTTCTCAGTCTTTTTCTGCCTCCCTAAATGCTGCTGCTGCCGCATCTGCAGCTACTGCCTCACTGTCTGGTAGCCGCCAGTGATAGTGGACTGTCTTCACCTCGCTCTTCCTATTCTTTTTTCAAAATGGCTTTCTTGCCCTCCGTATGGTGCTCCATTGAAAGCCCTGCAGCTCAGGGTACACAAACTGCGCTTTGTTAAATGATCTGCACTCCAGCTTTATTGTCCCTCTGGTGCTCTGTACTGCTCTGTCTACTGCAATCACCAGCCCTCCATTCCTTTCAGTCCACACTGTGTCAGAGCCACTGCAGTCCCGTACACATATCACACACACGCAGGCAAACATACAAACACATGCACACACTTAGGTACTCATTCACACACACTGACACAGATGCTCTGACACACACACACACACACACAAATGCAATGCATGCACACACACACACCGATAGACCCATACACACAAGTACTCATGCACACACACACACACACACACACACACACACACACACACACCCGCACGCACACTACTTTGAGGTGAAATGGAGAAAGAGAGAGGCTTGCAGTTTTATTTTCTGCTCAGCATTCGATCCAAATCACTGCAGTGCACAATGAGCATTTGTCCTTGCAAATTTTCACCCTCTCTTTCTCTCTCTCTTTCTCTCTCCGTCTCTCTCTGCTTACATTGTCTGAAAGCTACTTTGGCAAAGCTGTCCTGCCTTCCCTGTTCTATTAGCTGTGATGACAGAGTGCTTCTCTCCCTTTGTCCTTAATCCAACAGAGATGTTCTCTCAAAAACTGCATTGTAAGAGGAACTGGAAAGTCATGGACACGCAGCACAGATTTCCCCTTTTACTGGTCAGGGCGTTGAAGAAACGGTCACCCCCGGTATCCTCAATGGCATTTGAAGCAGTCTAACAAACATTTAGGGGGGCATGAAGATTCTAATCCCCGGGTTACCAACATCAGTTCTCCCAGCATGCAGAACATTACACCCCCTCTCCTTTCTCTCCTCTGTCATGATGCCCCTCCCCCCTCCTCCACACCAGGCTCTGCCGCATTTGTCTACACTTGAATGCCCACGGGAGTCTCTCCAATTGCATCCTACAATGGCCAGGGGGCAACAGCTCCAGTGGGACCTTGGGAAAAAGCTAATCTTCTCTACCCTCCATATTCACAGTCTATGTAACTACCCACTCCATGCAAGCCGCAATAAAATGACCAACTGCAGGAGGGAGGCAGGGGGGCAGGATGCTGTGGCCATGTCCCCATGGCCAAAGGGGGCTGAGAAGGTTTTTGCGACTCTGCCTGTTATTCTCTCACTCGGGACATCCAAACTGTCCCTCTCTGACGCCACTGCCTCATTCCAGGGGGTTGGGCAGAGCACTGCATCCCCACTCGTCAGACAGCTGGCAGATCCATGCACCGTAATAACCATGAGCTCTGTGATGCACCACAGCATGGCCATGCGTTTGGGTCCGTGCGTGTCTGTGTTTTACCATCACGTGCAACAATGGATCCATTAGGCCAGACAATCTAGCACAGCTAATTCACACACATCAAGCACCCTTGGAAGTGCACACACCCACAGGCGTGAGCTATAGAGCATGCAGACGCATCATGCATACGGTCAGAGAACTCGGTAAACCTACACTGACCCTGAAAACACAATATCATCCAAACACCATCAATGGTGTACTGGTGCATAGTACCTGTCTGTGAGGCCACACCATTCACCATGCACACACAGTCATGAAAGACATGTAGAAAGTCCAAGGAGAACGGATCTGGGAAAATTAACAGGCCAATGAATTAAGGGATCAGCACTCTTATGCTGTTCACTGACTAGTGAGAAATTGAGAGTTGGAGGAAGAAGAAGAGTTTGATTTTATTCCAAATGTGGTACTTAATTCTCTCTCCTCTTTATTTTACTTTCATTTTAGTTAAGTCATTCCCATTCTCTCGCTCTCTCTCTCTGTGGGCCTTACATGCCCCTTTAGACCCCTCTCCCATTACACACTGTGCAATGTTTGCACTTTCCCCTCTATCCTTCATATTTAATTGCCTAAAATGATCCTTCCTGCTATCATTTTACCCCTGCTATTCCTGTACCTGTCCTATCTTTACTCTTAACCCCTTTCCCAATCTTTGTTCTTTATCCCTTCCCATATCTTTATTCTTAACCCCCACAGTACTGTAGCCCTCATTTCATATCTTAATTTCTTTTCCCCAAGCCCTGGCTCACATGCACACATTATCCTACAGGCACACATTATCCTAGAGACACCCACCAAAATGACCAGAGAATGACTAAAACCTTGCCTCACAGGAATGGGGTAATGTGCCAGTGGAATTTTATTGACAAGGTGTAGGCAGGATAAGAGACAGATGGACTGAAGAGGAAAGACAAGGTGAGTGGTAATATTTTTATTTTTTCTTGTTCGAAAGAAACAGGAGTGGTGCACAGATGAATCTTATTATTTTCATGATGATTACTGAACAAAAAAAAAACTACAAAATTGTGCCTGAAATGAATGTAATTAACTGGAATCAGGGGGTTGCTGTAAGAAGTAAATCACTTTGGTGAATCTGGATCTCATCAAAACCTTGATTTTAAGTCCTTTTAACATTTGGAGTGTCTTGGAGTGATCCTGGACGACCAGCTGTGCTTCTCGGGCCATATCACAGCCATCACCTGGACCTCCCTATTCTCCCTCCATAACATAACTACCTCCAAACAATCATCACACGCTACACCCCAGCCAGAACCCTCTGCTCCGCCTCCTCTGGCAAACTGACTGTCCGTTTCCTCCGGGCGCCCAGCAGCCAGCGGCTCCTTGCGGTCTCTTCTCTTCTCGCCTGACCCCTCGGTGGTGGAACAATCTTCCGCACTCGGTCAGGACCACAGAATCACTTGCCATCTGCCACAAGAGACTCAAAACCCACCTTTTCAGACTCCACTGCCACTGAATTCTGTACATCTAAGCAATTGTCATTGTCATCACATGTTCAATACTGCTTCTCATAATATGTGTCTTTGCTTAAAACTTCCTCAAAAAATATACTAACCTTTTCCTTCCTGGTGTTACAGGTATGGTATGCAGCTGCCAACAATGATGTCTATTGCTGTATTACTGCACTGATCTCTTGCGCTGAACAATGATTGATCATACCATGTATTAATGCACATCTTGTAAGTCACTCTGGATAAGAGTGTCTGCTAAATGCTTAAAATGTACATTTAATGTAAATGTGGCCCCATTGGTTAACATTTTACTTGGTGCTCTTACATGCCCATCTCAATTTGTATGGTGTGACATGATGAGTATTTGTGGAGAGAAATTGAAAGCCAACAGATTTTATTTACTTGTTCATACGATGTAACAACTCGTAGTTCTACACAGACCAAATAGTTAGAGGCCTTCGGCAACTTCTCTTCAATGTTACTAAGATTGCTATTCGCATTAAGGCAAACCAACAATGAATATTAAATTAAACAAATGTAATGGAAATTGACACCCCCAACACAGGCACACAGAACCTCCTGTCTCTTAAGTCTCTGTTTCTGCGCACTGGTGCGATCTCCTTCCCAACCTTGTACACAAAATTATTTTGATTCAAAATGTTGGGGTGAGTAAGCTGATCATGAAATGTTTATTTGGCTGTAAAAACTGATTTGAAAAGTGTTTGTGATTTCCTGACATTAAAAAACATTAAATCCTGAGGGCCTTGGATAAATAACCGCCCTACAGATTAATGTAGCACAATCGATCCTGAAGCTAATAGTTTGCCCATGATCACATTTTCATTATTTCAGCAATTTGCTTAATGCCTGAACCAGGAGTTTTACTGCAACTGTATGCTCTATACTGTATACAAACCAAGACACTAGAGCGTGGATACTAAATCCTGAAGCAGGAACAATACTAGTACTGAAGACCATGGGCATGGCAAGGCCATGGATATTGCACCAGTACTTCTATGGAGCAGTAGAGTTCTGTATAAATATTTCTCACAAAATTGATCACAGTGATTTTATGATTCACATTTTTATGATCCAGAAAACATATTGTTTGCTAGCTATCCTGACAAATGGTTCTAGCTTGGTAATGTAATTATCTAGATATCTAGCTAACTTGTAATATATAATGAATTAATTTGTTTAATTGAATATATCATATATACTGTACATAGGCTATTTTCTACCTAACGACAGTAGATACGTAACTAGTGAATGCTTCCAACGAGCACAGAAAGCTACCAATACTTGCTGTTTTGTTATTCAAGATGTTATTTTCATAATCAAAGTTAGTTGGCAAACTAGCTTTGAATGTATGTAGTATGAATGTAGTAAATGTTATTAATGAGATAGCTAGCTAGCTACCTGAAATTAAATAGCTAGCAAGGTATCATTCTGGCAAGTATCAATGCATCAGCTTGCTATCTAGCTAGGTATAGCAGTTAACTAGCTAGGACCTAAAACAGCATATGTGATAAGCCAATACAACGCATTATGTATTGTAACTAGCCAGCAATCTTCTGCACCTGTGATAAAATAGCAGATGTTGAAGTTGTCCTAAGTTTATCACAAAATCACATGAGACAGTTTTGAGATGGCCGTTTTCATGTGGCTTTGGCACCTAACGAATAATTGTTACAGCACTGCTGTTTTGTTTTATGGCACTGTTGTGCTTTAACACAACTTGTTCAGAGCCACTGTGTTCACAGAAGGAACATAATGTGATGAGGTTTGAACAACGGCAGGGCGTCCCATATTCTGCTGGACCATGATGTGTCATCATCGCTTTGTTTTGTGTATAAATTCCAATTTGTTCCATTACACAAAGAGCCAGTTGTGCATTGCTTTTCTGATGACAGGGTCACGTCATTGTTGACACCTATTTGAATTTCTAAGTGGAAGAGAGACAAGGAGAGGAGTAAAACAGGGGTTCCAGCTTCCATAAGCCCATTGATTGACTGGACAGTTTAGGAATGCTGAGGCTGCACCCAGACCACTGCAAGACAACACACAGCCGATCTCCATGGAAGACACAGAAACATAGCTTACTTGGCTGTCTCCATAGCCTCTGTCTGATGACACTTCGGTTTATAACGCTATTGATGTTGTTAATAACTCATAACGGTGTGACATGTTTGTACCTGTAACATTGATTGCCCTTTACTTTACAGCTAATTATACAGTGTCCCTACACTGCAGTCCCTACACTACTAAAGTCTACACCCATTTTCCACCTCTATTTACTCATTTTACCCTACAACTTCCAATAAAAATAAAAATGTTCCTTCTTTGAATTCATAAAATCCAACCCCTTTATTTTATCTTAACTGATCATGTAACTCATCCATTCATTCCACAATTAATTGATTCCAAACATGTTTTTGAAGTCATTTGAGTTTCTGAGGAACTCTTGCTTGTTCTGTGTGTAGGCCACTAATCCCTCTAAAGGACACCAAATAGGCAGTCAATATACTTTGTATAATTGCATATGTAGATGTGTGCGTGGTGAATATTTACATTTTTCTGAATATTTCTTACCAAGGCAATTATGGTTTCCCCACTAATTTACAGCAACAGCTGAATTACATCATCAGCAGATGGGGGTTTATCTCTGGGCTAGCTGCATATCAACGCAGCTCCCAACACAGCTCCTTAAATAAACATGGACACGTGCAGATTATGTTTTTATATATATATATTTTAATGTTCTTACCCCTTTTTCTTGCAATTTGGAATGGCCAAACATACTGTATATTAAGCTGCGCTCTCTGCAACCCTGCTGTCAATTCAGGAGAACGTAGACAAGCACGTGCTCTCCTCCGAAACATATGATGATGTCAGTTTCCGCTTCTTTTTCACACCGCAGTCTACATATTAACCATGCACAGACATGAGTCAGAGGAAGACACTTCATGCGCAGCTTTATACTGGCAGATTGTGGGCATCCAACTGACCAGTGGGTGTTGCTAGTATGCAATGAGACACGGACAACCTGGCCGACTGAATCCCTACCTCCCTGGGTGACACTACCAATTATGTGTCACCCTACGGGGCTGCTGGCCACAGTCAGCCCATCCACACACTAGAACAGTGCCTTAACAGGATGCAGACTGTGGGGCTCATCCACACGCTAAAACAGTGCCTTAACAGGATTCTGAACACGGGGATCACCCACAGACTAGAACAGTGCCTTAACAGGATGTAGAACATGGGGCTCATCCACACACTAGAACAGTGCCTTAACAGAGTGCAGACTGTGGGGCTCATCCACACACTAAAACAGTGCCTTAACAGGATTCTGAACACGGGGGTCACCCACAGACTAGAACAGTGCCTTAACAGGATGTAGAACATGGGGCTCATCCACACACTAGAACAGTGTCTTATCAGGATGCAGACCGTGGGGCTCATCCACACACTAGAACAGTGCCCAGCTGACGTTTTAAAACATTTATTTAAGGTACTGTATGTTTGAATCAGCAAAATTCTCAATTCAGTCTATATACATTTCGAGTACAATTGTAACTTATGTAAGTGATTTTCTTAAAGTGCTCATAAAAGTACATCTACTATATTTAAAATGTAAAATGTAAATATAAACTCAAATACAAGGACTGAGTATTGACTAGAAACTGCACAATGTATTTAATATCACAACAAATATACGGTATCACAATATATGGTGCAAAACTGCAAAACCTTGTTCTGGAGCCTATAGAACTGTACACTATGTAGAACTGCCATGCACATACAGTAGCAGCTGACTGTAAGAAGAAGTTGTAGCCTAACCTATGATTAATATGCTGAGTGTACAAACACTGGTACATGGTGTAATGTGTTTAACCGAGTAATTTTAGCAAAAACTGATTTGTGTTTGGGGCATTGGGTAGTCATTTGGCCTTTTGCTTTAGTTTGGAGTACAGTATTGTGACTGGATTGGTCTGTGAATTTGCAGCAAAAAACTAATTTTTGCTGCAGTATTTTAAGCTGTTGTGAGTAAGATTGAGTATAATTTTTGTGTGTCTACTATGGCATTTTTGAAGAAAAAAAAAACATTTCACACAGTGCACAGCTCACATTCCGGACAGTTATAGAATCTATGTCGAAGTGCATTGAAGTTGTTCTTGTGGCTACTGGTTAAGACAGTTTTTGCTGGTGTTTCCTTTATTTTGGCAGCTACTTGAATGACCAGCAGTTGACTAAATTATGAACATCCCTCATTAAAACCAGTTTAACTGCCGGGCAATTATGCCTGACTTAACAGTACTTGATCTTGAAATTCACTGAACGCTTGCTCGTCCTTAACGAGGAGTGCAGGTGAATAATTTGTGTTCAGACAGTGGACAACAGTATGCTAAACGTGCACTGTAATCCCAAGCGGAGTCAGCAGGTGGATCAGCATGATATCAGAGAAGCTCTAGGGGCAGGAGCCTGCGCAGGTCTGTGCAGGAGCATGAAGTTCTGCACAGCATCCTGTCTGTGCCACTCCCCCTGCCTGGTCTGTGATGTCACCCCAAGGCGAGCAGGGACCTTGCGGGACTCAGCCGCAGAGCTGCTCGGTGTGCCGACTCTTGCTCTATCTGGGACATTATGCACACAACACGTCATCAACTACACAGCAAGCGCTTGACACACAGTGCTCAGAGATCACACAGAGGTTAAGTGCTTCAATGCCCAACAACCAGCTAAGTCACCTTTGACTGACTTTGATCAATTGTCTTCAGTTTTACACTCTTGGCTGGAAGAGAGTCAAAAAATTAAATGACCCCCTTGAAAAGGCATGATTAAATCAGAATGGAGCCTTTGTGTTTATGATTGTTCATGAAGACAATGCATCTGCTTACCACCTGATTGATGAATGCACGGTGCATACATAACAGCTACAGTAATGAGCAGTCTTTCTCTGCATGGCCACATTGCTGCAAATCAGCCTTGGTTATGGCAAAAGCCAACACAATTGGCATTCTTTAAAACAACATTGGCTATCTAGACTATCGAGAATAATTTAATTACGTGAAAACAATGTATCACTTTCGTGCCGCACAATTGTGTATGTTCTATTGTCTGTCTGTTTGTGTATTGCGTCTGTCTTCCTACATTCCACTGTAGTATAATTCTGTTCATAATAGCACTGCGCTGTCCAATATTGAACAACCCACATTGGAAAGCCCAGCAAACACTTAATCACATTACAGAACTTTAGAGGGCACAGAATTGACTGATGTACCAATAAAGTGAGATTTATGTTCACTTCAACATCATTTCATCAGTCACAAATAGCCACACAAATATATTGATAGATACATATCTGAATACAATAGGTCTATCTCTATTTCAACGGATCCTTAATTGCATTCAATACCTGTACATCTAGTTTGCCACACTTATTGGAAATGTAATGTAATACACCATCACAATGTCCCTCGAAATGTGCACAAGGAAAAACGCAGTGGACTAGAGAATTTGTCCAGCAAATAAGAATAAAAAATGGTGACAATAACCAATACGTTCAAACGCAGTCTTCGATGTGGAAGGTTTCAAATATCTATTGCAGAGGGGCGACAGTATTAGAGGATGAACATTAAAATTCGTAAGACATAAAACGGAATTTTGGCAGCGGGGGGAAACGTGGCTCCGCTTATATATGAAGAACAGACAGACACGTGAATAGACCGACAGAGACTTATGGATTAATCAATAAACGGATACGGACACACAACTTTCACGGATCAGCAAAAATAGAGAGAAAGAGAGGGGAAAGCAATCCCCTAGAATGTTATCAGTGCTTTTATTCCCGATCGAAGACTTAAAAAGGCTAGCACCAGCACAACCCCTCCTCCGCTTTTTCCCTCTCCCTCTCTATACGGCTGTTTCGTGGTCTACTGCAGTAGAAATGAGCGCGTAGTCAGCTAGTATCGGCACCGCAGTGTTACGCTATAGCACAGTGAGAGAGGGATTGAGAGCCGCTCATAACCATGGTGAGCAATCCAACGCGAACCTCTGCATTAGTACTGATAACATATTATTGATGACGATTCAGATGAAAAATATACTGACAGCGCAATAAATTGTGACGACATTCTAGTAGCTCGGGCAAAGAATCGTCCTACATAAGCGAGTATCAAAAATATGAGGTCGGAGGCATTCCTGCATTAGTATTAGCGTCGAAGCAAAAAAAGCCGGACAATTCCAATTGCACACTAGGCCATTTTAACTACACATTACACTACAACCACAACACAATGACCACATATCTATAACTGAGAAAACAACTATTCGTATTACCTCTATTTACTATTATACTTGTGATCCTGCCCATCACTATTGATATTCATAGGTATTTCGATTTTGCACACATAATGAAGACAGTAATACACGTCTCTCCACTGACTGCTGATGCAATAGTTCTACTGGCGCCCTCCAAGTTGTATGTAGTTTATTAACCAAGGCTATATAGTTATCGTTCAAGTACCACGTGCCACTCTCCTTCCTATGCATTTAATTCTGGTTTCTTAAGTTTTCTCTTTGTCTTTCAACTGATAGGCCTATTTGTGCTCTGTTTTTTGCACGTGTGTTATACCTAAGCCCCCTCATGCCTCTGGTGCGACGTACTACAGTTCCTCCGTCATATACTGTATGTGGCCCTGAAGCTACGTTTCTCTAATTTTCTCAAGGCCAGATAAAGAACCAGACGCAATTCAGTCAATACACTGTCTTGATATAACGGTGTCGACAGAAAATACGCCTTAGCACACAGTTATCCAGGTCACGGAACAGATTTGTCTTCTTAAATGGATATGGATTTTTTAACTTGACAATTAGACAGAAAGACAAACAGACGGATAAAGGGGCAGACAGAGAAATGAAAGACCTATTTCGAGTCAAAAACCCCCACGTCTGACACAGCGTGACCTCATATTCATAACACGATCATTAATTTGTTATTGATTACAATATTTATCGAAAAATCTAAGTCGTTATATTCAATATACATTTGAATCAGTAGCCTATACACCTGGCCACACTTTTGTAACAAAAAAGAGTGGTGTTCACCCGTCAGCATCTCTGTCAGTGACCATCACTTACTGCAATATGATTGCATTACAGTAGAGTGGACAATCAAGGGATATTATACAGTTCAACAAAATGTGTGATTCCATGCATGTATATGGGCTTTCAGGACCTACAAATCAGAATATTCAGTCCAGGTTCCACAGTAAATAGCACAGTGCGACTCAAAGGGTAAACACTACATGGTAGTACATCGTTACACAGCAGCCTGTACAGTGGGGGTGCCAGAAATGTCTGCCAGGTCCACAGTAAATGTAGACTGTAGCCTAGTCACTGACAGAAATATCCAGTGGTCACTGGGATCTGGCAGAGAATGACCCAGAGAGGCACTTCCTGTTACCTGGCTCCAAATCCTCAGGTGCGGAATAGAAGGAAAATGATTAGGTGGCTCAATTTCAGACACATATCTAACCAGGAAAACCATCACTTTCTATTCTGTTGGGAGGCTGAAATCTGAGAGTGGTCAATGCATAGTGAACTTGTAGAAAAAACATGCTTGTGTGTGTGTGTGTTGAAAAGAGGGCAGGATGGCTTGTGAGGTAGTGGCAGGGATTCACTCCTTTCATATTTGCTGCATGAACTTGAGTTTAGAATGCACAGATTTGAGAATCTAAAGCATATTAAATAAAGGGGAAGAAAAAATAAACTGAAGGAGGAAAAAAGTTGAAGATTTTTTGACAAATTTACTAATGCAGCGCAGTGCAGTCTGTCCAAACGCATGTGTAGCACATACTCTGAATACAAATACACCTGGTACACCAAATACACATTTATTCATTATAAAAGCATGTGCTTTTTCATATACGGATCTGCTCATAATAATAATAATAATAATAATAATAATAATAAAAATAAAAAATAAAAAACCATAATCACAATCGACATAAGAATAATAACACAGCCACATTGCCACAATAGTATAGCCACATAATATATGTCCACATTGCTTAATACAAGAAAGCCACTTGCATTATGAAACCATTTATTTTCACAAGACACTAAACTGGAGGGAGAAGAAGGAAAACTAAGCCGTTGATACAGAGTAATGTGCAGATCACCAAAAGATGGAAGTGTGTGCATTCAATATGCGGTTTTGCGAACCATACGCTTGTTGATGAACGCAGGGAAAAAGACCGTAACCGGCACCGTTACTGTATATTTCAGTGATGCGCTAAATTGGAACGACAGGGAGACCTATGGAGAGGTAACAGGATAAGAGCTTGGAGTTGGGAACAAAGGGTGGAATTAAATCAATGCAGTATATTTAGGAAATACAACTTGCATTAAAATGTGTTTTTTTGTGTGCGCAAGAAATGTAATAAATAACCCTTCCAGAACTTTAATTCAAAATGAAGGCCAACCCATAGGCTCAGGATTGATCGAAAACGCGCTAAAATGATAGACCGGGACGGAGAAGGTAAGAGACAAGACGGTATGTGACAGTGATGCTGGCGAGACGGAAGAAAATACGCTAACAGACATAGAATGTGAAGAGCGAGGGAATCGTGCGTAAAAGCGAAGCTACGAAAGTGATTTAAATAAATTGTGTGGACAAGAAAGCAAGACTGGACATACCCAGTAGAAGAAAACGTAGGCCTACTATAAAAATGCATAAAGAAGAAGAGCCAAATGAAAGCGGTGTAGAGTGGTTTCTATAAACGTGAAAATAATGACTGCGTGTGAGACAAAAGATTCCGGGGAACCCCTATTAAACAAACCGTAATTAACGCCATAACGATACAGATACTCACATTTACACTGTGACCTTACATGTATTCCCAAAGAAACAACGTCAGCTGCATAATGTCGATACACCAGCCTCACGATATTTAGAACTACGGGTAAATGATCATAACAACTGTCCCTATTATTAATATATCTTCATAAAACCACACAACAAGAAAATACTGACCGTATCAACAACTTTGAACAGTTAAGGAAATTGTACACGGCTGTCTCTTTATCGCCAAAGACACGGACAGTAACCCAAGAAAACAAGTAATTTAAGATATCTCACCCGCGCATATTTAGAAGAATATGGGTCTTCAAAAAGCGCCCAAATTCTGGGTTGCCACACTTTCCACCAGCTGGCTTTCCTGCCGTCCTCTTGCATACACAGTCTCTTCAGGTCTCCGTCCGCGCCTCCTGTTAACGCGGGGTCATCTTCCGGAACTTCAGGTTCGGGGGTCTCAAAACTGTCCAGCGCCTCCTCCGCATCCCTGTGTTGGCGATAATTCATCCAGCAACACGCTTCCACGTCTGTTTCATCGATGCCCCAAAACGCCAACTCCTCCTCGAATAAAGGACCGCACACATCATTTGGACAGTGCAACTTTCCCGTTCGGTAATAGTTGAGGATGAACGCAAAGGTGTTAGGGTGGCGATCAAAGAAGAACTCGTCGGATTTGGGGTCGTAGTCGAAGTTGCTAAACGCGTCCGGCTCGGTAAGCCAAGACAACCGGGTGCCCGGTAACGTCTTGAGGGTACTGCGGTAGGTTTCGTGTCGCACCCCCCCGCAGTTTATCACGATTTTCTCGCTTTCTGACGGACAAGTCATGTCTGCGCTGTAACATGCTTTGTTGGACGACTTGTTCCCACCCTTGCGCCCTTTGAAAGAGGAGACACACACCGAACTGAGCATAGGGGATCGGGGGGAGGGAGAGGAGGAGAGAGAGAACGGAGGGAGGAGGGGGGGAGGAGGAGTCTGTGGAGAGAGAGAGAGGAGGAGAGATTTAGTTAAAAAAAAAAAGATGGCTAAAATCTACCAGAGTGGACAAACTTTAATGTGCAATTAAGCAAATACAGGAAACGTCCAAAATAAAGAAACGAAAAGAGTAAATTAAGGGTTCTGGTGGCTCTGTTATAGTGTGTGGTGCAGTTACCTGGAATGGCTTAGTTCCACTCAACCCCTTAGAGGACAAGGTAAACACAAATGAATACAAAGCCATTCTGATCACCTTCATCCTATGATGAAGCATTTCTATCCCAATATTAGTGGTCTCTTCCAGGATAACAATGCCCCTTCCACAGGGCACGAGTGGTCACTGTATGACTTGATGAATGAAAACAATGTAAACCACATGCCATGGCAGTCTCAGTCACCAGATCTCAACCCAATTGAGCACTTATGGGAGATTCTGAAGCGGTGCCTGAGGCAGCGTTTTCCACCTCCATCAATAAAACACCAAATGATGCAATTTCTTGTGGAAGAAGGGCATTGCATCCCTCTAGTGTTCCAGACACTAGAATCTATGCCAAGATGTACTGAAGCTGTTCTGGTGGCTTGTGGTGGCTCAACACTCTATGTTGGTGTTTCCTTTATTTTGGCAGTCACTTATATATCACAATAGGTAGTTTATACTCTTCATAAAAGTAAACCTACATATGTAGACACAATTATGTAAATATAACACAAAAACACTGCTGTAGAGAGCCAGCAGCTGACCTGTCATTGAATGAAGCAAGTGCCAGAATTTGGACACTTGGACAGTGTAAATCAGACTAAATAAGCGATAAAATGTTTGCATATTCGGCTTATTCTGCATAAGATAGACACTTAAAAACTAGCATTAGTAACACTGACACCTGGAGAGTTAAAAGGTATCTACATACTAACAAGACGCTAATGAACAGTAGAATTGTTTATAAAGTAGTAGTACATTACAAAAACGTGAATGAGAAAGAGACACATGTAAGTCAGTACAATTCAAATCAAAACAATGTTCACACATAAATATTTCAGGATTGAAATATGCAGAAAAGTTACATGGTAGAGAGGAAACAAGAGTAAAACAAGTTATGACATTGGAGTAGTTGTGTGGAGCCTAAAATTAGGGTTTAACATGCGAATAACAAATTACATAACAAATAGGTCTCTTCAGATTGAGGGATGTAAATTTGCACAAAATATCTCTCTTTCTCCCCTTTGCTCATTGCTCCTTTCTTTCAATCTTTCTCACTCTGTCACTTTGTCTCTCGGTGTCCCTCAATTCACTAAAACACTTTCTTCAATTAGGCCACAGAGAGTTGAATATGATTGAGTGTTCTAACCCCCTCCTTTCCCCCCTTTCTCTCCTCCTTCTCCTTGCTCGTCCTATGGGAGAGAGAGACAGAGGGAGGGAGAGAGAGATTGAGAGAGCTAGAGGCAGAACGATTATTTGCTGAGCTCTACAAAATGGATAGAAAGGACTGCAGACCATTAAAGAACCCTCTCCCCCCTCTGCCTCAGTGCTGTGTTAATGTGTCTTGGAGTCCATTCAGTACAGTAGGTGCGTATATACTATGTTAACCCCTTCACTACCAGTAGAGTATTAGCGAATGTGTAGTCTCCTCTAGGCAGCCTATGTGTAGGTAATGTGCTCTCCTCATCTCTAACGTTACATTCTCTAACAACTCTACGCAACACAACTGTCATTTATCTTCTAAAGAAAGGTAATGGAGAGAGATCATTCATCAGCTTTTAAAATGGAGAGATGGGAAGAGACAGAGAAGGAGAAAGAGTGACTGAGAACACAGCTGAATGGGAGATGAGAGGGATGGAATAGTAAGGCTACAGAGGAAGACAGGCACAATACACACACATAAATTAATGGGACACTTCTGCACATTAACACTGCATTGAGAACAAGGTGGGAGGGCGTGCTGGAAAAGTGAATGATTTTTTGCTGCGGTAAAAGAAAGAATGATTCTTGCGCCCTTCATCACTCTCTCTCGCTCTCTCTCTCTTTCTCCTCGCAATGCGGAGGCAGTTTTTAATGGTCTGAAGGATCCCATCAGCCCTGTCATTGTGTATCTACTGTGTTAACCTTTTTTCCTCTTTCTATTCAAGTGATACCCCGTTTACCCCCTCCCACTCCCCCTCCCTCTCTCATGTTCCGCATAGAGGAATCAGATTTCACTGAACGAGTCCGCACTCTCTCTGTCTCTCTCTCTCTTCCATGCTGTGCTCTCTACCTTTCACCACAGTTTCTATACCCTCTCTTCCATGCTAACTCTTCCATCCTCTATGTTCCTCTCATCGTCATTCTACACTCCTTATTTTCTTACCCCTGTCCTTTTCTTTTTTCCTACATCCTGGCCTCTTTCTCCATTTGTATATTCCACCCTCACTCTGTTTCTGTGCCGTGTTGTCTTTGCGTCTTTCCCTTACCCATTTTACACAGCATTCGGCACATTCTCTCTCCTCCCCCCTTGTTACACTTCTCTGGCCGCTTTTTCATTGTCCTGAACTTTTTACATTCACGCTTTGTTCTCTCCTCTCCTCACTATACATCTACCAACATTTCTCTTTCTCCCCGTAAGCTTGTTCTCTGTAAACCTCTCTCTAAATTTAACTGCTTGCTTACTGCTTTCTACAAGCTCTTTAACCAATAATATCGCATGTTACTGCTATCCGTAGAAGAGTTACCTTGTTAACACAAGAAGAAATCTGCAGGAGACAGGTGACCAGTGACCACCCAAGCAGGTAAGGTCTAATAGAAAGATTGAAGTGATGTAAGTTACTTCTGCATGGGAATACTGTGAGTAGTGTGTTAACAGTTATTCAGGATTGGGGGTAAGGGGGGGGTCACAGGAAATATCACTGTTCAAGCAGAATAACACAAAGAGAAACAGACAAGTGAGGCTATGAGAAAACAGACAATTGTAGGAAAAGATGGGGGGCAAAGAAAATAGCTTTCAAAACCAATAGGTGAAATCACAGAGACAGGAATTCAGATGCATAGAGATGTAAAACATGACCAAGGGCCAAACAGATCAAAGAAAACACCAAGGGGAAATTAATATGACCAAGAGAGGTTTTCCAGGAGTGATGCAGAAAATTGTTCTTTGTAGGTCTGGCATTGCACTGGAATATCGAGGCTGGAATGTCAGAACCTTGGACAGCGCATTGGTTCAAATTGCCTGGTGAAGCGCAGTGACACTTTCGGCTATTTCTGGAAAACTAAAGCGCAAAAAGGCCTAAGGTGGTTATACTGTAGTCATTTATTTTGTATTTTGTTTTTGTTATTTTACAAATAAAATTGTTCTTAGGCAAACAGGCATACGATAATTTGTTAAAAGGATAAGATAAATTCAGAAGTTAGACACCGTTAAAATGAGAATTAAAAAAATAGAAAGGAAGAGAGAGGGGTTTACTCAAATGCACATTCTACACATGATTTCAACATTGACACTACTTTGTATGAGTTAGATATACTTCTTACTGTATCCCTCTCCTTCATCTCCACACTATTATTAAATCTCAAATAAAAATGCCTCTATGGATGGTTTTAACTTTATCACCATTTACCTTTATTCACTGGCACCACAATTCTCTCTTTTCTCCCTCTCTCTCTGTTAATGGCCTGTTATATCCAGTCAATGACTCTTTTTGCCTCACCGGCCTGGTGGGACAAAGTCCTGGTGCTGCGGATTGACAGTTATAATTGACTAAGGACATCAGTCAGGCACATACTTGTGACGATAAGGCCTTTACACCTTTACAATACTATATATAGTATATACAATAATATATATATGTATATAGTACACTCCAAAATTATTCACACCCATAATAGAGATAAGCAAAGAAGGATAATAAAAATAAACAACACAGAAAATATTTTAGGCCTATATTTTAGGCTCAAAAAATCGGAAAATTACATTAAAGACAATTGCTCAGAGAAAAAGGATAACAGTACTGAGTCATCTTTTATAGTGTTATAGTTATGAGATTGGTGAACATGTTGGGGGGGGAATCTTTGATGATTCCTCCTTACAGTTTCAAGATCCTTCAGATCCTTAGTCTGGAGATTGAGATGGTCATTGCAAACAGTATTGCTTTGGTCAGTTAACCATTTCTTGGCTGATTTTTGAGGTTGCTTGGGATCATTGTCTTGCAGAAAGATCCATTTGTGGCAGTTTCAGCTTCCTGGCAGAAAGAACCAGGTTTTTGGCAAAATACATTGGTACTTGCTGCAGTTCATGATTCCATTGACCTTAACAAGAGCCCCAGAACAAGCAGATGTAAACAACCCCATAATATCAAATATCTACCACTATATTTCAGGTATGATGTTCTTTTCAACATAAACAACCTTTTTTGACGCCAAAACCACCACTGGTGTGCATGGCCAAAAAGCTACATTTTGGTCTCATCTGACCATAACACCCAGTTCCAATAAGGGTTGTAATACCATTTAGCAAATTCCAGATGCATGTTTTTGTCAATTGCCCTCAATAGAGGTAGACTCTTTGGTATACTTTGTGTCCCCAAGACACAACCAAGTTTTGTGGTGACCCTTGGATTTTTCTTTGCCTCCCAAACACTCTGTCTCACTGTGCGTGGGGGAAAGATAAAATCTTTAATATATTTTTATTTGTTTTAGATTTTTCCACATTTTCCTCCCAATTTAGTAGCTAATTGTACCCTCTTTTTATGTCAACTATCCTCCAAGCTCACTAGCAGTACGAGGGACCAGCAGTAACAGAGGCGATGAACTACCTCCTCTGAGAATGCATCCCGCCAAACTGTAACTCCAGTACACACAGAGCCAGTTCTGTACACGGCAAGCTCATGCTGGCTTCGCTCCCACCTCCCACGGGGCGGACAGCTAATTGCCGCCATGAACAGGACTCCTGGCCAGGACCAGGCTGGTGCAGCCGGGGCTTGAACCCCTACTGCAATGCGAGTGCCTTTATCATTGCTCCACTTGCTTAATTTTTTGCATACAATATTGCCTGTATTTTTTATTTTATACAGCCTTCTTTAATCATCTTTATGAAGGGTGTGAATCATTTTGGAGGTACTCTATAAATACGTATACGAATTATATTGACTGGACAATACAGTTACACTACAGATTTAATTAATGTCAATACTGAGGGTGGGAAATGAATACTACAATCTCAGACACACAGACAAATAAACACATTAAAACAATTTGATCGAGTAAATCGCTGTACTACCAAAAGGGTTTTATACTGAATCCATAAAAAGTGCTTCTTATTTAATTCTGTATTTTTTAAAGATCTGTACAGTTAAGCTTTGTCACTGTAGCCTAGTACTGTATGAAAGTAAATACTTTCTTGAAGAATTGACTTTGAAACACTCTGAACATGACAAGTGTTCCTTTTGCCAGAGGGGGATGAATGGAGAGCATGCATAGGGGGAGGGGAGGCTAAAAGAGGAGAGAGGGAAAGAGGAAGGGATCAGGCCAAATGGGGAGAGAGAGGACGGAGAGGCGTGAGAAAGCAATGAAAGGAGAGAATGGCAAAGATTTGTCTGCAGTGCTGGTACAGTTGCTACATATTTAGACACGTGCACACCAACCAATACACACATGCTTGTACACTGTACAGACACACACACAAACACACACATGCATGCGTGTACATTGCATGCATGCACTTACTTGTACACACACACACTTTGACACTCATGCACACACAAGTACACTATATGCATGCACACACACACATACACACACACACACACTATTAATATGGTTGATGCGCTCAGCAGGTGAAAAAACACATTTGGACTGAAATGGGTCTCGGGAGAGAGCAACCCAAGGTAGAGAGATGTTACCCAGCTTCTAACTATGCAGAATGACCGCATTGACAGTATGCTACCATACATCAGTATTGTCAATGCACTGAGAGAGCTGGAGAGAGAGAGGGAGGAAAGACAGTGAGGGGGAGAGGGAGAGAGAGGGAGAGCAAGATTATTAAAGGAAATGACGGTGAAAGGCAGGAATGGGGAGGGCGAAAGGAGGGAGACAGTGATAAATTGGGAGGTGTGCTGACTGAGCAGAACAGGCTCCCACAGTCTGCAGAAAAAAAGCCTCACTGATTCACAGAGAGAGAGAGAGAGAGAGAGAGAGAGAGAGAGAGAGAGAGAGAGAGAGAGAGAGAGAGAGAGAGAGAGAGAGAGAGAGAGAGAGACAGAGGGACAGAAAGAGAGAAAAAAGAGGGAGAAAGGAGAGAGGGGGAGATGGTGAAATGATGACCAGATAGTGGGAAGATGGGAGCGAGGAGAGAGGCGGCAGAGAGGAAGAGAAAGTGGAGAAAATAGCCAGGGCTCACAGAAAAAATGCCAATGGGAAAGCAACATAATTGTGAGGAAAAAAGGAGAGTACTAGGAGAAAAAAAAGAGGGGAAGGCCAAACACAGACATGATGGGGAGAGAGGTGTACCGACAGAGAGGAATTGAGAAATGGCATTGGTGAAAATCTCCTTCTCTGTCTCGGTATACACCTCCCCAATGCAGCGTATTGTGCCTGCATTAACTTCAAGCTTTCAGTGCAATGTTGCTTTTTTCACTTCTCTTACCTTATCTTTCTATGAATATCTTTCAGTATGGTGCCAAGGGGCCCTCTATAGGGCTAGCAGAGTACTGCAATTTGAACAAAATGCTGCAGTCTCCCCCACTCCCTCCCTCTTTCTCTCTTTCAGTGCAGTGTGGATGAGCTGCCATGTCCATCTGTGTGCGTATGTCTCTCTATATCAACCCCCTCCGTTTCTCAGTGTCAGTGTTAATACACCTCAGTGGCTGGTCATTTAATGTGACTTCACTAATTTAATAGTTTACTCGTTTACCCTCTCTCATTGACTGTTAGTGCCATGGTGCCTCAGTGCGGGCAGTCTGTGTGTGTGTACTATGTATTAATCCTCTCTCTCCTTCAACATCAATGTGAATGCACTGCAGTGCCCTGTCACTTACTGCACATATACTGTATTAGCCGCATGCTGCCTCTTAATGCAGTGCCTTCATATAAGACCACGGCTGTATATTACACATTAAAAGGTTTGTATAAATAAAAAGCCAGGCAGGATAGACAGCTGTACAGATAAAGATAAGAATGTTGAAACACACAGACAGAGAAGTATGGGTGCAAAGGGAAGGTAGAGGAATGCATTTAAAAATAAACAAAGAGATAGGGGGCACAGATATACAGTAAACATGTGATTTGCAGAGCCTGTATTACTGCATATAAATCAAAACTGTGATGGTAGCAGAGCACAGAGAGAGAGAGAGAGAGAGAGAGAGAGAGAGAGAGAGAGAGAGAGAGAGAGAGAGAGAGAGAGAGAGAGAGAGAGAGAGAGAGAGAGAGAGAGCGAGAGAGAGAGCGAGAGAGAGAGAGCGAGAGAGAGAGAGAGAGGGAGAGAGGGAGAGAGGGAGAAGAAAGACGATATAATTAGAAGAATAAGAAAAGATCAGAAACAGATGATCAGAGTGGCAGAGGGAGAAAAGCGGAGAGATTAGCGAGAGGGTTAATCAAGAAAAACGACTACAAAAAACCAGTTAGACACACTTTCAGGAGCCACAATCTAACGGGCACTCTACGGTGAATGGAACAGCAAATGGCCTTAAACGTTAGCTAACAAAGGGACTGGTGCATCATCCCACACCAGCACACAGGCGGCTAGAGCCTGGGGGCTTCAGCCTCACCAATGACTGCCTGGGAGGAGCACACCAACCTTCCCGAACTGCTCTTACCTCCACTTTCCTCAAAAGCCTGTCCTCTCAAGCTATCTTATGCACAGTGTTTACATACTCCGACAATTAACGGGTCAAGGAAGAGTGAGAGAAGAAGGGGGCCAGGCACGAGGGACAAGGGAGAATGGGAGAGAGGGAGAGAGATGAAGGAGAGGAGTCATCTCATCAGCAAGCCACTGGGACCTGCCAGGCTATTCCCATATCTAGAACTAACAATATTCTTAAGATAGCTGAAAGCCCCCTCTTCCGCTCACCCTCGTTCTTGTCTTTCTTGTTAAATCCTAATTAATAAAACTGCCCTTTCCGGTTAATTACAAGCTCTTTATAGTCCTCTGTTAAGTGCAGGGGGAATAAAGAAGGAGAGACAGAGCAAGAGAAGGAGGGATATAATTGTGCTAAGCCAAGTCACATATGAACTTGACGGCAACTATTCTTAGTGGAGGGAGAAAGTAAGAGGGTAGGGAAGAAGAGAGGAGAGCCAGGAGCAAGGAGTCGGGAGACAGGGAGTCAGGGCCATTACCCATGGAGGAGATAGAAAGCCAGGGGGAGAAAAGAGGGAATAGAAAGAGGGTATTAAAAAGAGGAGCAATCTCTTTTGGGTGAGAATGGGAAAGGTTAATAGGCGGAAGAAGAAAAGAGGAAGGCAGGAACAGAGGAAATGAAAGAAAGAGGATGAGGGGGGAAAGAGAGAAGGAGGAGACGAAGGAGGTCAGAGAGAGTAGAGGGAGACATGGAGGCCGAAGGACAGGAGACAGAAGAAAGACATCTGGAGAGGAAATAGAGTGTTATTTATGCCAGCTGCAAAAATACAAGTTGTATAATGAGATGTGATATTGGACAACAGACAGTAGAAATATCTACATTAGCACGGAAGATTGTCTTAAGGCAACTCATGAGTAAATCACTATCAACTTGTGGAATCTATGAACATGAGGTTGTAGCATATCTACAGGTATATTCAGGCAGATTCTGAAAATATATAATATCATAAGAATTGCACTGAATGGAGTGGGCCCTCTGCAGGAAGATCTGCCCACAGAGTATTGCTTCATTTGCTGATCTATGGACTGCTTGGCCCAAAGGGGCTAGGTAAGGTATTTTAGGTACGTCTCAGAAAAAGCATGTATGCAAAGATGTAAAGAAGAAATAGGCCATGTATACACACTACCCAATTTTTACATTAACTCATTGCATTGATAGATCAAGAGGAATTTGGGGCAGTGTGTCCTTTTAAAAGCAGAAGGGTAATTTCTAGGTTACTTTCCTTATTTAAAAAAAGACAGAAGATAGAGACAGAATTTTAGGGAGAGGAGGCGGGAGACATAGAAGGGTATAGACAGTAAGACAGGCAGACAGACAGATATACTGATGTGCAGAGATTCAACAGACAGATGGCTGGATAGCCCAGGAGACTGAACGGTTAAGTATTGATGCTACTAGAAGCAGAGAGCTTGTAGTTAAAACACGGGACAAATGAGCTTCATTTTCACACACGATTTGACCGTAATGGCTTAGGCCCTTGGCTAAACCATATCTCCACCCCCCTGTTCTTTTGACCTCTTTCTCCTTTCTCCATAGCTCTTTCTCCCACCATCTATATCAACCACTGTCTATATCAACCTTTTAACCCCCCCCACCCCCACCCCACTATCTTATTTATCTTTATCTTGCATCTCCACAATTTTAACTTCCTCTCTCCATCTGTCTTCCCCATACTTTCCCTCACTTCTTCTAGCAACTTAGCTTACTAAAACAAGGTATGTGCCTAACACTAGTTTTGGTTGTATATATAAAATACAGTAGCTTACTGATGCACACCTTTGAGCTAAGATCTTTGAAGGCTTAAGCTCAAAGAAAAAGAACCTGAAGGCACACACCGCAGATGCAGTGGCGTACAATATGTGATACTTGTTGAGTTTCACTAATGTGTTGTGTAAGTATTTATTTATAGCATCTGTGCACACACTTATATGTAACACAATATTTTTGCCACTTGTACAAGACGTCCACTACACAAAGCACCACAGACACCTATTTGAGTACTTACTTGATTTTGGTCGGGCTTGGTTTGAGCGTGTGTACAGTGTGCGTGTATACAAACACACACACATCAACACACAAGCGCAAAAACAACGTTGATTTTTGGTTTGTGTTATTGAAGGAACAATGATTTCCAATTTATCTTCGGTTCTCAGTGCCAAGCCTAGTTTTTTCAGCACACCTTTACGCGCGTGATACAATTACTATTATTGTGGATCTTGTAAATAGTATTGTTACTCAACGTCATTGCAGTGCATTAATAACCATATTGAGCGTGTTGTCTACTATATATCTAATTATCCCTCTTTCGCCCTGTTCTATTCAGTACCAGCGTCTAGCCTCAAAATATTGACACATATTTGTCGATTTTAAAACCCACCTTTCCCCTACCTCGTTACAGATATCAGTGGTATTAAATCTGTTCATTCAATCAGGTTTAGAAATGTACTCTGTCTCTGTATTTGTACAATCCCCTCTATTGTTCGTCTTTCTTTCCTACCATAAAAAATTCACAAGACGGGATGAACAGTGCCTGGAAACACCTTTCGCACGCTTGCACTCTTTTCTTTCCACCGGCACGCACGTTTCTGCCTATATTTATTTCTTCTTAAAAGAGTATATCTTCTTCCCTTTTCTTCTTTTTTCAGCAGTCCAATCGACGGCCACTTAGTAAATTAGTCTGAAAATACCAATATTATATACAGATGTATAGCTAAAACGCCGACCGTGTCAAGATTAGCCACGAAAATCACGTGTCTATGTATCTGTCCTATGTACAGACTGTGTTCTGTCTGTCTGTCCCCTTGTGTCGGTGTTTTATTGGCGTAAATTGGGATTCCCGTGTAGTCAGTCTCCCAGTGTAGTGTAACGGTCTACTCCCTCCCTTGCTCTTTAAAGGGAAAGGTGCCCCTTGCGGTCTCCCCTCCTTCCAGCCCCACCCATCGGCCGATTCTTGTCGATTTTAGCCAACTAGAAGCCAACAGTAGCCTGCAGTACGTAACCACATATATTATCTATTCACTGATATCGCTATATGTTTCTGGCACATATGTGCAAGTCCAAGTACATTTTTATAGTGCCAAAACATATATATTTAAAAAAGAAAGAATCGTTTATAGCAATGGTAAAAATGAATGGAAATGAAATAAAGAATCTTTAGAATGTACAATTTTTCTTACGTCATGATTCATTCATTCATATTTAAATGTTCTCTCCCCTCCCCCTCCTCGTTCCTCTATCTGCAGACTCTCTGCAGAATCCTATTATCGTGTGTCCAGTCAGACATTATGTCTGTATTGACCCTCCCACAGCGATGTTACAGTCAGTCCAATGTGTGATTTGTAAAAAACAAACACACACACACACACATAATTATCTGAGGCAGAAAGACACATTATTTTGAAAATAAAGTATGAGATAAAACAACAAGTACATTTTAATACGCAAAAAAATAAATCTCTAGATGCAGAGACAAACAGTTTTGAGCTCAGACACACAGATTGATTAGTGCCATGGAACACTGTAATGTTGTGGCAGCATTACTGCAGACCCCCTCTAGACCGCATAATATAGAGCATATGCCTCAGAACGGGCTCAACAGCGCAAAACACTTGGGCAAACTGCTGTCACACAGAAACTGGGGGTGAAAGCCAAGAGAACCAATATAACACATTTTTCTTTACATTCAAATGACCTGTAGCCACCATCTGAAAAACTGAGAAAGTTAGCTAGACCGAGCTGGACTGATCAGTAATTCAGTGAATGACCAAGGATACCAGGTGCAATGGTTGCTGGGAGAGCTGTTGGTGGGCCAGTAGCACACCTTCCACCCACTTGACCTGACATTCAAAACCATTCAATTTCCTTTTATTTTTGCACAAGCCAAATCGTTGAACCATGAGATTGTTAAATAATAAAAATAATAATAGCAGCATAACCATGGTGGCCGTGTTCAGATTTCAATCAGCATATAAAATAGTACACATCATTCGATTAGCTATATTTTTCACCTCTTCTACTTCAGTGTGCCAGGAAGCTCTACTGCTTCACCCAAATAGATAGTTGCCACATGCAGGTGGTGGATGAGGTGAGTCCAGGGATCCTCATTGAATGGAGCTACCAACATCAATTTGTATCAAGTGATCCATTCAAGATATTGTATCAACTCTCGTCAATGGTAATATCCTATTTGATCAGTCATGCCCATGTGGTCCTCTTTCTCTTCTTATCTTTAGGATTACATAATAAACTGTAAAGGCCAGGGTTACACAAATCTGATCTACAAGGAGACGTGCTGTACATATTCATGAGCAAACCTGTCAAACTGTACATTTGCATTGGTCTTTCTGCGCCTATCCAAATCTGTATCTATATTTTTTTAATTGTCATTGAATGGTTAAGTCTATTTATCAATTTGAGATGTATTTATGTGCATTAACCACTATTTTTGCCTCCTTCTCAATATTGTCCTGTATATATTTATCTGGCTATATTCATCCTCTCTCTCTCCCTTACTCTCCCACTGTCTGGCATGCTGCCGGAGGGAGGGAGAGGGGGAGGAGAGAGCAAGAGAGCAGGTGGGCGGAAGCGAGGAAGAGAGGGGAAGGACAGACTCCAGTGGATTCTGAGGGTAATTTGTGATATGATGCCAAATAACCTCTCTCTCTCTCTCTTTCATTTACTTTATGGATCTGAGCTGATAGTTGTAATACAACAATTGCGCTTTCTTTCTCCCTTGTGGTGTACCATTGAATGTTGATCTCATGCTGTTAAAGTGTTTTTATCATTTGTTTTGTGATTGAAGTTGGTTGTATATGGTGTGAAGTTGTGTAAAGTGTGAAGTCAAATTCCCTCCCTTGGTCTCTTACTGTTTCTCTAGCTCTACATTGATTTAAAGTAAACATACCATATAAATATTTAAATATTTATTAATAAGTAATGATCTTATCTTCACTTCAGTTCTGTCATATCATTCTTTTGTCAACTTCTATATCTCCTCCAGTCCTTCTCTCCCTCAAACCAGTACAGCCTTATTCCCCCCATAACTCTGACTTTCTGTGTTGTACATTTTAGGAACCTTTAAAATATGCTGTAAAAGCCCTCTCCCGGCCTTTGCACTTCTTCCGTCTGGAACAGCAGTAGGGATGGTCAGCTTCAGTGGGCTGGTAGGAATGGTGTAATCATCTCTGTAGATGGTGGTCTTACCCCCATAGGGCACATGCAATAATGGGCGGTGCAAAAATGGTTGACATGACGGCCTAGGAGGTGCTTTGGGGGCAGGCATCTTGCTATAATCTCCGTCATACAAACAGCCTGGAGGGAAGAGCTCAGATCTTTAGAAAAAGAAAAAAGATAAGCAACTGAATGTGCATTCATGAAATAAGACAAATTATCTACAAAATAATTATCATTCTAAGGTCTGGTCACACAAGTTTCACCCCATGCAAGTTCAATTACAATGTGTGTGTGTGTGTGTGTGTGTGTGTGTGTGTGTGTGTGTGTGTGTGTGTGTGTGTGTGTGTGTGTGTCTGTTTGTGTGCGCACGCATGCATGTGAAGCAACTTCAACTCTGTCTATGTCAGGTTGTACATAAAACTTGTGTTCATTAGGATCTCCCAATGTCATGGAATACATCCCCATCTTGAATACAACAATAATGCTGAGAAATGACAGAAAACAAATCTACCTTTTGTGCAACTGACACAAATCAAAGTGCATATGGATATGTGATCTACACAACTTTAACTGAAATTCGAATTTATTGACTTACTTACTTGTTTGTCTTTTTAGCAGATACCCCAATTTGGGCAACTTACAATGTACATACATCACCATCTAGTTTTACATAATATCCATATATTATTTACTGAAGCAAGTTTGGGTTAAGTACGTTGCTCAAGGGCACAACAACACCTAGTCTCTAAATAATTGTGCAACATTTTTAATGTGCGAGCCAAACTTGTGAGTTATTAGTATCTTTTGTGATCTGTACCAAAGAGCCAGGTTCTTCAGAACGATTGATCTCTACTGTGCATGGCGGAATACCAGTACTTAATACCAGTCTTATATTGCCCTCTAGTGGCACTTACCTACTAAAGCGCCTGTAGTCTGTATGGGCAGTGCTGATGTAGGGCTCGTTCAAAAACGGGATCTTATCTGTTTCAAACTGTCTATACAACGCCTGATTGAAGCATAAAACAAACATGTTTAAATGTAATTACAAAGTACCTGGATGCTGTACGTCACAAAAAAATATGAACACATACAAAAGGAAACCCCCCTCTACCTTTATTAAATGGTAGTCAGACTATTTATGTGTCAATGGTAATCTCCTTTTCTAAGTGTTGTCATAACATGACAGTATATTGCACATATCTGGAGAAATAGACATATATGCATGTACATATATTTTATATGCATTTTTACATTTATATTTCAGGCATTTAGCAGACGCTCTTATCCAGAGCGACTTTCACAGTATACATTTCTTTACATACAATCCATTTATACAGCTAGAGCTTTACTGATGCAATTCAGGCTAAGTACCTTGCTCAAGGGTGCAACAGCAGTGCCCCACCTGGGAATCGAACCTGAAACCTCTGAGTTACAAGCCCATTTCCCTAACCAGCAGCTAAGAACTTTTGCTCATTGGTGCAACAACAGTGTCCCCCCAGAATTCAAATCTTCTGGCTGTGAGATCCAGAAGCCAGTGCTGTAACCACTACACCATAGGCCCCATTACAGGGTCCTGCACCTCCCAGCCCTCCGTATCCCTGGCCACAGATGGTGGCTCTCTGCCTCTCTTCTTACCAGCGGCATACTGTAGTGCCGTGCCACTTGTCTCTGGGGAGCACTCAGCCCCCGGTAACGGTCCTGCATCTCACTGACGGGCTGGGAGAGCATCCTTGTTGCATGGCAGTCCCTCAGCTGGGAGAGCAGTGACACAAATCACACTGACTAGGCAGACAGGCCACAGACCAACACACTTGCAATAAGATCAGAATAAAAACATAATCATGAGAGATTCATAATATTGCAGTTATATATAATGTGTTATATTGCTATGATTATGGCAATATCTACCTCATGTTGTTATTCCTCATACCATCTACCCTTGAACATCATTTTCAAACTAAGTAATTACATTAATGCATGGGATGTTTGGAGCCATTTTACGGTATTGTTATGGCATTAGGAGCATTTCAAAAACGCAGCGTACCTTATCACCCAGCTCGTCCACAAAGTTGACAGCCCAGTGTGGGGAAGCCTTTGGGTAAAGTGGTTGTGTCAAGGGCCCAGTCAGTGGCTTTCTGTCATGTTCCATGCTTACAGAGGATGAAAAGTGCCTGCTTGGGGTGATGAGGCGGGTATGACAGAGGAGTGGGGGGAGGGGGGCACCCTGAGAGACCAAGGATGAGGGTTAATGTCACTCTGAACACAGAAATGATCTTACTCTGAGGCAGACATTATCATTCATATCAGTCATTATCACAGATGTTAGCTATGCAGTCTATTAGTAGCTTTGGTGACAAAATAAAGTATTGTTCATTATGCTGGGTATGAGCATCTGAAATGGCATATTGCCATTGTTTGTTTGTTTTATTTTTGATATAATACCAAAAATCATGCATGCCAGACTGCGAATGTCCAGTCGGAATTGATACCAGTCCCATCACTGCAACATATTCCGTCAATTCGGGAGAGTGCTGATCATGCATAATCAGTGTTTTAGTTTATTAAATTTTTTAATGATTATTTAATTATTCTTAAATTTTGTTTCAGATTTTTCTCCCCAATTTGGAAGGCAATTAAACCCTCTATTTATTTCTTATTAACCCTCCCCCCACGAACTCACCTCCCGTCTCTACGGGGCAAGCTACTCTCTGAGGGCAATGATTCGCCTCCTTTGAGACGGAACTGTCCCCCTTTCTTCTTTCTTTTTTCCTATTTCAGATTTTTTCTGATTTAGTAGCCAATTACACCCTCTATTTATTTTGATTTATCCTCCCCACATGGGTCAGCCGCTCATCTCTATGAGGCAAGGTAATTCTCAGAGGGTAGCAAACTCCCCTAACGACCCCATTTCTGCCGACCACCCTCCCCATCTCCCCAGGAGCGGACAGCCAAATGCCGTCCCCGATCGGGGCTAACAGCCATGGCCGGTCTGGCAGAGATGGGTTTCAAACCGGGTCCCTGATAGGCAGCTCACACTCGTACAGGACCAGCCAAATATGGGTGCATTAGACCGCTATGCTATTTGCCAGCCCATGATTATTTTATTATTTATTTAACATGATTTATTTTGTTATTTAGCTGAATTTGTTCATTACACTGTACCCTCCAAAATGATTCACACTCTTCATAAAGGTGTGGAAGAATACTGTATAACATTTTTAAAATACAGGTAATGAGCAATATTGCATACTCAAAAAATGGGAAAATGGTATACTGTATACTTTTAATGCTTTTATTGCGTTTTCTCCCATTTTGGAAAGCCAAATCATATTCTAAGCAACCTCCACTGTCAATTCAGGAGAGTGTAGACAGGCATGATGTCAGGCAAAACAGGCAAAATACATGATGTCAGCCACCACCTCATTTCACACCACTACAAGTCTACAAGTTAAGCTTGAACAGACATGAGTTGGAGGAATACACTTCAGGCCCTATTCATAGTTGACCGACTTAAGCACCTGATGAAGTTCCTCCAGTTAATACAACAGTTGCGCAGAAAAAAAAAGCTAAGCTCGTACTTAACTCTTAAATTGGGCAGAGTGCCAGAAAAATTTAAATGAGTCATTTCTGTTATCTGCCCTCTGATGGTTAACTATAACATTTCACAGAGTTTTGTATCAATGGTGTTTTCCATTCAAGAGTCTCAATTCATCCCTTCAAGGAGTGTGTGTCTTTAATTCAAAACATTTTTTACTAGATTTTACTAGTTGTCCACTATTCCATGGAAATAGTTGGAAACTATGAATAAGAATTTACATATATAGACAATAATTACAACAAGACAATGATCCCAAGCATACGTCAAAATCAACCAAGAAATGGTTAACTGACCACTAAATTATTGTTTTGCAAAAGCCATCTCAGTCTCCAGACATTGAAAGCTATTGAACGATTCTGTATGGATGAATGGTCAGAGATCCCCCAGTATGTTCAACAATCTCATAAAACACTATAGAAGATGACTTGGTAACATTATCCTTGTGAGGGTATACTTTCACAAAATACTGAAAGCAGTGGTGTAATAATTGTGACGCATATCTTTTTGGGGAAAAAAATATTGCACAATGTTAAACAAAATATTTTTCTCTGAACAATTGATATAAACGATATAATTTTCACATGTTTGAGCATTCAATATAGTCCATTACCTGTATGGTTTATTTTATACAGTCTTGTTTGCTCATATTTATTAAGGGTGTGAATCATTTTGGAGGGTACTGTATGTACATGATATGTATGTACATGATATACTCAGCTACATCAATGGAGTAACAAGAATACAGGCATAGGACAGCCAGTGACACAATAAATAACCATTGAGCTGAGAAACAGTACTAGATTATAGCATACAATAATTTATTTATTCAAAGCACACACGCAACTAGAGTTTAACAATGGAAACAATATTATATCATCTTATAGCCTATTATTCATATTGTGTCAAACAATAATACATATGACCTGAGAGCTAGGCATAGCTACATTACTCAGAAGAAGAAAAAGAAGAAGACCACAGTGGTATAACCAACGCAACGAATAACAACTGTGAAGTTGGCTAACGTTATAATCATATAATCAACCACGTACCCGTTGGCTGTCAATGTTACAGGGCAAAGGCAGTCTGTAAATATGTCCGATACCAGTACTCGTTTGCGCGAGGTCCCGTTTCTTCAAACCATCCATTTCTCCGATATGTTGCAAAAGTCCCCAGAAAGGATAGCGCCACAAAATAATACACGCTCTCTCTTTTGCTTATATCTAAGTTAGCTATTAGCTAGCTAGCCAGCAACGCAAGTAGCTAACGCAAGGTAAGGCGTAGGCTGTAAAACGTTAGGATAATAAACGAAAAATGTCCCTTGATATTGTTCAATTTAATGGTCAACTGTATGGTGCAATAATTATAATATATATGTAAACTAAAGCGTGCTTTAAATAAGTGGCTTCCAGAGTTGCTAAGTTCAGAGCTTTGTTTGGAGTTTGACATCACCATGGTAATACTGCTTCTAAGTTCGTAAGAAAATACATTGACGCCTGCCTGGCTTACAGGTGAACGTATCAGATACTAGCCTTCGCAGCACATTTAAACAGATGATACAAGGACATTGAACAAATTACATAAACCTCTTTCAATGCCCGTACCATTTTTAAAAAATCGAGATAGGTAAACTAATTCAGTTTATATATAAAGTTTTCATTGTGAAACTTTCCACTAGGCAAAGTCTGCTAAACCTTTTGGTAAATGAGCTATGAGACCATAAAATAAGCTATATATGAGATCTAATGATATTTTTATAAATTGTCATGGGTCTCTTTAATATTTATCTGTTGAAAAATTGTGAAAAATTATAATTGTTTTGGAATTATGGCAGTTAAAGCATCAGCAGGTGAACGCTGAATGTCAATCTATGACACCGTGTTCAGTTAAAATGGGCAAATACTGTATAAAGATAACAACAGAGTAATTTCAGTTGAAATCTGTGGCGATTTTAGATACTATTTACGGGGGCTTTAGCACCCCTGTCTTTCATCTCAGCCCCCCTGAAAATGTTTAGTCATTCTTTTCTGAAAAACATTTTTACATTTTAATCTATTTTTAAAAATACCACAGATAGAGATATTAAATATGTAAATATACTGTACATACATACATGCTTATACATGGGGTAGACAAAATAATGGAAATGCCAAGTTAAAAAGGACACTTTTGAAATAATTAAATCACAAAAAGGAGTCTAACACATTTTTCATATTAATGTCAACACTAATTACCAATATGTTTCTGCTATAACTTAATACCAACACTTTAATATGTAAGTTTCTAAAGCAACATGAAAAATCGAACAGATTTAGAAATGGGTAATAGTTGGTGCCCGAATTGCAAGTGCATCAATCACAGAAACTGCAAAATGATTTAATGAAACAGTTAAATCATGACAGCATACGCCAAATAAGGAGGAACAGTTTATTTATTTTATTTATTTAAACCTTTATTTAACCAGGCAAGCCATTAAGAACAAGTTCTTATTTACAATGGCGGCCTGGGTACATACCTCGGTACATACACCATTCACTCACACACTCACACCTACAGGGCAATTTGTTGCAACAAGTTGCGCACCATGGTCAAGCATTGTTCCCTCAAGATGTTCCCATACTCCAAGATGATACGCACTGCTAGATGGTATCAAGAGTAATTTCATGAACACCAGAATGAAGTCAAACACATACGGCCTCTCCAAGCACCAGATCTAAACATCACTGAACCTTTAGGTTGGAACGTAGAGCAGGGTTGCTCAAATCATGGTCCTCGTGGGCCAAACTGTTGTTTTTCCACCCTTACTTTACCTGGGAGTCAGGTGTGAACCCACACTGGCCAATCACTTGCATTAATTGTTCAATTGGCTACCTGAGAGAAGGGAAAACCAGGATTGAATTTACATTCGTGGGCCAGATTTGAGGAACCCTGACATAGAGTTTAGAGTTGTATTGAAGCTGTTCTGATGTTAATGGCCGTAAGCGAGGAGGATCCTGGTGCCCTGGTCCACATATTGAGCAAAAGAATGTTCGACTGCTTTGTTGTTTTGTCTGAAAAAATTCTGAAAAATGTATTGCGTTTCTTGTATGTATTATAAGAATACACAATAACACAGATAAAGTGTTTGTATAAATATATGCTTCTGAAATGCATGTTAAACATTTTAATTTGCTTAGAGCATTTTGCACTTGAAATGTATAGTTTTGATAAACATTTTTGTGGGGTTTGCACTTACTAGAATCTCTTCCTCGTGTCTCTTCCTCGATTCCTCAATGAATCGTCACAAGGAAAAGATGAAAAGAGGAGACGTGTTTAAAAAATGGTATGTCTTTGTTCACTCACGTGGCATTGTAGGGAGGATGATGATTTTTGCCAGTGCACCACACCCAGAAGAAACTCAGGGAGGCCTCCAACTGTTGACTTGGGTTCAAACATGGCACACCGGAAGACTTCTCTGAATTCAATTTCAGTAGAATCTCCCGAACAAAGGAAATGCATATACATTTATAAACTTGGTTGTGGGTGTGGAAAGTAACACATTGGTTGTAAACCACTTTACTTTAAGTTTATTGTATATGAATGTTTTGTGCCATACTGCAAAGACAAACAGTCTGGCATGCAGATTGTGTCATTTTTCTGTCTCCCATCCTTATATATATGTGTGTGTGTGCCCAGATCAGGTCTTACAAATGCTCAGAGGTATCAGGAGAAGCATTTGCATCCTGGGTCTTATAAATACACTTCTAATTTACCCCTACTTGCAGCCAGACGAGTAGCCATCAGTGGTTAATGACTAAACTGGAATACAAATGTATTTGCTAGCACCCGAAACCTGAACCTCATTTTTCTGGGGAGCCAAAAATCTGCTGAACTTTCAGATAAAAACAGGTACCACCAACACTTGAGGCAAGTACATTTCTGTTCTTGAAAATACCATTAAAGCTCGTTTTTTTAAGATGGGACAGTGAAATCAAAATGAGAGCAGGTGCAACAAATGGCTGTTCAGTTGTGAAGTAAATGTCTTTCCCATGTATGTTTGCACTCAACTGCAGTTGATATTAAAATAAGAAATAAAACAATAACAGTTGAAATTTGAGTTTACTATGATTTAATACAGGATTGTGAGACACTATTACACCAAGATGTAAATATGAAAATCGATCAGTATTTCATGAATAAATAGATAAATAAGTATACATAAATTCACTGAATGGTGTGACCCAAACATATACAAAGCATGTTGGTTCACACGCTCAGGTGACCCTGAGAAATGATCAGGTCTCTGCTCCCATTTGAAATGTCTCAGCAAATACAAATAAATACATAAATAAAATATACATACCTATGCATAAACTAATTCCATTCACCGATACAAGAAAGTTCTTGTTCAATTCACCTCAACACTGAAAAACAGCATATAGGTCCGTAAATTTACGTTGAAGAAATATTCAATGTTTGGATGAGCTAGGACGTTTTCTCTAATATTATTCAGCTCTGTTTATAACTGTGTTAAAACCACTGTCTAATTTGTATAACATCTGGCAACAAGTCTAGATCTAACACAGCTACTTAAATTTCCTTTTCATTATATCATCGTTTTATCATCTGGCTTTCTATTGGACCAGAGGGCTGGGGTAGGCGGGCTTAATTTTAGCTTGATTGAAGACAGAACCAATTAGCCCCGAGACTCCAAAGACCTGTGGGTGCAAGGGGTTAATATAATTCTCATTCCCTTCACTCACTGAACAGTTTACCTATCGGGTTAAAAATACCACTACCTTCAATATTCTGACAAGAACATTTTTCAAAATCAGCATTTTTCCATTCAAATTCAATAATCAGGACTAAATTACTCAGTGGAAACTTTGGTTCCGTGAAAAAAACCTTATGTTAAAGCAACAAAAAGAGTAGCTGGTCAATAAAATACTGGGGATTTAGCTGCTGCCTTTTTAACAAAGTACTTCGGTTAACTGCGGTACATATCAAAGGACATCATCTTAAGCTCGAACCCTGGCCTCCATCTCCTCCAGCACCTTTGGGAATAAGTGGCTATAATGGATGGATGGATGGGTTGTAGATGACGGCACCACCAGTCCCTTCTGACTTCCAACCCAGGTGGAATAGCAGCCTTCAGCAGCTCCATCTTCGAACCTGGCCTCCATCTCCTCCAGCACCTTTGGTGTTTTCCCCCTTCCAGCTCCACCGCCTGGTACAGTCAAACACACACATGCATGCATGCATAAACAAATGAATGAACACATACGCGCACGCGAACAACACAAACACGTGCACAGGGACACACACAAGCACACACATTACATCATTACTGTTGGCATAGTACAGTCACACACACTAAACCATTACTTTTCACACTGAAGAGATTAGTGATATTAGTCATTCCCTAGACTGGGATAGGGATAACTACTCTTAAAATCCATTAGTTAATATTTTAATAATCTATTCATCCCAATTTTTGCCCATAGCTAACATGGTTTTAGCATGCTTAAAACACAACACCCCTATTTACACCCTGTAGTACAGGGGTATTCAAATACAGGCCTCAAGGTCTGCAGATACTTGCTCCAACCACGCACTACACCACTTGATTTCATTAATTAGCTCGCTTCCTGGACCAAGAAGGTAAGATCATTATTCAAAATCAGGTGGTGTAATGCGTGGTTGGAGCAAATACCTGCAGACACTGTGGACTTCAAGGCCTGGATTTGAATACCCCCGCTGTAGCAGATAGTTATACACATTTATCCAAAATGGACTGAGCGCACTCTTACCACTCCATTGACAGACAGCAACTGGTCTCCCCTTTTGAGGCCCCCTTGCCTGTCAGCGACCCCCCCAGGGATGACTCTGGAGATGTATATGGGGGAGTTCTGTTCTTTCCCCCCCATGATGTTGAAGCCCAGCCCCTCCTCCGTTTTCGGAAGCTCCACAACTCGGGGGTGAGCATGACCCTCGCTGGCTGCAAAGGCTGCTACCGTGGCCTAGGCAGAGGAGGAGAAAAGACTGGTAGGGTATATGCACATGTTGACTGCCTGCACAATGCAGAACACCCCCCCAACAATTACACATTTCTAAAATATGCAACACTGCATTTCCTGAATGTGAATAACATAAAAAACATTCAGGGAACCCCTTTAAAAGTACTACCCAGTTAATCTTTAATAGCAAAAGAGCAGAAAACTACTTCAGACATGACTCATTTAAAACAATAAACACTGTTACGGCCGGCTGTTCCGACAAGGGAATCTCCCTCCTACAGCTGCTTGATTACCTCGCTGGAGCGTGATCGTCTGGGAGTGTTTGATCGTCTGATTGTCAATTAAGATGTTCACAAGTTGAATGGCCTTGACTGACCATGCCCCATGCCAGAGCGCTTTTAAGGGCCTGTCTGCACAGAGCAAAGACGCCGTCTTTTTGGAAAAGAGCATTCTTTTGTGTGCCGCTGTGCTTTTGGAAGAGCTTTGTGTACAACGTTTTTTTTGTGTGAAGCTGGTTCTGTTGAGCAGCCTTTTGTTTTTGTGGTGTTGAACTGTGTTTTGTTTGCCTGCTATCCTGCTTTCTTTTTGAAAACCTTTTTAGTTAGATAGGGGAAGAGTAGCGTAGTTTAGATAGCTTGAGGAGGATTTGCCCTTTTTGTTGCTTCGGTAGGTAGGGAAGAATTTTCCTTTTTGAGATGGGTTAGGCAAGCTGTTTTTGTTTTGTGATATTTTTGCTTCTGTCTACGTGAGTATGTATTTTTGTTTGTTCGTGAATTAAATTCCTTTTTATCTGTTTGATGGGTTATTTGTTGCAATCCGCTGTTTTTTTGTTTTGTGATATTTTCTGACTTCTGTCTCCTGAGAAACAAAGTCTGTTTGACCGTATGTAAAGAATTTTTTAGAGAACTTTGTTTAAAAATTGTCTGCATGAGTGTATCTAAATAAAAGCTCAGTCATTTTCCTCATCTGTTTGACTTGACATGTGTGCATTTGTTGTTCGCAGTAATCCCACTTTGTTGAACAGGAGGATGGTTATCTTGTGTGTTTTTATTGCAAGAAAAGTGGACATCTTTTATTGTTATATTACATTCATTACATTACAGTTTTACATTTATCCAGAGCTACAACATTTCCATTTTATACAGCTGGATATTTTACTGAAGCAATTCAGGTTAAGTACCTTGCTCAAGGGTACAATGGCAGTGTCCCAACTGGGGATTGAACCAGCAACCTTAACGTTACAAGCCCAGTTGCCTAACCATTATACTACTACCGCCTATATCCTTAAGATAAATAATCAGACTTTGAAAGGGGTTGATTTTAGTGAAAACGGTGGCCATAATAGGGAAGCCTAATATTGAGTATTCTATTATAGGGGATTATGTGCCGTTCATTACGATTTGTGTCTTTGAGTGAAGAACCAGGTATGGAGAAATCTGTCAAGAGTTTGTGTGATACTGGCATGGCTCAGTCTTTCTTGCTAGAAGATGTGCTGCCTTTGTTGGGAAAAACATCCTTAGATTCAAGTGTGTTGGTGAAGGGATTTGATATGGGTTATTTAGATGTACCATTGCACACCGTTATGCTAAAGTCGGATCTAGTGACTGGATGTGTCGTTGTGGGCGTGCGTCCTTGTCTTCCTGTGGAAGGTGTGACCTTCATTTTGGGGAACGATTTAGCAGGTAGCAAAGTTTTGCTAAGCCCTGAAGTGAGTTCTGACCCACTTGTCACTGAGAGCCCTGACCGCACCGAAAATACTGAGATGTTTCCTGTTTGTGATGCTATGCGTGTTTTGACTAAGAGCCTAATGAATGCTCTGTTGACATGGGAATTATATGAATTTATCTGATATGTTTATGGTAAATCCTGACTTTGGAGATTGGCATGCTGGTTCTGCAGTGGGAGGTTCTGCCAAATCACCAGGCATTGCTGATCCTTGTGAGGCGATTGGAAAATTGTCTCTGTCACACAAATAGTTGGTTGAGGGAGAGATGGACATTGAACTCTTTGTTGGTGCGATTTTGGCTTCAGAGGTCGATGCTGTACCTACTGGGTACTTTGTGAGGAACAGTGTTTTGGTGCGTAACAACACTGTCTTGTTTTATCAAGTGCACAAATAGTTTACATCATGACAGTGAAAATATACGAACTAACAGAAAACAGCTTAATTGCTCTGAAGAGTTTTAATTTCCCTCTCTTGACAGACTAGGATCCACGTCAACCTTAACCACTGCACATCTCGCTACACAACTAACTGAAGAATAACGACCTTTTCCTTCCTTTGAACCACCTGACCCCAGTCTGGCTTGTGCCCTGTCCACAAAGTGCATTATTCCTTTCAAGTATCATTGCCTTTCCTCGTTTGAAATAGATTTCCCTCCAAATAATGAGTGGTGTGAGGGGCTTACTAGTGGCTAGCTACAGTACGACTACTGGCTATTGTAACTAGGGAGGCACAGGGTGCAGACCCACTGAGTGGCACATGTGTGTTGTTACCAAACATAGTGCACTCAGAAGGGCTCCAGCCTGTGTACTATCAGTACCTTAGCAGTAGCTTGGGCTCGAATCTCCGGTCCCCCAACAATGTCCAGTGTGTCATAGAGCTGCTCATACACCTAAGAGAGTAGGAAAAAGGACAGATCAATCCAACATGTGTGGAAAAAATGATTATTTCCAAGAGGTCCTTGAAAGTGACCGTGAGAATGTTGTTTTGGGGTGAGAATTTTCTCAGTAGCAGGTTTTTGTAGTACTAAAAATAGCAGTAAAATGTCATTATATAAGAACTAATAAATCAACTTAGCAATATCTTATATCGAATGCAGGGGTGCCCAAGTTTGGTCCTGGAGACCTACTGGGCATGCAGGCTTTTGTTTCAGCCCAGCACTAACACACCTAATATAATGGTCCACAGTCCCTCAATGAGCAGAATAGGTTGTTTACAGTCACGTGACTGTGCTGACATGCGCTCACTCAGTTGGTGGTCAGGAAGTGAAATCATGGAAGGAGGCAACAAGCAGTACTCGGTTTATGTAAACAGTTTAGAAGCCAATGTTCAAGAGCGATATAAACTAAAGATCGAAAAATGTGTTGGAAGAGATCCGTATTGTATGAAAAGGAATGATTTCTCAAAAGAAATGAAACTTTTGCCCGCTGTCGAGTCTGTTTCTACCACCGTACAGATGTATTTTTTCCTCAATCCACCACCAAATATCTATAAATAGCATTTAGTTTTTTTGGGCTTATTGTGTTTATGTTGCGTATTGATTACAGTTACGGATGAAAACCCTAAAGTGGCCATACATGGGAGCCTCGCCATGACAGCTGCAAGTTGGATTTGTGAAATGAAGGTAACATTTATTTAAGTTCAATACAAATTGTGAGCAGTTGTAATATGTAGACCATGTGCTACCACATATATATGTTCAGTTTATAAGTTCCCATTAATGTTCTAGTGACATAGAAAGCAATACTAACATAGGAAATGTGAGTATAACAGGCTAATCATATGAAATGGTAAAAATGAACTGATCGAAAAGCAAATGAAACAACACAACATTGCTTACATAGAAAGACAAATAACAAATCTATCAAGAGAATAAATTAAAACGCATTCAGCCATAGGAATCGCAAAATGCTTTGTGAGATTAGTAAAATATCAATGTCTTTGAGCATATCAACAACTAGCTAACATAGCAACAACTAGCAACTAACACCACAACATAACACGTCAACTCATCACCGCTGTTTCGTACTGTTGTTCAGTTCCAGGGAAACAAAGCTACAACAAAAAACTGCTAACGTTACAGAATAAATGAAAGTTTAATACAAGTTTAATACTTTCCAGAGGAAAGGCGCAGGTTTGCCAGCCATATCTCCCAGTGTTTAAAAAAATAAATAACATTTTTAAAACATTTTTCCCCTTTAATGAAGAATAACATTTGGTACTCTAATAAAAACTTCTGTTTCTTTCTCAGTTAGATCGAATTGAACAAATATAAACAACACAAGCATATGGCATTTTTGTGTGTGACTGTGCCTTGACTCCACTACTCTTGTGTTTACTTGACCACCATATGGAGTTCACACCACTGCGGCAAAGAGATGTGATGTCATCTGTAAACCACCTATTGGAGACCTTCATTCAACCTATCCATTATTAATTTTTAATATAAAGCATTAACAGATTAACTTGAGACAACTGTTAGACAAACTACCAGTATGACAACACAAAGATTAATTTCCACCAGCAGACCAAAGGCCTCACGCAAACTGCTAAATCTTAAAAATGTCCCACAGATTAGGCTCCCAGCATTATAATTTGATTAATGTTCAGCAGTGCACATGGGGTATATTGTTAGTCAAGGACAGAATTCATATTAACGTGCCATTCAAAATGACCATGGAACTGGTCACAGTGCAATTCACAGCCAAGAATGCAGGCAGTGATGGGATGACATGACACAGGGATTAGCAGTGCATGACTATCATACCCTTATGATATTAAGTGAGCTGCTCACTTCTCATTCAGTTAGTGTATGCTCCAGCCATTAATCACAACATTACTCGTAATCGACCTGTGCTAGATTTTATGGCGGACATATTGCAGGCCCTGATATTGCATATCACCACTACCATGTACAATGCAGCGCAGTACAGGGAATTAAAATACAGAGACATAGGGGTGGTGAACACCTACATACCTCTCTGATGGCAGCACAAAACTTGCTCTGCAGGACTCTTTGTAGGGCCTGCAGTTTTGGTGGGGGAAGCTCCCCACTTCTCTGCAGCCTGTCAAGCAGTTCAATCACCCGGCACACGTCTTATCAGGAAAGAGAGGGGGAAGGGGGGAGGGGGGGGGGGGTTGATTAAATATGCTCCTAGCTACAAAGGTTTAATGCGAAATTAACAGGTCTGTTGCTATTTCTTACTAAATGAACAGAGGGATGTTCACTGCAGTGGGTGACCCAATGGATATTTTGTAACAATGCAAGATTGTATGTCTTAAGGAATTATTATTCGTATTATGTATATTTTAGGGAATCTATTTACCATATAGGGCATTTAAAGTAATATAAATAGCCTATACGGTAAACGGAAACCTGTACGCCAAAGCGGTACAACATTGCTCTTAAGTATACATCGATACAGCAGGTATAGCCAGCTAGGCTTGGCTGCAGAGAAATGCAATGCATATGCCATGGGCGAGTGGAATTCAGCTCCATAGCTTCACTCGAGCCGACACCACACACTGGCTTGCAAGCTTGCTATACTAGCTAGCTAAATCAGAGCAGTATTAAGCTAAAACATAGTACTAAGTGTGGCTGGTATAGACCCAACCAGTATTCCAGAGAACAGTTAAACAAGTTGCTAACTGGCAGGCTTCTTATCCCATTTAACTGGTTAGCAAACTGTTCAATTGGATCGGGTGTCAAAGTAGCTAGCAGCATCATCAAATAATCCTCTGCCTAAACCGAATTAATGAGATAACTAGCATCTACTGCTATCTAGGAAAAAAATCCCTATTGTTTATCTTACGTTAGAGAATGTAGCTAGCTATGACCAATGAAAAAAACAAGCTATAGTTGGCTAGCTAACTCGCAATCGTTCGCTAATCCTCCCTTGTTAGCCAGTGCAACGTTCAAGCGAATGTTAAACGGTATCATTTCTAACCATACATTAAATGGCGTTATGGTAAAAGGCCAAAACGTTTGATCCGTGTGCCATATTGATACGTGGATATAAAAATACACATAGCTTGGTACATTTAACAGATTTGTCTTGTTAGCTAGCTAGCTACCTCTTTCTAAGCTGAGAGACTCCGTCATTGCCGCCATGTCGGTTTTGTTTTGCCCATATAATACGATGACATCATTGAAAAGCCTCCGGTCGTATTCGATGACGCCATGCTACGCAAAACTATGCGCAAAATCACTCAATTTGTGCTCAGGTCTCAAATGGTGGCCACAGCAAATGGGAAAAGCCAGCCATCCGGATAGTTTACAGATCGTTTTATCAGCAGAATCTTACGCATGATCATCTAAATGCAACAGCAATGAGGAAGTGCGAGGGTGGCTAAGCCTTTTTTGTGAGCGCATATCAAGCTCTGTGACTGGCACTATATTATTTCCAGTGGATTGAATCAGGTCTCTCATAAGAGGCATTGACTCGAAAACAGCCAATTTGTGAGGATTCTTGTACAAAAACCATATTAAACTTAGTCAAGAAGTAATTGACAACATGCCTACTCAAACCTTCAAGAAACAAATGTCACACTTGTCAGCATTTCTGTCCTGACACCAAATATTGTCAAGAATTTCCAAATTAAATGGACAAACACAAAAATAGCCAGAAACGCTTGAAATTGTCAAATAAAAAATACTTCTTTATTGAAGTGTGTGAACAAAAAACAGTAAACACTTGTCAAAATTACACACAACTTTTTATAGGGCTCTAATTGGTTCTCTTTTTTATTATGGCATGCCCAGATTATTTTCAAATGGAATAAAACAGTAATAAAAAAGGAAACAAATGTGTACAGTATCTATTCACCTTTAGAAGAGATTTGGAAGTTTTATCCCAACACAGCTGTGAAATTTACTCACCACTCAAATTTACCAACTAGAGTCTAGATAAAGCATTTTGGTTTAATGTTTTGAGAACTGGTGCCAGTGAAAGGACAAACATTCAATTGTACTCAAAATGCTGCCCCAAAATCAACCACTGTACAGCAATTCAATTACTTTACATAACCCATACACATCAACAAATGTTTAAAATGCATGTTCACAGCTAATAGACAAATTGATGCAGGTCTAAATGGTGCAACTGGACAAAATTCAGCCTATGCCCTTGAATAAGTTCCTTATAAATCTAAATCTAATATGCAAGTACAAAGAAATGCCACCGTCCCATGATGCGATGTATAGTCCTGAACCATATAACGATAGGAGTAAAATGGATCAATAGATTATTAAGTAGATGCAGTGAAACCAAATGCCCTGCCAAAAGGTTTCAAAGTATGTGGCGCCATAGCAAATCTGTACATTTCCATGATCTTTAATCCTGGTAAACACATTCAACATTATTTTCTACATCTTCATGACCAATTAAATTTTTTTCCATGACCATTAATGAGTTTTCTGTTTATTACTAAGCATGTAGTGGTAATAATGCACTATGCTACATTCCCCTCCCTCAAAAAGGATGTTGATAGAACAGAACTAAAACTAACCTAAAAAATCATTTTAAAAGCAGTAATTGGTCAACTTCTAGTTGACATGCAGGAGGCACAGTTGGATAGAACCAATACTGACCCAGAGAGATGCCCTTAACCTTAGAAGGACAAGTTTTATTTTTAATACGTAATGGGACTGAAGTACACGCGGCGCCATGCTGGGTTTCAATACAAGATTCTTCAGATGTGGCAACAATTTGAACTGAATGCTGCTGAAACATTCTCAATTGTGACGGGTATAATATTGACAACCAAAGGGGCAAACTGTACTGCGAGGCATTATTTATATGGCCGTTCAGCTCTGTAGGGGTCCAGTACATAATTAAGGATATGGACAAGAAAATCAGAACAGCTACTGTCCTGCTGTTGTTCTTCAGAGGCAGGCAGACTGTATAGAATAATCACTCTCAGTATCCCTCTTCTGCCTGTGGCTCTATCATGTGGCCATTCTCATTTGCAATGCCTCCCTCCATGCACTGCTCTGACTCCTGTTCCGTCGTCCCGTTCTGGCTGTCGTCCTCTGCTACAGAGGCATCCTCACCATTACTGAGCACCTCCTGACCTTGAGAAGGCTGTCGCTCCTCCCTCCTATCACCGCCCCTCTCGCGATCCCCTCTGTCCCTCTTGTGCTCACGGTCTCGATCCCCCCTCCTCCTTTCTCTGTCGCGGTCTCGATCTTTCTCCCTGTGACTGCGCCTCCTGTCCCGGTCCCTGTCCCGATCACGCTCTCCACGATCCCTTCCCCTCTCCTCCCCTTCAGGGTTACCTTCATCCCGGCTGGGATTACAGGAGTCTCCAGAATTGGGTTCATCTAACATCCTCTCTCCTCCGTCTCCAATGCCATTGCCTGACCCCATTCCGCCTTCGCCGCCTTCCTCGCCACCTCCCTTCCCTCTCTCCCTCTCTCTCTTCCTGTCTCTGCTCCTACTCCTCCTCTTTCTCTCCCTATCCCTGTCCCTGCTCCTTTCTCTGCTTCGATTATCTTCTCCCGCTCCTGCTCCTCCTCCTCCTCCTCCTCCTGCTCCTCCTCTCTCCTCTCCCTCTCTCTCTCCGCCTGCTGCCGCCTCCTCCTCCACCGCCATCATCCCCAAGCCCTCCCATGCCCATGGCTCCAGCCACTCCCCTGTCCCCCCTCTCCCTCTCCCTGGAGCGGGAGCTGCGGCGGCGTCTCTCTCTGGATCGTGATCTCCTTCTCTCGCCACGGTCCTTCTCCTTCTCCCGCTCCCTCTCTCTGCTCCGGTCGGCTCGCCGCTCGTTGCCCCTCTCCCGCTCCCGTTCCCTGAGGTTGAGAGAAGTGTGGCTTCACACTAAATATACGTACTCACGCATACACAGTGAACGCACACATTTGTGCCCACATTTGTGTACATAGCGGACAAGCAATGTCACCCACAGTACAGGAGTTACTTGTTCGACATGCCCAAAACTGCATCAAAATGTGGATTTTAACTCACCCTCCCCCTCCTCCTCCTCCTCCTCCTCCTCCTCCTCCTCCTCCTGCTGCTACTCCTACTGCTACGCCAACTGCTCCTCCTCCTATGGGTCGCTCATCATAACGTGAAGCATCATCTCTGCCAGAATGCTTGATGTTGACATCAGGGCCTCCCCTCCTTGTGCCGCCAAGACCACCACCTGAGTGAGAAAAGTATTAATGCAACACACACACAGAAACACACTGGTCAATGTACATCCTTAACACAAAGGGAGAATTCACAAAGCACATTCACAGGGATCCAGAGACATTTAGCCCTTTGGACCCCCAATTACTTCTGTACTCTGTAGCAGGGTTCCAAATCAACACTTCCAACAAACTAAATTTAGCCAGAGTGGCCATTTTCCTTATGGTTCAGACCAAGTAGGACCATCCATATAGGATGCTATATAGACATGCTCAGGTTATATGCAGCTCTGAAGTCAGATTGCTGCTCATAAAACAAGAACCTAACAGTTATCCGTTTCTGTGACAAAAACATGCAAAAAAACAAACATTTGTGGCTAGTCAGTTTTGCCTGTGTGCCAGTCATATTGACAGACTGAGAAGCAAAGTTCATTTCAGACCCTGTAGTAGAACATGAAAGGACCAGTGAAACTCCAAAGAAATCAATATCAATGTGCAGTTCATCACCCAGCCTCCGGGGCTGCCATCCCTTGACAGTGCGCCCTCTCTCCACATCCACCAGCACTCTTCTCCCGTCAATCTTCTTCCCATCAGCATGTTTGTAGGCAGCTAGCCATAGAAATTGGGGCAGTGATGATAAATGGGAGGGCACATGAAAAAAAAAGAAGAGATAATCGTAACATTAGCAAAAATGCAAGCTGTACCCCCCACCTTGATCCCCTCTAAAAGAGATTAGTGTTCCGTGACTCCAGTGCTGAATTTGTAATGAAAGATGGAAGAGATCACAGTTCAAGACGGAGGGGCGACAATCATTGTGGTTATTAAATGTGTGTAAATTCCTTGCTGGGTTTGTACTTGGGCAACTCCATTTTGGTGGTTACTTCTCCTACATGGAGATGTTCTACCATGAAAATGTAGACTTGCTGCAGATTAGGCTTGGGCGATATTAATTTCCCTATTGATGATATGCCTTTAATAAAATTAACAATATACAGCAGTTGAAAAGGCGCACACAACTAGCTAATTGCCTTAAGATTGACAGGTTGTGTTTCCATCTTTAGTGCCGATTCACTTGACATCACTTGAATATCATTCTAGAATAGAATAAATTATTCTTTATTGCCATGTTACACAAGTTACACACAAGGTAATTGGAAATTGTCTTTTCGCATGCCTCTCCTAAGATGCCATGGTATGGCTATAGCACCCCTGCAGCAGTTAGGGGTTCAGTGACTATGGCAGTGCCCCAAGAAGTGAACTAGCATCCCTCCGGCTTCCAGTTCATTGTTTTTCCGTTTGGCCTACCTGGGATTCGAACTAGCAACCCTCCGCTTAACAGCCCATGTCGCTAACCACTGAGCCACTGCTACCCCTCTATATCAGGGGACAGTGAAAACTATTACCGTTGTCTACCAATATCGTGCTGCAATATCGTGAAGCCCAAGCCTACTGCAGATATATTGTAACAAGAGTTGTGTATGGGTCTGTAAATGAAATGCATTTACAAAATGTGAACACAGACATAGTTGTACAGGAACTGAAACAGAAGTGGGCTTTTTACTCACAGTGCATATCTCTCTCGTGCTCATATTCTATGAAGGCATATCCCCTGGGTTTGCTAGTCGTCTTGTTGTAAACAAGGTAGATCTAGTCAGGAAAGAGGGGAGAAGAGTTAGCAGCAAAATAAACTTGTTTGTACAAATACCTGCCGTCACAAAAGCAAGAAAAAATGACTTACCCGCTTAACTGGTCCATAGACTTCAAACTCACGGCGAAGCTTTGATTCCGTGGTATCGTAGTTCTTTGCGAACGGGGGAGAAAAAAGTTGGTGCTTGGTTGTACAAACAAGTCAGTGATTTGTTTAGTTGTTAGCAAACAGATTACATTTTTAATTAACATTTTGATACATTTGTATACTTCTATTGTATTTGTCCACTCAGTCATGTGACTTATGCAAGCCAGGAATTATGGGTATTTAACCCCCTGAGGTCCGTGCTAAGCTTAGAGGTTGTTTGTGATTTTGGCGTGGTCCGATATTTATCTCAATTTCATCAACTTAACACACACTTACTCCAAAGTGTTTGATATTTTTATTTGAAGGACAATCACAGCTACATTTATATGCCATCAATAGTTTGGTCAGTATCATATGCAGCTTGTAAATAGATCTACAAACACATAAGTTATAAAGAGTAAATTTTTCTGCCGTCTCAAAAGTTGTGAAAGGACACACTAAACTATAGTGACAAATTGTTTTGCCAATGTGCGTTTGTTCATCAAGGTCTTGGTTATGTAAGGGTGTGAAAATAGTTTAGCACATATGAGATCTAAATAGCTAAAAACCTGTTTTTATCAGAACTGGTCACATTTATTTCAGGCTGTGGGAGGGCTATATGCTAATTTACTGAATATTCATGATCCACACCTGAAAGATCTGTCAGATGGGCCATCTCTCTCTCAAAGGCCATCAGACAAAGACATCTTGCAGAGTAGCCTACGCATTTCTTGCGACCAACAGAAGCCAGTTTGCCAACATCCAAAGTATGTTTGGCAGTGGGCACAGGCACATGATCAAAAGTAGCCCGTTTTCTGGGTTTAAGATATTTATCTTTAAACGTCTGTAGGAAAACGAAAGCAAAATCCGTGTCTACGAAGACACGGAAAGACATAAACAAGACAAAACAAAATAACCAACGATCAGGAACAAACAAAACGTATCCAAAATCTCGGAATAAATTAAACGCTGGGAATCTAAACGACAATAAGCACACAAACAAGTTCTCGAGAGGCAAGAAACATTAATCACAATGGGTATTATCAAGCTAAGCTAGATAATGTCCAAGCGCCGAAACAGAATGCCAGCTGGTTAAATATCCTCCCGTTAATTATTCGCAGCAGTTCGCAATGATTCTGATTGTTTCACAAGCGTGACGTATAGCGTCACAAGACAAGGAATTCATATATTTTCACGAGTATTTGAAAACATGGTAAATAAAATAAACATCAGCATACACCATCTGTTGCTGGCAGCTCGCAACCGTAAACACAGACAAGATGCGATATAATGTCGGGACATTGTTTACGCTGCAATTTCACACATGGCCCCACGCCCCTCCCCGAGACTAGCACCTAGTTACCATGTCAATAGAAGGGAGACGGAACTTCCAGGTAAAAAAGAGAGTAAAAGGCAAGGTTTACTTTTGGTCTAATTAACCTAATTTAAAAAATCTCATATTATTTGCCAGTGCTCAAATCTGAAAGTCACGATTCTAAGGTTTCTGTCAATGTTTTTGCCGCGTGTGTATGATAAAATCTCACGACGTTAGAAATAGTAATATACTTTTATTGCTGCTGGAAGCGTTGGCGCTCCCGTCGACCTCAGGGGGTTAAATGGCGTCTATGTATAGATTTGTTATGTCTGATGACAAAGCACCAGCTCAAAAAGTCACTTGTTATAGGTGGCAATACAATTTAAATCGGGAGCATTATGCCAGTGTGCAGACATTACTGTTTTTAGCATGTAAAGCATCGACAAACTTACCACTCGTGCCACAAACAGGGTTCTGAAGGCATCTCCCTGAGCATTGGGGTCATTGTGTGGATCCCCTACAAGGAAGAGATTCAAAAGTAAGACTCAAGAGTAAAAAATTTAATTCAAGGCCTCAGTCCCTCCAGTGCTAGGATAAGTTTGTGTTTCAGGCATACAATGTCAATACACACCACTCAGCTGAAAGTTGTATCTTGAATTGATTCGTTTATTCAAAATGCCCTCATTGTTCAATTCCAAACTGGGCCTCAGTTCAGTCATTTCCATCAAAGACCTGCAGTGAGTTAAAGCAGGGTATATAATATCTCTTTAATACATCCACCATTTTTCTCTCCATTAAACCACTTTTGATATATTAGAATGTGTATTTTCATTATATATGACTAGAAGGGCAGGAACTAGCTACTCTGCATGGAAAATGGGGATTTGAAACTGGCGCCAAAGGGAGGCGCCTCTGCTCTGTGCAATCCATCAGATCTCTGACAGCTTTGGACAGACATATTGAAGTAAGGAACTGTATACAATACCGTTTTCCTGTTAATATATTATTAACCTTTAGGAGTTTTATTGTTTTGATCATCTGTGAGATGAACCTTTCACACCTGTCAAGCAAGCTGAGTAACATTAGACAAAGATTTGAAGGCAAAGCCAGACCTAGCTTTTCCCATGTGTTAGAGGTGAAAATTATATGAATATCCTTTAACTTTATTCATGACATTTAAATTTTTCAAAAACATGACTAGATTTGTGTACTGAATCAAAAATGTACAAAAATCTCCTCAATGTTAGATAACTAGCTTGATGTCAAGCTCTAACGAGCTAGTTATCATTCAAGGTGCACTCGACGAGTCAGTTAGACAAAAGTGCTGCAAGATGCTTTTTTATGTTAACTAATAACATGTTTGATAACTGATGAAACACTTTTTTTTTGTTTCAGATTTTCTCCTGTTTTTCCTCCCAATTTGGTAGCCAATTACACCATCTATTTATTTCGATTTACTCTCCCCACACGAGTCCGCTGCTCTCCTCTACCAGGCAAACTAATTCTCCGAGGGCAGCAAATTCTTCTTCCTTCTAGACGGAATTCGCCCACCTACGGTCTGGAAACTACTGACGTGCTTCACAACGGACTAGAGCCGGCTCACCCTCTCCCTGGGGCGGACAGCAAAATGCCGCCCCTGATCGGGACTGACGACCAGGACCGGGCTAGTAGAGACGCGGGTTTCGAACCGCGTCCCTGACAGGCAGTGCACACCTTATAGGACCAGCCAAAATATGATGCGTTAGACGGCTATGCTATCCACCCCCCGATAAGCACTTTAAACAATATTTGTTATTGGGTATCAGAGGTAAAATGAACTACACAGCTAGCTATTTAATTAGCTGGTTACATAGATTGGCTAGCTCCATCTGTGGCAACTCCAGGAAAAAACTTGCTCTTTTGGCTAACATTACAACCTGTCAGCCAATGCATCCTACTAGCTAGTTACATTTAGGTGTCTGTTTATATCTTATATGCTTTCTAGAAATAGTAAGCCTTCTCTTTGCATGAGATGAACGAAGAATCCATCTGATACTAAAGCTAGTCTTCTGAAAACTCTGGTGAAAACTCTGGCTGGTGATATTTGGTTGCTACAAGCTATAACATATCTTTGAGTAATACAATGCATCTTCACCTTGCAAGTAGATTTAATGGTAGTTATATAAACTAGGCTATTCCTTCTCATTGGTTATTCCCTTATTTGCTGGAGCAAGTTTTAATTTGTGTCTTTTTTGAGTTTTAGAAATGGATCGTGGGGACCCAGTTAGAGCAGCTGATGCAGTCTTTGAGTCTCATTGCTGAGAAGGGCCTTCAGGACAAGGACATGAACTTTATAACTTAATTTATACATAAATTGACATTGTATATCATATTGTTACCCTATTTTGGAATTCCAATTAAAACGGTTTTTAAAAAATATTTCTTGAATTAATGTTTTTAGTAACAGATGGCGATGTAACCTCTCCTTTGTTCTCAGGTTTTAATGAGACAATGTAATCTCCTAACATATTTTTTACTATAAAATGCATTTTTAATCTTGTATTGCTTGTGCATGCATTTTATTATCATATGTAAGACTAAATGTTATTTGTAATTTGCCATGGTGCAGATGTTTATTCTACTATCCAGATAAGAAAGTGTCTTACCCCGGAACGTTCTATACATAAAATTTTGGATAAACATCAGTCACTAAAAAGCCTGTAGCTCATACACCGTAATAAGTATTTTCAATTCTGATTTCAGATTTTAAATACTTACAAAATAGGGAAGACGTAAGATACTCTAACCTTTTTTTCCATCTTCATTAGAAAGTAGTCAAAATTGCAGTTGTTTGGGGAAAAACATTGATTTTCCTAGAAGAAACACTTTTGGGGGTGTTTTTCCTTGCCTTATTAAAGGTTTATTAATATTATTCTATTGTATGCCATAGCATTTCAAATGGAATTTATCAGCTTTGTGATGATGCATCATGTTTAAATATATGATTTGATACCAGCAAACTATGATCATGAATGCATAGATAGGTCATTTTACGACAGGAAAGGAAAGGGTGTAACAGTGGAACACCGGAAACTTCTGGCAAACATACGAACTGTTATTCGTGGCAGTTTTACATGACTAAACCTGATGTATTCACACAATAAGATGCCCCTTTTCATGTTTGACGATTGTGAGTCTATAACTCAAAGGTGGCACCCAGACTTACATATCTGCAATTCAGTCTCCAGGACAGCTTGCCTCCTCTCAGCCTTCTCTCGTCTCTGCCAGACAAACACGTGTTAACACCTTTCTGCTCGCTTGATTACCAGTACATCAGAAACCGCATCCTCCACCTCACCCCTCATACCTTTCTCTCCAGCCTCTCCTCTCTGGTAGCAGCTCTGGTGGGCAGGGGGGCATCTCTGGGGTCCTACAAAGATAAGGAATTTGTCTAGTGCCCACAGATAAAAGAATGTGTAATTAAGCTTTTGGCTGCTTAACAGACAAAAAGTAGTTGGGAGCAACCTTTAATGGAAAAAGCAAGGTTCATTGACTTCTAGGAAGCACAAAATCGCCAAATGCTTAGATGCAAAAATCAAAGCAAGCACAGAACATCTCAGCTATACCTGCATTCAACCTCAGTCTTCTTCAGGCAACATACATTATAATGGTTGCTCCTTCCTCCTTTTTCGTTTATTCATTCGGATTTGCACACATTTAATTTTTTATACTGCCCGCTTCCCTGTTTAAGAAGAGCTTAGTCAGGAACTAAGCATGTGATTGTGCAGTGCAGACATATCTGAAGGGCTTTTAACGGCTTAAGTGTAACATGTCCTCAGGTGCGTGATGGCCACATACCTCAAAGTGCCTGATGAAAGGAGCGATGCCACAGTATGGCTGGTTGTGGTGTTTCTCATGGGGGAGTTTCTCCAACTGGGCCAAGTATGGTATGGGGTCTCTCGGGGCAAAGAGTGCCAAGAGGTTAGGGGGCAGAAACTGTGTCATCTTTCACCTGAACAAAACAAAAGGGAGAAGTGTCACTCATATTTTTTTGTTGCAAAATTCACATAACATACTGTACTTGTTGGCAATGTATACTTCCTTGTATAGTAACTGATAGTATCAATTATTGACACTCCCTAATTAGTACACTGTGTTCAGTAATATTGAGAGTTAGAAGAAGTTCCCTAAGAATCAAGGAGACCAGTTCCAGTGTAACTAGCATGTGTGCAAGTGTTGATAGCACCCAGAAAATAATTAAAATAAATAAACTGAGAAATTGGATGCTTGTCTCCTATGTGATTAATGGAAGATACCTCTGAGACGATATCACACTACTGTTTCTGGAAGTTATGAAACCTGCATATGAAATTTAGCTAGCTACAAGTTAAGTGAAAGGGCATGTTGATGTTATGCCACGACACGAGGCAATCCTGCTGAATACATTTTGCCAAGAAGTGTTGTTAGAGCCGCATAGACTTGCAAAACCATAAAATAATCCCACACCAACTCCACTCCATTCACAACGTTCTGTTCATTCCGCAATTACATTGATTGTTTCCATGTAGGCGCAATATTATGAATTAACATTGTGCGTGCCATTACTAACCACCTAACGGGCAATTGCAAGTCGGTTTTCCTCAATTACGTTTTAATACCACAGCTGGCTATTTTAGGGACTATAGGATAAATAATTACCGAACTGTTCTTAGCTAGCGAACTAAATTAGCTAACGTTAGCCACAGAATTCTACACGGAAACTCACTTTCCAATTAACCACGCTGTATTTATCCAAAGGTAAGTGAATTCGTGTAACGTTTACAGTCGGTGTACGTTAGCCAGCTGCCAAGTATACAGTTTACCTATTTATCAGTATAATCTAACGTTACCAGCAGTAAGGTTGGGGCTGAACATTGGTTTCCCACAAAGGAGACTATGGGTAACTGTGAAGATCGTAATGTTACTTAGCTGCTATGTTAGCTAGCTAGCTTATCTTCTCTATGTTACTCTAACTAGCTAGCAGTTTGTAAATATGTCGCAAATAGAATACAAAATAACAATTCGATTGCTTTGGATAGGCAACATTCTAACCCTGCTTTGCGTACAAAAATGTAGCTAGCGCCGGCAGTGTACAAAGTTACTAGACCGCGTGTCTCGGCAAACGTCGTTAGTGCTAGCAAGATAATTAGCATACAAAGATAAATCGCGAACGTTAGCCAACTTACCGCAGTTTTCAGCATTCAGCCTCTTCACCCACCGAGGATGATCCCAAAACTTTTAGATAAAAGCACCAGGATAACAGTGCTAGTTATAAAATTACTAAAGTAGTTAGCTATCTAGCTAACGATGGGTATCCAGTTCTATGATGCAGCTATGCTGATACCGTGATGTGTTCCTCAACGACAATTATTTGTGATTCGGACAACTATCTAGCTACCTACCTACAAAACAACCTAATGTTAGCTAGGTATTTTCCGCGTCCAGTTGTTAAGAGAAGTGTAGTTCACTAACTTATTTAGCAAGCGAGCTTAGTATTATTTCCTTCTTTTTCTTCTAGCTAACATTAGCTAGTGAAGTGCCGCGCGCAACACGGATTTATTTTCTAGATTTCATATATGGCTAAATACGTATCGCTGCCACCTAGTGTCCCGGCGGACATCTCCGTTCTGATGAATGTAATCGCAGATACTTGAAATAATTCGATTCTAGGGGGGGGTGCCAAAAATGGGACTAATGATTGGTCTAAAAGGGCGACAGAAGTGTGGACGGTGGTCAATGATACGGCGAATGATAACCCGAAGGCGAATGATGCGTCGGTGGAGGCCAATGAAAAGGCGAATAATACGCCTCTTTGTAATACGCCTAGACTAGTAACAATGTTGCAGTCCTTTTATAATCTGCGATTTTGGAAACATTTGAGAGTCGCGGGTTGCTTGTTAGGGAGAATATTGTAACGGGGGTCAGATAGCCTAACTACGGAAATGCTATCTGACCTCCATTGTACTTCGGTTATAGCATGCTAGGTGGCTAACAGTAACCTAGGAAACAGTAAGGCCCTTGCGGCCAGCTAAACGCAAGGTTATTAGCTAGCTATGTTAATAAATGTGTAAAGGTTCTAATGTAAATAACCACATATGTCTGGAATGAAAGCCCCTTTTCCCCTGTTGTGAATGATGTGAATGTGTATATGCGCGGACTAACCATCATTGTGGGTGAATGGGTTGCGAGTGTGCCCCGTGTGATTCTGGCCTTATGCTCTGTATCTAGCATGTTTTTTTTTTTTAATTATAAAGAAGTAGTACTGAAATGGAAAAGCAAAGTCTCATGACTTGATTCCGTGGCGTCCACCGCTACTATACTATCTATCTATCCACCACTTTCCTGAGAGAGAACATGAGCGCCGCCATGACACGCGACACAGGGACCAAAGGCAAGTTGCTAGCCAAATGTAGCTTACGTTTAGAATTCTCACGGATAGAACATGTGCCTTTAGCGGCTGCGCAAGTAACTCCCGAAAAATTTAAAAACTTGAATGGAGCCTGTTTTCAACACAATCAGACTCGCACCCACCTTGTCCCACCCTAGGCGCTGCATTCTATGCCTAAGGACGAGACGAAAACAAGAGAATGGCTTGCAGCACTGAAGTTAAAACATCCATGGAAGAAGGTGTATGTTTGTTCTTTACATTTTTTTCACCACAAATTAATGGAGCTGCACCCGAATCTGGAGTTATTCGAACGACCACCAGTTAAGACGCGAAGGCTAACCAGGTGCTAGGTTACGAATCAGACTAGGCTTCGACCAGAGAAGTTGAACTTGAATGGAAACTAATACTGATTATGTGAATGCATTTCTGAATTAACTCAAGGCATAATAAAAGTAAATGTGATTTTTTGTTACGTGCATTTTAATAAACTTAAATGAACATTTATTTGCCATGAATTGAAATAATTTGTATAAACATCTTCATTCCACCTGCGCTACTCATCTGCACACACGAGTCCGGTCTTTCCACTAACCACTGCATTCTGGACTTAAATCAAGATAAATAATTGTAGCCTATTGTTTTTCAACCTCAAGGTATCTTTACATTATTAAAAGCCTGGACAAATACATAAACAAGTCATTATTATAGTATGGTATGTTTGTTGTTTTCAGAGTTTGACAGAATTTCTATAGACTGCATAAAAATGGTTATGCTTCACTAACCTAGCTTTTGCTACTTAGACATGCTAACGCTACTTAATCATATTACCTAGCTCTAAACAGAACCTGTAATACCGGGTTCTGTTTAGCTAGTTATAACCTTGGTGTTAGTACGCTGCAATAGAGCTCTCTCTTCGAGAAAGCTGCAGGAGTGTCAGCGATGTTGCCTGCCCTGGTTTGGACGGAACGCTCCACGTATATTCCTGCAACTAGGTGCTAGTGACGCTTTTTATGGTTAATACAATCGCGTTCATTCATATACCCCCATCGTCCAGGTAATAGCTGCTGCATTGTAGCGGTGAGTGCAACTGAATGAAGACTTGAGAGACTGCGTTTCCATTTTAGCGCTACCAGCTTTATTAGAACAAAGCATTTAGATGCCAGGAAGTACCATGAAACACGACAAACGCAGGGGGGTACTCTTTACACATACACGTACTACCACGCTTCAGAACACAAATAATCACATGTAATACTCTTTCTTAACAAGGGAAAAGGGACTTTCACACAGACAGCATTCCATAATTACACAAGTATTAACACATGAACATAATTAGAAAATAAATAATGTTTGGGGCATGGGGCATTCCGTAAGTAAGTTAGCCTAGTGGCTATGCTACAAACAGGAAGTAGCAACCGCTAACAACAAACAAATGCTGACACGTCCAGTTAGCGTCAACGGTGGCTATGCTAACTGCTCACCGTTACACTGCCCCCTCCTTCGAGAAATTGCAGCGTCCTCACTGCACTCACCGGAGCTATTGCCATCATAACATACAAAGTCCGAAAACGACACCAGAGGTCTCTCACGCCTCTAACCCCTTTGACATGCTGGCGATGCATTTCTGGAACCAGAAAGCAGCTGTTCTGCCTTCTTTCAGCTCCCCTCTGGTGATTGTGAGCGAGCTGATGTATACGGTCAAGGCAGTCTTGGAGCTGGTGGACGTATTCCAGGCAAGCGAGGCAGTTCAGGATCTGATGGTTGTCCGAAGAGTGCGGGGTGCACTCTGTTGACCCCTGCACTGCCGACTTGTAGGCCAGCAGAAACAGCTGAAGGTGGGCATCCCAGTCCTTCTGGTGGTGTGAGGTCAGGAGAGACAGCTGAGTGGTGAGGATGCAGTTGAACTACTCCACCAGGCCTTTATTCTGGGGGTGGAGAGGAGTTGTGTGGGTCTTCCTGATGGCTAGCCTGTGGCACACCTTGCCAAAAACCTGACTCTCAAAGTTCTGCCCCTGGTCGCTGTGCAGTTCGGCTAGCATGCCAAACCTCCAGAACATCCCCACCAGGAGGCGGTCCGCCACCACTAAGGCTTCTTGGGAGGGTATCGCGTACGCCTCTGGCCACTTTGTGAAGTCGTCCATTGCCATGAGGATGTAGTGATTCCCAGACTTGGACATGGGAAATGGTCCCAGTACATCGATCGCCATCCTCTCCATTGGGGGGCCACAGGCAGATTGTTGGATGGGAGCATGAGATCGCCCATCTGGGCTCTTCTTGGCAGTGCATGTGTCACAGTGGCGGCAGTAGGAGGCTATGTCATGGCGGCATTGACCCCAGTAGAAACTCTCCCTTAGACGATGGAGTGTCTTATTCACCCTGTAATGCCCGGACCCTGCAGCACTGTGGACCAGCTGCAGGACTGTAGGGCGCAACCAGAGAGGGGTGAGGAGCTCAAGCCGAATGGCGCCCTGAGCTAATTCTGACCAGCGGCAGTACAGCAGACCATTTTGGAGGTGCAGGGTGTCCCACTGGACCTCCAGTTGCTTCACCACTGGAGTGAAAGGAGAGAGAGTGGTGTGACTGGACCTCGTCCCTGTACGTACCCACTGCAGCACCGAGCCGATTTCTCATCCTCCTCCTGGGTCACTTGGACCCGGGGTGTGGATAGATCACCAATTGTCGGCAGCGTAGAGGTGGCGAACATGGCGGCAGCAGCACCACTCCAGGACCTCCATCAGTCTTTCTCCTCAACCAGCTCGCAGTGGCGGCAGGCTATGGCAATGCAGGGGCAGCAGGACAGAGCATCAGCATTCAGATGTTTCTGTCCCAGTCAATGCTCAGTTACAAAATCAAACTCTTGTAGCTCCTCAAACCAGTGTGCCACCTGTCCCTCCGGGTCCTTGAATTGAAGCAGCCACTGGAGGGAGGAGTGGTCAGTCCGAAGCAGGAAGCACCTCCCCATTGGTGTAACCATACTGTTAGCTGCGAGAAGGCCCCCTGCCACCCACACGCTTTCTACGGCTGCCGTTAGTGTGTCCTGACTGTCAGGAGAGTGCTGACTGTTGGGCAGGTAGTAGCAGGGCATCCACTCACCCTGGGCTCACTACCCGTGGCTACTCGGTTAGCAGCTGAGCGGTCTCCCGCTATGAGCTATGCTAGTCGCTGCCGGCGTTAGTGCTTTGGCTTCGTAGTCAAGGATCGCTTCTGATTTGGTTGGGTGCCTCATCTACCCTACCACAGATGAGGAGGTGGCGGTCTCAGAGCCCCTCAGCATGGTAGAAGAGCCAACCCCCTCCTTAGACACCCCTAAATCGGAACCCCACCCTGACTGGACACAAGTAAAAGGGAAAAAGTGGAGAACAAAACAGACACATAAACAGGTGAACAAACCCACAAGGCCCATCCCCACAATATCCAGTAATAGTCCTCAATCTCTCCCGTTGATAAAACCCACCTCAACACAATTGCAGACTCTCTTCAAGTCCCCACAAAAACCAGTAGGCCATAGGTACCAGTAGCCCCCCTGCTCAAGGAAACCTTCACCCCCAACCAAAGTCCCCCAACAGGTTCACAAAACTCTTCCACATCCACCTCCACCCTCTCTCATTGGTTACCAGCCACTTCTGGGCCCCAAGCCCGCCCCATCCAGGGAACAACAAGACCCCATCCAGGGGTGAGGCTCCCATCAAAACTGGACATGATCATTGACCACCTCAACCAAATCTGTAAAGACATGAGAACCCCAATAAAACCAGTTGATTATACACAAATCAGAAATAACGTTTTGTGTTTTTCCCTTTTCCCCATTATAGCCCACAACCTAACCATTACAACCCTTAACACCCGTAGCATCAGAAACCCTAATAAATGTCACAAAGTTTTCTCCATCCTGCAACAACTCCCCTCGGATATCATCCTTCTCCAGAAGTGCGGGATACCTTTCAAGCTGATGGGGGTTAGCACATTGATCAAGAACCCCTATGTCCGAATTACAACATCTGACATAGAAGAGAGTGGGTGAATCCTCATCACCGATCTCGATGTCAGGGATTCCTCACTCCTGGTGATCAACGTGTATAACCTTACTAATGAGGCCGAGAGGGTCTCCCTCTTCACAAAACTCAGAACATTAATCACCCCCAATATGCCGGTGGTCGTGGGGGGGATTTCAACTGTGCCCTTAGGGATGATGACCGCAGCAGACTAAGGAGGGATCGGTCCAGCAAGGAGCTGTGGTCCATCATAGAGGATTTCTCCCTGCCAATGCTCGATGGCCATGGTGAGTGGCTCAGGGTAACATGAGTGGCTCATGGACAACATTACCATCGTCGGAACAGACAGTCGCTCCATCACCACTGCTACCAAGGTGGTGGAGGACTTCTGTGTGGCCACAGGCGCCCTGGTCAATCGGGGCAAGAGTGAACTGTTCCTGTCGCCGTCATGGAGTGAGTCTTTAACCTGTTCTTTCCCTGTCTGCACAGAAAACATAAAGCTTCTTAGGGTCACCTTCCAGTACGACGGGAGAGGGAACCGGGGCAGGGAGGAGACCCTCCATCACATCCGTAAAAAAGCACACAGCCCCTCACAATGACAGGTAAGGTCCTGGCCCTGAAGGTAATAGTCCTCCCCAGCCTACTCTACATTGGCCGAATGTTTCCCCCAGACAAGGACACTAGCAAACTTATCACTAGGATGGCCTTTCACTTTGTCTGGGGGAGCAAGATGGAGAGGCTGGGGAGGACAACCCTGATGAAGGAGGAGGAGAAAGGGGGCAGGGGGGTCCCCATAACATCATTTTAGCACAGGGTCTGGCCACACTGGTCCAGAACACCCAGAGAGGGGAGTCACTGATACATTCGCCAAGTACTACGCCACTCCCTTCCTCAGGTCTATGGGCCTGTGTGGGCTGGACCTCACTGTGCCATACAGCTGGGACCCTCCATATGTTTGTAGAGCCCTGAGGGATTTTGCATTCAGGACAAGATTAGTTAGGTCTGGGTTGCCCTCATAGACATACAAAAATATTATGTCCTTTTTGAGATGGGGGGAGACCATGACGCTCCGGAGGAGCAACCCGACCCTGAGCTCGGAAATTATATGGAAAAATGCAAATCATGAAATATTACATTAGACATTAAATGGATGTCCACTCAAACCTCCTCCAGGACGGTGTTTTGGTGAACCTTTTTAAGGATGAGAGAGGGATGAGGGAGAAATGGGGGGTGAGCCACTGGAAAGAACTGGTCACATAGCTCCATCCCCCGAGGAGGCGCGCTCTGGGTCCCCAAAACCCAAGCACAAAGCTATTTTCCTTTTTGTTTTGAACCTTTTCAAGTGTATTTTTCTCATTATTTGCGACTGTATGTATCTCCGTCTTGTGCTTTTGATGTCTGTGTAACATATTGTTGAACTTATTGTCTACCTGAATGCCCTGTTTTTTTGTTTTTCATTGGTTGGAATTTTGAAAAGAAAATTTTGAAAAGAAAACGTTTTGTAACAATTGAATGAATAAAATAAAAAAAATACAAGACAGCTATAATGGAAAAGAAATCATTCCTAAGTCTTGATTCAGTAGTCACTGCTACATTAGACCGCTACAATTTGCCTGGACATTTTTGAGTAGAACAGAAACAAAATTGAAAGTTAGACCAACTTGAGTGAATTACATAGGTTAAATTTATTTAACCTTTCAGATTTTTAATAATATCATGTTGGTGGTACTTAATTTAGTTGTGTTAGTCTGACAATAATAGGCTCATAGCATTTACTTAATAATACCCAAGTCACTTGAAAAGATGCATGGAAATTGTTACCTCAATTTTTTAAAGTAGATCCAGTTTATTATTTTTTAGAGTGTATGTACTGAAATACTGAAAAACTATTCGGAAGCAGCCAGCATTCAGCCATTCTTTCCTCACTTTACCGTCACTTTTGACCTTTCCAAATTGTAGTAAATTACGGTAGTAGAAAACCTTCCAAAAAACCAATGGGATATAATCTATCTGGCAAAGACGACAAAAGCATTGATGTTGTATGACCAAAATATAAGACTATTTGTTCTAACACTGTTTGTTCCAGAGAAAAAAAGCAACAAAACAGAGAACAAACTAATCACTAAGGAAACACAAATATATCCATTTCAGCTCAGTCTGAGTCTATCTTGCAAATGCAACTCAAACTGTGTTTTTGTTGACACAATTTTAGGACAAAAGCCAAAATTGCACTTGGCTTTGCAATACCACAAGTCTGTTAAAAATCAATGAGAATTCAGCCAATTTGGCTGAAAAAGTCAAAGTTAGGAAGACTTGTAGGAAATACTGTATCAGAAAAATGCTTATAATATTTGTGACTGATTTCAAATGGAATGTACTCAAGTCTTATTATAAAGTGGGTCAGAGCATTTGCATGTTGCTCTCACGTGCTTATCTGGTTGACTGACTAAAACATGCATGCAAAAGTGTTCATGCCAAACAGCTATTTGAAATGACAAGTACCTAACAGTCTCTTCTCCACACAGACACACACACAACTGCTTGTGTTCACTCCAAATTGCAGAAGGCGAAAGTCCTTCACAGACACACACAACTGGGACCGAATACTTGGTAAGTTTCTATATTTTTTCTTTATCTGTATTATAAAGCATAGTAATAGCATACATACAACCCAATACAACATTTACTCACAAATTAATACAAATTAATTAATAAATGGCCATGTCATACAATATTTTTAATTAGTTTCTGATGCTTACAAATGACTGACATGAAGACTACACTACACTATTGTGGTTCTCTGTGGCTCAGTTGGTAGAGCACAGTGTTGGCAATGCTTAGGTTGTGGGTTCAATCCCCACTGGGGCCACATATACTGAAAATGTATCCATTCACTACTGTAAGTCACTTTGGATAAAAGCGACTGCTAAATGGCATATATTATTATTATTTTTATTATATTACACTAAAGTTACATTTTGGTTCGAAAATTGCCTCTGAATTGTATGAAAATGCCTATTTTAGTAGAGACCTTGCAAAAAATGCATTCACTTTTTCTGAAACACTTTAGGTAATATTTGTCTCTTGCGATATACAATAGTCACACTAAGTCATTTCTAGAATGTTTTTAAAAGCTATAGTAAATATTACATATTTTAATTAGTTATATACAATATTTACTCAGTCTGTTGTTCCTGAAACTCTAAAAATACAGTCAATTGTATTCGTCACCCAGAAATGTGTTATCAAAAGGGTTTATAAAAAGATAATATTTCGTGGCCACACATACTGAAAAATGTATGCATCGTTGCCGTAAGGCCCTTCGGATAAAAGCGTCTGCTAAATGGCATATATTATATTATTATAATCTTATGCATGATATGTAAATTACCCTGTGACCTCTAGTTGTTACAGGGTGTGCGCTCAAAGTCTCCTGAGACATTAACATACTTATTTGACTTTAAAATTGATGAGTAAATGTATGCATAGGCTACGTTCTGTGAGACCACATAAAAACAAATGATGTCACTAATTATTACAACAGGCAAAGCAAACCCACCAGTGTTCATGTAACTTAAAGTGAATGATTTTGAAGCATGCATATGGCTCCATCGATTTCAGTGTTAAGGTAACACTTTCAAAAGTGTTACAAATGTGCACCAACTATAGAGCAATGTTTTAAACAATGACAGAATGTAAATGAACTCACATTCAATGTATTTGTAACTCCTTGGGGTGTTAAAAAAACACCCTTACAAGTGTAGAATTTTGAACCCATTCAAGTGTAGAATTTACCCTTATTGTGTGAATATCAAACACGTATAAACACATACAGTGTATAATGTATACAGTAAGTATGCATAAATGTAACATTTATTTAACATATTTTTCAGATATTTGCAAGTGGTTTAGCACTCAAATCATATTATGCATGGAAAGAGCATACTCAGCTTTACTGTTTGGGAGAGCTGGTTCGCCGACTACAGGGGTTGTTAATGGTGATGCAACTTTAGTTCATTTTTAGTGTGTAATTGACAATTGACAATGCCACAATACCACTCTAATGCAAATATTCTATTCTGAATAGCTCCTGTTGGCGAAGTATGCAATATACATTATTCTTTGATTCATTGCTTGATTACATTTTTTTTTTTTTAAGTTAATCAAAATCTGCCTTCATATTCACATTTACAATGTAACCGATGTTGCCAACTTTGTCTTCTCATCAATGATCGATTGAAATTCATTTGGGCTTTCTGTGGGTTCAAGGGTGTAGAGAAGTGACTCAGGCAAACCTTTGGTTCAGCCTATAAAATAAAACCTCAAAAAAAAATTAAAAAAAAATTAACAAATTTGACTGTTTAAAATAATTCTTCCATAAAAAATACCAAGTTTTGGATATTGGTTAGACTGACCCTACTGATTGTCTCTCTGGGGGAAATAAACCTAAAAGCATACCGTATGCTTAGGAACAAAAGTATACAAAACACTATCCCTAAAAACAACACTGCTGTGGTGTTATTCATGCCACACTGAAAATGAACACCTGATCTCAAAACCCATTTACCATTCACCTTTTCCTCACTTTTTGCTGTGAGGGTGACACCTTCTTCACCAATGGCTGATTCCAGCACAATGTTGGGGTGCTTCACTGCTTACGGCATGTAGCAAACAGCCACCATTTCTGTCTTACACCACATAACATTAAGCTTGGAAAGGAATGTTACTGTCTGTATAGTAAATATACTATACTATCCTATATCACACTATAATTTCTGTAACAGATCAAACTAAGCTGGCATTTCTGGACAAGAAGAGAATTTCTAGTTCTCACGTGACAGTACCTGCATCATCACTCAATAAAATTTCCATTGATGTGAACTGTGCAGGGCTCCATTCTTAAATTCTGTGGAACAAGTGTTTGCTAATTCCTGTCAGCTTGCCTATGAGTCCTTCATCCAGGCTAACTTTAACCTCTCTACAGCCAGTCAGCCAGAAAACCATCTGAGTGGATGGCTATTAGGGGACAATAGTCGCCAATTACAGACATTGTGGACTGTCAGTGGCACATTGCATTAATGAGGGGATATTCTGAATGATCAAAATGTATTTCAGATGTATTGACAGTTTGGGTGGTGCATAGCAATACAGCCCTCTCGTGAGGCATATATCAGCAGCAGAGAACAAGCGCTGCACTAGCAGCATGGGAAAATAATAATGCACCAATGTGGTGGTGAAAATGCTCTTTTAAAGGGAATATGCTAGGAGCCCTGATTGGTCAGTGCAGTCACACCTTCAGCTGATTAGTTTTTATCTGCCCACTTGCAATTTCTACCAGTACTGTTAAATTATCAAACTGCATGGATTAAATACAGATTGTTTTTCACTGTCTGACTGAGTTTTCTTCAGATTCTATGGATTCCACAACAACTTCACAACATGATGCAGAGGGTGAGTTCATTTATTTTATTTCATAATTGAAATAAACACAGTCATTTTCATACAGTAGTACTAATAATCCAAAAACTAAATGGAAACAATAACAACACTACATTTAAATTCTTAGAATAATTCTAAAGAATGCAATAATTTTAAGAGATATTTACACCTACAATAAGAAGAGGAAAAAGAGGCAGAAGAAGACTATCAGGCTGCACAAAAAAATGCAGTGAGCCTGGTCAGTTATAAGCAAGATTCCACTTGTTTTATTACATATTAAAAATCTTTTGGGTGAGATTCATAATTAATCCATATTATTATTTCAGCGTTCTTATTCTTAATCTTGCGACTTAAACACACCTTCCACTGAACATTAAATATAAGTTGAACTGGTTTCTTACACAAGAATGCTAACAGGCTTTTGATTTTTGCTTCAGAGAGAATCCCAATACCTGCCCCGCGTAAACCAAGCAGCGTGCAACAGGCTGGATCACTCAGACGGTCATCTTCTGGTGAGTGAGAGGAACTGAATGCAGTTTTTAATCATGTCATTTCAAGACAATTTTTGGTCTTGCACATTCAAAAGGCTTTACTGTGTGTCTGATGGGAGATAAAGACCTTGAGGCTTGAATTCCTGAATTTCATTTCACATCCATCCAATTCCACAATGCTTGTGCTCTGCCCTCCATCTACAATTTTCTCCCTTGGTTCCATAACTTGTTGAGTTAATGCTGAGTAAAAGTTTAAATTAATTTTCAATCCTGCCCCCCAAAAAACCTGGCAGGTTCAACATGACAATAAGTTTATCAACATGCCAGAGATAAGTTCATTAAAATTAGAATCTGTTCCAGTCCTACAAACATACTTGCAAACAGGGAAACACAAAAGCACACATAAATAGCAACATATAGCAACACTCTTCAATTAAATATATCCTAATTCAGTACAATTTTGGACTTCAGACTCTTTTGGTTATTTGGAGTTTACAGAGTTTACAGGTAAAGTCTGGCACTCACTTTTGCTTATGGTTACCATTCTACTTAATGGAGCTGTCATTGGAGAAAATTATGCACATCTATATTAATCTATGGCTAAGATGCTTGGTTCTGTACAGGTTACTCTATTTACATGGGAGGAAGAAGGTTGTTGCAGTGGTCATATTTAACATTTGTTTCCCAGGGTCTAAAGACAGGAGGATCCTGCTGCTGGGAGACAGAGGGTCTGGCAAGAGTACTGCTGGAAACGCTATTTTGCAAAAGAAGGTTTTCCCTGTGCCATCCAATCCTAACCCTCAGACACAGACATATCGGAAGAAAACAAGCAGAGTGAATGGGCGTGATATTACAGTGATGGACACTCCAGGGCTGTCAAACAACAACCTCTCTGATCAAGGCCATGCCCCAGAGGTGGTGAGATGCCTCGTCGAGTGTGCCCCTGGGCCCCACACATTTATTATAGTACTAAACATGGAGATGTATAGACAGGGGAACAAGGAGACGGAGGAGGAATGGAACATCTGGAACATTCAGGAGTGGTTTGGGGAGGAGGCCTGGAAGTATGCGGTGGTCCTACTCACCCATGCCAATAAGCTTGGAGGCAGGTCCATTAAGGACTTTCTTGACAGGAATCATCACCTGAAAGAACTGGTCCTGAAGTGTGGAGGCCGCTGTCACATTTTTAATAGCAAGAGTTGGAGAAAGAGATATCAGATCAAAAAACTGCTGCGGACGATAGACCTCATGGTGGAACAGAACGGAGGGAGCCACTATACCAATGAGATGCTCCAGGCAGTGGCCGTGTCTGTGGAAAACGAGGTGGCCAAAATCACAGAGACAGAAACACATTTACTAAAGAGTGTGGTGAGGAAACAAGCAATAGGAAGGATGACAAATAGCTTGTTAAATATTGTTTTAGGGGCAACAACAGGAGCCATACTGGGGTCGATACTTGGGGTTACACTCAAATTAGCTGCGTTCATTCTGAAAAGGCTTGGGCCTAAACTTATTGGCTACATGCTTGCCCTTGCCCTACCATCATTGGTGGGCGGAGTAGCTGGCGGGCTGGCAGGGGGGTTATTAACAGGCGGAGCATTGACAGGGGGACTTTTAGCAGCCTTTTTTCTCTTTATGAGTATATGTGGTGGTGTAGTAAATGGGGCAGTGGGAGCTAAAGTGGCTATAAAGGCTGCCACCCCGAAGGAGGCAGTGCAGTTAGCAGCCAAAGCTGTCATTGAGAGAGAGAAAAATGCTCTCAAGAAGTCTTGGGAGAAGAACGTGGTACAACGTTTACAAACCCTGGAAAAAGACACATCCCAGCCTGCTTCATCGAATCAATCCAATGAACTGCAGCCCCAAATCCAAAATACCAAGAAAAGTGAAACTTCTTCTAAACTGAAGCGCAACGAAGACAACAGCCTTAGACGAGGTTCTCTAAGCAACCAATTCAGCTCCACGTGGCCTGTATCAGCACAGTTTGACCCAACGCAACCTTTTAACGCAACCACAAAACTCCGTCGAGCCACTCTAGTATGACTACTGCAGCTGGAAACATGACACAACCTTTGACAGCAGCTTCCAAAATTCTTCAGAACATTAACATACACAATGTTTTCAAAAGCAAAAATAAAACATAGGATTTAGACAAGCTGGAAATGTTATCCAGAATTTTTCGCAGTTAAAACTCTTCAAGAACAACAGAATGGGGGGCCCTGGATAGCGCAGCGGTAAAGGCACTCGCTGGAGTGCAGATTTAGGGAGCAGCGATTGGCTATCCAACCCACGGGAGGCGGGAGGGAAACTGGCAGGAGCTCGAATTATCAAGTGGCTTCGCTCTTCTAGTGGGCACATTTCCACTAAATTTTGAGGTTGGGGTTGGACTGTCAAAAATGTTGCCTTTTCTAATCTAAGATTTCTTCCAGGTATCATTTTTCAGAATTGATGAAAACATATTTGGAAACATTTATATTCTAAAACATGTATTTGTTCTTGAGTGAAAAGTAAATTAACCATCTGTGTGCCATTGTACATACTGAATGTAAATACAGGGTGAAAATGCCAAAATAAAACATAGCTTGAACTCTTAAAAGATATTGCTTTTACCAAGAACATTGGCAACTACCACCAGTAAATATATCTATACTAGGTATAAATGTATGACATCTGAGTACTTTGTCATTGAAGCCTCTGCCAATCTCAATTTCCCCTTCCTCCTTATGCCTGGTTAAAATGGGTACCTAACCATACTTCGGTCTCCACTTTATCTGGAGTTTGCATCACTGAAGGCTGCTCCAGGAGGCCAAATGAGGCACTACCTCAAAATTAAGAGCTCATAGAAATTTAGAGTAATAATTCAAATGAATGACAAATATAAACATACCTTCTCCGGTTGTGACTCTACAAGTGCCTTTTATGGCAAGGGCAAAAGAAAGACATTTTCTGTTGCTTGCGAAAAAGATGAATACCTGACTGCCTTTACAAATCTGGGTAGCAGCTTTAACCTGGACCAGTCTACCTTTGCAATACTTTGCAAATACAAATACTTTGTGCCACCTGTATGACCAGTCAGCTGCTGAAAATGTGAATGAGGCACGATACAAGGCGTTCATCAGCCTTGCCAGAACTATCCATTCCCCCCACAAGTGACGCCCTGTACCAACACTGCAAAAGGGCAAACTACCAAGCAGCAATAATGAGATCATCTCTTAAAGCTAAGATGTGTGCCCCATCACCTGCTGGCAATGGATGGCACCTTGAGGATGGGGACTTAACAGTGGCCTGGATGACTAGAAATCCTGCCCCTGAAAGTGTGTTGCAGGTAGTCCACTGCAGTTGCAGGCAAGGCAAATGCGAGACAGGAAGATGTTCCTGTAATCTTGTACAGATTTATGTCGGTGCCAAAATTGTGCAAATGTTTTCAAAGAAACTGAGGAAAGGGCTACATGTGATCATAGCTCTCCTGATAGTGATAGTGATGACTAAGAGACTTGCCGTGTTACCTGGGAAATGTGGGGTGGGGGTGGGGTGTTTCTGATCTATAGACTTGGGACACTTTTTTGTCTTGCTTTGACACAGACTGCTCTAACTGTTCATAAAGATGATGGTTTTGTTGAGGTGTACTTTTGACTTTTATTTAAATCAAATAAACTTTTATTTAGATTAATTTAACATCACAAAATATCTCATCAGTGTACTTGTACAGATTTGTGCATGTATTGCTTCAGAACGGCATCTCTGTGTCATCAAACTTTCACTTTTGTTGCTTCTTCTTAGCTCTGTAGCCCTATTTCTATTCCCTCTGTAATGTTGTCAAATTGTGCATTGTTATCGTTGAATGTCCATTACTTTTGTCAAATCTCGGTCGAGGTAGACCTCTGCCTACGGTTCTATATGTACTGTAGCTGTCAATGGCCTCACAGATGCTGCAAGAATAAAGTTGCAAGCAGAACCATCAGCATATGATTTTCGTTTTTTATTCCCATTCATTACATTACATTACAGGCATTTAGCAGATTATTTTATCCAAAGCGATTTACAATAAGTGCATTTAACGTAGGTAAGCAAGATAACGGCTATTCACCGGAAATCATAAGTACATCTCCCTACTAAACAAGCATCCAAGAGCATAACCAGTGCTGAGGTAAATGCAAGAACAAATCCATCTTATCTGAAGTTACATGACAATCAATGAATCACATAATTACATGTTGCGCAGGCAGTGAGCATTTGGGCAAAGATATCTCACATTCCGGGTCAAAAATATCGCATTTCAATAAAATTTCACCAGAAACAAGATAAAATGTTAAATTAACGTCCTGGATACCCTTTATTTAGTCCTGAACTTGCGATATACCATTTTGAAAGCACTAAACACACTTTCGGCAGGATTTCCTTCATCTTCGCTACTGCTTGTCGACGTGGAGGCAGACATCCTGGAAGCTAGTTCCAAAAAGCGGCCACCTTATTGGTCTAGCGGGATCACGTGACGGTCGCTTCACCACTCGTCAACAAACTATTGATTACGCCCAGGACGTACTAGTACCGAATTTAGACACTGATTATAAAATAACCGTAGGATTCCACGATAACTTTTTTTCTTTTCTCGCTCAACACCAAAATATATTTTTTATGAAGTAAAAAGTATGTAGTCGGGTTTGATGGGAACAAGATTCGCTTTCTAGACACATTTTCGGGGTTCACTTTACGGCCTAATGAGAGCAAAGGGGATTATTTTGCATGTTATAAATTATGTTATTTAAAAGTAAAATGTATGGCAAAAATAACTTTATTGACCAACAGCCTCCAAGGAGCTTGTGGTTTAGAATATCAGATTAGACTCATGTTTTAACTCAGTTTAGCCATTTTAATGAAGCTAGAGCTTTAGCATAACCATTGTTCCCGAAAATGACACCCACATCTTAATGTGGATTGAGCAATAGCATGGTCAAATATACGATTAACTCCTTTTCTTATAGAAGGTTCATACTGAGAAAATCAGTGTGACAGTGAGGTGACTGGTAATTGACAAATTACAACAGACATGCAATGTATGAATTTACAAACATTTCCATCAGTCATTCGGTTTACATTTAGAAACATTAAATTACTGCTTTATTGTACAAAGCTACACAGATCCTGACCTTGCACTTCTGAAACGATGTATATTAAAGCAAACATTAAAGCAGCTTTTCCTCCTGTTTAGAAAATGTTAGCTATCATATTGTTAGCAAAAATACATCCTTTTTATTTTATTTTTATAAGCCTTGTTAGTGAGCTAGTTAATAACAGTGGACCATGACCTGAAGTGGTACAATGTACATCAAGTCAATTCAATGAGCCAAATTGCAGTTTCCTACTAGCTTGCAAACATTGTTATATGCAGCACTAACTAGAAAATGGTTTACAGTCCACCAACCTCCACTGGTTTCTATAACTCAAATCCCTTAAGGTACCTACTTTGCATGTAAACACTAGCAAAGACAATACACATTTAACTACTGGAGGAATGCAATAAATTGACCAAGACTTCTTAGTAAGAGAACACTTAAACAAGCATTTCCTTTATTGAAACATAACAGGTCATTCAAAACAGTAGACCAGCCATGAGCCTGCAATCTTTGCCACTTAGAACTTTTGAAACTGTTTCTTTGCGCCGGCTGCCTTGGTGACCTTGAGAACGTTGAATCTCACAGTCTTACTGAGGGGTCTGCACTCTCCCACAATCACAATATCTCCAACCTGTACATCCCTGCAGAGAGAAGAGGATCAGCCTGTGTCCAGCTGCCACCATTTTCCATCAAGAGGATACACCACAATGGATCCATTAAAGTTGGACAGCAAATTCAAATGAGTAACCATTAAGAGATCCTATCCTAATTTCCTTTAGCACTGACAATTATACAATTTCCAGGATTTAATTAAAGTTAAACCTAAACCTTTGATTCTATGCAAAGTGTAAGATGGAACTTGTTTGTGCCTAGAGGGAGGAAACCGTAGAACTGAGCTGCATCAGTGTTGCCATAAGGCAGTGTCGTCAGAGCCAATGGCTTGGAAGACCATCGTGAGAAAAACATCATCTGCAGTTCAGACTTCATGGCTCATCTCCTGGCAGCAAAAGGCAGCTGCACAGGACAACTCTCAAAGTTAAGCGCAAAAACATGCAAGTGAAATCAATGCCACAATAGTTGGGGACAGCTTTTCCAAACACCTGCGATCCTCAAAGGAACAAAGGGTAGCAGTGGGCCAAAGATGACTGGTACCTGAAAGCAGGTGAGAGGTGAACAGACATGTTCTTGTGTCTCTTCTCAAAACGGTTGTACTTGCGGATGTAGTGCAGGTAGTCCCGTCTGATCACAATGGTCCTCTGCATCTTCATCTTGGTCACCACACCTGAGTGAACACAAGGGTTGACATCAATCAAAAAGTCATTCAAAAAGTCATTGCTGCAATCAAAATCTTGTCTAGAAGGGTCTGTGCTTAGGCAGATGGTGTGCAGTGAATTTTACACGTTTGACTCAGTGACTAAGAGCAAGTCCTATTCAGAGTGAGCCTGCAACCAACAGAGGGGGCAATGAGGATGAGCTGTGTGCAGTGTTGCCATAAGGTAGTGTTGTCACAGCTAAAGGCTTGGAAAACAATCAGGAGATAATCACTTGCAATACACAAACACAAGGAAGGATTTCCCATTACTGTCAGCAGGGGTCTCTGTGACCTGTCAGAGCTTGGGGAGAGAACAGCAGACAGAGGAAAGAGTGCCATGATAGTCAGAGGACCATGGTAACATTTCAACTCCACTGCCTAGAGTGGTCACGATCGAGAGACTAACCGGAGAGAATCCGGCCACGGATGGACACATTGCCAGTGAAAGGGCATTTCTTGTCGATGTAGGTACCATCAATAGCCTGAGGAAAAACCAACAAATTAGAAAAGGGTGCCATTCACACACTGCTCAAGCCTGAAATAAAATCAACTCCATTGTCCTTATAGTCACTAGCTACCATCTCCTAGGGTTAACTTCAGTGACTAACCACCCACCATGTGTCAAAGCTTAAATGTATTACTTAAATGCACAACCTTCATGGACACTAGAATAAAGCTCAATTACCATCAACATATTGGTGCTTTCTTATTCAAGACATAAGCTTAGGTACCTCTAGATAAATTGGCAGCAAACTATTGTGAACATTTGTGGCCTTCTCAACCAATCTATGAAAACGTTTAATAGCCTGACACCTGTACAACCTTTAATCTGAGCTGCATCAGTTTTGCCATAAGGCAGTGTCATCATAGCCACAGAGGCTTAGAAGACCATCGTGAGATAAACATCACTTGCAGATCACTCGTTCTTTTCAGCACATGACAAACTCACTCAGTTTGAACACTACTTGACTAGCCATGTTTCCATTTGACTTGGTTAGCAGCAATGGAATCTTACTAGACATACTTAGATGACTCATCTTCAGGAAGGCCAAATCACAAAATACTCCAGGATTGTAGATGACATAATCCTGCAGACACCATCAAATCCAAAATGCAAAATATCAGATCCAAAAGGTGCATTACCTTGATTTACTGTCACCGAGCATACTCTTTCTGAATACCAAAATCAAATAAACATCTTTAGTGTGTACTGTCATGCTCTGGTAGGCCCAGGGTAAATATTATAACTTCTGAGGTGTCTCTTAAAACCAGGCCAATGGATACAGTATATGCCAAATGTGAAACATACCTCCTTTCATGTCGATATGAACAAGAGACAATCATTTTGAACAAATGCATCAGCGTATTGCTCTAAATAAATTGCTCACCTCTCTGGGCGTCTTGAAGCCCAGACCTACACTTTTGTGGTAGCGGGGAAGCTTTTCTTTTCCACCGCCCTCACCCAGAAGAACACGTTTCTTGTTCTGGAAGATGGTGGGCTGCTTCTGATATGCCCTCTCGGTCTGTAAACAGAAAACTGATGTTTTGTTATAGAGCGCTGCATTCATACAGAAAAGGGCTGGACCTCCGTATCGACACTACGTACAGATCCTGGTGAATATGAACGATGTGGCTAGCTTACGAACGAAATGGCGAACTGCATCAGCTTTGCCATAAGGCGTTGTCGTCAAAGTCGAGACTTGGAAGACCATCGTGATAAACATCATTTGCAGCATATAGTCAAGTCAGCTAGCTACCACATGCATGCCGAAACTATTTAATAATTCACTTGCAGTTCTTATAAATGCTTGTCGCTAGCTAGCCAACTGGACTTAACGCCAGGAACTGATCGAGTTTTAAGTGAACGTTAAACCATGGCTAGCTAGCGCTTCACATCATACAAGCTAGTAGGTACACCGTTCAGTAGATTTTCTTTAGAGTACCACTTTTCGTAGATTAACATTTGAGTATATTAGCATTTTAATTTAAGTTTTGAGTAACGGCGTACCTAGTTAACGTTAACCGGTTATTTCAATGTTGGCTAACTTAGCTAGCTGGCTTCACATCCGCTCCACATTTTTCACTGAGACACGCTGCTCAGCCGTACTGAACTCGCAAGCGTCCAAAGTACCAATTTAATACACATTTAACAGCTGAAAATTCTATATACTGGTCAGTTATATTTCGTTGTTCATTAATTTAGATCAGAACTCGTTAGCAAACAATATTTAAAGTGAATTTAATCAAAATAATACTACCACGCCGAAACACTGAAAGTACCTGTGCGTCCGCCATCTTTGCCTGCCGAGGTCTAAAGAGACCCTTACATGCTCGCGCAGGGCCTAAGACACCATGGACAGGAAGTGACGTAAGGATGAGGACAGGGCTTCTGGGTAAGGGACGCAAAGATGGTGGACATAAGAGAAGCTAAAATGTTTTATTGCCAGGACTGGATCTTCAAAAGTGTACGATCTCCACAGTGCACCATAGATATAAATACGTATTTATATCTATGCTCTACATAATGTAGCATTTTTCGCAGAGCATAGGCCGAATTCCATGTAAATTGCGGTTCCCTCCACCATTAGAGGAAACGTCATTTTAAACATAATTTCAACCTCAAAGATACATCAACATAGACTGACAATATCATAACTTAATACCAAAAAAGACCAGAAGATTATACAAAAAACTGCAAAAGAAACAAAAGAAAAATATATACGTCATCACAGAAAATCATACAATATTTTAGGCCACTTTACAGACTTTACTATTTATACTCTGAAATGAGGTGATATAATTGTATAAATCTACAAGAAAAACTAATTAGGTGTTTGTCTTGGAAATGTAATATTATGAATAGAACATTTTGCTAACAAAATAAACAAATGAACCAAATATGAGGTGTCAGCATGGGAATCAGTATAATAAAAAAGTATTTCACTGGAACCAATCACTAATAGTTTACTGAACCTTTTACCAATGTCACATTTAAAATCAGACCAGTGTTCAATTGATTCTGATTCAATATTAGAAAGCTGCATTTGTCCTCCAATAAATATAAATATATTTAAAAATCACACTGTTACAAGGATAGCATTGAATGATCTTAAAAGTAATTTATCTTACACGGTTTGTAAGAATTTATATTTGTCCAGGCAATGCGGCAATTAATATGATAGTTATAGGCCCACCGCAAGGGTGCGGCTGGAGTAACCCTTCTTTTCAGATATCGAATTTGAAACAAAATAGCATTAGGAATGGCATAAATCACAATGGTATATTCTCTGGGTGTGGCTGGCACAAGTATACTTAATATACTTATATAAGATAAATATATATAATTGATATTATATACAGTATCTTAATATTATATATATGTATATATAATATTAATATACAGTATTACAGTATACAGAGGCTGGCCGGTCACTGCCACAGACACCACGAGCTACCAGCCAGCAAACTGCTACTGTGGGAACCATCACAAGCACGCGGACATCGATCACAAGGGCGTCCCACACAAACAAACATGGACATGCTGAAGATAGATGTCGGAGTGGAAACTACTGGAGAGCTCGCAGGATGCATGGAGAATCGGATTGGCTGGAGACGTCGGTGGAAGGCCCGTCTGAGGACGACTCAGTAGTAGTATATTAATATTATATATATATATATTAATTAATCCATTAACTAACCCGCTTATTCCTGGTCAGGGTCCGGGGGAGGCTGGAGCCTATCCCAGCATGCATTGGGCAAGAGGCAGGAATACATCCTGGACAGGTCGCCATTTAAACACAGGACCCATACACCATTCACTTGCACACTCATACCTACGGGCAATTTAGACTCTCCAATTAGCCTAACGTACATGCCTTTGGACTGTGGGAGGAAACCGGAGTCCGGAGTACCTGGAGGAAACCCACCATGCTGCCTATATTGTGATGTATGTGATAAGGACCCAGACGCAGATCAGGATAAGGCAAAATAATTGTTTAATGGGAAGCAGGGGTCAAAACCAGGAGTCAGGGTAGCGAAGGTACAAAATCACAAGGCAGAGAGTAGTCACAAAAAACAATCCAAAAAGTCTAAACCGGGAGGCAGAAGGGCAAAGAAACAAAATCGACAGGCAGGCTCGGAGTGGTAACAGAAGGGGTGTCTCAGGAAAAACGACAGACTCTGGCTTACGAAGAATTGGCTCAGGGAATGAAGATCAACGTTCTGACGGGGAAGGAACATAAACACGGAACTGATATACAAACAGGAAAGGGCAACACAATAGGAATCAGGTGTGACTGGGAGGAGAGAGAGGTAGGAACACAGGTGTAAACAATGGGAATTGTTAATCCAATAACGAGGGGAAACGCAAGACACGGACTGGGAATAATACAAACACATAGACAATAAACGACCTGGGAGATCAGGCAGACATGTGCATAGTTAGAAGGGGAGGAACGCAAAGAGAGAATCTGCGTGCGACTGAAGTGAAAAGTGAAAAGCTAACAGGGATAGGATAACGAGAGAGAATGACAGCGATAGTAAGAGGCGTGAGATAATTAGTGATTAGTAGTGTTAGTAACTAAATCTAAATCCCTAATGTTAATAGATTAGTTGGTTAGTAGTACTATATACATCTAACTAATATATACAGTGTAATATGGCAAGTAAGAAGGAAGAAAACTAGATAATAAGCTAAGACGGAAAAACCCGAAATATAGAACTTCCCGAAGTGCATGACAAGACAATGAGTGGATCTCAAATAACAGGAACGATGACAGACGAGGACCAGAACGTGACAGAATAATTAATAATGAATAAATAACGAAAAATAAACAAAGTACAAGAAACAACAGAACAGACACTCAGAAACATAACATATATATATATATATTGGAATATATTTTTAAATTACGCTGTTACAAGGATAGCATTGAATGATCTTAAAAGTAATTTATCTTACCCAGTCCATATATATAAACATCAAACAAAAAGTTTGGAAATGTGTGTTTGGTAGATAATTTCTCTGTTGTAACAATGCTTCTTGGCAATAAATTGTATACCGTTGGAAAGCCTGTTTATTTCCCTTTTAAATGGTGCCCCATTTGTAAGGAACATGTATTTGTGGGATGAGCAGCACAGCTGAGAATGTGGGTTGCGCCCATGAAAAATTTGCCAAATCTTCTCTGCCAATGCTAAACAGCTTATTCTGCTGTTGCTATTGACTCTTGTTTTGAGCTTCCGGTACCCCCAGGTGCTGACAATCAGGTATCTGATTGGCACCTGATTGGCAGCACCTGTGAGCATGGGCCCTGCTACAGTGGTCAATTGGTGTCTGCTCCAAGAATCGGCATGCCAACTTCAAGCTGGTGTTCCGCAAAAGCAAGTTGCGGCATTATTTGGAGTGAGCCCTAGTACCATCTCCAAACTGAAGGCCAAGTTCCATGAAACGGGGATGTCAGAGACAGACCAAAGTGGGCGTCCCAAGAAGAGCGACACCCCAAGAAGACCGGTTCCTCACCCTTTCAGCACTTAGGAACCGTAGGCTGTCTTCTACAGATTTGCAGTCAAGGTTTGCAGGACGATATGGCACACGCTCTCGGCCCAGACAATCGGAACAGACTGCACGCAGCCAATCTCTGGGCTCATAGGGCTGCCAGGAGGCCTGCCATGACTGCCCTTCACCATCAGGCCCATTTGCGCTGGTGTCGGCAACACCTGCACTGGAACCTTAACATGTGGAGGAATGTTATGTTCAGCGATGAGTCCAGATTCTGCCTACGGAAGTTGGATCTTAGGGTTAAAGTGTGGAGAAGACGGGGAGAACGCTATGCTGATTGCTGCACCAATAGAGTAACACCTTTTGGTGGAGGCAGTGTGATGGTGTGGGGCGTCATCTCCATCACTGGAAAACGAGGCTTGTCATCATTGGAGGCAATCTCAATGCAGAGAGATATCGAGATGAGATTCTGCAACCAGTGGCAATCCCATATCTCCACAGTCTGGGACCGAACTCCATCCTCCATGATGACAACGCTCGCCCCTACAGAGTGGGGTTTATCAGAGACTACCTCCAGAATTTGGGAGTAGAGAGAATGGAATGGCCTGCCAACAGTCCTGACCTCAACCCAATTGAACACTTGTGGGATCAGCTTGGGCGTGCTGTTCGTGCTAGAGTGACCAACACAACCACGTTGGCTGACTTGCGACAAATCCTGGTTGAAGAGTGGAATGCCATCCCACAGCAGTGTGTGACCACGCTGGTGACCAGCATGAGGAGGTGCCAGGCTGTTGTGGCTGGAGGTGCCAGGCTGTTGTGGCAATGAACATTGAACACTGAACACTGTCACTCTCTACTGCTGTACCTACCCTACATTCTTTGTACATTCTTTGTACATCTCACTGCTGCCCCGACTGCTACTGATTTTCATATCTCACACTTGTTTTTCTTTTGTTTTCTTAGTACTTCAGTACACTGGTGTGCTGTCTATCTGGTGGATTTGCACTACTTCCAGTATTTTTTTATTTTTTATTTTTATTTCTTAAATTATTGTATTTAACATCTGGTATTCGATATACTATGATGTCCTGTATGTCTGTATAGCTGCTAGGTTTTTTACTCTGGTTTTTAAATATATCTATTATCCAGTATGTTGTTATGTCCTGTATGTCTTGTGTGTTCTTTCACTCCTGTACCATTGTTGCTGTGACAAACCAAATTTCCCCCCCCCCCCGGGATTAATAAAGGCTATTCTGTTCTATTCTATTCTATTCTATGGTTCTTCCACACGCTACCGAGGCTCCTGACTGTTTGTTAAATGAATAAATTGTAAAATTGCCAATATGTCTTGTTTCTTCCTTGTTACTGATAGACTTCAATCATCCAATCCACCAAACAACACCAAACAAGAGTCAACAGCAACAGCAGAATAAGCTGTTTGGCATTGGCAGAGAAAATTTGGCAAATCTTTCATGGGCGCAACCCACATACTCAGCTGTGCTGCTCATCCCACAAATGCATGTTCCTTACAAATGGGGCACCATTTAAAAGGGAAATAAACAGGCTTCCCAATGGTATACAATTTATTGCCAAGAAGCATTGTTACAACAGAGAAATAATCTACCAAACACAAATTTCCAAACTTTTTGTTCGATGTTTTTATATATATATATATATATATATATATATATCAGTGGTGGGCCGTCAGGGCCTGCAAGGCCTTCTCTGCTGGCCTAAAAAATATCTGAATCACAGACTGATGTTAATTATATTTTTCCATGAATACTTATTAAATCATTCCAAATGGTCTGTCCGCTTCCTTTCATAGCTTTTCCCCTGGTTGCGCTGCTTCCAGACGTGTATTTTCATATTAAAGCATTTAACCAATCACATTTCAGCCATCATTTGTTGCCAGGGTCAAAGAAATCTGCCTGGAGGCCTTCACAATCAGTTCTGCAGGCCCTGTAGCATAAAATAAGTGTTGATCAAACTGTTGCTTCAACCAATCAGATTTTGAGTTGGGGACACGAAGGCCTTCTAGAAGGCCTAGGTAACGTCAGCGTATTCACACCCTTTGATTGAATAGTCAGAGAGTGTCTGACTATGATGTAATGTGATTGGTTAAATGCTTTAATTAAGCTAATATATAGGATATATTTCCAGCCTCTTCCAACAGGACTTGGTGTCTTTGGATCTGCCTCCAGACACCTTCTCCATATTGCAGCTAGGTAATTTGTTCTTTGAGCATGTTTCCTTAAGCAGTCCAAGTAGGGTGGCAACTGGTGGCTTTCAATTTCACCTTTCTTAGCTTAAAAATATATGTTACCTCAGATCATTGACTTTGCCAGCTGAAGCTTTTGGAGTATAAAGTAGGTGTGGGAATTTCTCCAATTTGTCCATGAGACCAGGTGAAAGATTCTATTCTATGCCTATTAGGCATTCAAGTCAGTTATAATCTTAGACTAGCTTCATGCACAATTTCCTACCTCATGAATTACCAGTGGCTGCTTATGACACTAGTCTATGCTAGATATGAGCAATGGTACAGATGTTGGACTTGCAAAAGATAAATAAATGAATACAACTATTTGTATTGCCTTTAAAATAGCTATCTGGCTTCAGATGGGTCAACAATATAATTAAATCTGCTCAAGCAAAATAAACAGATAAAATAGTAAATTATCCGTTTTGCCGGTGGTTGCAGTTAGGCAATAATTGTGTTATGTTCTGCATGTCTGTTTGGTTTGTTTTTGTACTTTGTTTATTCATTCATAATTCTGTCACGTTCTGTTCCCCGTCTGTCATCGTTCCTGTTTATTCGAGATCCACTCCTTGTCTTTTGTCATGCACTGCGGGAAATTCTATGTTTCGGTTTTTTCCATCCATCCATCCATCCATCTTCTACCGCTTATCCATCGAATTGGCGGGGGCAGCGTCTAAGCAGGAGACCAGACTTCCCTCTCCCGGCCACTTCGTCCCAGCTCTTCCGGGAATCCCGAGCGTTCCCAGGCCAGCCGAGACATAGTCTCTCAGCGTGTCCTGGGTCTTCCCGAGGCCTCCTCCCGGTGGGACGTGCCGAACACCTCACCAGGGAGGCGTCCAGGAGGCATCTAACCAGGTGCCCGAGCCACCTCATCTGGCTCCTCTTGACGCAGAGGAGCAGCGGCTCTACTCTGAGCCCCTCCCGGATGACCGAGCTCCTCACCCTATCTCTAAGGGAGAGCCCAGACACCCTGCGGAGGAAACTCATTTCGGCCGCTTGTATTCGCGATCTCGTTCTTTCGGTCACTACCACAACTCGTGACCATAGGTGAGGGTAGGAACATAGATCGACCCGCAAATCGAGCTTTGCCTTTAGGCTCAGCTCGCTCTTCACCACGACAGACCCGATGCAGCGTCTGCATCACTGCAGACGCGCACCAATCCGCCTGTCGATCTCCCGCTCCATCCTTCCCTCACTCGTGAACAAGACCCCGAGGTATTTGAACTCCTCCACTTGGGGCAGGATCTCCTCCCGACCGGAGAGTGCACTCCACCCTTTTCCGGCTGAGAACCATGGTCTCGGATTTGGAGGTGCTGATTCTCATACCAGCCGCTTCACACTCGGCTGCGAACCGCTCCAGCGAGCTGGAGGTCACGGCCCGATGAAGCCAACAGGACCACATCATCTGCAAAGAGCAGTGACCCAATCCTCAGGCCACCGAACCGGACCCCCTCAACGCCCCGGCTGCCAGATATTCTGTCCATAAAGGTTATGAACAGAACCGGTGACAAGGCAGCCCTGGCGGAGTCCAACCCTCACCGGGGAACAAGTCCGACTTACTGCCAGTAATGCGGACCAAGCTCTGGCACCCGGTCGTACAGGGACCGAATGGCCCGTATCAAGGGTCCGGTCACCCCATACTCCCGAGCACCCCCACAGGACTCCCCGAGGGACACGGTCGAAAGCCTTCTCCAAGTCCACAAAACATGTGTAGACTGGTTGGGCAAACTCTCCCATGCACCCTCCAGGACCTTGGAGGGTATAGAGCTGGTCCACAGTTCCGCGACCAGGACGAAAAACCACATTGCTCCTCCTGAATCCAAGGTTCAACCATCCGACGGACCCTCCTCTCCAGAACCCCTGAATAGACCTTACCAGGGAGGCTGAGGAGTGTGATCCCCCTGTAGTTGGAACACACCCTCCGGTCCCCCTTCTTGAAGAAGGGGACCACCACCCCGGTCTGCCAGTCCAGAGGCACTGCCCCCGATGTCCACGCGATGCTGCAGAGTCGTGTCAACCAAGACAGCCCCACAACATCCAGAGCCTTGAGGGACTCCCAGGCGGATCTCATCCACCCCTGAGGCCCTGCCACCACGGAGCTTTTTAACCACCGCGGCGACCTCAGCCCCAGAGATAGGAGAGCCCACCCCCGAGTCCCCAGACCCTGCTTCCTCACTGGAAGGCGTGTCGGTGGGATTGAGGAGGTCTTCGAAGTATTCCCTCCACTGACCCACAACGTCCCAAGTCGAGGTCAGCAGCACCCCATCTCCACTGTACACAGTGTTGACAGTGCACTGCTTCCCCCTCCTGAGACGCCGGATGGTGGTCCAGAACCTCCTCGGCCGTTCGAAGTCGTTTTCCATGGCCTCACCGAGCTCCTCCCATGCCCAAGTTTTTGCCTCAGCAACCGCCGAAAGCCGCGCTCCGCTTGGCCCGCCGATACCTATCTGCTGCTTCCGGAGTCCCACAGGCCAAAAAGGTCCGATAGGACTCCTTCTTCAGCTTGACGGCATCCTTCACCGCCGGTTTTTTCCATCTTAGCTTATTATCTCGTTTTACTTCCTTCTTACTTTCTATTACACTTTGTATATATTTAGTTAGATATTAACTAACTTAACTACTAACATTAGGGATTTAGATTAAGTTACTAACACCACTAATCACTAATTATCTCACGCTTCTAACTATCGCTATCATTCTCTCTCTCGTTGTCCTATCCCTGTACGTTTCTCACGTTTCACTTAATTTGCACGCAGATTTCTATATGCGTTCCTCACCTTCTAACTATGCACGTGTCTGCCTGCTCTTCCAGGTCGTTTATTGTCTATGTGTTTGTGTTATTCCCAGTCCGTGTCTTTCGTTTCCCCTCGTTATGGTATTAACGAATCCCATTGTTTTCACCTGTGTTCCTACCCCTCTCTCCTCCGAGTCACACCTGATTCCTATTGTGTTTCCCTGCCCTGCTTGTATTTAAGTTCCGTGTTTATGTTCATTCCCCGTCAGAACGTTGATCTTCATTCCCTGTGCCGATTGTTGTAAGCCAGAGTCTGTAGCATTTTCCCGAGACACCCCTTCTGTTTTTCACTTCGCATTTGCCTGCCGATTCTGTTTGTTTGCCTTCTCTGATTTACTGGTTTTGACTTTTGGATTGTTTGTTGACTATTCTTTGGATTTTGATTTTGTACCTTCGCAACTCTGACTTCTGGTTTTGACCCCTGCCTGAATTAAACGTCCCTTTTTGCCTGATCCTGGTCTGCGTCTGGGTCCTTATCCCGTACCTCACAAATTGACTGCCTGAAACGTCTACGTAAGATGATGAGCTGTCTTGCTCTTTCCATGACGATTAACTGGATTGCTGCGATTACGACCATGGTTTCCATGGCAATCTCCTGCCGCTACTGACGTTTCCATCAAGTGAACAAGTTAATAATAATGCATTTTATTTGATTGGCGCCTTTCTTGACACCCAAGGTCACCTTACATAAAAGTCAATAAAAGCAACACAGAAATTATAATCAGGGTAAAAAAAATAATAATAATAAAAAATACATGCAAATAAATGAAGCACAAGGATCACATCAATATCAACACATGAATGACATGAAACATTGTACAGTGGGAGACAGTTAACAGCGGGAAACGGGAGAAGTGTCAGTGGTAGGCCATGGTGAATAGGTGGGCTTTGAGCAGTGTTTTGCAAGGCAGTGTAGGGCTTTATATGTGAGCAGAAGAATCTTGAAATCTATGCGGTTTTGGACTGGTAACCAGTGTAGCTGAATGAGAGTGGGAGTGATGTGGTCATTGGATTTGGTGCATGTGAGGATTCGTGCAGCTGAGTTTTGGATAATTTGCAGTTTATTGATGAGTTTGGAGGGTAGTCCTGAGACTATTCCGTTACAGTAGTCCAAACAGGAGGTGACGAATACATGGATCAGGGTTTCAGCACTGGAGTGGGAGAGTGATGGGCGGAGTCTGGAGATGTTACGTTGCAAGGCCGTTCTATTTGTACACACATTGATCATCCCTCCAAATTCACTCGCACTTCAAACAAGTGTTGCTCCGAACTGTCAATCGTATGATATAGCCTATTACAAAACGTCAATTTGGAGTCTGCCTCTTGGGAGTGAAGACAGGGAGTGGAGGGGACCATAATTTAAACTGAATTTGGCCAATGGTAACCACAATGCAGTTAGATATATAGGCCTAACTAATTGGAAAGATAGGATGTGCTCTCTGTAGAGATTTTATTACTCTGCCCTCAGAATAACTTTGGCTTCTGATATTGCGATTCTGCGCGTTTTGATATTGTCGTATGGTAGAGGCTAGATGCTGCTCTTACAGAGGACCGAGATGCGAGGTACACTTGATGTCAAATACGCGAAATTGAACACCGTAACTTACGGTTAGGGTTAGGGTTAGGGTTAGGTTTAGGGTTACGGTTAGGGTTAGGTAACGCGCACTGTAAAATCGAATCAAACCAACAGGCCAATCACATCTTGAATCACATCTCATCCTCTGGAACATAGATATATGTAGATGATCGCTATACGTAGATGCCTCATTCACCCTGTTCAGATGGGCTGCACGGCCGCCATATTGGCGCGAGCAAGATCCGCGTCGCTTAAAGCTGATGTTGAATGACCGACAAATATCGCCGTGATGATAACAAAACATATAAGGTTAGCTAGTTGTCAAATCACTGCATGACCAAGTGACTGAAAGTGATATTTAATTGATAGTCATTTATTTTTATAGCCATGTTTGCAAAGGCTAATTCCTCTAGCATTCCGTTTTGCAGCCAGGTTCTGCAGAAAATCGTTGAGGAAACTGAACAATTGTGACATTTGGAAATCAAGTAACCTGCATGTTATGCAGACATTTCTCACGTTTATAACAAGCCAAATTTCAAAATTGGTTGAGAATTAAGCGAGTGACAGTTTATCGGGGGAAGTCTGCATCTCTCAATGCACATGTGTTTGTTTAAACGCGGATCTTGCCCGCGCCAATATGGCGGCAGTGCAGACGTATCGCTGCAACATACAACAGCAGCCAATGCGGCATCTATGTATTTATATCTATGCTCTGGAAGAGGAGCATCGAGCCTCTACCATTGCCGTATGACGTTTGTCACATGACCATAGGCGGAAGTGCAGAGTCCGAAAAATTTATAATAAGATGGCTGCGTTGTCAGGAGGAGGTGATTCGGGTAAGTGACATATAGATACTGTACGTATACGCTTGAAGTAATTGATACCGAACCAGAATACTAAAGCGAAAAAGCAAGGCACCGTACTTCAGCCAAATTGTTTTGTAGATAACTTGTATAACTAGCTTTGATATTATGTATTGCTTGCTAGCTAGCTATTAGTGCAGTGGCTGGATATGAAATATAACATGCCCATGCATATTTAGCTAGCTGGCTAGACGGATAGAAGGCAAGCTAGCTAGTATGTGAGGAAATTGCTGTGTCAGTTTTATTGTGGCGCTATTTTGTGGGCGAACTGTTTACTGTCTAGCTAACCAACTCATAGAAGCCCAGCAGAATTCCGTCAACTTTGGTTAGCTAGCTAGGTTTTCTTATTTCTGCGGATTGTTTCTGTTTGGATGAGCCAATGACATTATTTTTCGAAAATGGCTAGAAGCAGGCCGAGGAAATCCTTGGCTAACGTTAGTAGCTTATGGCACTTTTCCACCGCACAGTATGGTACGGTACTGCATGGTAACCATCCGATTCCGTAACTCTCCCCTTCCCGGATCGAGTCCCTGTGTCGTTTTTCCATCGCACAACAGAACCGTGAAGATAGGAGGAGTTAACTGAAGTGACAAAAAAAATGCAACCGCTGTGGTGACATTAGTAACATTGACATTGTAAACATTCCAGCTCAAATTCACAAAAGCAGACCACTGCTTTCCCCATAACATTAGCTACAATGTTTTTACCTCTACCTAGGCATTTGGGAGTCAAGTTGGGGGCAGCCAGTGCAGGAGGTACAATACAGTGCTTTCACACTTGTATTAGGCTATATATATATATATATATATGTACATACTGTGGTGTACCTTGGGGTGGGGCGACACTCAGAGGCTTTTGCAGAGGGCGTAGGCAAGTTGAATAACCCAGAGGAGGCAGTAATACACACAAAACTATACTTTTATTGAACTAATTTGACACAAAAACACACACTGTCCATAATCCGTTATTCATTGTCCCAGTCCATAATCCAAATCCAATGCAGTTCCTCAATCAGTCCAAAAATCAGTACACAAAACGCAATCCAAAACAACCCTTCCAAACACTCTCCCAAAACGCTTTACAAAAACACTCCCAAAATGCTACAAAAAAATATATCCAGCACGAGCTACGAGCTAAAAACAGTTCAATGCTAGTGCCTATTTATGGAGGCGCAAGATTCTTCAAACACTGTCATTTGACACTGTCCAGTTAAGATCATTTTGTTTCAAAGGCCTGGGTTTAGCTCGAGCATTGGAATGCATCGAAGCGATTCCTGTATCTTTCTAAATATCAATTTATGCGACGAATGAAAATGTTATACTATGAAAATGTATATTCTAATTGTGTTAATGAAAATGACAATACTATACTTTGTCTTTTCAAAGAAAATGTGTTTATTTCAGTTTTCGTAGCACATCCCTAACTCATAGAATCACGCAAACCTGACAATAATGCCAAAATGTATATAATACTCTTCGAATAATACCAATAATTGAAATGAAGCTGAAAAAAAAAAACATGGCGGTTGTGTCTGAGCTGGTCTGAGATTTAGCGTGACGATTCTGTGATGATTGCGCTTGACCAATCAATGGTCTGCAGTATTGCTAGCTCCACCCTTAGGCCCCTGTTCGGCTTGTTAGTACCTAAACAGCACAGTAGCTAAATTCAGCACAGGTACTTCGGCTCAGTACGGTTCACTTGGCAGTGGAAAAAGGGACAAAACATGGGATCACAGATTGGTTACCGTGCCTTACCGTACTGTACTGTACTGTACGATGGAAAAGCTCCATTAGAGTTAAAACAGAAGAAAATGGTAAAACTAATAGAAGCCAAACTCATGCAGCTGTTGGAAGTCGGGTATTAGGATATCTGATAGCTATTAGTTACCAGCCCCATTTCGTTCCTTAATTCCATTATTCTAAGTCTCTCAGTACCTCTATTAAATGGAGTACTTTGTTGTGTTAATCTGACCATTTATATGGTCCTATGTGCCACCCAATGCAGCACACAGAGGGTTTGGAGGCCTTTCAATGGTGTAACTTTCATCACTGTTTGGAATCATGATTTTTAACAGACAAAAATATTGCACTCATCTATTTCTGGCTAGGTGGCTCAGTCACGGAGTATAAGCAGTCATGCTGTAGCTCTAAACAATGCGGTCATTTTACCGATTTAGTGGAAACTTTCCCCAACTTTGATGGTATCTCCATAGTCCATAATTAGTCCATGTAAACAGCGCAATCCAAACATTTCCAAGTGGTCCACAAAGTTTTAAACCAAACTTTTCCAACTGTACATACCAGAATTGCTGTACTCTTCTACGGTTGTGTGCTTTACAAAAAGAAGACAAGCCACAGGGTGCAGTTCCCCAAAAGAAGCATTGAAATCAATGTGTGACAGACTAGGAGGTGAGAGAGCCACTGGCTTTGGTCATCTAGCACAGTGTTTCCCAAACTTTTTTTCTGGTGACCCACTTTTTTAAAAATTGCAAACCATCGCGCCCCTATTCACAATAAGGCTTATATGATTATCTATAAATCGTATGATGGGCAAATTTGTGCATGAATTAATAACTTTCCTGACCATTTTTATTATCTTGGATAGGTAAACCGGCCATTTCGAAGATTATATATAGGCCCATATATATATATATATAATATATAAAAACAGTATGCCTGCCTAAACGTTTTATAAATAACAACTTTGTTTTATGCAGGTGTTATTGAAAACACACATATGGGCCTAAATACTTTATAAATGAGATAAAGTAAATGCATTAGGCAGAGTTAACAGGGTATCTTATTGTTTTTATTTCCATCAGTAAAACAGAATTTAGGCCTATGATAGCCTTTCATAGTATATAGATTCAACCAAGGCCTATAAATTAGGCCTATCAGAACAATAGGCCTACAAACATTCAATAGGCCTTGCCTACTATCAAATGTTAGTAGGTGTTGAAGTTTTTTTAACAATTTTTTTAGTTTTAAATGCAGCATAGCCTATTATCAGAACAAGCAGCCTAGGCCTATGTGTTTAAGTGCAGCTATCAAACGTATAGTAAGTAGATCAATCAATTCGAACAGTCAACAATAGGCCTAAATTTGTTAAACACACCAGATCTATTCCATGGCATATCTAGGCCCCCTAATTAGTCACATTATCCTGGCTAATGTGATAGGTGCGCTTGCTTGCTTTTTAGTATAGTGTTCCAGTCCGGTGTACAGGAGGAGAGAGCAACGCGCATATCGGGTGCAGCATTCAGTCTATTTCTATGTTTTGTCTTCATTTTTGTCAGAACAGAAAAACCAAACTCGCAATTGTATGTCGTTGTGAAGGGGATAAGTAGCAAAATGCTTGCCTTAGGACAGGATATTCAGCTTTGATGCTTATCCAGAATGAAGATAATGGTATGCATTCATGTCTTCTTTTCAGCGTGCGTTCGCTGCTCAGCTGTAACAGCTCTGTTTCTTCAGCAGGAGTTAGTCCCAGATCCAGAAATGACTGGGTTTTCAAATTTCAAATTTCAAAGGGATTTTGAATCCACCTTTTTTCACTCAAAATGTCATATCTCTCCATTGGGTAATAGCGATCAAAGTTATCTATGAGTGCAACTATGTGTGTCTGAATAAGTCCAGTCAGACATTTCACATCTGTGTCAGTGACATCATTTTCCTCTATGTGCTGTAACACAGTGGGAAACACTTGGGTTTGGCTGGCTGAGTCGTGCAAGCCACAGCTTCAGGGACTTTTGAAAAGTGAGAACATGTTTCCAATTTCGGAAAACATCGTCGTGCTGTCCTTGCAATTTCAAATTCAGCTCGTTCAGGGATTAAAAGATATCTGCCAGATACGACAAAATGAAAAGCCAATCATCAGTGAACAAATCATCAAGGGAGGACTTCTTCTCGAGGAGGAAAGCATGAGAATTTTGTTTCTCAGTTCATACACCCTGCTAAGAACTCTGCCCTTTGACAGCCAGCTCACTTCCGTATGAAACAGTAGGTGCGTGTGCTCTGCCCCCATGTCAGTGCACAGCTGATCAAAAAGCAGATTGTTGAGTGCGCTGCCATTAAATAAAGTTTACAACGCGGATAAGTTATTTTAGTGCTTTGTCTAGATCGGGAGGCATTCCTTTGCATGCCAACGCCTGTCGACGAATGAAGCAATGATTCCACACAATGTCTTTGCCAGCAGCTTCCTTGATTATTTTCACAACTCCGCTGTTTCTGCCCGTCATATTCGCGGCCCCGTCAGACGTTATGCCTTTACAACTGCCCCAGTATAATCCGCACTTTGTAACCACATAGTTGTTTAATACAGAAAATATTTGTTCACCTGTCGTTCCAGTAGAAATAATCAAGCAACATAAGTCCTCCACAAATTCATTTTCCCACATGTACCTTACGTAAACCAACAAAGTTGCGCAATCTGAGACATCAGTGCTCTCATCGAGCTCTATTGAAAAATCACCTGCTGTCTTTAGTCTTGAAATAAGCTGTTCCTCAAGGTTGTCTGAAATGTCATTAATTCTTTGGAAAACAGTGTTGTTACTCAGGGGGATACATTTCAATTTTCCGCTGACTTTTCATCAATGACTGTGCTAACCATCTATGTGTCTATTGCGGCAGGCAGGATTAATTTTTCTGCAATAGTGTGGGGCTGTTTCTCTTTGGCTACACGGTAAGAAACCATATAGGATGCTAGCTGGACTATGTCATTTAATTGTCACATTTCTACGAAGAACCCCAGCCGATGATTTAATTTCCAGTGCCTTTCTTTTAAAGAAATCCAATGGTTTATTTGCCAACTCGCGGTGCAGTGTTAATAAATGTATTTTTAATTTGGTTTGCTTCAAACTCATTTGCAAGTTTTTCGTTGCATATAACACACAAGGGTCTTGCGTTCTGGTTCGAATTGGAACAATTAACAAAACCATATTGCAAAAAATATTCTTTGTATGGCCTTGCCCCAGTTGCCCCTGATTTTCTCTTCTTGGGAGGAGGCTCTTCATCTGATTCTATCGATCTTGGTAGGCCTACCTCGACCGCATGGGAGCCGTCATCAGCTGGTTGAATGTCACAGTTCCGTCCACCCTCAGACTGGCGTCCTTCCTCATGCTGATTTCCATCACTGGCGGTAGTTTGGCTAATGTAAGCTGACTAGTGTTTGGCTGGTACTTTCTTTTTTATTAACCAAGCATCCATCACGGGGCCTATAAAAATAAGATTGGGGAGGATGTAAATTAATTTTGGGACGATTTTGAGATGAGAGTTGGAAAAAATATCCCTGCTAACATTACAATGAACAGTGATGAAAGGGAAACTGACTGCACATTAGCACCGTATTTTTCTATGTAACTCTATGGTTAGCACCCACAGTTCTTTCTATTATTATTAAACATCCTTGACCTTGACAACACACACATGCGCACACCTGACAAAACAATAGCAAGACGCCAGACCATAGGCGCCAGATCTGCAAACTGATTTCAGCGTAGGATTGATCTGGGTTTTAGTGTAAAAGAGCTTTCTATGACTGGCTGCTGTATGTCTCTGGTGTGCTCCCTCTTGTGGCTGAAACGTGTACTGCATATATAATTCTTAAACAGGCCTATGCATACTGTGGGGGGGAGAAAAAAATCCCTAATAAAATCTCATACGATCCAGCTGTAGGTCACGACCCAGTCTTTGGGAAACAATGATCTAGCATGTATCTAAATAATGTTCCTATCTGAGTGCATTAATTAAAATGGAATATGGTAAATCAAGATTTGCTGTAAATAAAGTGTGGACAGGTCAGCATAGAATAGACTGAACAGATTGACTGATATGCGCAGTTCCAATGTCTACAAACATCGCTAACTACTGAAGTGTTTCACAGATGTGAGTTGGTAATTCTATAATCAGATAGCTGGTAATTAGTGCTAACCTAGCTAGTGAACACTGCTTGGGTTCCCTTTGCAGACCAGTTTGTAAGATTGTAAGTCTAATTGGGCTGAACGATTCCTAAGTTCACATCTTGAATTGGGAGAAGTGGAAGGGCAGAGAAAAGAATTGCTCTTTCGCATATTCTTAGAAACATCAAGGCATTTATTCATGTCAATTTGATGGATAAAATAAATATATTTCACAAAGTTCAATGGAAGTACGTCATATGCTTTAGAAAATTGACAAGAAGTTTACACAGGGGGGCGCCCGAGTGGCATAATGGTAAAGGCACTCGCCTGGGGTTGGATTCCCCATCTGCACCAGCCCACTTCTGATTCGGAGTCCCTTTCGGGGATTAGCTGTCTGCCCCAGGAGAGAGAGGAGGGAAGCCGGCAGGAGTGAGAGGAGGGAAGCTGGCAGGAGTTTGCCGCGTGCTTCTGTGTGTACCGGAGTTACGCTTGGCGGCTTGGTGGGGTTCCGTCTTGGAGGAGGTGGTTCATTTCCCTTTGTCACTGCCATTATCAGGGCTGTGGAGTGTGAGCTCATAGTGTGAGGGGGGAGGTAGAAAGAGGGATAATAAATAATAAGTTGCGAGAAAAATAGGGAAAAATCTGAAAAAAAGGTTTACACAGATACTGAGCTTCTCATAATATGTTATTAATTCATTTTTTTTTTTTTTATGAATGTGGATGTGGGTGGGACAGTCTTGTAATAAGATGCCATGTGTGCCTTCATTGTATTTTGTTAGTAAAAGCTATTCTTATATACACCTGCAAAATTCATATTTTTAAAAACTAAAAGTGTCATTGAATTTCCTTTTTTAACATTGCAAGTAATGAGGTATTTAAGTGCTGAATAAAATAAACCTTATGCGGTTATCACAAGTTGGAAGAAAACTGAAACCAAAAGTGGGGAAGTGTTCTGGTAAATCAGATTCTTGTAAATTGATTGGAGGGGTGGGGGAGGGGGTTAATGATTTAAATTTTGACCCTACATTTATTGTCTTGCATATGTAAATCAGCCTAAAAGTAGTGATACTGTGCACATTCTGCTATGTTTATCTGTGGTTTTACTGTGATATGGTTGTATTTTCCCAGGTAAAGGCAAGGACCAGATATTGGAAGTTGGAACTGCCTTATTGAAAGAGTGAGTACTTCTTAGTAGTTCAATTTTTTGTCCCCAAACTAGCCTCTTCACATTCAACTGTTTGACAGTTTGCCTCTGCAACTCTTACAGTCATAATAACTTGCTCTCCCTTTGTCTATGTGGTTGTGTGTACTGTATGTCATGTGATGTACTGTAGCGTCCTTCAAATATGGGCACCTCCACTAACTCTCACTGTGTCACAGTTTCATCTTTGAACGTGTACGTCGCTATGGGGATGAAAATGCCATCGTGACCCGTAGCCAGCTGGGAGTGACTGAGCTGTGTGACCCACACCAAAAGAGGCTGGCGCTCTGTCTGCAACAAATTGGAGACGAACTAGATCACAATGTGCAGTTACAAAGGTGAGGACCCCATGGTGAATACATTTTCTGTCAACATCAGTAAGTATCTCTACTTAAATGACCCAGGCCCAGTTTAAACCTGGCGTTTTGGGGGTTGATTAGAGATCTAGAGGTATGTCCACAATATTCATTAAAGGGGAACGCTCCCAAATTTCTAGAATTAGATTAAGATTTTTGCTTATCTAGATACTTAGATTTTGTGATGTAGTGCCAACTGCTCAATTCTCAGGACATTTGGTGACCTATAATACATGACAACCTGACACTTATTGCTTGTGAATCAGGTAATGTATACGTTGTCCATAAAAATACAAAAGATGCTCCAGAATTTTGTTGTGATGCGTGAAATCCAAGTCCTGCGCTTCTGGGGTTCCCCTCGAGTATGCACATGCATGCTGTTGAGATTTTCTATGCTTCCAACAGTTGTCTGAAACATCTATAGTATTTTCATGGACAATGTATACATTCCTTGATTCAAAACTCATAAGAGTGTCAGAAAATATAGGCCATCAAGGTATTTTTATTACATCATATTACCAGAATTCTCAGGGAAGTAGCGTAAGCAGTGTTTGGCTCCACATCGCAGTTCTGGCTACTTGAGCAGCTATGACACCACTCAAAAAATGTAAACACATTTTTTTGAGGTAATAATTTTTTTGATCAAATCCTAAAAATCTGGGAGCATTCTTGGAGGCATCTTAAAATCTAAAAATGGCTGTTGATTACAGTAGACAATTGAAAATTATGCTATCACTATATATATATATTTTTTTACATTTAAATTGCAGTATTGCGAATTACCACAGAAGGGGAGTGTTGTTCAGTATAAGAGTCAGTGTGTTTTAATTAAATTCCTTGATGACCAGGGGGCAGTACAATATTTAAAATGATACTTTTGCATTCACATTGAGATGTAGTATATCAACAAAGTCATAGCCATGACAACTGTGTGGTAATGTACGCCCCCCTTATGATCCTTTGATGCCAGCAGACGTCCTCTTTTTACTTCTCACCCAGTGACGTATTGTATTGTGCATCAGCCTAAAATGTCTCCCACGGAGTGGTGAATAATTGTATGCGTTTTTACTGCTGTTTCGGCCACTCAGCCCTGTGACCTTTAGTCAGGGCTTCAAGGTTCCTTGTCCCCCAAGGGCTGTGGCAGAAATAGCCTCCTCCTTAGCCAGTTGCCAGCTTTATCCACTTCTCCCACAATGCTTTTCTCTGCTAGTTAGCCTTCTAACATTAGCTATATGTGGTTCGGAGTGCTATTGGCTACCATCTACACCTGGTTTGCTCTACTTTGCTGTTGATTTTCCATGCTTTTTTCTTGCCAACAGTGACCGCTATTAGTTAGCATTGCCTGATAGTATATTGCCTTCCTACTATGTTCCCATGGCTTCTGCTAGCTGGCTAGTTCACTGCCTGTCCTATCCCCGAGAGTTCCCACTCTACCAGGACCTATCATGTTTTTTTCTCTGATTATTTACTAGCCAGTCTACTGTGCTCCCACAGTTTGATTTACTACTGTTACTTGCTCAATCTTAAGGAGTTTTATCGCTTTATCGCGACTTGTCTTGACCGTGTTTTTCTCACAATATTTTGTCGTTTTCCCTACTGTATTGGGTAACTATTACTTTGCTTTCAACACAGTGTTCTTGCTCAAGGAGCTTTTCCCGCTACTCTTGACTGTGTACTTTTACTGTAAACCCTAACGCTAACTAGCTGCAACTAACACTTCATGATGCTAACCTTGTGCGTTCAGTGCTTCCCAAAACCACCCCGCTCAGCCTGGTGTCTCTCGCTCGCTGAGAGACTCAAGGATAAGCACAGACACCTTATTGGGTAATTCCTCAAAATTACTGTATCCCTTGGATAGCCCCGCAGAACTAATCTTAAGGCCACTACATGCTCGAACGACAACAACACGACAGCAACACAACCAGGGCTCTGCAACCTTTGCGACCTACGCAGAGGGGGTTTCAGAGGGTGTTGCGTACCTAGCACAAAAATCAAACCATTCATGTAGATGTTGCACATCATTGATTGGTTGGTTAGCGAATGGAGGCGGAGCGTCAGTCATAGTTCATAGGTCATATTTCATCGAGCTAGTAGCTAACCATATAGATAGCTAGCATCATTTGTTCGACACGGTATAAAATGAACCAGCTTCAGGAAAGATTGGCTGAAGAAGTTAGAAGGTACAGGAGTTTCCCTGCTTTCATGAAAACTTTATCGACCTTTTTCAGTACATTGACACCTACTAGTGTACAGAAGTGTAAGGACACCATGTTGCATAGGCTGCACATAGCCTTTGCAGACGTATAAATTGCAGACTGCTTGCGACATTGTTGTATTGCGTGAACTGCGAAGAAGTTACACAGCAAATACAATACCAAATACACAGCTGGCACAACCCTTGTGTGATAGCACCAAAACTCAATGGGGCATTCAGGCCATTGACTGAATGTTTCTAAATGACATATTAAAGGACCCCCTCATTATGAGAACTTTGTCGTTTGATGTCACTGCATCTGGGGTCACCCTCCGGTGTAATCCTACCTTTCTGATGTGGCTCTCAGCCTTCCAAGGGTCCGAAAGATGCTAATGTTTCCTGCCCTGTGTGTGCACGCTACGTGGAGGCTACTAGATCATTCTGTCATCTGGAACCGTCTCTTTATTTCAGGATAAAATCCAAAGGTGCTCCTCCATCTAAGCAGAGGCTCTCACTGGATAGCGGACACTATTTCAAAGGTATATTAGACCAATGGCCGTCCAGGGCCAGGCACAGTTCGATGTCATTATACCAGAAGTGTGGCTACTTCTACAGAATTAATGTGGCCTCTCTCGGCCATAGGCTCTGACATACTTTCTACTGTCTCCCCATCTGAGTTCTAGGCATGTACTTATCCCTTGTGACATGGTGAGTAAAAGTCATCCAAAATATTGCACTGCCACCTGGGGCATGAAAGGAATTAAATTAAGTAACGGTTACAGATGTAACCATGGTTTCATAAATTCTGGATGACCACCAGGGTTCATAGGCACTCAGGATCTTTTAGGCAATGTTGAGGACTTCTGCTGGTATCGTATGGTTATGAAGGGGGTTATGCATCACCACTTCATTGTCATGGCTATGACTTTGTTGGTATACTACGTCTCATGGTATACAAAGTACCATGTGAAATATTTCACTGGTCATCCGGAAACCGTTGTTATATCTGTAACCTTTGTTTTCTCTTTTCTCTGTTCACTAGCATGATAAATGATGTTTCGCTCCAGCCTAGTAAAGATGTATTTTTCAAGGTGGCCTTTGAGATCTTCTCAGATGGCAAGTTCAACTGGGGCAGGGTGGTTGCGCTCTTCTACTTTGCGTGTCGACTTGTCATTAAGGTAAATCTGTGTCCGTCTTTCTTACTCAACTGAATGTGCAACCTGGATTTACAAATGTTAATATCTAATACTGTAGAATGTAGTCAGCCTATTGACCTGTTTGTTTGTGGTTTCATCAGGCTCTGGTAACAAAAGTCCCAGATATTATCCGCACCATCATCAGCTGGACGGTGGACTACCTTCGAGATCATGTGATCAACTGGATCAGGGAGCAAGGTGGCTGGGTAAGCTCCTCCCTCCTATGCGCACGTCAGTTTTTCAGTTTTTTGTTTCATCTTGTTTGGTGTGACAATGCCAAAATCTCTCTCCTCTGCAGGACGGCATCAGATCGTTACTTGTTTATACCCCCACCTGGCATTTTATTTTTTTATTAGTGTTTCTTTTATTTATTTATGTCAAGTCCTCACCACAGTCCTGGTCATTCGCAAGATGTGAAGATAGACAGACATACTGACAGACAGAGTGAGAATGTTCTTAATGGGTGGAAATAAAGGTTAAATAAATAAATAAAATACTGAGAGAAATGGAGAAGAGATGGTGGGAGGCTTGGCATCTGAACCCCACTGTCCCCGTCTTCTGGGTGAAGTGAGGAATTACTCCCCACTGTCTCTGTTTCACCCCTCTGTCATTGAGGGTAGGGTGCCTGGCTGCCATTGCACTGAACAAGAGCATGGAGCTGAAATTGTCACTTGCTCCTAATAAGTTGTGAACACCTCTTTATCAAACAGTTATTGGGAGAGAGAGAGGGAACTTATTTTGTTTTTGGGAGAAAGTCAGGGAAGTTTAAGATGGGCCTATTTTTTTATTTTTTTTTATGTGAACCAAAATAGGCTCATTTGACCATTCAGTTCATGGATGGGTCAGTCAGTGGAATGTGTTGATTAACGAATTCATTGTAAGCTGTGAAGGAAGAGATGCTTCATCTCCTCATGGAGTGCCAAAGGGGAGATGCTGGAAGTTCGTTTCAGCCCTGTCTATTTCTGTTTACCCCTCATCATTTTACATTACATTTACATTTTAAGCATTTAGCAGACGCTCTTATCTAGAGCGACTTACAAGATGTGCATTAATACATGGTAGGAACAATCATAGTTAGCGCACAAGATCAGTGCAGCAATACAGCAATAGACATCATTGCAGGCGTCTGCGTACCATACCTGTAACACTGCGTCATATCCAGCCTTTGTACGCAGTCATATTTCATTCAATCTACCCCCTCTCGATTTCAACCCTACCTCCCACTCTCTCAATTCTTCTTGGTGCCACAGCAATGCACTTTCTACCAGCCGCACACAACCTGAACCCTTTCCCTGATCTTTTGTGTAATTGAAGGTACTTGTAAAATGGGCACAGTAGATCCACTTTGTACCTTTTTAAAGCAGTGCCATAACACTCTCAGTGCTGTTCACCTCTCTCAGCATTGTGTCCAAGTACTGTACTAAACAGCTATTTAATTTTAAATGACAATTGTACAAACATTTTGAATGAATTACTCTTAGAATGTGCTTTGTGTTTTTGTATTTTAAAAAGATTTTTCCAAAAATGAAAACTCTTATGTTGGCAGTGCCTTCAGATGTTAAATTTTTAAATTTAGTATGTTTGATATCTCAATTGTTTTGTACTACAATGCCCCCCCCAAAAAAAAGAAAATCTTCCTTTACAGTGACAAACTTTTGCCCTGTTTTACATGTTGTAATAAAATGGCAATACATTTTTTTAATCAATTTGAAATGGATAACATCTTGAATATTTGGGACTGAAACACCTGGGTGTCAGAGAGGCTGATACAATGTGTATGCACAATGCGCCTGCTTGTGTTTGTAAGAGACACTGATACAATGTGGCTGTGTATATGTGTATGAGAAATTGTGATGGTAGAATGTGAAATTATGAGAGAAACTGATTGATTATGGATGTGCACATGTACAGTGCCTACACCCCGTCTCAAAAATGTCACCATTGTTGCCTTACAGCCTGAAATTAAAACATGACCTTTTCCACCTTAATTCCACATTTTACCCTACAACTTCCAAAATCTCTCAATTTCTCACTTGGATTTACAAGTCTACACCCTGCTGAGTTAGTACTTGGTAGAAGCACCCTTTGCTTGAATGACAGCCATGAGTCTGGATGTCTCTACCATCTTCCAACACCTAGATTGAGCAACATTTGCCCATTCTTCCTTATAGAACTGTTCAAGCTCAGTCAGATTGTGTGGGGACCATCGATGGACTGCACTCTTCAAGTCATTCCACAGGTTTTCAATAGGATTTAGTTCAGGGCTCTGACTAGGCCACTCAAAAACATTTACCTTTTTGTTTTTTAGCCACTCCATTGTTGCTTTAGCTGTGTGCTTTGGGTTGTTTTCATGCTGAAGGGGAAACTCCTTCCCAATTTTAACTTCCTTGCAGAGGACATAAGGTTTTCCTCAAGAATGTTTCTGTATTTTGCTCCATTCATTTTCCCTTCTATCCTGACAAGTGGCCCGGTCCCTGCTGACAAGAAACACCCCCATAACAGAATGCTGCCTCCACCATGCTTTACAATAAGGATGGTGTTCTTTGGGTGATGTGCTGTAATGGGTTTTTGCCAAATGTAACATTTTGCATTTAGGCCAATTATTTATATCTTGGTTTCATCTCACCACAACACTTTTTGCCACATGGCTTCAAAATCTTCAGTGGTTTTTTGCATGCCTCAAACGGGATTGAATGTCGACCTTTTTTGAGTAGTGGCTTTCTTCTTGCCACCCTAACATACAGACCTGGGCCGGTATGTATCAAATATCTTAAAGAGTTACACTTAGACTCACTCTTTGCTTAAAGTGGTCATAAAAAAAGCATGGAGGCAGATCGCAGACATTAATGCAAGCTTCGCCTCTATCATTCAGAGCCCGGAGGAAAGCAGAAAAAAAAAAATGGTACAATGTTCTATCCAAAGCGCATCAGGAAAATCTCTGCTTTCAAGAAGGCAGCATCTGGCACTGCTTCTTATTTTTTTATTTATGAGACATATTCATATTGCAATATTGCTGATGAACAACAACAGTTATTAAAATGATTTTGACTATTGAGCTACAATTATTTTATTGTAGTTATAGTTTATATTCAGGTGGAGGTACTGTGCCTAAACCTTTAAGCGCAGTGTTAAAATAACTTGCATCTGTGCCGTAACTCTGCTACTTCTCAAAGTTGCTGGCGATATTACAAACCCGCATAAGATCAGTGACAAAGATGATTCCTTGACAATCTAAGCGATAAAGTTTGATTAACTGCATTATCAAACATTTCTAAAACATTCTTCCTGTCTTGGAAGGTGCGTGCATGTCTCTGTCTTCACAACTGTGCCATTTTGCCTACTCCTAACCGAGTTAAGAGCTCCAGAGGTCTCTTAAATATCTAACAGTTCAAGAGTACTTTTAAGTCGAGGGAAATTTGATAAATCGCCTTTATTATTACACTTAAGTTACACTTGAGACTATTTTTTTTACTTTGAGTGGCTTGATACATATGGCCCCAGAATTGTGGAGAGCTTTCTGTATGGTTGACACATGCACACATTGACCACTCTTTGACAAAGTCCTGTAACACCTTCATAGTTGCCAAAATCAATCTCCTTCTTGCTCGGCCATCCAGCATGAATGGATGGCCATACACCTTCCACGTTTTAATTAGGGTCTTGACCATGCTCCAAGGGATATTGAAAGCCTTTGAAATCTTTCTATAGCCATTTCCTGATATGTGCCTTTCCACAACTTTGTCCCATTCTTTTGAAAAGAATCCACCATGAGCAACAAGGAGTTTACTCTGAAGTGTACTATCCAGCAGTGGAATCCTGTAGGAAGAGCTTCTTTTATAATCTTAAGTAATCAGAATTGCTACAATTGAACACAGGAGACCAATTAGCTTGGTGTGTGATCTGGAAAGTGATTGGTTACCCTGAGCTAGTTTACAATTGGTATGATAATCAGGGTATAGACCTATCATTCCAAATATTCTATTTTTATTTAGCGCAGTGTTAAAATAACTTGCATCTGTGCCGTAACTCTGCTACTTCTCAAAGTTGCTGGCGATATTACAAACCCGCATAAGATCAGTGACAAAGATGATTCCTTGACAATCTAAGCGATAAAGTTTGATTAACTGCATTATCAAACATTTCTAAAACATTCTTCCTGTCTTGGAAGGTGCGTGCATGTCTCTGTCTTCACAACTGTGCCATTTGCCTACTCCTAACCGAGTTAAGAGCTCCAGAGGTCTCTTAAATATCTAACAGTTCAAGAGTACTTTTAAGTCAAGGGAAATTTGATAAATCGCCTTTATTATTACACTTAAGTTACACTTGAGACTATTTTTTTTACTTTGAGTGGCTTGATACATATGGCCCCAGAATTGTGGAGAGCTTTCTGTATGGTTGACACATGCACACATTGACCACTCTTTGACAAAGTCCTGTAACACCTTCATAGTTGCCAAAATCAATCTCCTTCTTGCTCGGCCATCCAGCATGAATGGATGGCCATACACCTTCCACGTTTTAATTAGGGTCTTGACCATGCTCCAAGGGATATTGAAAGCCTTTGAAATCTTTCTATAGCCATTTCCTGATATGTGCCTTTCCACAACTTTGTCCCATTCTTTTGAAAAGAATCCACCATGAGCAACAAGGAGTTTACTCTGAAGTGTACTATCCAGCAGTGGAATCCTGTAGGAAGAGCTTCTTTTAATCTTAAGTAATCAGAATTGCTACAATTGAACACAGGAGACCAATTAGCTTGGTGTGTGATCTGGAAAGTGATTGGTTACCCCTGAGCTAGTTTACAATTGGTATGATAATCAGGGTATAGACCTATCATTCCAAATATTCTATTTTTTTATTTTAATGTTCAGAAATGTTTTACCCTCTTGGAAGTTGTTGAGTAAAATGTGTAAATAAAGGTGGAAAAAGTAATTTCAGGATGTAAGGAAACAAAGGGTGAACATTTTAAATGGGGTGTAGACTTTAAAGGGACACTGTATATATGAAACATAATGGTAGAATGTGAATGTTTGTCTTGAGTAAAACATTTGTGGACTGTGGATGTGTATGTGATAGAAAAATCATGATGGGAGAATAAATGTCTGTCTGTGAGGATGGTGATAGTATGTGTCACTGGCAGATTGAAAACTCAAGGCTTGGCCTGAGACAGTTCCACAGATCACCCTAACAGACAGGAGAAAGCAACTCACTATCCCTGCGAGCAGTATGAACCATCTGACTGAAGCAGGTATGCCGTTATAAATTGAGACGAAAAGCAAGAACCAAACTGAGCGCAGGTCTTGAGCACAAAGCAAACGTTTATTGTAAAAATACATTAACGGCAGAGCCTAGGTTGAAACAGCAAATCCCTCAGTGCAGTGGTGCCACAGACACACGCAACAAGAGATCACTACACGATGAGGCACTTTCACAGGAGAGGGAACAGGAGTGTTGCAGGTCAAGGGTCCAAGACGGAGTGTGAATGAAAGAGAAGACAACCACATCAAGAAAAAAAACACAGATAACCCACATGAGCTGGGGTTAATAACTTAGCAATACTAAATTAAACTGTTCACACACAATAGACATGTTTACAGGCACTCAAGTGCAGTGGTGCTGACAGTGCGTCTGCTCGAAGACGAATCTCAAGATCAGTCCTATCTAATCATATTTGTCTTTGCTCCATATTCCAACTACTCTCCTTGTTTTGTGCGTGCATTAGTCTCCTCCCTATGCCACTTTTGATCTCCCTCTCACATTGGTCGACAGGATCTTGCCTTAGTGGTATATACTCAATCTTCTCCATCTCGCTTGCATATATACAAATACGTACATCCATACACAGCTTTAAAGATATGGGTCTGCTAAACCAGGGGTGTCAAACTCATTCCAAGTGTGTGCAGGTTTTGTTGCAACTTGCACAACACCAGGTGATTTCAATTAGTTCCCTCCTTGGTTGAAGGAGGAAGCTAATTAGTTAAATCACCTGGTGTAGTGCACTGGTTGCAACAAAACCTGCACACTCCCACGGTGAGTTTGAACCCCTGGCATAAACCCTTTTACACAACCGTGTTAAGAAGCACCTCAGGTTAAATATACATTTATATATGTTCATACATAGACCTACAAAATGAGTTATTCAAATGCATCTCATTCAAGTTGTCTAGTAACATAAGTCTTAGGAAAAAGAAAACCTACAATAATGTATAATAACCCCAATGATGTTATAACAGTCAAACTCACTGTCAAAAACACTTGTATTCAAACCTGTGAAAAAGTTTCAGCTTTCAGAGACACATCCTCACATACACATCCTCAGAATTTACCACACTTGTATACACCCTTATGTGTTTGTACTTACAAAAATGAAATTGCATAAAACATTTTAAGGGCCAATAAAATGAATTGCTCTTGCACTGTATCAGCTATGAAATTACCTTTGTCGCATAAATGCACCTACTGTGCAATTTTGCATGAACATTTTGTTCAGTTTATCAGTTCATCAGTTGTATTTGTGCTTTTCTGGAGTGTAGAGGCAGTTTCCCCTTAACGAATGAATGGATGAATGAATGAGAATGTATTTGCACTATACATTTTTGATAGAATACATATTTACACTAAAGCTGAAACTTTCCCACCATTGTATGTAGTGTAGCTGTGAAATGTGATTATGAATGGTTAAAGCCAATTTACTAATACCTATCCCTTTCAAAGACAACAAACATAATTAAACAGACAGCAATATAGTCCAATTGCCTTCAAGAGTAACACAAAAAATCTGCCCATCTCAGCCACCCAACCAATCAGTGAGAGTGCATTGATGGGTGGAGGTGGAAGTCTGGAAGATTCATCCTTTGCAATTATTTTGGAAGTGGACCTTGATTGATGGGTGACCTTGATTGGCAGTCAATTAAACAACCAGTGGCGCCCAGTCAGTCTTTTTCCTTCCATACTATAGAGAGGAGAATATTGAGGAAAAAGGAATTGGCAAAGAAGTGAAAAAATGAGGAAAGAAAAGTATTATTTTTTGTTATGAACATAACAGACATTATGTGAACCATTATAATCCATGACAAAATGAATGCTCAACCAAAAGATGAATAAATTATGCATTTCATACCTGCATGTCAGTGAGCTCTTTGTGAAATCTTTTGGCCAAGTCAGGACCGTTCTTCATGGTAGGAATTTGGTAGGTCTTAGAGAGAGATATAAAGAAAGCTGGCAATTAACAGAAATACTCTAGGTGGTGGTGATAGTGAAAGTTAATATAAATGAAATCTATTAGACGGACAACAATCTCAGCCAATGACGATTACACAAAAGCAGGTCAGGGAAGATGCAAAAAGGAAAAGATAAAGATAGGCAAAGAGGCTGATTCAGCAGTGGTTGATGTAGAAACAGAGGCATGCAGTGACAGGAACAGACACAGACATGTATACCTATATGTATACCATGTATATCTATTGACAAGATGGACAAAATTCCATGTTTTGGGTATATGAAAAGTCCTTCATAAATTGATTTACTATTATTATTATTACTATTACATAGAAACAAGTAGGCGGCAGTAAATACCTTTCCTTTGTACAGCAGGCTGCCAACCGGACAGACCACACATGCAGTCCCGGACCCAAACACCTCCAGAACCCGGCCAGAATCCAGAGCCCCGATCAGCTCCTTCATCTCCATAGTGCGCTCTGTCACTTTAAATTCTCCCTGAGGGAAACAGCACAGGCAGAATGGTCGGTCATGGTGAGTGTTGCCAGGGGTGATGACATCAAGACAACCACTTTCAACTTCAAACAACAGGTGCCCTCCCCAGTTCTTCTCTATCTGCCTCCCTCCCCCATATCTCCCTCTTTTTCTACCCCATCCTCTCACCCAGTCTCGGGCCAAATCCAACAGTGACTGCCTGGTGACTCCTGGGAGGATGATGCCATCCAGAGGTGGAGTGAGCAACTCTTTTTCTACACAGACAGACAGACAGACACAGATAGGCAAAGTTCAAACAATATACATGCACAAATCTAGAGGAGTGATACCTTCTGTGTACAGTATGATTGTGTCTTTCTTCTAGACAGAGAGGCATGACAGGTTCATTCTCTACACACAGGTACATAGACAGACATGTGTGTACCTGTGTGTGTGTATATATATATACTACACACACACACACACACACACACACACACACACACACACACACACACACACACACACACACACACACACACACACACACACACACACACACACACACACACACACACACACACACACACACACACACACACCTCTGGAAAAACATTAAGAGACCACTCCAAAATGTTCTTAAATCAGCATCTCTACATGTATGGCAGCCATTCCATTCCAGTGTCTGTTGAATTCCAACACAAGCACACCTCATTCTACTTAATGAAGTACTGATTAGGTGATCACCCTGAACCAAATCTGATTTAACAAGGAAAAGTATAAAAAGCACTGCTGTGGTCATCACTATCCTCTTGCAATAGGGCAGTGCAATTATTTTCTGCTGGATGGCAAAAAAACAGTGCTAGTCGGAACCGGCCTCAAAAGTAATATTTGAGAAACACTAAAAAAAAAAAAAACAGTAACTATTGACCATGCCAAAAGAGTTGAAAAGAAAAGGAAAAGAAGGGTTCAATTCTGGCTTTACTGGCAGAGGGATACAATGAGCGTAAGGTTGCTTCTATCCTTCAAATTTCAAAGACGGCAGTTCATAAGAACAAGGTCAAGCAGCAGACATTGGGGACAACAAAGCTACAGACCGGCAGAGGGCGAAAACGACTCTACTGACCGGGATGACCGCCAACTCATTCGAATGTCACTCAACAACCATAGGATGACATCAAGTGACCTACAAAAAGAATGGCAAACGGCAGCTGGGGTGAAGTGCACGGCGAGGAAGGTTCGAAACAGGCTCCTAGGGGCAGGGCTGAAGTCGTGCAAAGCTAGAAAAAAGCCCTTCATCAATGAGAAGCAAAGAAGAGCCAGGCTGAGGTTTGCAAAAGAACACAAGGATTGGACCGTAGAGGACTGGAGTAAGGTCATCTTCTCTGATGAGTCCAATTTTCAGCTTTGCCCAACACCTGGTGGTCTAATGGTTAGACGGAGACCTGGAGAGGCCTACAAGCCACAGTGTCTCACACCCACTGTGAAATTTGGTGGAGGATCGGTGATGATCTGGGGGTGCTTCACCAAGGCTGGAATCGGGCAGATTTGTCTTTGTGAAGGACGCATGAATCAAGCCACGTACAAGGTTATCCTGGAAGAAAACTTGCTTCCTTCTGCTCTGACAATGTTCCCCAACTCTGAGGATTGGTTTTTCCAGCAGGCCAATGCTCCATGCCACACAGCCAGGCCAATCAAGGTGTGGATGGAGGACCACCAGATCAAGTCATGTCATGGCCAGCCCAATCTCCAGACCTGAACCCCATTGAAAACCTCTGGAATGTGATCAAGAGGATGATGGATGGTCACAAGCCATCAAACAAAGCTGAGCTGCTTGAATTTTTGCACCAGGACTGGCATAAAGTCACCCAACAGCAATGTGAAAGACTGGTGGAGTGCATGCCAAGAAGCATGAAAGCTGTGTTTGCAAATCAGGGTAATTCCACCAAATATTGATTTCTGAACTCTTCCTAAGTTAAAATATTAGTATTGTGTTGTTTAAAAATGAATATGAACTTGTTTTCTTTGCATTATTAAAGGTCTGAAAACACTGCATCTTTTTTGTTATTCTGCAAATAAATGCTCTAAATGACAATATTTGTATTTGGAATTAGGGAGAAGTATTGTCAGTAGTTTATAGAATAAAACAAAAATGTTCAAAAACACATACCTATAAATAGTAAAACCAGAGAAACTGATCATTTTGCAGTGGTCTCTTAATTTTTCCTGTATATATACACACACGAACAGAGAGCAGTGACTGACACTTATATAGACAGCCACTTCACACAACACACACACTAAAAAAACATGTACATGCATACACTGGATGCCTCCCACCAGCAGAGGGAGGCAAAGGCTCATAGCAAGACCACAGGCAGTATGAGGAGGGTGGACACATTCTCATGGGTCCAAAGGAACAAAATGTGGCAAGCAGAGAGGGCAGAGTCTCACTGCGTGAAAGGAACAAAATGTGGCAAGTCTCACTGCACACAGAGGTTTGGTTTTAGGGCCCTCACCTCCTCCCTCAGTAGTCCAATAGATGAAGAGGTTCATGGTTCCCACCTCCGTGATCTCCTCCCTGTCTCCGTAAAGCCACAGCACCTGCTGACAGCCCTGCTTCACTGCCTCGTCCTGCACTGCAATTGTCGGTCCGTAGTTCCTTAGTGTGTGAAAGAAAGGAAAGGACAGACAGACGGAATGATATATCATCGGAATGGAATCATATAGCCCTGAAAGACCTCACTTCGAGGCTTTCACACCATACAAGTTTTGAAATTGGATAATCGGCATATGAGTCACCAAGTCTAGTTTTGGCTTCAATCAACAGAATACTACATGCAAGCTTGTTATATTCCTGCCAGCATACACAGACTATAAGTAACTGCGGGACATACAAAATCATCAACAGTAGCTATAAAGCCACCTGCCTATTTATTTCGTTTGTCATGGCTGCTTGGTCCACGCACGAAAAAATACAAACAGCCCGGACCAGACTTACTAAGATAGTCGCAGTGAAAAGACGGTCGCTATTTTGCGGTCGCAAAGAGTGACACCTTAACGACCAATTTACCAAGACTGGTTCTAATTACGCAATCAAATAAATGAAATGCCCTCATTCCAAATTTTCAGTAGGATACACCCATGAAAAGGGTCTGAACAAATATGGCATGCTTACACGTCCAGATCACAAAGCGTCAAGAAATGGATACGGAGCAGCGAGGGAACCATGAGAAAAAGAAAACTTAAATATGCAGATCAGGAAATAGAGGTAATGGTCAACGAGGTACAATCACAAAAAAGTGACATCACAAAAAGACATAATTCATTAGGCATGACAAAATGAACAGTAGGCTAAACAAAAACAACTGGTGATGTGAAAAGTATGACATGATGTTAGGTGGCATTCAAAATAAAAACGTACCTACAACATAATGCAGGAAAACCAGTGGAAGAATATTAGGATAATAAAAAATAGAAATGGCTAAACTTGTAATGGGAGAAGGCCACAAAGTGTCTGAAACTGTATTCAAGATTCATTCTTCACCCTCCTGGCCACATACACACAATAAGATAATGATTCAAATTAAGAACTGTTTTTATACTGACTGCTGGCTTAGGACAAATTGGTCAATAGAAATAATGCGTCCTTTCATATAATTATTATTTAAAGTTCTAGTAAATAATATGTATGCTATGTAGAATATATATTTAAAATTCTGACTTAGCTGTCTGAAGATACAGGTATCCCTAAAAATAAAGCTGTCGTGACATGAACCGGGGTACTTTATAACATTTTGTTATGATTTGTTTTGTATCGCTGGGACAGCGACTAGGCACCTCAGAAAGCACAATACAAAACAGGAATTATAAAATATCCAGGCGATATTAGCGCTCATAGAATACAGCCTGGTTTTAAAAGGTTCTTAAAATTCTTAAGCAAGGAGGAGAGTCACAATTAAGGTATTCTTTAGTAAATCAGATGGAATACTTAATCAAGCTAATTTACAAAATCTCCACCCTGTTTTAGCGCTTTCACCATATGCACATATGCTGTACGCATGAACAGATTTAACTATTAATTTAAAGGAAAGTCACAAAGTGACTTAACCACTGCAAATTACATCCCAATAGTGATTTTACTCCTTGTGACCACTTAGTAAATCTGACATAGATAGTGTGACCTTGGAGCGACTGCTTTTGCGTTCGAAAAGCAGTCACAATTCTTTAGTAAACCTGGCACTCACCCAAGCTCAATAATCCTCCAATCCTCCACCTCCATGTTCAACTGGTGAATTTGTAATTCAGGCCAACAAAAAAACAGTACCCCCTCAAAAGAAGTAACTAGAGGATTGTTTCAATCTCTTCAAATTGCATTGATTTAAAAATAAATACCAGACTGCAGCAAACGCTACAGTATACTGTGGTGGCATTAGTCACGCTAAGGCACATACGATATGTCATTGTATGTGCACAAACCTTTAATCACTCTAGTTTACCTTACCTATATTTTATTTATGCATGACTTCATTCTGTTAGCAAATATTACCATGAAAAATATATCTGAACGGCTTAAACTTTCCATTGTAATGGAAAATACATTTGGGGAAATGTATGTAAATATAAGGACTCTACCTATATCAAATCCAGTTTAACTTTGCCAAGTGTTAAATCCTTTGTGAGAAAGTATTTAGGCTCAATAAGATGCAGACCTACTATAGAGGAAGAGGGAGATCGAAGGGCTGCCATCGCTGCATGAAACGAGAAACCTCTGATAAGCACAGTGCCAAATAGCCTCCTGTTCATCAAATCAACAGTGAGAGATACGGGCTGGACAGCCCTCATACTCAGATAAGAATTGTTAAAGTATTCACAAAAATAACACTGCATTCACCATTCTGACCACTTAATCTGTGACCTGCAAAACTGCGGAAGTTCTTATTTTTTAATGGATATAATTAGGATGTTTTGTATGCAAGCTGAAAATGTATCATATTTATCACAGAATGTGAATGTAATAATAAAGCAAATATGATAGATAGCCTCACTTGCCAGGATCATAACAAAACTGCAAATTACAAAAGATAAATCCACATAAATCCAGTTTTTTTTTTACATAACCTTTACCACTGGGAAAGAATTTCACTCATCTCTCAGGTTGAATTAGCTTGGTCATTCTTCTATGATCAGTTCCTAAGTATAGCAAATAAACATGCCCCATATGGGAGTTAGAGTAAAGGGCCATGCAACCCATGGTTCTCCAAATGTTTATCTGAACTTATTCTTCAAAGAAACTTGCCATTGGCAAAGGCATGTCAAACAAATTTGGAAAAGGACTTGGCCAGTTTCAGATATTTGAGAAACAAATGTACAAATACAAAAAGCGAAATCTGAACTTTATTTGAATGACACCAAAAATTTGAATGATCCTTGTAAATTTTGGAAAGCCATTAATACTATGTCAAAGAGCCCCTCTAATTATGATCTACCAAAGGATGTTCATGTCAATTCTGAAATTGTCACACACAAGAATTAAATGGTTAACAGGTTTAGTCAACATCATTTTATTTAATCTGGCATGTTGTTTCAATCTGTTTTTAAATTTTTTCTTCTCATGATATTTTAGAGAAAGTAGCAACACAAACTACGAAGGTAACAACTTTTGTTGGTCAATTGGGAAATAATAGGTTCTTTCATTTTTCAGCTTTTGCTAGAAGGGCAGTCCTCTCAGCTCTGAAAGATGCCAATACAAGAAAGGCAGCAGGTCCAGGTGACATTGACCCATGGTTGTTAAAACTTTCTGCAGACATTATTGCCTAACCACTGACTTATATTTTTTATCTGTCCATTGAATGAAATACTCTTCCAGAGGTATGCAAATCTGCATTGGTTCTTCCTCTGTTAAAATCCATCAAACTTGAATAATTGTTGGCCCAAAATGACCAGTTATTGTCAATGTTTTAGAAACACTTAGTTTCCAACTAAAATAATTTCTATGTAGCCATTGTATCTTGAGCAGGTTCCAGTCTGGTTTTAGGAAGAAGTATAACACTACAACAGCTACAATGAAAGTTACCAATGACCTCATTGAAGCACTGGATTCTAAACAGCTATGTGCTGCTTTGTTTATAGACTTGCCCAAGGCGTTTGACACTGTTAATCATTGCATATTGTTGAAAAGGTTGATATAGTTTGTCCTCAAAGGCTGTTGACTGGTTTCATAATGACCTTAGTTTCAGATCACAATTTGTGCACATGGATGGAATAAACTCTTGAGAGGTTGACGTAATTACACGTGTGCCGCAAGGCTCCATTTTGGGACAATTGCTTTTTACTATTTATGTAATAGTAAAAGGTTCTGCCTCAAATAATCACAATGCAAAACAAAGCAATAGAAGTGGTGTCATCTAGCAAAAAAGCTTAAACTTAAGGCGAAACACTGCAGGTGAATAGGAAAAAAGGAATTATGAAAATATATATTCATTTGATAAATCAATAAATGCTATGTACAGGTATTTTAAAAAAAAAAAATAATTGAGAAAATGAGAAAATGGCCGTTAAAGATAGATATTGTAAATTAATATATTAATTGACTAGTAATCACTGTTTATAGCAACAATAACCAATTAAATCACATCCCCCAATTCCCTATTACACTACTGAACATATCTAAACTGTATAAATACTTGTTGGGATTATATTAAGTACAACTAAGAAGCACTAATTGCACTTTATTATTCTGTGTTATGGGACTGGGAGTTCATTACAAATATACATACACTAAATAGCAGTACTGTGGAGTAGCTTAGCTTTCAGTGCAGCTCAGTTGGCTTTTTATAATAATAATAATAATAAATTAATTTTAATACAATTATTTAATGTAAAATTATTTGAAGTAGCTTCCCAACACTGGTAGATTGTTTTACATTGCCTGACATTTTCTGCCTCTAATCTCTTTACTACTATACCTGCTATTCTCCTGCGTTACTCTCTCTGACATTTTTTCAGGTGGAATGATGGAATAGCTAACATTTTACTAATCTTCCTTAGGGCAGCATATCTCAGTCCTAACTCATGTACTAACAGGACCATTCTGACGTTACCATCAAATGCTACATCGCTCCTGGTTGACTCCTGAAGACATGAGGATGAGAACACGTTTTTTCTGTACCCATTCTCTTGCTGCTTGCATTTACTACATTCAAACAACAAACTGCTACAAAACCCTTGGTTTTGGGGTTTCTAGATTTATATGTAGACCGCAGCCCATGCAATTTGGACATGGCAATCCATCCAGCAGCCCATTCAAATGCGACACATGCATTATAAGTCACTGTTGTGTGGCTGGTTGGTCATCCTGGTTGTGCGGAGCTTTCCCCATTTTGAATGCTGAGGCTCTGACAGCTGATGACTTTTTGGCGGACTCACCGTCAGGTTTAGGATGACAATTACTTTCCCCGTTGGATATTCTTCTTCTGGCAGTAGCGAACTGAACTGTGTATTTTGAGTAGCTTTTAAACAAATTTGGGGTGTTTTTCAAAAAAATTTTTTGCTGCAGAACACTAATGCGGAAGTTCTGGATATGTCATGTGATGCGTTTTAGCAAATCACAAATCAGAAATTGCCTTAAAGCTGAATTAGCCAATGAGATATCTAAAAGGAACATTTGTTCATTCACCAATTGTCATGACTACAAGGAGGATGACCATATATTGATCTGGTAACATTACGCTACAGAAAACAAGCTTTACAACAATGTATTACACTGTATGGTTTTTTCAAACATCGCAGAGCCATACCTCGCTCAAATGCTAACATTAGCTAAAGTTAGGATACATTTGTGGACCCAAGTAGAACAAATATAGTAAAATAAACATATTTATGTGCAGTTTGGCCATTTGTCACAAAATCATATCTTCTATTATGTTCCCATCACAAGAACTGTGAGAAGCATACTTTCAGCTATGCTGCTCCATTCTCTTGGAATCAATTGCAAAAAATATTTGAAGCTGAACTCCCTCATTGGACTCAATCATTTTAAAGAAAAATTGGACAATTACTTGCCATGCAAAAAGACTCATGTTTTTAATTAACTAATTATTAGGGCAATCCGTCCCCTCTTTTTAGTTGTGTGCGTTTACCATCTTGATTTTATTTATGACTATTTCTATTTAATGTTGTTTTATGTTAAACTAAAGGGATCACTTGCCAATCTCAATGTGACTACACTGGTAATAAACCAATGGTCAGTTACTTCTGAGTAATCACATTCTTGTTTAGGTAGGGCTCCAATTAAAGGCCGCAATTTAAGCCAACTCCACCATTGGCCTATAACGTAATGCTAGCTAAATCTTGCTAGAACAAATAAGATTGCAATAAAACCAATCTTCCCTTTCCAGACGCTCTAGATATAGTGTCTAGAAATCGAAATCACAAATTTGATGGAAAAGAATTCAATGATACATCATATACAAATACTACTCAAATGGCTTTTTAGCGTTCTCATTCCAGCGGCAAACTGATGCAAATTAACCCAACAAACTTCAAAGCATACTCACCCCCCCATCTTGTATTCCCCGACGCCCCCCCTCCAGGCCCTGACGAATGTTGGGTCTGCCAATAGCGACACTGGGTTGAAGGCCCCTGTGGCAAAGTACGGCCCCACAGGGCCCACGATCACAAACAGCAGGGCCTGGCCCGCCCTCGTCACCCCCAGGGAAGGCTGAGAACGGGAAGGACAGAGATAGCTTAACTGTATATAACGCACTAGTATACTGCTTAAATCTACGCTGATAACTTGCAACACTGTAAAAGATGTAGCTTGTGTACGTATATTTCTCCTCTTCAAAATTGCAGACTTGCTACTGATTATGGCATGGTGACATGTGCCCCTGGAATGTACCTTGATTTGTTAAATCACAAATGCTGTACCAACCCTATTATTTTGCTCTGCATTCAGTGCTTCATTTCAGTGGTGCAAATATATAGGCAGCAGCGTAGTATAGGGAACTGGTTAGGAAACTGGGCTTGTAACAAAGTTCCCATGTGGGGCACTGCCGTTGTACCCTTGAGCAAGGTATTTAGCCTGAATTACTTCAGTAAATCCAGCTTTATAAATAGATTGAATATAAACTGTGTAAGCCGCTCTGGATAAGAGCGTCTGCTAAATACCTGTAATGGGCTCGGTGAGCCACTCAAACAAGGGTTTCACTGGCTCACCTCAATGCCGATGAACGTGGGTCTGATGTAGAGACTGGCACTGGTGGAGTAGGGAACCCACTCCTGATCCACCTCCACCAACTTCCTGATACACTCCAGTAACTCAGCCTTGTCGAACAGCTGCACAGGAAGAGACTCGGTTTCTTGCATGCATGCATGCACGCACGCCTCTATAGCAGACCACTGTGTACTGCATTGGATTATTGCTTAAGGTACTATTAGAGTATATTGGCACTATATAGCACTTAGTGACTTGTGTCCTGTGTAGCAACACAGTATGAAAGAATGTAATTCAGTGCTGTTTACTGGATTAATTGTAATGAGATGCTGTAGACTGGTCTAGTATGCAAGTTTGAAGTGTATTGGATTGTACAAATAACTGCAGAACAGTCTCATGAGTGAGACAGAAGTGTAGTGGAGCGGCCTAGAATGGGGAACTGTTTCACTCACAGGTAGACAGCTTCTCTCTGCACTCCTGTGCATTCTCTGCATGTTGTGCATGGGTCTGAAGAAGCGGATGTGGTTGTCCACACCTCGGAAAGCCTTCATTCCTTCAAACAGCTGAGAACATTGTGCGCACAGACAGAAAGATTTGAAATGATAAATCAGGGTACAGACATGACAGTACTATGGCTACTCTCTTCAATCCACCAATTTGTTTTGTTGAATTATTTTCTATGTGAGCTGGCAATATGTTGGAGAAATTAATTTTAAAAAACAAAGTATAAAGTGAGCCTTCTTAACAATCATCAATGATCATATTCATAACTCAAATTGAAAAGGGATGTAATTTATAGGTTTGTCAGTCAAAAACAGTAATTATGGGAAGTATGTGGTGCACAGGCTTAGATCACTGAACAGCATAAAGGTGAGTCATTACTCATCCAAGGTGGGATTATACTATCATTGCTCAAGTAAAAATGTAGCAGAATGACTGAGTTATGGGTAATATAAAAATATAAAGCACTGTAGCCCTGGAAAACAATCTACAAAACAATGAATCACTATACAATATGCAATGTTCAGACAGACACCAAGTCTTAAATAGGCCCATAATTTAGATTTTTAAGGCAAACTGAAATGTCAGATCAATGAATACACTAACATTTGCACCAAGAATATAGGACACACAGGGTATTGACACTGGGATTCGGTGACCGGACAGTATAAAAGAGTATACAATGCAGCAAGACCCTGCTCTGCAATGCGGATCCCATCCCTCACCTCTATGGAGTAGTGCAGGGCGGAGGATGCAGGATGCAGGGAAAGGTTTTGAAAGGGCTTAATCTGGGGTGCCTCCCAGCCTCCTTTCTCCGACCAGTAGATGGTCAACATGTGGTCAGAGAACTGCTTGCCAAACACCAGGGAGGAGGGGTCGGGTTTGGGCTTGGTCGCGCCACTGTGCTCGATGGTGAGTTCCGATGCCTTGAAAGAAAGAAAGAGAAACAGAGAGAGAGAGAGAGAGAGAGAGAGAGAGAGACATCAAAATAGCAGCAGCTGTAGGGGGGCCCAATGACATCTCGAAATCTATATTTTCTGAAAAGCCGTGCCCCCAACACCCCTAAAACTCTAGATAAGGGTTGAGATTTTGTGCATGCCCAGGCAGTCCACCTTTGAGGTGTGGTGAAACAGTAAACTGGAGGGAAGGGTAAGGTAACAATTCGCTTTGTTTTAGTACCTTGAAAGAGGAGCTGGCGAAACGTAAGGAACCCAAGGTTAGGGTGAAGGGCTGACTGAACCGCCTGTGGATTGCCTGAAGAGAGAGAAGAGATCAGTTTTGGGGATGAAAAATAAAAGCAAGGGTGTGTCCTAGAAAATAGCAAATCAAAGGGATTTCCAAAATAGGCCCCACATTTCTATGCAATACTGTATGCTGTCTTTCATGCCCAAGGTTAAATAAGAAATATGTGTGCAGTTCTCTTACCCTCTCTTCCTTCCAATGGTATGTGGGTCAACGATGCCCTGTATGCAAATCCTGTTGTAGGTAATGTCACTGTAGCTACTAGTGTTCATAGTATTATTTGTGCCCGGTTGTGTACTTGCACTTTGTGTGTAGGCTACATTAACACCCAACCGGTGTTAGCTACACACACACATCACAAACACCAACCTCATTTACAGATCTAAAGCCGCAGCGACGATTCACTCTCTATGGTGGATACCGTGTCAACTTAAGTAAGAGGTAGGAAAATACAAATAGATACGTCAAGCGTCAAACTAGGCTTACTAGTAACGCTTTAGTCTTTTTAATTTCACAAATAGCAATATTTTAATAACTATGTCTACCATGGCTAACAATATTGAAAATAACATGTTGGAACCGGAGTGGTACTATACCATCAGGTTTTAGTACAGCATACACAACTGATACAAAGTTAACTTCCGCTTAGCTGGCAAACGTTAGCTAAGCTATGTTTTTCGCTTCGTACATTACCATAGCTAGCTAGTTGGTAAGATAGCAAGCTACGCTACAAGGAGTATGAGGGAAGGACTTTAAATCAAATATAGATAACCATGAGATAAAGGTCATTAAACTCACATTTGCAAATGAATTAGCCTTACGCTGTAGTAAATTATTTACCCAGATAGCCGGGAAGAGGGTTTAAAAAAAACAAAAACGGTTGAGAATGATCTTTGGACTCACCGTCCTCAATGCTGCCATTGCCGCTTCGTATTGAATGGCTAAAGCGTCCGAGTGGAAGCTAAATGCTGAAAAAATCTACACGTTGCGTTCCGGATTGGATGTAGACGATGACGTTTTCCTCATTATGAAAATATAGACACGTTTTCAACCTTGCGAGGTGAAATAATATATAGAAATGTAAAGTTATATTAAACATAAGTGCAGTATCATGCTTATTCACAGGGTAACATATCCGTAGCATCTAGTTTATTCATTCATTATAAAGACATTTATGTGCGCTTGGTTTATATGCGTTTACGATCAATTTGCCAAATGATATGAGGGGATATCCAATAATATGCTTTATGTGAATAGTTGTGCATGTTACCTTCATGCATTGCTGTGCCCTATATGTACGGTCATGGAAATAAAGGTTTTTACATTGCATTAAATTCGAGTCTAAGTAGGCTAAGAAGGGTGCTTAACGGGTTAACGCAGGTCTGGTGATAGGCGTGTGCGCATTTGCACTTGTGATTGGATCAAACTGCGGGGTCAGTTAAGTTCATACAAGGTGAAGTGAGAGGGTGTCGATGATTGGCCTGTATATGCGGGGAGCTGTCACTGCTTTCGAAGTAATCGGTCCTGCTATATAGAGCGCTACGCAGATCCACTGCCCATTTCAACATTTGGATGGGTTGGTAGTAGACGCTTAATTAGGTAAACGTATCCACAAAAATCCAAGTAGGGTCATTGATCTTTTATGGTGCACTTCGGCTGATTTAGTTGGTGCAAATTAGCACCAAGCGGACAATCTAAGATCTGTAGGGTGTGCTGTAAACAGCACCTACTTAGCACAAAAAGCACCAAAATTGAGTGGTTCTGCCCTGGGGTTGCTCCTCGAGCAGTCACTCGGTGAACTTTGTCAGGATATTTGTCATGCTTTGTGTTGAACCCCTCTAGCAAGTGACGCGCTCCACTCCTGAGAGGTATTATGTCTTTCATAATTTTAATGAACTAGACGAGAGCTTTCAGTCACGTTAAACTTTTTAATCCTCCTTCACTTTACACACGTTCACGTTGTGTCGTACTGATCTTCCGCTCAGCTCTAACCAACAGTTTCCTGTTTCTCTTTAGACTTCAAAATAAAAGTACAATGTTTAAACAACATCATACATCAGAGGAGGAAGACTCAAAACACCTTTTTTCTACACCATATGACACTTAGAGTAACACTCATCTGGAATGCAAGGAAAACGACATGGAGGAGTGGAACAGCCACACAACTTGGAACATGGAAATATTCGTATTAATAAAACTGCAGTCATTGCAGCTATAGAGAGCCGAAGTTGCCACGTCACGTCTCCTGGCCGTTCCATGCCAAGAGAAATTCCCCCATTCATTTCACGTTTCTGGTATTGTCAATTTATCAGCATACCGTTTGGTCAAACACAAAGTTATGTCAAAATATCTCATAAATAACTGTCAGAACCCAACGAACATGATGACATTTCTGAAATAAGTAAAAAACTGAGTAATACCGTTGTATTTGATAACGTTATGCTGATAAACCATAACAGCTGTCAAACAGGAACGTTATTCAGCAGTTAAATGTCGTCATCCTTCTTTACCCCAATTAAATGTTTTACATGAATGCCACTGTATTACTTGTGTTTACATAATAATAGCTAGATAATCCCGTAGCACAGATATTTTCCAACAATGAACACCCAAATAGTACAAGGCTCCGATAATGCCACTATTAACATCATAAATAATAAATAACCCTACAGCCTGGGTCTACTTGAAACATTAAATATAAAATTAAAATTAAATATACATTCAATAAATAACATCAAATAAAGAAATACCATAAACTATATATATGCATTAAAACTACATTCAATACATGTAGCCTATAGATAGCCTATCCTGCCTGCTAGTCTTAAGTCATTTTTAAACAGAGGTCACTGCACTTTCCACTAGCTAGCTAGCTAGCTAATAATGTTTGTAATTAGGATGGTTCGCAAAATGTGAAATAATGTAGGTCTAAGTTTTTTTCAACTGGCGGCAATAGGCCTGTTTCTCGTTGACCACTCTCACTGACCGAATACTGTCCAATCAAGGACGTAGTGATAACGTGACATTGGCGTGGTTCGTTTGCCAAAAACAAAAATTGCCTGCAGTCTTGTCATTTACTAAAATGATTATAAATTTGGGGTTTCTTTCAGAAATGTGATGGTTTGGGTTTCACGTAAAATCAGACTGCATCAGTCCAGCCCTGACCGGGATTGCCACTAGGGGAGGGAGAGCCGGCACGAGTTCACCAAGGAGCGGTACAGCAACCTGGTAAACATAGTTGGGCAAGTCCAGTCTCGAAGGAGGTGGATCATTGCCTCGAGGTATTGGCTTGTCCCGTGGGGGCAGTTGGTGAGTTTATGGGAGGAGGGTAAATCGAAAGAAATAGAGGGTACATTTGGCCACTACATTGGGAAGAAAACGCAGAAAAAATCCGAAACAAACAAAAAAACTTTATGGAGAGGAGAACTAGCACATCAGCCAACTAAATTATCAGGAAATTTCTCATAGTCATCAAAACACTCAATGCAAGATTTGTAATAGTGAATTCTGACCGGCTTAACACTCCCGAGTCTGCCTCCTCCAGCGTCTCTCTCCCTGTGTCCGTCTCCTGGGGTAGCTAATGCCACATCCTTCGGGCTTTTGTGGATTCTGGGGCAGCTGGACATTTCATGGACATTTCTCTGGCTGCACAGTTGAAGATCCCCACCACCAAGCTGGAACACCCCCTGTCTGTGACAGCTCTTGATGGGAGACCTATCAGCTCCGGCAACATACAACAAATAACTGCCTGCTTGAGGTTAGATGTGGAAGAACATCACCATGAGACCATCCAGTTCCACCTGATCCGTTCCCCCCAGCTTCCGGTTTCCTTAGCCTCCCCTGGTTATCCCTCTACAATCCCCATTTTGACTGGTTCACCGGGAAGCTCTGGGAATGGAGCCCTACATGTCATGCCACCTGTCTGTTCTGGAGCCCCCCTCTCAAGTCTCCCGAACCTGCTGTGCCTCCTGAATACTCTCGAGTCCCCCCTGTCTACACCGACCTCCTGGAGTCTTCAGTAAGAGACGGACCGTCTCGACCTTATGACTGTGCCATCAACCTGCTACCCGGTACCTGTCCCCCTCGAGGTCACCTTTTTTCCCTCTCTGTTCCCGAGACCGCAGCCATGGAGGATTACATCCGGGGCGCTCTCTCCACCGGCACCATTTGCCCTTCCACCTCACCTTGTGATTTGTATGCCAAGGGTGATTAAATCCCTCTTCTTGACTTCTTATAACATTGTTGCATTCAATCTTCAGCTCCAAAATACATTTCCCCTCCTCATCTGTTGTATGACAGTGTCCTAGTGTCCCAGATTCGGGCATTGTGATGTATATTTTACGCACCGGACCCAGGTCCCAAACATCTGAGACCTGACTCTGGGTTAGAGACAAGTCCGAAGACCTCTGAGAACTAGCCCTAGAATACAGGTCACAAAGACCTCTGCAATCTGCACTAACAGGGCCATACACAAGTCCCAAGACCTCTGGGATCTGTAACCCTGACAAACACAAGTCCCAAGACCTCTAAGACCTGTAACCAGTGGAATCAAGCCTCAGGCAACTGAGGGTGGTGGATTTGGCATACAAGAGCGCATAAGCTTACCCAACAGTCAGATACATACTAATCATGCCCTTTTAACCTTTTCCCCCTCATTAAATAATTCCTTCCTTACACAGGAATGATCTTTTGATAACCTTAGGGTTAGGGCACTAACTAACAAAGAGTTTTCAGTGAATAGCAGATAATCACTGACTGACTTAATTGCACCAGGGAGTGAATGAAAATGGTTGAACAGAAACAACTACAGAGGGACCTTTTGGATCCAAACTTAGTGCATCTGCAGTATAGGGTCATAGGCTGCAGGGTGGGTTTGGTTAGGGCAAAAAGGAACATCCCAGTATAAAAGCAAATATTTTTCAGCTTCAATTGGAAACAAACCACTCAAAACTGAACTGTGGAGAAGAGGTTCAGTCATCCTGTCCAGATGCTCTTCCTGAATAAATTCCAGAAAATACAGACATAAGCAATAGTCTTTCATTATATTCTGTGCTTATACCAGACATTTAATTACTGACAACACCAAATAACACACACACGCATATATATCCCAATGGATATATACAGTATATAATAAGGTATATAAGGTACAGCCCCCTTTGGCACTTTTCATTTTTTTACTTCATGGAATCAAAAAAGATTTAATTGCAATTTCTTGCCATTGACTAACACAAATGTGGGATCCAAACCCAGACCTCAATTCCATTTCAATATTTGAAAATTGCTGTTCTCCCACAGTCCCCATCCAACCTGATGGAGCTGAAGCAATTTTTTAAAGAAGAATTTGTGAAAATGACAGTGCCCAGATGTGCAAAGCTGGTAGAGGCTTACCCAAATTGACTCACAGCTGTAGCTAAAGGTGCTTCTACCAAGCATTAAGTCAAGATGTTGAATACTTATGGAATCAATTATTGTTAGTAGTTTTATTTGTAATTAATTAAGAAAAAGCTTTAGAGTTTCTTTTTAAAAATGATTTTACATTATAAAGTATTTTGTGTTGATTGGTGGCAAGAAATCCCAATTAGATCAATTTTGATTCCCTGAATTAAAAAAATAAAATGTGAAAAAGGGGGTGAATAGTTATTATACCCAATGTATAACTGTGACACTGGGAGGAGTGGAGAGGGCTGTATCTCCTCTTTGGCTGCTGTCAGCAGTTCCCGTTCCCTCCTACAGGCAGGCTCACTTGAGGCTGATCAGTAATCAACTCAGGTGTTAACCATTGCCTTCATTAGGCCTTTCTAAAAGGACAGCCTACCATGCCTGAGGAGAGGCTGTTTTGGGGCATGGAGGAAGAGGTGCTGTTTTTTTCTTTCTAATCAATCAATCAGTCAATCAAAATGTACAGTATTTGTATAGCGCATTTTACAAAACTTTTGTCACAATATGCTTTACAGCAGATCCCGGCCTGAACCTCCACAAAGGCAAGCCTAAGGCAACAGTGGCAAGGAAAAATTCCCTACTTTGTAATGACCAACAGTGGTCAGTGAGTCCATGTGCAAGACAACTCAATATGGGACTTAATTTATTTATAGGCAACTGGAACCAGTGGACCTGTGGGGTAGCGGACTGGGTAGATGGCGGGTTCTGAAGGAGGAGTAGGTTTGGGACTCGGAGCAAATGCCCGAGCGGTGAAAGAGGGAGACAGAAACAATAAGCAGAGTTAGAGAAAAGCAATACATGTGTATGGGGGCAACAGGTGACCCCGCCAGAAGTTAACTATGGCAGCAAGGACAGAGATAGATAAATTAAGCAGTCATGAGAGGGGCAAGAAATAGACCCACCCCATCCAAAGTGCACCTGTGAAAACTGGGGTCACAGCTGTTGGGAGGTGACAGTAAAGCTCATTCCCCTCCACAAAATGTTATGGCTACATGCTTCTCCAGCTCTGTCTAGACTATAACACATTGTATGCCTAACTATAGAGGTGGATTTTTAGCTTAGATTTAAATATTGAGAATGTGTCTGATTCCCTTATCAGTTTTGGTAGGTTGTTCCACAGTAGTGGAGCTCTGCATGAAAAACCTCTACTACCAGTAAAATTCTTTGAAATTCTTGGAACAACCTGATAGCCTGTGTCTTCGGAACAAAGAAACCTTATGGGCTATATTAAATAATTTAAATACGCCGGTACAAGACCGTGTAGACCTTTGAAATCAGCCCTGTAGGTAATTGGTAGCCAGTGAAGTGTTGCTAGCACTGGGGTGATATGCTCATGCTTCTTTGTTCTGGTCAAAATACGAGCGGCTGCATTCTGAACCAGCTGGAGACTCTTTAGGGAGGTATTAGAGAAGCCAGATAAAAGGGCATTGCAATAATCTATCCTTGACATGACAAAAGCATGTATACATTTTTCTGCATCCTTTTTGCAATATTCCATAAGTGAAAGAAGGCCACTCTGGAGATATCTTTATCCGGGTTGAAAGTAAGATCCGGGCCAGGAGTGACATCAGTGTCTTTTACAGCCATATTTAGCAGAGCTACACAACCACCCAGATTTAAAGTGGGGTTAGATCATTTCTCCCTTAGTTTTTTGGGACCTAAAACCAGCATTTCAGTTTTATTTAAATTAAGAAGCAAAAAGTTAAAGGTCATCCAAGCCTTAATATAATATCTGCTACACATGCCTCTAAAGGAGAAATCTCTAGTGCTACATATTTGTTTGTTGTATAGCTGCATATCATCAGCATAGCAGTGAAACTCTATACCAATCTTGAACAAACTGGAATCTGTCATACAAGTATGATCTAAACCAGGTGAGTGCTTGATCACACAGCAACTCCCAGTCCAACGCAGCTCTGTCCAATAAAATCTCATCATCAACAGTATCAAAACTTGCGCTTAAGTTCAAGGAGTGCTAGAAAAAACACAGAGTTGAAGTCTGATGACAGTAGAAGTTTTTTTACAACCTTAACAAGTGCTGTTTCAGTACTATATTGAGATCTAAATTGTGACTGGAAGATTTCATAGATACATTTTGTAGAAGGAGCCCCCGAGTAGCATAATGGTTACAGTAAAGGTTCTAGTCGGGAGCACCATTTGGGGGTGGCAATTGGGTGTCCGCCCCAGAGGGGGAAGGGAAGCCGGCAGGAGCTCACCGTACGCAAAGTGGCTCTGGGTGTATCAGAGTTATGGTCAACAGCTTGGCAAGTTCCGTCTTGGAGGAGGTGGTTCGCCTTTGTCACTGCTGGTCCCAGGGTTGCAGCGATGAACTCGTAGTACAATTGGCTACCAAAATGAATCTAAATGAAAAAATCTGAAACAAATTTTAAAAGAAAAGATACAGTTTGTATGGAAGTAGACGATGAGTTGCTTTGCAAAAGGTTTCTCTAATATTTTTGAAATGAAAGGGAGGTTTGAGATAAATATATAATTTTTCAAGTTATCAAGATTGAGGTTTGGTTTCTTAAGTAGCAGCTTAACAGCCAATTTTAGGAACTCCGTTACATATCCTGTTAATAGGGATTTGTTAATAATTTTGAGCATGAGCTTGCCTAGCTTAGGGAGGAGTTCTTTCATCAATTTTGTTGGTATAGGGTCAAGCAGGTAGGTGGTAGGTTTTGAGGACATAACCAGTTTGGTCAGCTCATCACTGCCAATTGGAGTAAAATATTTTACTATTACTGTCGGTATCTATTCTTGTGATTCAGCGGTTCACAGATTTTAGGAAGAGTGACGTCTGGGTTCTAATGGTTTCAAACTTTTCATTAAAGTGATTCATGAAATCATTACTACTGAAATGAGTAGAATTTATACTTATCTTAATTATCTGCTTTTAGTAAATTTGTCTAAGGTGTTACAAAAATCTTGAGTTATATTTATTTAGCTCAATCTGATTTGAGAAATAGGCGGATCTAGCAGAAAGGTATCCTTCCATGCAAGGCAAAAAACTAGTTTTGTTGAACACCGCTTGAACGCCACTTTGTTGAACGCAACTCCAGTTTTCTTGTTGACTGCAGTGCAAGATTCTTCTGACTACATTTAATTATTTTAAGAGGGGCAATGTTAGGACCCACCAAAACCACCCGCACTATATTAGCCAGATAGCTAACCATGTGACAACAGATATTCCTCCGTGTCAACCGAATTATATAAAAATACAGGATTTTATTTACTACATACAACATATAATGGACAGTCATACAAAGACAGCAAAGGAATAATTAAACAAATCACTCGAAAGAAAAAGATTACTATCCTCTCTCCCGGTGCAAAACAATATAGGTGAGTCTTCCACAGTCTTCCCTACTCTACGCTTTCCTAACTACCTAAAAGTGCTTAAAAGGATAATTAATGAAAACGGACAAACAAGCAGGGTCAAAAAGCATTTACAAAAGGTTTTCAAATAGCCGAAAGTGCAGCTGGTCGGCATGAAGTCAAAATAAGCAAGACACCAAAATTGTAGCTCCGTGCACTTTTATTCTCCAGACGGGGGCGGTAGTGAAGCCAACTAAAAACTAATTACATCAGGCAGCTGATCATGCGTTACCAGAGTGGCGTCAATTTGCAATCAGCCACCTGTCATTTACGAGACCTTCGCGGGTCAAGTTTTGGCTGACCGTAACATCAACTATGCTGAGGGTCCTTCTTAGAGCACAAGATAGCTGGCTAGTTAATTGGTCCAGTGATAATTCATCAGAATTCATCAGAATTCTTTTCTGGAAAATAATGACTCTGTGAGCGTATTTATAAAATTTGGAATAGTATAAGGATGAAATGACTGGCTACAATAATGTTTAGGTTCCAATGTGGAAGGACTGGTTGACTGGATTTCAAATGTAACAAGGAAATGAACTGATAATACAGAAATATGGGGAGTAATAGTAAGATTGAAAACATCAAAACCATAGGATAGCATAAGGTCTAAGGTAGGGCTATGGCAATGGGTAGGTCCAGAAACATTCTGTACAAAACCTACAGAGCCAATAATGGATGCAAAGACTGTTCCTAGGGGATCATTAACCTTATCTACGTGTATACTGAAATCACCTAAAATTACAACCTTATCTGCTGAAACATTGAGGCATGAGAGGAACTCATGAAAATTCTGAAAGAAAATCTGCATAAGGACCAGGTGGCCTATACACAGACACTAGGACAAAGGACTCTGTAATACAAGTTGCTTTAATTAAGCTAGGCTGTGCACAGTACATGGTGAGAAATTCAAACACTTATTTCCAGACTTTGGGATTAAGCTCTGGGGTTTGGGGTTGGACTGATATTGCAATCTGCTATGGGAGTGAGAGGTCTTTAGTAAACCAAATTTAATGAATGATTATTTGTGGGTAGCAGCTATAGCATGGTGGGTTTTAACAACAATAAGGTTATCAATGTTTTCATTCATACTAAAATCTAAGTTCCTAGAAAGGACAAGGGCACCTCTCCAGCTCGGATAGAGTCTGTCTCTTTTTTGTAGGCCAGGTCTTCCCCAAAATAATGGCTAATTAGTCAGGAAACCAATATATTAGAGGAGCACCACTCCATCAGACAGTGATTTAGCAATGTAAGTCTACTGTAAACCTTGTCACTTTTTGCTAGCTTACACAAAATTCCAAAAAGGAATGCTAAAAGACGAAGAGGCAGATGGCTCCCAGGTCCTGGGAATGGCCCTGTGAAAACCAGGCCATTACCTGGAAGCCTGCCCAAAAGAGTGGGTGGCAGATATACTTTACCTAGCAGCTGCCTCTATCAGGAAAGAGGAGCCAGTACAGAGGGAGGTACAGGAACCCCTTCCCTGGCCCCAACACTACCTAGCCTTTACCGCCCCAGTGGACCATCTACCTGAAGAATTCAGGGACAGGAAGCTCTGGGAGGAGCCTGTGGTGTGAGTGGTGTAGGGAGTCATACCATCACTGGTCTGTGTGCCCACTGCAGGATACCAACTGGTTTGGGAGCTGCAAAACCAATGGACATCACTGTCCGGAGCCCTAATATGCCACAGTCCACCAGGCTCTCACACTGACAGAGAATGAGAGGAAGGCACTTGGACCAGGCTACACACTCCCACAGACCACTACTCCTCAACCACAGCCAGTCCAGGCTCCCCAGACCTCCACCACTCTCCAGGCCGCCACTGCCTCCAGATCTACAAGGCATCACTGGCTAATACCGTGGGCCTTCCTGCAGCTGCCAGCCTTCCAGAGAGCTCCTCATTGCCTGCTCCTGGCAACCATCCAGAGGGTTCCTTGTAACCTCCCATTGCTGGTCTTCCCTCACCTGCACTGCTGCCAGGAGCTGCTAGGCCATCCTGTCCTGTGAGTCTGGCAGGGGCTGTTACGCCAGCCACCATTACCCCAGCCTCCAGATGAATCATGACCTTTGTCTCCAGTACAGGCCTGTAGTATTAGCTTGCTGGTGTGATGGGCATGGCCGGTCTTCGACCCTGGGAGCAGGGCTTCCTAGAGCTCTGGTGTTCCTCTCCTAGCGTCTAGATTGCAGCCTCCTCTTCTTAGTCGGAGCTGAGTGGGAGAGTATGTGACACCAAGATAGGTGGAGAGGGCTGTGACTCCACATTGTCTGCGCCTCTCCTTTGGCTGCTGTCATGTGTTCATATTCCATCCCACAGCTTGGAGAGTACTACAGGTCCTTGAACTGCAGTAGCCTCTCCTACAGACAGGGTCACCTGAGACTGATTGGCAATCAACGCAAGTGTTTGCCATTGCCTCCATTAGGCCTTTTCATTGTTTTACCCTCTATAATATAGCCTTTAATTTAACTGTGTTAGTTTTTTTTGTAATGTAATAATAATAATCAAATACTTTGAATATGCCTGTAGCACGGGAGCGGGCGGCCTCCAGGACAGAGGACAGCTCTCCAGAAGAAGTTGCATCACAGGAAGGAAATGCTTCACAAAGAATCAGGGCAGCTTTCTAGTGCTGGATCCGGGAGATGGCTGCATCCAATTTCTCAATCACCCAGCCATCTCGTTTTGTAATCTCTCGTTTTGTAGCTGCACATAAGAGGACAGCGACCAAGCCGTAGGAGAAAAATATTAATTTATTTTTAATTTTTCTTTTTTTCTTTTTTGTAGTGCCAACTATTTTAAGGGGGGAAGGGTTTAATTACTGTGGCATTGTGCAGCTGTTACACACTTGTTTTGTTCCCAAGCTTGTGTTTTGTATACTGTATAAAACCAATACAAAAATAACATTTAAAAAAATATATATATAAATTATTTTTGAAACTCAGTTTAGTTTCTCAGCTGGTTTGTGTCGGAGATGGTTAAATGTCACACCCCCTCCCCGGCAACTGTGACAGTCCCCAGAGCACTGTTAAGTCCATCGTGAAGAAATGGAGAGAATATGGCACAACTGTGAATTTGCCTAGAACAGGCTGTCCTCCAAAACTGAGCATCCATGCAAAAAGGGGACTTTTTAGGAAGCCGCCAAGAGGTCTATGGCACCTCTGACAGAGTTACAGCCTTCCATGACAGAGATGGGAGTAACTATCCATGGGACAACAATAGCTTAGGTGCTTCACAAATCTGTGCTTTATGGGAAGGTGGCAAAAAGAAAGCCATTGTTGAAGAAAACTCACATGGAATCTCACCTAGACTTTGCCAGAAGGTATGTGGGAGACACTCAAATCAAGTGGAGGAAGATTCTATGGTCTGATGAGACCAAGATTGAACTTTTTGGCATCAACATTAGGTGCTATGTTTGGCACTGTGCATCATCCCAAGAACACTATCCTTACCATGAAACATGATGGTGGGAGCCTAACGCTATACCCCTATACCTGGATGATTCTTTCACAAAAAAGGTCTAAGACATCCACCCCTTCTTCCTCCAACCACCTACTGAGACTGCCTGTCTCAAACACACTAATCTATTCTCTGGCTTAATTTATTTCTCTCCACCCTCTGTCTTGACATCACTATACATTGTGTTGTCCAACCATCCAACAACCTGTGCACTTGACCCCATTCCCTCCCACCTCCTCCAGAATATATCCAATGGCCTTCTCCCCTTCCTCACCCACATAAAAACATCCCTGGTAACAGGATGCTTTCCCACTGCCTTTAAGACAGTCAGTCACACCCCTTCTCAATAACACAACACTCAACCCCAAAAGCCACAGATCAACATCTCTTCTTCCTTTCCTATCCAAGACTTTAATGCACTGTCTTTCTCTGTATCTCATTCAGAATTACCTCCTGGATCCACACCAGTCCAGCTTCAAGACAGGCCACTCCACTGAGAGAGCCTTCCTTGCAGTTACGGAAGCACTCCACACTGCTAGAGCTGACTCACTCCCCTCTGTTCTCATTCTCCTGGGCCTCTGTTGCATTCAACACAGTGAACCATCAGATCCTCCTATCCGTCCTTGAAAGGCTAGGTGTTTCAGGCTCTGCACTCTCTTTGTTTGCATCCTACCTGACAGGTCGCTCCAACCAGGTGACATGGAGTCTGAACCACGCAGCCTCACAACTGGGGTCCCCCAGGGCTCAGTACCAGATCATCTTCTATTTTATCTATACGCTAAGTCTCTGACTCTGTTATACATTCACATGACTACTGTTACCACTGTTATGCTGATGACACTTAAATGTTTTTCAGCTGGCGACATGCATCTCTGTGTGCCTGACAGACATCTCGGACTGGATGTCTGTGCACCATCTGAAGCTCAACTTTGACAAGATAGAGTTGCCTGCTTTTCCTCCCATGGAAGGTGTGCCTGCTCCAAGACCTCTCCATCACCATTGACAAGTCTGTGGTGTCCCCAACTGTGCAAGACTGCAATGAACTTGGGTGTGACACTGGACAATCAGTTGTTGTTCTCGGCAAACATCACCATGGTGACCCGCTCCTGTAGATTCCTACTCTGCTGCCTCTAGGTGATTGATTACTCCCTGCCTCCCAGTGGCCGCTCATACCAGTCACAGCTCTTCTCTGACCAGGCACCACAATGGTGGGAGGCCTCCCCACCCATCGTGTTGCTTCCCATCTTCCGCCAGTCTGAAAACACACTTCTTCAGACTGCACCTTGACTCTTAACCCACCCAACCTATATATATATAAAACCTACTACTACTTGTTGTACTTATTTCATTCTAAACATATTCAACGTACTTTATTCCATTTTAGCACAAGTGTTGTATATGGCTGTTTACTGGAGGCAGGGATGTGCTTGTTTTTATTTTTTATTTCATTTAACCTTTATTTAACCAGGCAAGCCATTAAGAACAAATTCTTATTTACAATGGTGGCCTGTTGTAGCGACATGTGGTTGTTCTTTTACCTACTTAAGTTGAATGCACTTTCTGTAAGTTGATTTGGATAAAATCATCTGCCAAATGACTGTAATGTAATGTAATATACTATGTTTCATTACTTTTACTTCACACACTAGTGATAACTGATAACCTTTAAAATAAATTCCCATGAATTTGTGACATATCCAAAATGGTAGGCATGCAATATGAGAAACTGAAACTAATCTTGTGCAATGACATGTCTCAGGGCCATCTCATAACAAATAGAATAATATATAATTTTGAATAATTTATAATACCAGTCATGCTGTCATTTATACCAACTATTGGCTTTTGATTGGTTATATTACTTAATGTAGGACGTTGTAATGAGTAACTTTTGAAAAAGCTGTGGATAACTTTAAACAGGAGCATCAAAAGAACACATTGGTTATAAGTCCTATTATACATATTATACAACACACATGGGAGGTTGTTTGTGTCAAACACACTTTATTATCTACTCCTGTCACCTTTATCCAAATTTGAACATGGTGGAATGAATAAACATTAGACTTCAGACTTATCAGACTTATCATCAGTCACTTTTGTCAGTGAACATATCTGAAACTTTGTTTTCTTATCAGATTGCCTGCAGCATTCCCAATTCAATCCTATCCAATTAATTATAACTATTAATATATTATTCAAATGAAAATTATTCACCAATTGAGAGAAAGCCAAAGACTTGATCAGTAGACTGAAAGTTACAGTGAAAATGAAATTGTAACAGTCTTTTCATTTGTCTACTTTGTCCCTTAATCAATACCCAAAACAAGCCAAGATTTGTATTTACTTGATGCTGCAGAAAATGTATTTACTTGATGCTTCTGAGGCAATGCAGGTTAAGCAGTTTGTCTGTAGGCTCATTTTATTAGTATAGCGGTGGATCAATGGAGACTATTTTTTCCCTTGTCCTGAACTGTCTATTTTCAGCCACTATTCATTCTGAAGCTATCTGTGATTAGGCAATATTTTTGTCTCATGGAATAACTTGATCAACAATGCTCACCCTTACCAGTGCACAAAGAATCACAGAATCAAATGATTAACTGGTCTGGCTCTTGTGGCCATAGTTGAGCTCTGCTCCTCCACTTAGGAGTAATTCCACACCAGTGCAGAATGAGGCATCACCAGCCAAGAACAAGGCAGCCAATCCACACTCCGCTTCTGTTCCCATTCGGCCAATCAGCTATCAGGGGGGAAACATGGAGAAGAAAACAATGAGATAATGTGCCGTTCAAGCGGTCATTGAAAACATCCCACTCTTTCCATGCTATATTGAGAACATTTCATATCAATTAAAAATGTCAGAATGGATTTTTGCCTAGTGATTCCAAGACCTGTTTGCCCAAAGGTAAAATCCAATGATTAATCCCAGACTTGCCTGTGCCTCTTCTCCTGCTTTGATGGCAGCAGCAGCATTTCCTGACTGAGTGGCAAGTTCCTCCCATAGAGGAGTCAGCACATTACCTGGAGAGATACTGACAAAGAGTTTACTATTTTAATATTTAAATGTATTGCTGTTTGGTTTGGCAATGTTACAGATGTATTTCTTTCCAAATTGACTTTTGTGTTTTAAAAGTTCTTTATTTAAAAAAATAAAATAAAAGCATGGTTGGGGAGTGACTGTTCGATAACCTTATAAGAAAACTCAAAGAAAGAACAAGAAACAACACAAAACACTGTCTTCAAATCACCCAGATTTGTTACACAGCACCAGACTCCTTCCTCATCTACATCACCCATGGCCCCATCTATTACCTATTGAGTTTATAAAAGGCATGTTCAAGCCTCACTGACACTACCATAGTCTGAAGGATACCCCCAGTGTTGTTATTCCTTTTGCTGTACTTTGTGCCAAACACAAAAACAGACCGACAGGCAGACAAAGCACTCCCTTTTTGGCAGCAACATTGTTTGTAGCTACAAGCCCATGGGGTACCCCCCACTGGAGGTCACCCAGTGATAGCTAGTGATAGGTAGAACAGTAATATATTCATATTTATTAATTAATAATGAGCCATTTGCCCTCAGAATAGTTTCCTTCTTGGAATGGCTGTTATAAGAACATGAACAACTTTTATACATTATATTATAACATTATAATTTTTCTCCTCCCATAAAATACTCCTGTCTTCATTTTTTATCTCCCACATGCATAACTTTACATTTACCAGTACTGAATGTCATCTGCCATCATCCCACTTACTCTAATCAACTGAAGACCTTTTATCTGCTTATTTGTGAATGAAATAATGAGGGAATAACACACACCTGGCCATAGAACAGCTGAGCAGCCAATTGTCCAATTACTTTTGGTCCCTTAAAAAGGGGGGGACCACTTATAAAAAGTGCTGTAATTCCTACACCGTTCACCAGATTTGGATGTAAACACCCTCAAATTAAAGCTGAAAGTTTGAGCTCATATTCATTATTTAATTTCAACTCTGGACCTGAAAGTATATATACACAAACACACAGTCACAGGGTTGGACGCTTACATTTTTTAGCACTGGCTACATGGGCCACCAGGTCATTGAATTTGGTGGCCCGAATGACTTTTTTGTGGCCAAAATGTAAATGATTTAATAATAAAAGGTGAGTACATTATTGCCGTGCGACTCTGGTAGTAGCGCATAGTTATCTCTGGTGATGATCCATAGTGTATTGAATATAATCCAGATCGTTTTGTGGAGTTCAATCATAGCGACAGGCAATACTACACAAACTAGACGTTGACTAGACTAATCGACACAATAATGGACACAAAAAGTAACAGAACGTTAACCGAGAGGCAGACAGGCGTACAGACAGTGTCGTCGCAGCAGAGCATGCGCCATTCAGAGCCCGTTCAGAGCGCAATATACAAACAAGACAATCATACAGATACTTTCCTGTATCTACAAACACAATCATTCTGGCAGGTACCCTTCTGGCTCTTTCCCCTCTTGACCACCACCTCTCCAATGCATCAGTGGTGTCTGGCCCCTCAATGCAAATAAACAGTAGCTGGTTGAGCATTTCTGTGCTCATTCTTGAACGGCAATCATTTTTCACTATTTTCAGTCTGTTTCAGTGAAACATTTCTCACACACAGCTGATGCCATGGGTAGGACTTGAATGATCTCCAGCAGGTGTCTCAATGTTCTCAAATATTTTTTGAAGATCTTCATCCTGGAAAATCAGGGCACAGACCTGGAATATGGAGTTCTGCCTCTAGGTGCTGCACAAACACTTTCAAATCCATCCACTCCTCCTGTTGTTTCTGAATGTTGCATCCGTTTCTTTCCAACACAGGCTGGAAGTGTTTGCACAGTTTGGTGATTTCCATAAACTGCCAACTCCTCCTGGTCTTTGGGCCTGTCTTGGGTGTTGAAACCCTGGGTAGCTGCAAGGACATCTGCATCAATGGTGTCAATACACTGCCTTGGGTATTTCTGCAGGCTTTCAAGGACCTCTTTTCGTTCCTCCTCAAATGCATCACTATCATTGTCAGTCAGCTGCACTTCTGGCTTCCAGAACACACCGTTCTGAGCCTCCTTAAAAAAGCATCAAGGTGTGGTCCTGGTGAGAAACACATGGCTGTGAGGGAGAGTTGGATTTTTTGTTTGATGAGCATCCCTCAGTGTTGTGGAGTTTTCTTGGAATTTTAAACTGAATTGCGACAGCTGGTCAAGTATATCAAGCAGAAGGATGACAAACTGAAGATACTTGAAGTACTTCAGAAAACGGCAGATGAAACGTGCCCTCCTCATCATATCAGCACTGTTTGAATTGGCCTCTGCTACATGCTCAAAGTGTGTGAGGATTGGCCAAAAGCTGTTACTTAAAGCAGAAAGTGCTCTTTGAAGGTGAGAAAGCCAGTGTGCCCCCAGCCCCCCCCCCCCAGATTCACAGGCCTCTGGATCTTCTCATCCATTGCTTCTGCTACACTCTGAGGTTCTCTCCATGCTTTTGGTGAGTAATAGCAGTGCTTATAAATGCTATTCAACATATCCGTTACAGCACTAACTTGTGCATTTGCTTTGAGGGTATCAAGAGCACCGGGTTCAAGTTTGTATGCAATGCAGTGGATGTACACCAAGTATGTGACCTCAGTTTTCAGAAGTGATGTCACACCATTTTATCTTCCTATCATTACTGAAGCCCCATAAAATCCAACGCTCACCATCTGCTGCTTCCACTGTTGGATGCCTGCATTCACTAAGGCAGTCAATAAAAAATAAAGTATATCATTCAACAGTTGTTATTAAATTCTGTTGTACTACTATGTGTGTTAGCACTGTATTGTTATTCCTGCTGGCTAACAACATTATCATATGGTCAGGGTAAATACATTTTCAGAAAATAAAAAAAGAGAGCTAGGGAAAAAATAAACTCTTACCTGAGTTTATAATTTGCATGTTGTCCCTTGGGTGGCAATGTTCCAGCTCCTGGACTGATACATACACATTTCGGGGTACTCCATTGCCTAGCAAGGGCTCCATTGTCTAGCAAGGGCACATTTCGGGGTACTCCATTGTCTAGCAAGCTCCAGGTCTCTGACGCTGCAGTCCGTGAATGAATCCGCCAGCACCGAAATGTAGTGAGCTTGCTTTATTTTTTCCAGCTCAGGTTTCCATATGTCATTGTAGATGTACGGTCGGGAGACATGACAGCAAAGTATGCAACGCATAAAATAAACGATTGTTTGACCAAACTGAAAATGAGTACCATTATATTTTCTATAGCACTTTTTTGGGGGGTAGGTACCTAGGGTACACAGTCCATCACAAGTTAGCTCTTTGATAGTAGTCTGTAGTAAGCTTCCTAGCTAGCTAGCTAACAGTTAATGCACCTGAATGATGAACTAATATGGTGAACCTTAGAGAGTTAGCAAGCTAGTATGAGTTAGCATGCTAGGCCTACATGACACATGACTGCATGATAGATGCCAGCTCAGTGGATGGCTTTCAAAACTAATCTTGTAACGGCTTTGTCATTGCCTAGCCATGTCGACGCCGTTCTTTTTGTGAAATTCGATTAGTCCATTTCATTCTTCACTGTATAATATGCAAAGTTTAAAATGTGGAAATAATTGCTCCAATTACCCGGCTTCCATATCCCAGATTTGTTTGTCCATAGGAGCATTTCCCGGACATCTTGCTGCAATTGCAGCAGTTTTCTGTATGCATTACTTCCAGTGTAAAATGAACTTAGCTTGTCTGCTAGTAGTGGAAATGGTATGACATTGCCTAAACCAGCTCACTAGCGTAAAGGTTTGCCTCAAGGGTAATGATAAACACTTCGCTGTTTCATGCTTTGTGGGTTGCAGTAAGGGACATTTTTTGTTTCAGGGCAGGTGGTATGCATACTGCAGCTGCGGTTCGAAACCCTGACTGCACCAGCCCAGCTCTGGCCAAGAGCCCCGTTGGGGGCGGCGATTGGCCGACCGCCCGAGAGGGAGGGGGAGGGAGAGCCGGCACAAGCTCAACGAGAAGCGCGAAAGGTGTCCGTGTAAGGGAAAAACTGTCTTGACTCGAGGACAAGCCGCGGGCTTATGGTGGAGGGTAAATTGAAAGAAGTAGAGGGTGTAATTGGCTACCAAATTGGGAGAAAAACGGGAAAAAAATCGGAAACAAAAAAAAACAAAAATACATCTGCATTTACATGTTGTCTTCTATAGTGCTTTATGAGATTGGTGAACATGTCGGGAGATCTTTGATCATTCCTCCATACAGAATCTTTTCAAGATCCTTCAGTCTGTATTTGTGTACTCTTCGATTCAAACCACAAATTTTCGACTGGTCTGGACACTGATGGCGATTGTCATTTTGTGGTCAGTTAACCATTGCTTGGTTGATTTTGATCCTTGGGATATATTGTCTTGCTGAAAGATTAATTTGCGGGTAAGTTTCAGCTTCTTGGCAGAGGGGTTTTTGTCTAAAATATCTTGGTACTTGCTGGATTTCATGATTCCAATGACCTTAACAAGAGCCCAAGGACCAGTAGATCCAACCCCCCCTCCCCACACAAAAAACCCAAAACATCAAAGGGACCACCACCATATTTCAATGTTTCAATGTTAAACATAAGTGTCCTTCAGATATAAAATGCCACCGTTGATCATGTCACCATCTATACCACATAAAAACCACTGCATGCATAAGCCTCCAGCCATAATCAGGCACTCTACATTACTGTGTGCAATACAGACACAATCACAATCAGTTTCATATAAACACACAAAAACATGTACCCATACAATTGTGAGTTGTTAAGATTTTGTTGTTGTGGAGGAGAGAGAGAGAAAGAAAGAGGTAAAAATTATGACAAAGCAGAACTAACATCAAACTCACCAGTTGACTCTCACTTTGAACTGACTCTCATCAACAGCCATTGCCTTGGTCATAGCAGTGATAGCCCCCTTGTAGAATAGCAAAAATATTAAATCCTCTATTACATCCTCATTAAACACAAACATGCTACACCACAGGCAGTGAATACAATAGAGGAAAGACAACTGTACATGATTCCACAGTTTAGGATCACACAAGTCTTATTATTTGTATTATAGTCATTATACTGGACATGAACACAGAAGGGGAATGAAGTATACTATATAATGTTCAATTCAGTCTGCACACAAATACAATGTACACTACCAGTCAAAAGTTTTAGAACACACCCATTTTCCAGTTTTTACAGAAATTTAAGCAGTTTTTTCAAGTCCAGTGAATAACCTGAAATGGTACAAATGTAAGGGGTAAACTGCCAGAGGTAAAAAATAAAATAAAAAAGTTTAGGTTACCAAAACGGAAAAATAATGTAAATTTCAGAGTTATAAAAAAAGGCCCTTTTCAGGGAACAAGTAATGGGTTAAAACTGGAAAATGGGGGTGTTCTAAAACTTTTGGCCGGTAGTGTATATGCATGCAAATACTTCGGTTTATATACATGTGCATGAAAGTCAATGCAGAATGACTGAAAACAAAAGCCAAATCACTGCTAATATAGACTAGACAGTAGACAAATAGTCACTGAAATGTTGACGTTTGTATTTGAAAATACAGTGGCACAGCACGGTGAAGTGCTGATATGATGTCAGCATTACACACCTTAGTTGCTACATACGGAACAGCATGTTTCTGACCAATGGAGGCCACCAGGCTGGAAACGTGGATGACATTCCCCTGGCACTGACGGAGGTGAGGTAGGGCGTACTGAAGGAGACACACACAACATGTATGCTGGTCTTAACTGAAGTACCTCCAAACAACACTAACACCTCACAATCTGGAATAAACTGTCTAAGTAGAGCACATTCCTTTTGTAGGACTCAAGATTTTGTAAAAATCAACCTTGAATGAACTGATGAACTTGAATGAACTTAAAAAGAGGTCAAGTTAATAGGAGGGAAAAACTATTGACACAAACACAACCTGACACACTCAGTGGTGATATCCTTAGAATATAATATTGCCCCATTAGTTAATCACCCACTTATGATTAAATTATTCCAAGTTATTATTCACTATACAAAACTGAAGTACAGTGGAAGTAGAGAGAGAGAGAGATATAGAGATAATGGGCTAACAAATTCACACTGACAAGAGAGGATAGTTGCAATATTTACCCGACAAACCGCAGTGAACTTTCACAGACACTGCTGTGTATTGAATTAGCAGTGTCATATTAATTAGCAAAGTCAGCATGAAGGAGCACCTGACACCCCTGTCGGGAGGTGCATTTTGGTAATCCTGCACAGGCCGACAGAATGTGGCCCAGCCTAATCTGAAAGCTCATGGACAAACATGGGACCATCATTGACAGGTATATTGCTCTGTGAATGAAAGCAGGGCACTTAGGTATGTAGCTTTGGTGGCCAGTGCAGTCCATATTAGATCAGCACACCAAACTTGCAAGCCTATGTCACACACCACAATGTTAGGGTTCTACCTATGAGCTGGAAATTATGGATCATGGAAAATAATTATGGCTCACCAGATTGAAAGCGGAGGTCAACATGGTATGATTAGCCTTCTCACCTGGTAGCAATTTTCTTGAGCATATTATGTCTCGCCAAATATCAGCTCAACTAACATCTCTGTATAAACCAAGCTGTCTTCCCCAGGCCCGTTTGGTATCACCACGATTCTCAACATGAGAGGAGCATATCAATGGCAATCTTGAAAAGATATCTTGTGGTGCCCCAAAACAAAAATATTCTTGGGAGATCTGGTCCAAGCTCACACATCGGATGCATGTGTTTGCATTTGGAGAGAGACAAACTTGGTTTGGTATAATTTTCTTCCATTTTACCACTTTTGTGATTGTTACATGCCAATTTTATGTCTAGGATTAAATATTTGTTAAGGTAGTTCAATATTTTGTCTTTGTCTAACTGTTGTAACTTAATAAACCAGCTGTTCATTTTAATTGAGTGGTATAATTTGATGAAGGTTGATCCACCAGATTGCTCTGCCAATCAACGAATTCGGTGATTTAATCGATAATTGGTATCCTGTGTAGTAATTATTATATTAAATCAAATAAATATATTTGACATGTAAGATGAGTGAGGGGGTTTAACACAATACCACTTGGTGGACCTACCCCTAATGCCCCTAAACAAGGGCATTTGACTGTTAAGGCTACTAGATTCAGAGAATAGATTCTTTTTATTCAAACGTCACTGTTCCAACACCCTGCTCTAACCCTCAGATAGTATTGGCTTTACAACTTGCCTTCGCAGTGAGGAAGTAGCTGATGAGGTTGAAGTTGAGAAGATCCCTGAATTCCTCTGCTGTGGTCTCATCAATCGACTTATGTGGAGGGTCTGATGGAGCGTGAGGGGAGAGATGATGGATATAAGATATGATTTTTGATAATATATAACATTTTAATAAGACAATATCATAAGTCAAGGGTAACACAGAGAATGTGGGTTTAATACATATTGACTTGGTGCAGAGTAGTACATTATCACTGGAATTGAGAGAGCCATCTATATTACTTTACAGTGCATCTACATATATACTGGACACTAAAGAATGTTGATATTGAGGCAAGAGATGGATACTCACGCCATCCTGCATTGTTGACCAGACAGTCAATTCGACCAAAGCACTCAACTGTCACTGAGATCAGCTTCTACACAACAAAAGTCACATAGAGACAACTAAAGCATAAGAACATAAGAATATATAATGACAAAAACAAAACTTTCTTGTAGTGTGGTGCCCTACAAGTCTTTTTCAAACTGAACACATTCTAATCCCATAACATATTCCGGTCTTATTTTTTTATTTCCCACATGCCTAACTTGAACATCATCTGCCATGATTCTGCCCACTTCTGGATTTTGTTTAATTCATCTTGGATTACCTTAGTCGATTCCAAACTGTTTGCCCCAAACCCCCAAGTTTTGTATCAACTACAGTGCTCTCCAGAATTATTGGCACCCTTGGTAATAAATGAGCAAAAATTCAATTTTGTTGTTCATCAGCTTGATCTTGCACTCAAAATATGAGAGAAATCTAACCTTTAATTGAAGTAAAATAATGAAAATAAAAAAATCCTTATAAAAAATACAAAAAATTCTCAAAAACACGTGTCACAATTATTGGCACCCTTATAAATTCTTATGAACAAAATCTAAATTAAGTATATTCCCATTTATATTTTATTTTTGTAAGTTCACCTGAGTCTTTAGGAACTCTTAAGTGGTCATCCATGACTTCCTGTAGTCACTGGGGTATACATATGAGGTGACACACAGACCAAACTGTCAGGAATGGTGTCTCAAAACCAGGCGCGGACCCAGAAATGCAATAATCTCTTTTATTGCATAAACAGGTAATGGTCACACAGGAGCAATCAGGGCAATACAGGGATCCAAAGAGTGGTCGGGGACAGGCAAAGTTCGTTCCAGGCTTCAGTTGTGTCAGAGGCAGGCAAGGCGTAGTCAATGGGCAGGCGGAGGTCGATAACGGGAAATCAGTCCAGGAAACACAGAGAGGAGCGGGACTGGAACCACAAGGAGCACGAACAGGTGGATCGGGAACGAGACTGGGACACAGACGGGAATACGGGAGCACGAACAAAAACACGATGAACAAAAACACGATGAACAAAAACACGATGAACAAAAACACGATGAACAAAAACACGATGAACAAAAACACGATGAACAAAAACACGATGAACAAAAACACGGGTAAACAGAGAAAACGCTGGCGAGTTGTGTAGGCATAAGCAAAGCACAAGACAATCTCGCAACGGACATGGGAAAACGCACAGCTTATATACATTTAGACATAACGAGAAACAATCAGGAATGAACATGAATGCAGCAGACTCCAATCAGACACATGAGGAATAAGTGAAAACGATAATACAATGACGAGACAATCTGGGAATGAACATGAGAAACGAACAGTTTAACTACATCAGACATAACGAGAAACAATCAGGAATTAACACGAATGCAGCTAACTGCAATCAGACACATGAGGAACAGGTGAAAACGATAATACAATGACAAGACTGGGAACAGGTAAGCGAAAGTAAAAACACGGACCGGACAACCAGGAAAACATGGAATAAACTACAAACACCTAATTACGGGGAACATGAGACGTGACACCAAACTCCCTTAGTCATCCATCAACATGGGGAATATCAGAGAATACACAAATGAAATCAGACAAAAGGTTGTTGACCTTCATAAATCTGGCAAATGGCTATGAAAAAATAGCTACACGCCTGAAAATACCCATCTCCACTGTAGCTGCGGTGAGTACAATTTTGGCAAGTAATCAGTCTCAATAAATTACTTGAACACTAGTTAATATGATGAATATTAAGTGTCAAATGAAGTCAAAATTTATTACATTCTTGGATTACTATATTACGACACTGTCACACGCCACGTGACAAACCCTGAACGGGAACAGAGCAGACTGGAGACACGGAGTGAAGTTTGTCGGTCTACGGACCGGATTTCTTTTTTTTCTTTTTTTCTGTCTCTCCCCCCAGACATGGTTAACCTGCTACAGTGGGAGTAGCAGGTTAACATATAACAAAGACCAACACAAACACAGACACAAAATCTTCACCCTACTCGCCGTGAAGCTTTCGGGTAAAAACAACGAACTAAAATAACAAGTTTAAATAATCATAACTTACAGGACACCACGCCTCTCCATCCAGAGTTCCCTTGGAACCTCCCCAGGCACACACATATCCAGTGACCTTTCAAGTGCTTCCCACCCATTCATACTGAGACTCAAACTTTTCAGTTCGAGTTCTCTTACCCATTCATACAGAGACACTCGCTACTCCCCACAGTGAGAGTTTTATGGTAACCAGCTCTGAGACACCTTCCACTCTTCCAGTGAGAGTTCTCAGGCTGTTGCCCATAAACACTCTCCACTGCCCGAGTGCAAGCTCTCTTTCACTAAAACTGAGGGCGAGAGGCGGACCCTCTTCCAGGGCACCCTCTCGCTCTCCACAATCACACCGAGGGAGAGAGGCGGACACTCTTAGTGCACCCCCTCTCCCTCTTCCCCACACACACAAGAAGCACTCTACTCAGTCACTTTTGACAAATGCACACAAAACGCCACAAACTCCCCACTCGCCCCACCTGCTCTTAAATAGGCTTAGTTTCTGCCTGGCTCAGGTGGGACTCGTGAGGCAATCACCCAATCACAATCACTCAACTCACATTCTCACACTTCCATATCAATTGACTGATTGACACCAATTAAATAATTAAACAATAATTAAACCAATTATGGCCTTTGGAGCAACCTTCCGGGCCACGGTTTACTCTCACACCCTGTGAGAGTGCCAAACCTGCCCCCGGAAAGTCTACCTGCTCCAAAGGCCTCCACAACATGTAAAGACACAGACAACCATGCCACTCCCACATGGCCGAGACCGACGTCCTCCACAGACACATTAATCCAATTCATTTAGACAGTATTTGAAGGTATTTGTTCTTTATATAGGTTAGGATGGCTTCACTTAACAATTTGACACATCAAACAACAACTGGTATAAAAATAGATTATTTATTAATGGATTAAAAACAGAGAGTAAATACATTTGGTTCTTATAATACCATGTGTTGTGGAACATTGGTGGAAACAATGGGTGAAAACGTGTATGGAAAAGGGAGAAGCAAACATGGAAGATAAAGGAATGTGTGGAATGTGGTTGCAACTGCGTGGGGGTTGCCGGAAGATGGTTAAAATGGAGGACGATTTGAAACAGGCCCTAACACCCACGTGGCCAGAATGTGGCTTGAACGTGGAATTTCAAAGTTAGTCCTACAAGTGTTCGGCGAGTAGTTAAATGTACATGAAAGAAAAGAAAGACAGCGAGGAAGAGAGCATGCAATGATTGATTTACAGCCGATAAGAGAGGCAAGAGGCTCCTAGCAAGTATAAGCCTCCTATCTAATAAAGGCCCCGGTTTGGCTAGCAAACACTGTAAAAGTATCTCTATGTATACAGGAATAGAATGCACACAACATACAAGGCAATCTATACATAAACAGATGAATATATATAACTATACCCTGATGCTACAGCCTTACTTGAGGTTTACTATCTTGAGATAGTAAACGCTGCAGTCCTGTCGAGGAGGCCTGTGCGTTCGTCAGTCCTTTGTCCAAAGGGGGTTTCCTCGCAATGCAGAACGCAAGCTTGGAACGGTATAAACGCGACGTCCAGGTCCATTTTTGGCCGATGCACATCTCTGGATTTTCTCCCAGGAACGATGTCGGCAATGCAAGGGAATTTAAAGAGAGACAATCGTCTTCATCTGTTGATTAAGCTACTTTCTTTATGTAGCCTCCAACTCTTCTTTGTTGGGAACTTGCAAGTGAAATTAGATAATAATTCAGATCATAAATATTTCTATACTAGACCCCGATCAAGGGTTGTACGTTGAAATATTTATTTTCCGATGTTCCTGCAGTAACTGGATATCTCTGTAGGCTTACAGTGCGACACCGTTGGCGAGAGAGAGCAAGGTATCAAGTCTCCACAGGTTTTATATGCAGTAATCCAGTTACGTATTTCCATTGTCTACAGTACTGGCCTACTGTAGTTTGAATAGAGATGTGCAGGGTGGAACCTGATGACATCATCGGGATTCGCTGTTGCGTTCCCTTGTGGTTGTTGTAGTCCTTTGGAGGAAACTGTAACACGTTGCCCCAAAATCCCCCCCCCCCGGTCTTGGGATGGGGCTTATGCCACAAATCCTTAAGGGCACACAAGTTGGTTCACAGCCCACAGCTCATTATGAAACATTTTACAACATTCAACTATGCTGATAGCATCTGGGCATATGTCTACAGACTGCAGCACTGGGCAAACCGTGGGCATTATGTAATCAATGTTGGAAAACACAAAACAAAACAAACACACCATTAACACTCAGTGTTGGTTATATAAGGCACTCTTCTTTTTTTTCTTTTTTTTGTAGTGTGGTGCCCTACGCATCCCTGACAGGCAGCGCACACCACACCGGACCAGCCAAAGTGTGGTGCGTTAGACTGCTACGCTATCCGCCAGCCCCTATATGGCACTCTTCTAGAGAAGAAGAAAGGCTTTCACGACTGTACTTAGATGGGATCAGTGGTGCCCCTTGACGAAAGAGGAAGGACACCACAAGGATTGCGCTTGAAGCGGGAATGTTAGTGAGTGAGGCGATTTTGTGTAAAGTTTGGATGTATTTGAAAAGTATCAGAGCTATGCCTGCAGTGATGACCCAGCCACTGAGGAGGAATCAGAGGACCATATTAGTGGTACCCCACTGATCAGATGACCTTTTGGCTACCGGACCAAAGTACTTCTGCTTGGGGTTAAATCTGGAACAGATTTTAACAGGTTTGGTCCCTTCAGCTAGAAGCTGCTGTCGAAGGGTGTCATCTAGATTCAGGCTATGCCCTCGGAAAGCATGTATTACTTCTATCTCAACCTCATATCTCTCAGGGTTGAGATAGATATTGTCTCAGGACAATATCCTCAATATGCACTGTGGCCCCTGGCAGGACCCTAATAAAAACAGTCTGATTTGGAAGTTTCATCCTCGTGGCTGTATCATGAAGGTCTTAGATCATTGTGATTGCTGGATTGGGAGTGTCGGGGAGGTGCATTTGGTAATCCTGCACAGGCAGACCGAGTGGGGCCACCATTAGCAGGTTTACTGCTCTGTGAGTGAGACCAGGGCACATGGTATGATTGGCCTTGTCACTTGGTAGCAATGCTCTTGAGCATACTATGCCTCTCCAAATATCGGCTCAACCAACATCTCTGTATAAACTAAGCTGGCTTCTCCAGGCCCTAGTGATGTTTGATATAGCCACGATTCTCAACATGAGAGGAGCATATCAATGGCAACCTTGAAAAGGTATCTGGTGGTAGTAAGTGACTACTAAACATATAAAAAGGGGGTTTGAACCTGGCTTGCACAGGACCTTCCCCCAAATCATATATTATGGGCTAAGAAGGGAGTGAGCCAACCCCCCCTCCAAACACTTAAAGTGTGACCTGTTGGTGGCACGAGGCAAATTTTGGTGGAATTCTGGTTCCAGCTCACACCTCTGCTGCATGTGTTTTACATTTTTGCAGAGAGATAAGCTTGGTTTGGTACCATTTTCTTCCATTTCATCCATGTTGTGATTGTTACATGCCAATTTTATGTCTAGGATTTAGTATTTGTTAAGGTAGTCTGTAGACGTTGAATATTTTGTAACTGTTGTAACTGAATAAAGCAGCTGTTAATTTTAATTGAATTATGAGTTGTATATTTTGATGAAAGGTTGATCCACCAGATTGCCTATCAACGAATTCGGTGATTTAATTGGTATCCTGTGTAGTAATTATTATATTAAATCAAATAATTATATTTTACATGTAGGATAAGTGAGGGGTTTTAACATGTAATACCACTCAGTATTCAGAGTGCTTAATTTTAAACAAGGGCATTTGACTTTTAAGGCTACTGGATTCAGGGAATAGACCATTTTTATTCTAACTTCACTGTTCCGACAGGAGTGTTGACAAGCCATTTGTCACCAGCTCTTTCTACCCTTGTTTCCTCTACATTGTCCCTCACTGTCATGGTAGGTTTGCACTTCTCCTCAGAATCACCAGGCTAATAGGCCACACAAATGCACTCAGCCATATCCCTTATGAATGGGTTGCTGGGGCATACTCAATGAATGTATTTAGTCCATGTGCACATCTTTAAATTAGGAATGAAGTAGAGGGTTGGACAATGTTCATTGTCTGCTAACATAGGTGGAGCCTTAATGTGCACATGTACATTGTCCTCCCAGAAACTTACATTGAGAACAGACTCCAGTCTATAGATGTTTTTTTTCTCGATGATGGGGAGGTTGATCATAAACCCCACCTCTAGGTTCTCTGGGTGGACATGGGGATTGCACTGCCAAGACTATATGCTAAATGTACTTGCAACGTTTGCACACTGGTGGTAGTAGCAGAGCTCAAAATTGTATTCACTAAGAAAAAGTATGGAGGAACTCACGTCTCTTGTAGGTCTTGCATTAAATCTCTAGCTACCCGCACCTCATTGACATCTGTTTCAACTACATGCATTAGTTTGTTAAGAGCATTGTGGAAGGAAAACATTTGTCTAAAGTTGGAATGCTAGAGAAAGATCCACAGGGGGACACACAGATACAAATTAACTTGGTGTGACGCTGCAATTCTGAATGGCCAGGCTACCAAAAGGTTATTTGCGCCAAAAATTAAAAGAAACATCTGTGGGCATTTACCCACTACAGGAAACCTGTCCAGAGTTTCAGTACCTTTTCGGTCTGTTTTACTTTCATGTGACGTCAGGGCTCCTATTACCCAGTGTTCTGCGAGACATGAATCTCGGTGCAGCTGTGCGTAATAAAAGTTTTTCATACTGTTTAAAAAGTCCTCTCCGATCCTACTGAGTTTTTTTTTCCAGGACAGCATTAACGGTTGTACTGTTCAATACCACTGAATGCATGTTGACGGCCAGTATCGTGTCTTGTAGTGTTTGGCCTATACCTTGCAGTTGCTGTTGTTGAGAAGCCATTTTTATGTGTATTTCTGGCATCTTATCCCTCAAGTCACTCACCTGCTTCCTGGTAGTGCCTAAGCTTATTGAGTTAGTGGCTGAAGGGCCAATAGAAAACAGTGATCCAATTGCAGAAGCTGCTGTTAGCAACCCCCATAGGAATTGTTTTTGACATTTTGCGCCATTAAGTTCTTCTTCTGTGACTAAGACCTTTTGCAATTGTTCCAACATGTGGACAGCTGCTAGGCCGGCATGTTCCAGAGTGTTTTCAATGCGTCTCCCTCTGGAGGGGAGCTATGGAGATGTACAAATGTGTTTACTATAAGCATCTGAGGGGTCCAGGCAGACATAGACCCTTTGAGTGTAAACACAGCAGTTGGTGAGGAGGAGTCCGGGTGCCTCCTGGAGAATGGTGCCAGTAGGGGGACCTGGTCCTACCACATCCTTGGACTGGATTGCTTGAAGAGCAAGGAGGATTCCAAGGAGTCACACGTAGTTCATTCTGTAATGAATATGGAAGCGTGATATAGCCCCGTGGAACACTTAGTTGAATGCTTGCAGGTGTCATACAGCATGCGACGTTGAGGGTTAACAGCCCTACATACCAGTTAGTTCTTCACTCCCCCTTGGAATGTTTGAAGGGGTAAATGGTCTAATCTGATTAGAATGTACCCACTTGTATGCAAGAGTCTGGAGTTTTGAGATCCTGATTCGGTATGCAACTGGCGCAAGTTTCCCAATGATCTCATGAGGGTCTGACCAGTGCAGTAGGAACTTTTTGGGCACCCTGACAGGTTTGATGAAATTGAAGTACAGGACTGTGGAGGGCGTTGGTCTCGGCAACATGGGAGTGGCAGGGTTACCTTTGTTTTTCCATGTTGTGGAGGCCTTTGCAGCAGTGAGACTTTCCGGGGGCAGGTTTGGCACTCACACAGGGTGTGAGAGTGTGAACTGTTGCTCAGAAGGTTGCTCTAAAGGCCATAATTGATTTAATTATTATTTAATTGATGTTGATGGGTAAGTGATTATTCACTTACCTGTTTGTGTGTGAGAATGTGAGTGGGTGTGGTTTGTCAATTGTTTGGTGTTTTGTGATTTGGTGTGTGAATGTTAGACAGGTGATTGCCTCATGAGTCCCACCTGAGCCAAGCAGAAAGTAAGCCTATTTAAGAGCAGGTGGGGCGAGTGGGGAATCAGTTAGTCTTTGTCTTGTCGTTCATGTGTGTGTATCAAGACAGTTAGTCTTTGTCTTGTCATTCGTGTTTGTCTTGAGAAGTGTTCGCCTTGTCATTTATGTGTGTATTGTCGACTTATTGGTGGGCGTTCATGTGGGCATGGCGTTTGTGAGTGTTGGTGTTTGATGTGACTGTCGGGCCTGGTGGCGCATGTCTGTAATCCAAGCTTCTGGGAGGCGGAGTCTGTGTGGAATCTATGTTGAGTTCTGTGTGCGTTTGTCAAAAATGACTGAGTAGAGTGCTTCCTGTGTGTGTGAGAAAGAGAGAGAAAGGGCACCCTAAGAGTGTCCGCCTCTCTCCCTCTGTGTGAGCGTGAAAGAGAGCGAGAGGGTGCCCTGAAATAGGGTCCGCCTCTCGCCCTCAGTGTGATTGGAAGAGAACTCACACTCGAGCAGTGGAGAGTGTTTCTGGACAATGGCCCGAGAACTCTCACTGAAAGAGTGGAGAGTGTCTCGGGGCTTGTTTCCAGAGAACTCTCACTGTGAGGAGTGGCGAGAGTCTCTGTGTGTTTGGGTCAAAAGAGAGCTCGGACTGAAAAGTTTGAGTGTCTCTGTGTGCATGGGTTTTGGAAGCACTTGAAAAGTCACTGGATATGTGTGTGCCTGGGGAGGTTCTAGGGGAACTCCGGTCTAAGGAGGTGCGGTGTCTTGTTGAGATGTGTGTTGAGTGTGTCGGGACAGTGCGTAGAGTTCTACCCTGTCCCGGTAAGTGTTGATGCGTGTTAAATGTGAATGTATGAGGGCGGTGTGGAAAGCCGCTGACTGTTTGTTGTGTTTTCCCAGGAAGGGAATTCCCCCCTTGGAGGAGGCGGGCTTTCATTTAGTGGTGTTTATTTTAGTTTGTTATTTTAGCTTATAGTTTTTTCCCGAAAGCTTTGCGGCAAGTAGGGTGAAGACTTTGTGTTTGTGTTAGTTTTATTTTAACCTGCTCTCCCGCTGTTTCTTGCTCTGACCCGGGAGAGAGGTGGAAAAAAATAAAGATCCAGTCCGTAGACCGGCAAACCCCACTCCTCCGCCAGTTCTCACCATCGGGCTGCTCTGCTCCAGTCCAGGGATTGTCATGTAGCGTGTGACAAGGACTTTATCACCCACCTGGTATTCCTATTCAGTTGCTTTCCTGTTGTAATAGGTTTTCTGTCCCGTAGTGCTGGCCTCCAGGCTCTCCTGAGCCCATACAAAAGTAGCCTTAAGGTGCTCTTGCAAGTCCGCCACATATTAATGGGTGGAATATGCACTGGCAACACTCACATCCTCAGGTCTGTACAGAGGATGTAAGGGAAGAGTCATTTCCCTCCCCATCATCATTTAGGAATGGTGTAGAGCGAATGGTGTCCATTCATTTAGGAATGGACACCCGTAGAGCGATACAGGGTTGCGCGAATGGCTGTCAACACAAATGGGAGTTTCAGGTCCCAATCCTTACCATTAGCTTTGACATACTTCCTGAGCATGCTGACTATGGTACAGTTAGTTCGCTCCACCTGCCCTGATGACTGGGGGTGGTATGAAATGTGGAATTTGGCCTTAACACCCAGAATTTCCCCAAATGGTGACATTACAGAGACAGTAAAGTGCATACCTTTGTCAGAGTCAATGGACAGAGGTAGGCCCCAATGGCTGAAAACGTGATTAATTATCAAGACAGCGGTAGTGTCTGCCATGTCATTAGGTGCTGGAAGGCACTCCACCCACTTAGTGAATGCGCACATCACAGTAAAGAGGTACTTATTACCTCTTGATGACTTTGGGACTGGTCCAATCCAATCCATTTGTATGTTAGACCAGCGGTTCTCAAACTATGGGTCGCGACCCCACTTGGGGTCGCCAAAGGGTCATGGTGGGGTCGCCAAAAAAAATAAAAAATAAAAAATGTTAATAAGCATTTCTTTACATTTTTTAATGAAAAACAAATTGCCTGTCTTTTCTGACCGATTATTTTTAATCTACTGACATGCATGAGTTTAATCCAACGCATGCGTTTAACGTTACTGCACTACCCCATGGCATGTGTAGCGCGCCAATACAGCAGTCACGAAAATGGACACGTTTGTTGTCAGGAGTGGTGCTGGAGGTGAGTCAAATTCTAGCAAAAGACCAGCAGAAAATTACAAAAATACAAATAAAACAAAAAGGAATAAAAGAAGTTATGACCCGAAATTCCTCATCTATGGCTTTACATGGACAGGACATGAGGAGGACCCAAGACCACAATGTGTCGTGTGTGGGGAAGTTCTAGCTAACGAGAGCTTTAAGCCATGTAAAATGCAACACCACTTGCAAACTAAACACAGCGCATTACAAGCAAAGCCGCTAGATTTCTTTCAGAGGAAACAAAAAGTTTTCGGCATTGACTTTAATTAAAAATAAATATAGATCGCGTCTGAGAGTTGAAGGGGATCTCCGCCTATTTCTCAGCCCGGCGCAGCCACGCATCGATGAACTGTGTTCAACACTCCAAGCACATCCATCCCATTAAGTAGGCTAAGCAGTCCGTTTTATTTTTCATAAAGATATAGCCTGTGAATGTACTGTATTTGCTACTATTAAGTCTGTTTTATTTGTTTTTCATAAAGATATAGCCTGTGAATGCATTTGCTACTATTTTGGAAATAGACCACCAATATATGTTTATGGACTAAAGTTTTTCAGTGTTGTAATTGCACTATCATGTATGTATGGGGTCGCGATGTCTTCCCACACATGAAATTGGGTCGTGGTGTAAAAAAGTTTGAGAAACCCTGTGTTAGACTAAGGGAAAGAGATTACCCTCCTCTGTAGAGGTGCCCTATGTAGAGGCTGCATCGGTTGGAATTGGCAAAGTCAAACACCCTTTTACATACTCAGTAATATCTCATATATATACAGTATATCATGAATGACTAATATGCTACCTGTTGAAGTGTTTTGTAGGTAGCTCCCGATCCTCTGTGACCACCACAAGGTGTGTCATGTGCATGCATGATCATCACCCCCCATGATTAGTTGGGACAACCCATCAAGGTGGTTTCTGGTCTTTTGGATCGTAGACTAGCAGACCTTTCTGGACTTTCAGATGTTGCCTGAGGTTGTACAGGTTGTTAAAGTTGCTCGATTGCTTCAGCAATTCTGGTGAGATAGGATGCTTCTGGGGGTAAGACACAAACTGATAGATGACTTACCACTGGGTCTTGTTTTTGCATAGTGGCTAGATCGGCATCACCAGGCTTTCTGCCCAAACACAAGGTTTGGGGAGCACTGTCTGAATTATCAAGGACCAGCTGTAACCTGTCTCCAGCTGATAGCATTGACTGTGAATGTTTTCTCCTTCAGGAGCCAGTCCTCTTTGTACTGCCACAGAGGGTCACTAACTGCACTGGCTTTAGCTAACCGGTCAGCTTCATCATTGCTGTCCTTGTCCAGACCCAGAATCTGTGAGTGTCCCTTGACCTTTTTCCAGTACACCTTCATACTAGAATTTCTGATGAGTTTGTCGCATGCAAGGAAGAGCTCTGAATGTTTTACTGTTTTTCCTTGGGCATACTTCATCCCATTTTGTTTCCGCACCGGGAAGTGGGAGACAAAAATATATTATGCATATATAATATATCTGAGTCACAACATATCACTAGCTCAGTGATATTAGTGTGTGCAGCCTGCTGCAAGACAATGAGCACACTGGCTATCTCTGCATACTGGCTGGTCTTGGACCCTAGCTGGTACTGTTGAGGTTTGTGGACAGGACCATTCTTCCACACTATGCCTACTCCTGCTTGGACTTGAGCCTCATGGTGGAATGAGCACCCATCCACATAAACCTTCGGGAGGCTGAGGCAGACATTTTCCTGAATGATGATCTGAGGGCAAGGAAGGTGTGGTCACCAAAACAGGAAGCTTTTGAAGTTCTCCTTCATAGATACAATGTTGGAATTCTGCCAATCCCTGGCCTAAGGCCATTTTGTGGTTCTGTGCATACCTTACCTCGATTTCATAACCTTGCAGGGCCATCATCCAGGCCGCAATGTGACTGTTTGATACCTTGCCTTCCCTGAGTCTTTGACTGTGTAGGAATGAGATGGGTTGGTGGCAGGTCTCAATAATAGTTTTCTGCCCTCCAATGTAACTGCGGAAGTGTTCCACAGCCCATGCTGTTGTGGGTAATAGCTTGACACTGCTTGGTCGTACTTCTGTGAGAGGGCAAACTCTTTATTTGGGTAAGCAAGACAGGGTGCCATGCAAAGTCTCGGTTTCAGTTCGGAGACTGCTTTGTTTGAAGTGTCTCCCCATACAAAGACTTTGTCCTTTTGGGGTAGCTCTGTGAGGGGCTGGGCAATCTCTGCATCGTCTTCTATGAATTGCCTGGAAGAGTTACAGACCCCTAGGAACCTGCACAGCTCAGAGACATCAGTTGATGCTTTAATGTTCTGGATAGCTTGCTGGACTGCAGGTCTACACTATTGGATCCAAACAGGGGTCCAATGTAGTCAACCTTAGTTCGGCACCACTGACCCTTGGTCAAGGATAGGTTTTCTCCTGCGCTGGAAAGTTTATTAAGCACGTGCCAGACTTCAGCCAGGTGGCTTTCCCAGGTCTGGCTATGCATCAATATGTCATTGACATAGTTTAATTAAGTTCATAGTGTCTATAGTTTTACTTAGATCACAGTTTTCTTATATATCAGACACAAGTTGTATTTTCCTACCTGACATGTTTCGACGGCAATACTTCCGTCTTCGTCAGAGCTGTCACTGGATGGTATGTGACGTGTCTTAACCAGCTGATGTTATTTATAGAGGCGTGGTCATCCTGTCAGATTTGACAGGACGACCACGCCCCCCGCTGTCATTTCGCCGTTTGAGAACGCTGCTCCAGGTGGTGGAAAGCATGTATGCCCCCTTGTCCCGGTTCATCGTCCTTTGCGCTCGCTTTCAAATTTCCACTGCCTCCATAATCCAGCGCTGATTGTCATTGTCATTGACATAAATCTAATTTCTGCTCACACTCACTCACATCAATTCCACGTGAATTGTCGATTTCCAAATGAAAAGGTCAGTTTGTACTGATCTTTTGGGTCCAACTTCATGGTCCAGAAGCCATATGAAACATAAAACATGGAGAAGCACCGGGCATTGTTGACCTTTTCGAGCCCTGAAGAGGGGATCCTGCTTATTCAGCTGCCGGTAGTCGATAGTCAAATGCCATTTTCCAGATGGCTTCAACACTGGCTATCGTGGACAATTATATGTGGTGTTACACTCCCGTATTATATGCTTCTCCAACAGTGAATCCAGAATCTCTTGGATGGATTCAAAAGCAGCCAGAGGAATTTTGTACTGATGCACAAAAGTTGGTGGCGCATCAGGACTGGTTGGGATGTGCACTCTGTGGAGGTTGGTAACCCCACAGTCATAGGTGTCCCTTGAAAAGATCTGTTGGAACAGTATAACAAGTCCCATAGCTCTTGCCTTTGAGCATCTGTGTCCAGTGCTCAAGCCTTTGCGAGATGTTGCTGGACTTCGGTTTTGAAACCTGGATATAGTTTTTCCAGATAATTAGTGTCTCCACCAGTGTTCGTGTCCCCACCAGGGGGCAGGCTATTCTCAGAGACAATAGCATGCACCACCATCTCATTTTCCTGGCTGAGATCAATGCGGTGAACCTTGTCGCTGGGCACTGCCTCATTAGGAACAATGACAATCATCTTGTTAGGATGAGTGAAGAATTTTTGTACACAGTTCTCAGCTTCCATCAAAGAGCTTGGGAGCTCACCAATCACTGGGATAGTTAATTAAAAATCATGGAAGGCACTGTCGCTTAAGTAGCCTAATTACTTGTGAGCTGTCACCTGACTGGTGTAGTTAGTCAGATTCTGGACCAAAAGGTAAGCTGATCGACCTGTTAGTTCAAGCAAGGGTGTTCCACAAAGTTAAGTTCAAAGAAATACGGGGCAGGTTGGAAGAAGGTTCGCAAGCAGTTTAGCTTTTCTCCCTTCAGAACCATGAGACAGATGGCAACACCAGCCATTCTGACAGGTACAGCCACCTCAAATTCACTTGCAGCCCTGCAGACTTGAGGAATGGTTTGTCCTGAACACATGTTCTCTGCCCGAGCTAACAACTGTTTATCTCCAACCTTAGCCTGAGATCACAGCACTTCGTTGATCGTATCCAACTGGACTCCAAGTCAGATCAACATGTCAGCGCTGACATAGAAGGAGTGAGACAATTGCAGCGTCACACTCACATAGTGTACAAATCTCTTTCCGATCAGGATGGAAAGCGCAGCAATCCCAGTACTCTTCAGAGAGATCTGGGGAGAGCTGGCGGACAACAGCCGATGGCTTTGGTACACAAATGGTGAGGGGGCGTCATTCTGGCAGAGGGTTTTATGCACATCTTCCCTTATAGTGGTCTTTTCTGACCATAGCACCACTAGGGCATCTGGTACAGATGTCCCATTCACCAGTATGCCCACGGTGACAAGGGGACTATACAGTGATGGGTTGGAATTGTCTAACGCACAAAGGAAAGATTTGTGGCTGTTCAAAACATGTGCCGGTGGCCAGGGGTGGCCTGACTCACTCAGAGAGTGGTGTGGGTTTGTGGAAAGTGGTAAAGATGGGTCTCATTTGGTTTTATCTGGCCCCGGTAAGTCCCGATCTATGGTAGCTTGCTCATTGGCTACCATCGTAGCACATGGCTCTTGGTTACAAGTGACTTGGGCCCACAGCTGCCCGCGGTAGCAATCAATCAGAGGAGCGAGCCTATCCAACAGATCCTGGTCGATCAGCAGTTCCTCTGTGTCAAAACTGGAGATGTATACTGGGTGCAGGATTTTTAAGCAGCACACTCGTGGAACTAATTAGTGTTAGGTAGGAGCCTAACGTGCCGATAAGCAGCACACGTGTGGAACTGTTTTCCAAGAAGTGTTAGGTGATTAGCCTAAGGTGAGGGTAGCATGCGAGAGTGTTAGACTGCTTCCCTGTTTAAATAGTAATACAATTTTATTTGAACTTTGAGAACACAGTCTCGCTTCGGGCACACACATATCCAGTGACTTTTCAAGTGCTTCCCAAACCCATGCATACGGAGACACTCAAACTTTCCAGTCAGAGTTCTCTTTCACCCCAAACACACCTAGACCCTCGTCACTCCTCACAGTGAGAGTTCTCTATCAACCAGCCCTGAGACACTCTCCACTCTTTCAGTGAGAATTCTCGGGCCGTTGTCCAGAAACACTCTCCACTGTCCGAGTGTGAGTTCTCTTCCAATCACACCGAGGGCGAGAGGCGGACCCTCTTTCAGGGCGCCCTCTTGCTCTCCCATCACACCGAGGGCGAGAGGCGGATCCTCTTTCAGGGCACCCTCTTGCTCTCCCATCACACCGAGGGTGAGAGGTGGACCCTCTTTCAGGGTGCCCTCTCGCTCTCTTTCCCACACACACAGGAAGCACTCTACTCAGTCACTTTCGAAAAACGCACACAGAACTCACCATAAACTCCACACAGACTCCGCCTCCCAGAAGCTTGGATTACAGACACGCGCCACCATGCCCGACAGAGTCACATCATACATCGCACATCAAACATCACACATCAAACACTCCACAATAATCCACAATACAACACGATACCATACGCGTGCACACGCACACTCACAACAAGACCCACAACTCTTAATTCACACACAACAGTGACAAGACAAGACTAACTGTCAAGACGCAACATCAATGACAAGACAAAGACTAACTGATTCCCCACTCGCCCCACCTGCTCTTAAATAGGCTTACTTTCTGCCTGGCTCAGGTGGGACTCGTGAGGCAATCACCCATCTATCAATCACTCATCACCAAACATTTAACATTCTCACACACACAACCAATCAGTCAATTGACTTCCACATCAATTAACTGATTGACACCAATTAAATAATAATTAAATCAATTATGGCCTTTGGAGCAACCTTCCGGGCGACAGTTCACTCTCACACCCTGTGAGAGTACCAAACCTGCCCCCGGAAAGTCTCCCTGCTCCAAAGGCCTCCACAACATGTAAAAACAAAGGCAACCATGCCACTCCCATGTGGCCAAGACCGACGCCCTCCACACAGTGCAGGGAGAGCATCTCTGAACGCACAACGCGTTGAACCTTGAAGTGGATAGCCTACAGCAGCAGAAGACCACACCGGGTTCCATTCCTGTCAGCTAAGAACAGGAAAGTGTGGCTACAGTGGGCACAGGCTCACCAAAACTGGACAGTTGAAGATTGGAAAAATGTTGCCTGGTCTGACGAATATCGATTTCTGCTGCGACATGCAGATGGTAGGGTCAGAATTTGGCATAAACAACATGAATCCATGCATCCATTTCTTTGTGAAGGACAGGAGGAAATCGTTCCTAACGAGAGGAGCGCGGGAGGCTTTCAGCAGAATGTCTCCTCAGCATAGCCGACTGGGTAGGTTCTACCCTTGAGGAATGAGGCTCATACCCATAATACTCAATCTCTTCCTTGAATGTTCTCCAGACTCTGACTAATGAGTGGATCAGGAGCTGAAAGGAGCGGCTCTACATCAGCGGGGTGGGAGAGGCTTGACCTCTTTATGCGACGGAGGCTCAGGGTTAAAAACGTACTTTTTGATGTGTGTCTGAGGTCTTGGATCCAAATGACAGGTGTAGACCCTGGGAAGGGCCTTTGGTTTTGTCAGTGTTGTCAGAGGTGCCAAGTCTAGCAGTCAGGAGCTCCTGTACTTTCATACAGTAAATCTCACTTTCCCTCCAAACCCGAGTAGATGTTACCATACTCTGAGACCTTGGATCAACATCTGTTAATCTCAGTGAGAATTCACCAAGGGCCTCAGTAGCTAGAGTGAGTTCCTGCTGGAGACCTTCCACCTCAGAGTCAAGCTTATCCATGCTCTCGCCATATTTTCTTTATGCAAGGCCTCTAGCTCTAAACTAGTCTGCCTGTGGTAAAGCAAAAAGAACCTGCCAACAGTTTCTTGAACCGTCAGGGTGGCCCTGGATGGGTCTTGGACCTGTTGAACTAAGCAGTTCACTTCCACCTCACACTCCTCGGCCGTATGTAGGTTGAGGTCTTGCATCTCCTCTTCAGACAGTTGAAGCATCCACGCAACAAATTCAGAAATGGGTATCTGCTCTAAGGGTGAGTGAGTGCCCTTAGTGGGAGTATGAGAAGAAGGGAAACTCATCCCTGAACCTATTGAGCTACTTGACTTAGAGAAAGTCAGGCACAGAATGGGCACAATACCTTACAAGGTGATTGTGATACTGGGCTTGTGATATCTAACGCACAAAGCCAGATGAGAGCAACAGCAGTGTGGATTGAATGCTAGGACAAGCATGAAGCACACAGGTATTAAACAGTGTTGTAGCCGTAACTTTCAATAAAAGCAAGCAGCTTGATTAAGACAGCACTGAATCACCACAGCAAACTGGTGTCTCTGCAAGGCTATAGACAATTCGTATGCTCTAAAGTGGATGAAGCATATTTATTTTTACTTATTTTGTTACAAATTTATCAGAATAAAAGAAAATCAACAAATCGTAACTAGCAAATCGTAAAAATAATAACCTAAAATGGCAGGCAATAATACTAATTATTAATTCATTTGAATTTATTCATCAATCTATTAATAACTGATAGATCCTATCATAGACACTCAGTATCTTGCTTTGATAGCATATATTTGAATGTGGATTAATCTGACTTGGGCAAAATTGTCACAACAAATTTATGAAATTTCGAATTAAACAAGGAATATCACCTAAATTAAATTATGAATTAATTTAAACTAAGCAACAAATATTGCCGCAATGAAATTTGAACTGAGTAACAACTATCACCACAATGTAATCACGTGCATGCACAATAAGGCTTTAGCTGTATAGCAGGCCTTAAACGTGGCGCCACCTGGTGGCGTCCTGTAGTTACTTAATTCTGAGGAATTTAAACCAGGATTATGTTGTTAATATTGCTCGAACGTTGATAGACACCAACCGTTCTATATCCTCACACAGGGCGCCAGAATGTAGGTGTGGTGAGTACAATTTCAGCAAGTACTGAGTCTCGTTAAATTACTTTAACACTATAGTTAATATTATAAATATTAATAGTGTCAAATCAAGTCAAAATTAACTGAATTCTTGGAGTACTATTTAACGACACATTAATCCAATTCATTTAGATGGTATCTAAAGGTATTTGTTCTTTATATAGGTTAGGATGGCTTCAGTTAACAATTTGACACATCAAACAACAACTGGTATAAACATAGATTATTTATTAATGGATAAAAACAGAGAGTAAATAAATGTGTTCTTGTGGAGACAATGAGTAAAAACGTGTGTATAAAAGGGAGGAGCAAACGGGGAAGATAAAGGAATGTGTGGACTGTGGAAGATGGTTAAAATTGAGGAAGATTTGAAACAGGCCCTAACACCCACGTGGCCAAAATGTAGCCTGGTTGTGGAGTTTCAAAGTTAGTCCTAAAAGTGTTCGGCGAGTAGTTAAATGTACGTTAAAGAAAAAAAAGAAAGAGAGAGGAAGAGAGCATGCAATATGTGGACTGTGGAAGATGGTTAAAATTGAGGAAGATTTGAAACAGGCCCTAACACCCATGTGGCCAAAATGTAGCCTGAACGTGGAGTTTCAAAATTAGTCCTAAAAGTGTTCGGCGAGTAGTTAAATGTACGTTAAAGAAAAAAAAGAGAGGAGAGGAAGAGAGCATGCAATGATTGATTTACGGCCGATAAGAGAGGGAGAGTCTCCTAGCGGGTAACATAACACACATCTTTTTTAAATGTCTAAGTATCATCACAATGCCTATTTCCTCTATCAAGCCAAAAGTCTCAAGGCCTCTACATGCTCCTGCGTAACTTATGCGACATCTTCGCGGTTCGCGCAATGCAACATGTCGCAAGCACTCTGCAATTTATACTTCTGCGCAACCTATGCGACATGGTGTCCTTACCCTTCTGTACACTAGTAGGCGTCAATGTATTGAGCAAGGTCGGTAAAAGTTTTCATGAAAGCAGGGGAACTCCTGTAACTTCTTCAGACAATCTTTCCTGAAGCTGATTCATTTTATACCGTGTCGAACAAATTATGCTAGCTATCTATATCATTAGCTACTGTTAGCAAGCTTTATTTGGCCGTGATACCAGGTTGCTAGCTAGCTAGTTAGATAGATATTGATAGTTTTGCTTAGCCAACGTTAACATAGATATATACAGTATGGTATGCAGCTGCTAACAACGATGTCTATCGCTATATTACTGCACTCATCTCTTGTGTGAACTATAATTGTTCTTACCATGTATTGATCTGGACAAGAGCATCTGCTATATGCTTAAAAAAAAATTATATGCACCCTGCTTTTTCCTTGTTTTGTTAGTTGAATATTCTGCACATTAAGGTGTTGTAGTGACATGTTACATTTATATGTAATTTAAAGCACAACCCAAAACATCTGGATATTTGCAACCTTAAATATATAATTTAGAATGACGTGAAGACCACAGTCGATCCTTTGTTGTTTGCATAATCTCCGAGTTTAATGTACTGTCAGTACAATACACTTTAAAACCTTTGAAAAAAAGGTACAAGTTCGCCTGTCATGAAAGCAGCTTGTGCGTGAGCAACTCACCTTTATAGCATTCAAATAATAGAGTAAATTCACGTGGAACAAAGGAACCAGCAGACGACTCTCGAAAATAATGTTAATGTATCAAGGGGAATGAAGGATGGTCTTTTTTTGTCTTTTCACAAAAATTTCAAATCGCTGCTTTTACCTTTCTCCCTTTCTCCCTTAATCTAGCTGTCGCTCTGGATAAGAGTGTCTGCTAAATGCTTAAAATGTGAAATGTAAAAAAATGATGTACTAGCTCGATGAACTATGACTATGACAGCTCCGCCTCCATTCGCTAACCAACCAATCAATCATCTACACCACATGTTGTGCTGCGGTCGCGTTTGATTTTTGATCGCCTAATCTTTCGAATGATGCGCAATCTTTGCGCGTTCGCGATATGAAGATGATTGACGCCTATTTAAACCATTCACCTCCTATCAAGCAGATGCAGAGAGCGCAAAGTAACAAATCGCCGCTTTTTGGGGATTGCAGTGCTGGTTTCACCTATACCAGGGGTCTTCAAGTAAAATTCAAAGAGGTCAAATGTGGAGAAACGGCGCCCCATTTTCTGTCGACGGGGGCGCCCCCGGAATTTTGCGCCTGGCAGCCAGTGCCGTAAATGCTAGAGCAAAATAAATGCTCCGTCAAAATGGAATGTGTTTTGGACGCGGTCGGATTTTGAACTGCAGACCCAATGTGGAGAAACTGTAGCTAGTTGAGCAATACTAAAGAATGTGTGGTCGCAGAACTGCAGACCCAATGTAGCTAGTTAGGTAGGTAAAGTACAGAAAAACAAGAGAAGAAAAAAATTTACTGTGAAAAAAAGCCTCGTTGAAACCCGTACAAGCAAATACCACTATTATATTTAAAGGACCGCATGTCGTAACAGCGAAAAGATGCCATGCTACCGAACATTTAATTTAGAAATCATGTTGTGTTGTAGCTAAAGTTATTACATTACACTGCAATATAGTTTACGTTAGATAATAGGCTGTTACTTGAGAGCTGATGCCAATTTATTTAATGATTCTTTAATAAATACCAAAATGCAACTAACGTTAACGTTATTGGTTGCTTGACATCCATCAACTCAACTTCACTCCCCCAATACAATTATTTGGCCAGTAATTTGATAATTTGATAAAGAGAGGTTGTTATGTCAGTTACGTGTCTTTGAATAAAAGCTCATGGACATAATATGATGGGTTTATCTGCTAAATGATTTACATTTTTACATTTTAAGCATATAGCAGACGCTCTTATCCAGAGCAGTGGCGTGTCCAGACTGTTTTGACTGGGGTGGCCCAAGTGGGGCACTGACCGGGGGTGCATGGGGAAAAAAAAGGGTTGGGGACCGCTGCCTAACTGTGTTTTTTTTTTTCTTCATAAATTTTGCGCCCGGAATTTTGCGCCCGGTGCGCCCCAAGCAGCATCTGGGGTGGCACCTGGGGTGGCCAATCAGATTCCAGGGTAGCACGTGCCACCCTAGGCCACCCCCTAAACACGCCCTGATCCAGAGCGACTTACAAGATGTAAAGACAGTGGCCGTGTCCGAAACCACTCCCTATTCCCTATTTAGTACACTACTTTGTGTGGACGCCATTTTGTAGAGTGCGGCGAATTCTAAAATGTGAATTTCGTACACTAAATAGGAACGAGAAAATACCCACAATTCACCGTGATTTGTAGTGTACATCGACTGAACCCTACTTTACCCTAGAATTGATCCGTCTACCCACAATGCAATGCGGTCGTGTCATACCGAAGGAGAGAAGGAAAGAATGGCGACAGAAAGAAATACAGCGACGTTACTTACATTTATTTACATTTACACAAAATGTTGCCCGTCTTTGAAACTCAAAACTTTAGCACATTTAAACCTGCCGCCATGAGTGCTCGGTTTGTATATGATACTGAGCACATCCGCTTGCGTCACCTGAATATCCGGCACTTTTTTTGTTGTTGACGCAAATGACGTTCAGTTGTAGTCTCCGAAAACACTACTTTCGTTCTCTAAATAGTACACTATATAGTATATACTATATAGGGAATAGGAATAGGGAGCAGTGAGCGGTTTCGGACACGGCCAGTGAGTGCTGTTTTAAAAAGGGGGGGGGTTGTTTGGGTGGTTTCTTCACCAGCCGCCACTACTCTATACGTATACAGGAACAGAATGCGTGAAAAGAGGGATGGCCATGCAGAAAATAACCTAATCCCCACTTTGAAATATGGTGACGGATCTGTGATGTTCTGGGTCTCTTTTACTTCCAAAGGCACTGGGAACCTTGTTAGGATACATTGCATCACTCACCTTGATATCGTCTTCCTTGGTGATGTCACAGGGCACGAACAGGCATGAACCAGGTCCTGCCCTGTTTAGCTCTCCTTCCAAAGACTGTCCTACTTCCACTACCAAAGAGACAAATAATATTTAGATTTTTCATAAAATTTGTCAAGCCAAAAGTGCTACTATTGGTATTTATTTGTGTAAGGATGGTATCAGAGGATAGTAATAGTAAGTGCTGAGTAACAGATTTTGTAACAGTTTATTTAAACAATCTTTTTCACAGTGAAAGCAATGGCATTGCAACACTCACCCCCTCTAGCACAGAACACAACTTTGGCCCCATTTTCCACTGAAAGAAAAACAATGCTCTTTTATAAACGGAAGTTGTCATTTTAAAAATACTTTCAACCAAAACACTGCACGACACACGTTAACTACTAATACATGACATTTACCGAACACTCGAACGATTCCTTTTCCAATGCCTTTTGATCCTCCTGTAACTATTACAACTTTGTCAAAATAGCGCAATGTATCAGCCATGGAAATTAAGTTGCAGAACGATATAGCTGGAATCAGGTTAGTTCTGTCCCTGTTTAAATTATTCTTTACTTTCTGTAAGCGTTTATGTTAGTTCTAGTTTCCTGGAGAAATGTCCCCTTTTAACATTGCCTTTGTCACCTGACTACCCAACAGGTACGCACGGAGTTGTGGGACATGTAGTTGTGATTTCCATTAACGCTGTACAAAATTGTGCGTGTGGAGGGACGGGAGATGGGGACGGGGACGGGGAAGGGGGTGACATGCACCCGCCCGCCCACCCCAGTATTCAAAACAGTCATATCTGTCTCCCCAATAATTTGTATATAAAATATTCCCTTTCATTATGCCCTATGTGGTTACGCCCTTGAAATTGTGAAAATCGCGAAATGTCTGTCATTATCCGTTGCTTGTTTCCTGAGGTGCAATCAATAGCCGAAGGAGGAGCGCTGTTTTAGGAGCGCTGTTTTATTGTTGTCTATAGAAAAGATTTTAGCGGAGTGGTTTCGAATTATATTTTGCTCTTCATCTTCGCCTGATTACATTTACATTTTACATTTGTATTTTTGGCATTTAGCAGACACTCTTATCCAGAGCGACTTACACAGCTTACATTTTTTATTTTACATGGAACCCATTTATACAGCTGGATATTTTACTGAAGCAATTCAGGTTAAGTACCTTGCTCAAGGGTACAATAGCAGTGTCCCCACCTGGGAATCCAACCAGCAACCTCTGAGTTACAAGTCCAGTTCCCTAACCATTACACTACACTGCCTGCCAGTGTCCCATGCCCACCAAACACAACATAATGTATAGCCTATAACCTGATTCCTGTAGTCTGAAAAGCATTTAGTGATACTGTCAGTACATTGCGAAAACAAGAGTGAGTACAACACATTATTTTGAATAATTCGTTTACCTCCTCGGTCCAGGAGGCGAGCTAATTAGTGAAATCTGGTGGTGTAGTGCATGGTTGGAGCAAATACCTGCAGACACTGACACTGCCGACCACGAAGCCTGGATGTGAGGTATGGGATCAGGACCCAGACGCAGACCAGGATCAGGCAAAAGGGGACGTTTAATTCAGGCAGGAGTCAAAACCAGAAGTCGCAATGATAGGGGCAAAGGGGGAAACAAGCAGGTGGCTGGCTCGGGACTTACAGAAGAACTAGGGGGGTCCAGGTACTCAGAGGGGAAGACAGACAGGTCAGGGTTCTTCTCGGGAAACGGGACTCGGAACAGAAGAATGGGCTTGATGCAGGCACTGAGAAAGACATTGTGGGCTCCGACCCACAATCTTGTGACTGTTCCATTCCAGGAAGGGTTATGTTTCACTAACCAGGAATGACCCAGAACAATGGGAGCGTGAGGAGAGTCAATGATGTGCAACTTTATCTTCTCCTGATGGTTGCCGGAGATGCGCAAGGTCAAAGGAGAACTGACATGGGTTATGTGAGCAAGTCTTTGACCGTTGAATGAGTTGGCCACTAGAGGGTGTGAAAGACTGGAAACAGGAATACCCCACCTAGCAGCCACACCAGCATCCAGAAAATTCTCCTCAGCGCCAGAGTCAATGAGGGCGGTAGTCTCACGCATCTGGCCTCTCCACTCTATCGTCACAGGCAGGCAGGTGCGTTGTTTAGAGGAAGAGTCGACAGGGATCACGCCCACTAGTGTTCCTCTACTCACTAATGGGCGTGAGATAATTAGTGATTAGTAATGTTAGTAACTTAATCTAAATCCCTAATGTTAGTAGTTTAGTAGGTTAGCACTATATACATCTAACTAATATATACAAAATGTAATAGAAAGAAAGAAAGAAGTAAAACGAGATTAGAAACTAAGATGGAAAAACCGAAACATAGAATTTCCCGGAAGTGCATGACAAAAGACAAAGAGTGAATCTCGAAACAAACAGGAACAATGACAAATGGGGAACAGAATGTGAATCGAACGAAATGATGAATAATGAATAAACAAAGAACAAAAACAACCGAACAGACAAAGCAAAACATAACACTGGATTTGAATACCCCTGCTCTACGATAGGGGATGGCGATACTACCAATACTAAGTCTTGTTTTGAGTATCGATACTAGCGTCAATAGGATTGATACAAAAAAACTGATCCATCTCTCTCTTCTACGTTGTACCCATTTTTATTTCATCAAAGAGTAGAGAAACTGTCTCTGCAAACAACGTTCTGTTTTCCACCTGTGGCAAATTCAATTGATTGTACATGCTTTAGAAAGGCACACACCTGTCTATATAAGGTCCCACAGTTCACAGTGCATATCAGAGCAAAAACCAAGCCATGAAGTTCTAGGAACTCTCCATAGACCTGCGAGATAGAATTGTGTTGAGGCATAGATCTGGGGAAGGGTATTGCTAAAGCATTGAAAGCACCCAGGAGAACAGCGGACTGCATCATTGTGAAATGGAAGAAGTTTTGAAGTTAACTTATGCGACATCTTCGCGGTTCGCGCAATGCAACATGTCGCAAGCACTCTGCAATTTATACTTCTGCGCAACCTATGCGACATGGTGTCCTTACCCTTCTGTACACTAGTAGGCGTCAATGTATTGAGCAAGGTCGGTAAAGTTTTCATGAAAGCAGGGGAACTCCTGTAACTTCTTCAGCCAATCTTTCCTGAAGCTGATTCATTTTATACCGTGTCGAACAAATTATGCTAGCTATCTATATCATTAGCTACTGTTAGCAAGCTTTATTTGGCCGTGATACCAGGTTGCTAGCTAGCTAGTTAGATAGATATTGATAGTTTTGCTTAGCCAACGTTAACATAGATATATACAGTATGGTATGCAGCTGCTAACAACGATGTCTATCGCTATATTACTGCACTCATCTCTTGTGTGAACTATAATTGTTCTTACCATGTATTGATCTGGACAAGAGCATCTGCTATATGCTTAAAAAAAAATTATATGCACCCTGCTTTTTCCTTGTTTTGTTAGTTGAATATTCTGCACATTAAGGTGTTGTAGTGACATGTTACATTTATATGTAATTTAAAGCACAACCCAAAAACATCTGGATATTTGCAACCTTAAATATATAATTTAGAATGACGTGAAGACCACAGTCGATCCTTTGTTGTTTGCATAATCTCCGAGTTTAATGTACTGTCAGTACAATACACTTTAAAACCTTTGAAAAAAGGTACAAGTTCGCCTGTCATGAAAGCAGCTTGTGCGTGAGCAACTCACCTTTATAGCATTCAAATAATAGAGTAAATTCACGTGGAACAAAGGAACCAGCAGACGACTCTCGAAAATAATGTTAATGTATCAAGGGGAATGAAGGATGGTCTTTTTTTGTCTTTTCACAAAAATTTTCAAATCGCTGCTTTTACCTTTCTCCCTTTCTCCCTTAATCTAGCTGTCGCTCTGGATAAGAGTGTCTGCTAAATGCTTAAAATGTGAAATGTAAAAAAATGATGTACTAGCTCGATGAACTATGACTATGACAGCTCCGCCTCCATTCGCTAACCAACCAATCAATCATCTACGCCACATGTTGTGCTGCGGTCGCGTTTGATTTTTGATCGCCTAATCTTTCGAATGATGCGCAATCTTTGCGCGTTCGCGATATGAAGATGATTGACGCCTATCTAAACCATTCACCTCCTATCAAGCAGATGCAGAGAGCGCACAAGTCACAAATCGCCGCTTTTTGGGGATTGCAGTGCTGGTTTCACCTATACAAATGTGGAGAAACCGTAGTGCAAGGTAGCAGCACTGAGCAATACTAAGGAATGTGTGGTCGCATTTTTGAACTGCAGACCCAATGCCAGGCAGCTAGTTAGGTAGGTAAAGTAGCCTACACAGAAAAACAAGAGAAGAAAAAAATTTACTGTGAAAAAAAAGCCTCGTTGAAACCCGTACAAGCAAATACCACTATTATATTTAAAGGACCGCATGTCGTAACAGCGAAAGATGCTACCGAACATTTAATTTAGAAATCATGTTGTGTTGTAGCTAAAGTTATTACATTACACTGCAATATAGTTTACGTTAGATAATAGGCTGTTACTTGAGAGCTGATGCCAATTTATTTAATGATTCTTTAATAAATACCAAAATGCAACTAACGTTAACGTTATTGGTTGCTTGACATCCATCAACTCAACTTCACTCCCCCAATACAATTATTTGGCCAGTAATTTGATAATTTGATAAAGAGAGGTTGTTATGTCAGTTACGTGTCTTTTGAATAAAAGCTCATGGACATAATATGATGGGTTTATCTGCTAAATGATTTACATTTTTACATTTTAAGCATATAGCAGACGCTCTTATCCAGAGCAGTGGCGTGTCCAGACTGTTTTGACTGGGGTGGCCCAAGTGGGGCACTGACCGGGGGGTGCATGGGGAAAAAAAGGGTTGGGGACCGCTGCCCTAACTGTGTTTTTTTTTCTTCTTCATAAATTTTGCGCCCCTCGGAATTTTGCGCCCGGTGCGCCCGCAGCATCTGGGGTGGCACCTGGGGTGGCCAATCAGATTCCAGGGGTAGCACGTGCCACCCTAGGCCACCCCCTAAACACGCCCCTGATCCAGAGCGACTTACAAGATGTAAAGACAGTGGCCGTGTCCGAAACCACTCCCTATTCCCTATTTAGTACACTACTTTGTGTGGACGCCATTTTGTAGAGTGCGACGAATTCTAAAATGTGAATTTCGTACACTAAATAGGGAACGAGAAAATACCCACAATTCACCGTGATTTGTAGTGTACATCGACTGAACCCTACTTTACCCTAGAATTGATCCCGTCTACCACAATGCAATGCGGTCGTGTCATACCGAAGGAGAGAAGGGAAAGAATGGCGACAGAAAGAAATACAGCGACGTTACTTACATTTATTTACATTTACACAAAATGTTGCCCGTCTTTGAAACTCAAAACTTTAGCACATTTAAACCTGCCGCCATGAGTGCTCGGTTTGTATATGATACTGAGCACATCCGCTTGCGTCACCTGAATATCCGGCACTTTTTTTGTTGTTGACGCAAATGACGTTCAGTTGTAGTCTCCGAAAACACTACTTTCGTTCTCTAAATAGTACACTATATAGTATATACTATATAGGGAATAGGGAATAGGGAACGAGTGAGCGGTTTCGGACACGGCCAGTGAGTGCTGTTTTAAAAAGGGGGGGGGTTGTTTGGGTGGTTTCTTCACCAGCCGCCACTACTCTATACGTATACAGGAACAGAATGCGTGAAAAGAGGGATGGCCATGCAGAAAATAACCTAATCCCCACTTTGAAATATGGTGACGGATCTGTGATGTTCTGGGTCTCTTTTACTTCCAAAGGCACTGGGAACCTTGTTAGGATACATTGCATCACTCACCTTGATATCGTCTTCCTTGGTGATGTCACAGGGCACGAACAGGCATGAACCAGGTCCTGCCCTGTTTAGCTCTCCTTCCAAAGACTGTCCTACTTCCACTACCAAAGAGACAAATAATATTTAGATTTTTCATAAAATTTGTCAAGCCAAAAGTGCTACTATTGGTATTTATTTGTGTAAGGATGGTATCAGAGGATAGTAATAGTAAGTGCTGAGTAACAGATTTTGTAACAGTTTATTTAAACAATCTTTTTCACAGTGAAAGCAATGGCATTGCAACACTCACCCCCTCTAGCACAGAACACAACTTTGGCCCCATTTTCCACTGAAAGAAAAACAATGCTCTTTTATAAACGGAAGTTGTCATTTTAAAAATACTTTCAACCAAAACACTGCACGACACACGTTAACTACTAATACATGACATTTACCGAACACTCGAACGATTCCTTTTCCAATGCCTTTTGATCCTCCTGTAACTATTACAACTTTGTCAAAATAGCGCAATGTATCAGCCATGGAAATTAAGTTGCAGAACGATATAGCTGGAATCAGGTTAGTTCTGTCCCTGTTTAAATTATTCTTTACTTTCTGTAAGCGTTTATGTTAGTTCTAGTTTCCTGGAGAAATGTCCCCTTTTAACATTGCCTTTGTCACCTGACTACCCAACAGGTACGCACGGAGTTGTGGGACATGTAGTTGTGATTTCCATTAACGCTGTACAAAATTGTGCGTGTGGAGGGACGGGAGATGGGGACGGGGACGGGGAAGGGGGGTGACATGCACCCGCCCGCCCACCCCCAGTATTCAAAACAGTCATATCTGTCTCCCCAATAATTTGTATATAAAATATTCCCTTTCATTATGCCCTATGTGGTTACGCCCTTGAAATTGTGAAAAATCGCGAAATGTCTGTCATTATCCGTTGCTTGTTTCCTGAGGTGCAATCAATAGCCGAAGGAGGAGCGCTGTTTTAGGAGCGCTGTTTTATTGTTGTCTATAGAAAAGATTTTAGCGGAGTGGTTTCGGAATTATATTTTGCTCTTCATCTTCGCCTGATTACATTTACATTTTACATTTGTATTTTTGGCATTTAGCAGACACTCTTATCCAGAGCGACTTACACAGCTTACATTTTTTATTTTACATGGAACCCATTTATACAGCTGGATATTTTACTGAAGCAATTCAGGTTAAGTACCTTGCTCAAGGGTACAATAGCAGTGTCCCCACCTGGGAATCCAACCAGCAACCTCTGAGTTACAAGTCCAGTTCCCTAACCATTACACTACACTGCCTGCCAGTGTCCCATGCCCACCAAACACAACATAATGTATAGCCTATAACCTGATTCCTGTAGTCTGAAAAGCATTTAGTGATACTGTCAGTACATTGCGAAAACAAGAGTGAGTACAACACATTATTTTGAATAATTCGTTTACCTCCTCGGTCCAGGAGGCGAGCTAATTAGTGAAATCTGGTGGTGTAGTGCATGGTTGGAGCAAATACCTGCAGACACTGACACTGCCGACCACGAAGCCTGGATGTGAGGTATGGGATCAGGACCCAGACGCAGACCAGGATCAGGCAAAAAGGGACGTTTAATTCAGGCAGGAGTCAAAACCAGAAGTCGCAATGATAGGGGCAAAGGGGGAAACAAGCAGGTGGCTGGCTCGGGACTTACAGAAGAACTAGGGGGGTCCAGGTACTCAGAGGGGAAGACAGACAGGTCAGGGTTCTTCTCGGGAAACGGGACTCGGAACAGAAGAATGGGCTTGATGCAGGCACTGAGAAAGACATTGTGGGCTCCGACCCACAATCTTGTGACTGTTCCATTCCAGGGAAGGGTTATGTTTCACTAACCAGGGAATGACCCAGAACAATGGGAGCGTGAGGAGAGTCAATGATGTGCAACTTTATCTTCTCCTGATGGTTGCCGGAGATGCGCAAGGTCAAAGGAGAACTGACATGGGTTATGTGAGCAAGTCTTTGACCGTTGAATGAGTTGGCCACTAGAGGGTGTGAAAGACTGGAAACAGGAATACCCCACCTAGCAGCCACACCAGCATCCAGAAAATTCTCCTCAGCGCCAGAGTCAATGAGGGCGGTAGTCTCACGCATCTGGCCTCTCCACTCTATCGTCACAGGCAGGCAGGTGCGTTGTTTAGAGGAAGAGTCGACAGGGATCACGCCCACTAGTGTTCCTCTACTCACTAATGGGCGTGAGATAATTAGTGATTAGTAATGTTAGTAACTTAATCTAAATCCCTAATGTTAGTAGTTTAGTAGGTTAGCACTATATACATCTAACTAATATATACAAAATGTAATAGAAAGAAAGAAAGAAGTAAAACGAGATTAGAAACTAAGATGGAAAAACCGAAACATAGAATTTCCCGGAAGTGCATGACAAAAGACAAAGAGTGAATCTCGAAACAAACAGGAACAATGACAAATGGGGAACAGAATGTGAATCGAACGAGAATGATGAATAATGAATAAACAAAGAACAAAAACAACCAAACAGACAAAGCAAAACATAACACTGGATTTGAATACCCCTGCTCTACGATAGGGGATGGCGATACTACCAATACTAAGTCTTGTTTTGAGTATCGATACTAGCGTCAATAGGATTGATACAAAAAAACTGATCCATCTCTCTCTTCTACGTTGTACCCATTTTTATTTCATCAAAGAGTAGAGAAACTGTCTCTGCAAACAACGTTCTGTTTTCCACCTGTGGCAAATTCAATTGATTGTACATGCTTTAGAAAGGCACACACCTGTCTATATAAGGTCCCACAGTTCACAGTGCATATCAGAGCAAAAACCAAGCCATGAAGTTCTAGGAACTCTCCATAGACCTCCGAGATAGAATTGTGTTGAGGCATAGATCTGGGGAAGGGTATTGCTAAAGCATTGAAAGTCCCCAGGAGAACAGTGGACTGCATCATTGTGAAATGGAAGAAGTTTGGAACCACCACAACTCTTCTTAGAGCTGGCCGTCCAGCCAAACTCAGTAATCGGGCAAGAAGGGCCTTGGTCAGGGAGGTGACCAAGAACCCAATGGCCACTCTAAGAGAGCTTCAGAGTTCCTCTGCAGAGATGGGAGAACCTGGCAGAAGGACAACCATCTCTGCAGCATTCCATCAATCCTTTATGGTAGCGCTTGGCATTCAGGCCAAAAAGTTCAATTTGTGTCTCATCAGACCAGAGAATCTTTTTCCCGATTCCTTTAATTGCCATTTGGCAAACTCCAGGTGGGCTGTCATATGCCTTTCACTCAGGAGTGGCTTCTGTCTAGCCACTACCATAAAGGTCTGATTGATGGAGTGCTGAGAGCCTGCTTGTAAACGGAGTGAATTGGTTTTAGTGTTGTGTTGCAGGCTTGGGTCCAGCTGGTAAGGTAGTAGGTCAAGTGAGTGAGTATCATTGCATTAAAATATAATTTTACAGCTTCAGTGGTTAAACAGTTTCGTATGTATCTGAAATTGGCCAAGTTGTGTTTTATTATTTGAGTGACTTTGATTTGAGTCAAGAATAATTCCAAGGTCCTTAAATTCTGACACCACTTGGAGCCTCTCACCTGCAACATCTGGGTCAGAGGTATCAGATGCTCTTTTGTGAAAAACATACACCACTGATCAAAAGTTTTAGAACACCCCCATTTTTACTGAAATGTAAGTCCTCTGAGCCTGAAATGGTACAAAGGTAAGCGGTAAACTGCCAGAGGTAAAAAAATAAAAGTTTAGGTTACCAAAAACTGAAACCTAAACTTTTTTTTTTTTTTGACCTCTGTGCAGTTTACCGCTTACCTTTAGCAAACAAACAAACAAAAATGTTCAAAATGTTTGAATCTAATGAAGCAATCCAAGATGACAAACAAAATCCAAAAGTGGGCAGAAATCTGGTAGATAACATTGAATATAGCAAAAGGTAAAGTTTTGCATGTGGGAAATAAAAAAGTAAGAAACAAGTATTTTACGGGAGGAGCAAAATTAGAATGTGTTCAATTAGAAAAAGACTTAGTAGTAGGAGTAGTTGATCAAAATCAAAATCCCTACTATCATGATCTAAATATTGTGCTGTAGTAATAAAACAAAGGCCAACAGGATGCTGGAAAATATAGAACAAAACCTATGATGAATTATAAATCAAAATTATAAATCAAAGGAGGTTATACTGATATACAATCAAGTCCAGAATTATTGCACCCTTGATGAAAATGAGCAAAAAAATAAATGAAATAAACAACACAGATAATAATCTATATTTTATGTTCAAACATATGGGGGGAAGGAGTTTTATTAAGTGAAATGTTTTCCTCCATCAGGCTCTTGGCGGTTTCCACTCCTAGGTGGGGCAGTGCAAAAAAGTTATACCAGCAAAGAAAAAACACAATAATTATGAAATAATCATTATAGCCTGCACGGCTTAACTAAACAAACAAATGGCTGGCTTTTGGCTGGTGTGCCTTTCTGCACGGCTACCCGCATCTCTTCCTCTTTTGTCCGCATATGTCAGCACTTTCCTTTCTCAGATGAATCAGGCAATCGGCTTCTTGGTTTTTCCCCAGTCAGGGGCTGCTGCTTGAGGAACCTGGGGAAGATAAGATAGTTAGCAGGGAAGATACGAACGGCAGCCAGCTTTTCCCAAATCTCTCGTCTGTGTCTCCCATTCTGCTTTTCAAGCAGGTGCTTGTTCACGGTGATTGATTGCAGCTGGGATTTGCCCAATGAGATGCAGCTGTTGCTTGTTTCAACAATTGGTCAGCTCCGATTAGAACAATTAGCTGCGCAGACCTGTTTGCTCTGTTGCTGCCTGTACTTGCCTGACACGAGCTGTGGAGCTGCCGTCCCGTCACCTTGCCCCATATCCCCTCCCCCCCCCTCAGCTCCGAGCCAGGGAGGACAGCGGCTTCAGACCATAGGGCATGGAGACGGGACAGTCCATCGGCATTACCATGGGTGGCCCCAGGCCAATGTTGCACCATGAAGCAGAACGGCTGCAAGGCCAGGAACCATCTAGTCACGTGCACATTGGTGTTCTTCAGTGTCGCCATCCACCGGAGCTGTGCGTAGTCAGTCACCAAGGTAAAGTGGTGCCCTGCAAGATAGTAAGACAGAGATGTTACTGCCCACTTGATTGCCAGACCCTCCTTCTCCACCATGGCATACCACTGCTCCCGCAGCAAAAGCTTCCTAGAGAGGAGGAGTACGGGGTGTTCCTCCCTACCTGTGACTTGGGAGAGGACGGCCCGATGGACAGTGCATCTGTTTGCGATGATGCGAAGGGTTGGGATAAGTCTGGCGAGCGCAGGACCGGCTCAGTGCAGAGTGCCGACTTCAGGACCTGGAATGCCTGTTCCATGTCAGTGGTCCACACGGGTTTCTCCGGGGCATTCTTCCAGGTGAGCTCTGTAACGGGAGTGGCTATAAAGGCAAAATGGAGAACAAACCATCTATAGTATCCTGCCAGACCAAGGTATGCCCTCACCTGAGACAGTCATGTACTGCCTGGACTTTGGAGTCCTGGGGTTTGATGAGGTCCCGGCCAATAATGTAACCCAGATACTTGGCCTTGCTCTGGCCCAGGTGGCACTTCCGTGGGTTCGCTGTTAACCCTGCTTGCTGGACTGTTGCCAGGACTTGGCGGAGGCACTCAAGGTGGGTGTCCCAGTCTTGGGCATGAATGCAGCTGCATATATGTGGTGGGGACATAACAGCCAATCCATCAGCCTCTGGAAGGTTGCCGGGGCCCCATGCAAACCAAAGGGAAGGACTTTGTAGTGGTATAGTCTATCTGGAGAGGAGAACACCGTCTTCTTACACCAGGAGGGGGTCAGGGGGATCTGCTAGTATCCCTTAGTCAGGTCCAGGGCCAAGATGAACTGGGCACTTCCCATCCGCACGAGGCATTCATAGTTCTCAAACTCAAACACAGCATTTAATTAGTGAAAATGTAACCAGACATTTATGATGACTGTTATAAACACTCACAAGTGCCCCTCCCCTCACCCTGTGATATCAAGGTGCTTGCCCTTTAGGTCGCTCCAGGTGCGTGCGTTCCCGTCAGCGGGTGAGCAGAAGAATGAACGGAAGAGAGACGTCCGCACTGTTTTTGAGAAGTGTGCCAGTCCTACCAAGATTGAATTGAAGAACTACTTTTTTGCCTGGTTTTGCTGTCAGATGTACAGTCAGTTTTGTTATTTTTGTTTAGCTGTGTTTCTAAGTGCCAGTTAGTTAGGCGTGTTCTGCCTGGAGACGGTCACGGAGGATAACTGAAGAGGGAGGGAGCCAGCTAGCTACATGTTTGCCGTGGTGGAGGCAACGTGCAAAATTTCGTTTAGCCGAAAGTATAGTGCGCGGTTTAGTTGAGGAAACACTACCTCATAGTTAGGGAACGTAAAGTGAATAGTTTAATGTAGGGTTCCCGGTTTTGTGTTTTAGTCGGACTTTTAGATTTTTTGTTTGTTGAAGAAGGGAGACTCAACGCGGGAACAGGACGGCGGTGCTCCCTTTGATGTGCGTGGTTGCACTTCCCCAGGGCTGGCGGGCGCGGGGTGCACGTGAATCGCAAGTTTATCTCTCTTTGCTGCCCGTGTTTTCCAAATCGCGAGCATTCATACCGTGAGTAGACTACAAGCTGTTTCCCTGCCACTCGAGACTTTGGTGACGGAAAGCCGAGTGGGACATCTCTACTGCGATCCGATTGAACTGTTCGTGTTCGGGATTGGTAGTCTTGGACAATTTGCATTTATGTTTACAGAAGGCGCTCTTTGCCGACTCTGATTCCATTGTTAAATGGAATGTGTTACCATGCGACTTGCTGGAGTAATTTAAGGTTCAACTCTTTTTATTTTCATTCACTAATTGGTTGTGGGGTTTACAGTCCCCAGTTTTCAGTTTATTTGGGGTTTACAGTCCCCAGTTTTCAGTTTATTTGGGGTTTACAGTCCCCATATGGTAAGATTGGGATTTTGCAGGCAGAGTAAATTAGAGAACTCACCGGTGAGATTTAGGTTATCCGGATAATGACTATGTGGTTCCTGTGTGTTTGATATTACATGTCACATGTACTGCTGCATTCCCTTTAGCTAGATTTGGTCATAATTAAAATAAATGTTCAGCTCTTTCTTTTAAGTGATTTAGCTGGTGTCTTGTGTGCACGACCCTATAGGTTATAGACAGCTTGAATCCAGGTCTATTAGGCAGAGAACATATAGGGAGTCTTATCGCATACCCATGCGGTTTTGTACTGCAACACGTTAGGTAGGCTGATGACAGAGAAAACCAGACCTATACTAGAGGACAGGTGTACAGCAATATCGGTCACAAAAATCATTGCAAAACCTCCAGGAGTTGTCTGGTTTCAGAACTAGCATGATCAGGCTCTACCATGCACTGGAGGATTCCTTAATTATGACAGTGCCAGAATATTGACAATCCTGGCTCACCCATTTTTTTTAATAGGTTGATGTGGTAAACCTGTTCCTCTTCCCGGCGATCTGGCTGATGGACTCGGTAAGTGACTGGCCCCACCTGCCCCACAATGTCGTATGGCCCCTGCCATGTAGCTATGTAATTACATTCAGTGGTGGGAATCAACACCATAACACGGTCACTGGGTTGGAAGGAGCAAAGCTGTGCAGGGCGGTTGTATATCCACTGCTGAGCTCGCTGGGCAGAGAGCGTGTGCTTGGACAATGGGCATCCCCACCACATGCTCCATTATGGACTGCTGTTGGGATGGCTGCTTTTCCCATGCCTCCCTGGCGATGTCCAGCAGTCCTCTGGGTTGGTGGGCATACAGCAATTCAAATGGTGAAAACCTGGTGGTGGACTGCGGCGCCTCCCTGATGGCAAAGAGAACATACGGTAGGCCCACCCGGGTAAACATCTGGACCAGCTCCTGGTCAATAGTTTTGGATGTGGTGGTGCACTGAGCGAACGCTTTCGGGTTCCACATTGCATAATCCACCACCACCAGGATATACCGATGCCCCCGACCCGAGGCAGGGGCCCCAAGAGATCCATCCATCCTTATCCACATCCACAAAGGGTGTGTAGATGATTGGGAGGGGGATGAGCGGCACCCTAGGGGGATGAACAGGTGAGGTTATTTGACATTGTAGGCAGGCCCGATAGTAGTCTTTTACTGCTCTGCAGATTCCCGGCCATGAGTAGCATTGCAGCAGCCGCTCCGTGGTCTTCTCAGCTCCCAGATGTGCCCCCAGGATAGTTCCAGCACCACCGGAATGTACACCTGTGGCACCAGCAGCTGCGTGCGCTCTTCTCCTTGGAGGTCATCTATCTGGTAAAGCAGCCCACTATGGATGGCAAAGTATGGTTTCCCTGGGGGGTTGCCGGTCAGGAAACATCCGTCCACTTCCTGGATCTGGCTCGGGCCCTGGCTAAGTTAGGGTCATCCCACTGGGCTCTGCCATACTGGCCCTGTAACACGGGAGCTGTAGACAGGTTAATGTTTGGGTCAATTACCTCACCTTCCTCATCTTCGTGAGTGCTGTCGTCATCCGAGGCGGGATCAGTTGAACCATGAAAAATCTGCCAGGGGCTTTCCTGCAGGGAGTTGGTGGGACTCCAATAGGTTACAGGCCCATTTGTAGCTCTGGTGGTTGTTTTCTGGGTCAGTCGGCATCGGTTCATCCATGCCGGGGCAATGCCGCTCCATATGGCCGAGACCCCCGCACCTCCAGTGGTTCCAACGCTCACTCTTCCCTCTGGCTCCTCCCCCCGTCATCCGGGTTTGGGGCACTGGTATCAGCTTTTTACTGCGGGCAGACCTTAGGAGATCACAAGAGTTATTGTGCACTTCTAATAATTTGATGAACTCCATGATGTGCTTTGGCTGTCACCTCCTTTGTGTAAAGTTGTAGGCTTATTGCCTATGGCTTTATATGAACTTTATTATTATTAAAGGGATAAACCCCTTGAGATGTCGCATCTCGTTTTCGAGGGGGTCCCTAGAAACATAGGTACATCAACTAAACAAGTTGGTACATCAACTAAAACAAGAGAAAAATACAACAGATCAACAGAAATACAAAACACAAACACAAACACAAAAAACAACAGTCATACAATCATACAATCCCCCAAAAATCAAAAACAAGAACAAGTTGTCTTGAGGTGAGCGAATAATAATGTTCTAAAAATATACAGTGAAGAACTGGAGCGAAGCGAGTTGGGCAAGTGGTTCCAGTCCGATGGGGCTTTACATTTAAAGGCCCGGCGTCCAACTTCTTTAGAAAAACGAGGCACAATGAAAGAAGGGTACTGTGCGTGTCTGAATGAATAAGAAGATCTGCAAGGAACTAAATATTGCTTTAGATAAATGGGATATTTGAAAAAGATACATTTAAAAATAAATTGCAGCCAATGGTAATGCATTCTGGATTGTAATGAGAGCCAATTAAGTGATTCATACATAACGCAGTGATGAGTGTGATATGGGCACCTAAGGATGAACCTACACAGTTTATTGTAAACTACATTAAGCGGACGTAAATTTGATTCTGATGTATTCTGATAAACTATATCTGCATAATCGAGAATGGGGAGTACTAACTGAGTAATAATTATTTTTCTAACCTGAAAAGTGAAGCAGTTTATTGCACGGTAGAGTGAGCTCAGGCTGCGATTTATTTTCTTTATAACAGAGTCAATATGAGGTTTGAAGGAAAGTTCTGGGTCAAGCCAAATACCAAGGTATTTGAAAACTTCCACTTTCTCAAGTGGTGTCCCATCACAGAAATTAATACTTAAATTGTTACATGTGCGTAGTCTGAACCTAGTCCCAAATAACATCAAGGAGGACTTTTTCTTGTTTAAAAGAAGTCTGTTGTTAGAAAACCAGTTTTGAACAGCATTAAAGTCAGATTGCAGTGACAATTGAATTTGTGATATATCAGAGTTAGATGTATAAATGACAGTGTCATCAGCATATAGATGGACATGACAGTCGGAGCAGATTTGTGGAAGATCATTGATGAAAATAGAAAAGAGGAGAGGACCCAATGAAGAACCCTGGGGCACACCCTTTTCCATAACTGCATAGCTGGATTGTTTACCCTGAAATACAACACAATGACGCCTGTTATGAAGATATGCATTGAACCATAATAGGGCTTGCTGAGAGAAGCCAATAGAGTAAAGTTTATCTAGGAGTAGATAGTGGTCGACCAGGTCGAAAGCCTTGGTCAGATCTATAAAGATTGATCCAGTTAACTGATTGTTATCAAAGGATGATGACACGTCATTTGTGAATTTAAGGAGAGCAGTGGTAGTGGAGAAATTTGGCCTAAAACCAGATTGGGATTGGGATAGAATGTTAGAGTCATTAATATACTGAGATAGTTGATTGAAGATTAATTTCTCAAAGATTTTAGCCACCGAACTAATGATTGAAATAGGCCTATAGTTGTTGAGGTCTGAAGGATCACCACCTTTATGAAGTGGGGTTATTTTAGCATATTTCCAGATGAGGGGAAGAGTGCAGGTTGAAAGAGATAGATTAAATAGGTCAGCAAGGGGAAACATTAATATATGAGAGGCAAGTTTAATGAACTTAGCCTCCAGTCCATCAGGACCAGCGCTACTACTCTCTTTCAATTCACCAATGACCTGAAGAACCTCGGAGGCTGAGATTTTTCTGAATGAGAAGGAACCTCTACTGCAGTGTGTGTTAATAGATGAGTTGACATATGGACTGGTGGTGCCAGAAGAATCAGAAAAGAGAGAACTACTAATAGAGGAGAAATAGTTATTAAAAGCATCAGAGATAACTAAAGCATCCGTGACAATTTTGTTATTGATTCTCATCAAGTTAGAAGAGCTTTTTTCAGATTTATTAAGGACACTATTAATTCGCTTCCAGAACTGTCTAGGGTTAGTTTGATCTTGAGAGAGGCAGTCCTTGTAATAATTAGATTTGGCTAATCTTGTTTTGGTCTTAGACAAATTCCTTAGGAGTCTGTAGGATTCCCAGTCAGTGGGATGCTTAGAGGCACGATATTTTGCCCAGGCCTTGTCTCGCTCTCTAAAAAGATGGATGAGATCTGGACTGATCCAAGGTAAGTGTCGGCCTTTCACTCTACTTGTTCTCCAAGGTGCATGTAAGTCAATAACTTTCGTTATCTCTGAGTGCAAGAAGTTCGAGGCTTCCTCGACAGAGGGAATTAATTCAAATCGATCCCATCTAATGGACATTATATCGTGAATAAAGTGATCAACATTTACATTTTTACATTGTCTCATTCTGATAAGTTTGGGAGGGGACTTGGGTAATGTGATCTTCCAGACACAGTAAATAACACAGTGATCACTAAAACAGTCTGATAAAACCCCAGATTTAACAATCCTAGCAGGATCCGAGACTAGTATCCAATCGAGGAGAGACTCGGACTTCTCATCGACTCTAGTGGGTTCACTAATGAGTTGTGTGAAGTTCACACCACCAATTAAATTTCTGTCAGCAGAGGATGAGCGATCCAGCCAGTTGCTATTAAAATCACCTAAAATTATCATCTCAGTCTGGCAGTTCAAAGAGTTAATAGTTGATAGTATACACTTGGTAGAGTCAGCAGGGGCAGAAGGGGGCCTGTAGATATTCCCAATAATCAGATGTTTATTTTCATGTAAAATAATCTTAACAAAAAGGCATTCAAAATTAATAGGGTCAACATTAGGTATTAAATACTCAGATACAAGGTTTGAAGCCACGTAGGTGGCAACACCGCCTCCTCTGCTAGCCCTATCTACTCTGTACAGGTGATAGTCATCAAGTTTGACATCATTATCACAGATATTGCTATGAAGCCATGTTTCAGAGAGTGTAATTATATTTGGTTTGTGCTGTGCAACCCAGGCTCTAAGGAGATCAATTTTTGGTGCAAGGCTCCTAACATTCGCATGAATTATTTTAAACCTTTGACCGTATCCATCGTAAACATGAAAACACAATCTTGTTAGGACTAAGAGTCATTGGTGCGGTGATATGAAGGAAAGGGTAAGTAGGGGGTGGGGGCAACAACCACATACACACGCACGCACACACACACCCACAAGACACACACAAGACAGACAACACAAAAAACAGGTAGCAGTCCAATAAAGGTGGACAACAAATCAAATAGAAAGAAATAAAAGTAAAGAACATAAATCAAGTACATTATAGGCCACTCCCCAGCCAATGTGGCTAATCCAAACTGTACTGTGAAAGATGAGAGATGAAGGGGAAGAAGAAGGAAAGAAAAAAACAAAAACAAAAACAGAGTAAAGAGTAGGCTAGCCTAAAGTCAATGGAGCAACAGGTCAGACCGAGACCGGGTACACAGTTCTGAGAACTGTACCTTTACAGTGGAGAAAATTATCAGAGTCAGAATCGACATATCTTATTTTGTTACATTAGAAATCCATTATACTAAAGATCTGCTACTGAAGTGTAACAGAGGAAAACTAAATGTACAAATCTAAAGATGAACTAAAGACCTTCATGCATTTCCTGGGGTAAATTACCAGGGAGAGAGTGAGAAGACCAATGATGGAGAAAATATATCAGATGGAATGTCACAAAAGGTTTAGGGATAAGTCAAATGGTTTATGGTTTAATTGTGAAATGATTTAGTTAAAGTGTCTCTTACAGTACAGAGTTACATCCCATCCGGCAACTGCATGTCTTTACCTTACATGCACATTCAACCACTATTGCCGATTACTTGCCATGAACTTAAACTGATTTTACTCAACTATTGCCTTAGTAAACAATATCTTCAAAGTGTGAATGAAATGTAGTGTAGGGTTAAGTTAATCACATAACAGAAATAGCATAGCATCACATGTTTCTGGCTTCGCTTGATTCCCAGTTGTAAAAGTAAAGTAAAGGCTTTGGCTCTGCTTTTTGTGTGTTTCTGTGAAGCCCCGGAACAATGATATTTGGTCTGAGCCTTATTGTCTGCCCCCTGTATATTCACAGGAGTTCACCTATCTGAGTGTCCGTCTCTCCATGAGGGTGTCTGTGTGAATATCAGTGTGTGAGTGTGAAAGAGGGCTGACATAGGAGAAGGGAAGGGAAGGTTGCACTGAATCATAGTGAGAGAGAGAAGGAGTGGGGGGGTATTGAATTTCGACCTGACAGCATTCCCGAATATTTCAAGTCAGACAGCATGAGCGTGAGAGGGAAGGAGAGATTGAAGGCATTGACCTACAAACAAGATGAACTTAACTGATCAGATCGGAATGGGTGGGGGGGCTGAGTGTAACCAAGACATTGACCTCCGCCAAAAGGAGCTGGGGCTCCCCTCCCAAACCTGAGCATTGGGATAGGTGGGGAGATGGGGTTGGTGAGGGTGTTGGGGGGGGGGGGGTTGGTGCAGTCGGGACAGACGTACAGGGACCATGAGAGAGACAAGCGGACACAGGCAAGAAAGAGGGAGTGACAGACAGCATGAGGAGGCATGAAAGACAAACAGAGCGACTTTCTGCATAGCAATTAGTCCTATCAACAGCTAACTGGGAGAGAGGGTGAGTGATTATCTTATTCTTCTCATTAATAACACTAATGTTGACATATGATATTGTGTTACTCTTAAAGCCAAACTCCTAGTCTTTGTTGTATCGTTATTATCTCAGATCATATTATCATTCACTTATTATTTGAATTGACAGTAACCTTTCAAAAAAGTATCCTGTATATGTTCAGTAATGCATTATATTAGGAAAAATATTTATATTTCCAGTGAGAATGGCAATAAACAGTAATGGCAATAACTGTAGGACAGAGATTTGCACTTACTTTACAAGAGTGCATGAACTGCACTGTATATGACCCTTTATGAAAAGTTTACATAAAGTTGTATAACCCAATGCTTGCTATATTCAGGACTGTGTATAACTAAGGAAAAGAGTGTTTTGATGGGGAATAAGATGACCATGTGAGGGTGACACTTTGCAGCAGGTTGTCCAGAAGCCATGACTTCTTTCAAGGTGCTTTCACATTTTGTGCTCGCTAAAGTTAGATTCGAACTTGCATTTTTTAAGAACCAGTGCTTATAAGGTCCTATATATTGTATTTTTACTGGCATAATTGTCATGGTGATGATGATGATAATGATGATGAAAAAGATGACGCTTATTATTATTATTGCATTGTTCAAAATGTTAAACTAACATTAACATCTGTCACACTGTGTTACAGAGCGAGGGGTAAGCCATCTCTGTGTAAAAGACACTAAATACCTCAGACAGAAAACAGGAAGAGGACAGTGTGGGAGACGATGGAGAATGAGGACAAGGGCACAGAGGCAGTGGCGGAAGGAGGGAGGCAGGAGAAAGAGACACCAGAAGAGGTCAGCCAGAATGACAAGTGGACTAAAGACCAGCGCAACACCGTTGAGCGGGGGACAAAGGAGAGCAATGGAGAGGGGAAGCGTGAGAGCCGGCGCTCTGGCTCCTTGTGGAAGGGTGGCTGGGTGCTGAGTGAGAGGCTGGCCATCAATGTTTCGGGGATGAGGTACGAGACCCAGCTCAGGACTCTGGCCCAGTTCCCCGACTCCTTGCTGGGGGACCCGCAGCGGCGGCTGCGCTACTTTGACCCCCTGCGAAACGAGCTGTTCCTGGACCGGAACCGTATCTGCTTCGATGCAATCCTCTATTTCTACCAGTCAGGTGGGCGACTGCGCCGGCCTGCCAACGTACCCCTGGACGTCTTCATGGACGAGCTGCGCTTCTATGAGCTGGGTGAGGACATCATGGCACGTTTCAAGGAGGACGAGGGCTTCCCCAAGGAGGAGGTGCGGCCACTGCCCACAAACGACCTGCAGCGGCGGCTGTGGATGTTGTTCGAGCACCCCGAGTCCTCATCCAGTGCAAGAATTATCGCTATCATCAGTGTCATGGTCATCGTGGTGTCCATCCTCATCTTCTGCCTGGAGACACTGCCTGAGTTCAGGAGCGAGAAAGAGCTAAGAGAGGTGAGAGAGATGAGAGAGGAGGAGAGGAAGAGAGGGATGAGTGGAGGAGAGCTGAGAAAGCCAAAGAGAGGGAATGAGGGATAATGAAAGGGGAGCTGTGAAAGAAGAAGAGAGGGAGTGAGGAATGAGGAGAGGAGATCTGAGAGAAATGAGAGGGGGGAGAGAGAAGGATGAGGAGATAAGAGCTGTATGAAGGGAAGAGAGTGCATGAGGGATGAGGAGAGCTGAGAGATGGGGAGAGAGGGAGTGAGGGATGAGTGGAGGAGACCTGAGAGAACGGAGAGAGAGGAGAGAGGGATGATGGAAGGAGATCTGGGAGAGGGGAGAGAGATGAGGTGAAGAGACTCAATACAGCGAGAGAGAAAGAGAATGGGAGGAAAGGATGGGGATTCATATTACAGATTAATAATGAGGATGAACATGGGCTGGAATGGAAAGGGTTAATACTGTACACTCGCTTTCACTGATCTAATTTTACAGTACATAAATACTGTATGGGGGTTAGTACATAAGGAATGCCTGACAGTGAAAGAGTTAAGGCACCCTACACATACTGACAGAGTGGAAACTAGAGCACATTAACATTGACAGTTGAAGAAAATAAGGCATGTAATTCAGTGAAGATGCTGACCACTTATAGAAAAAAGATATGGAGATTTATACAAAGAGAGAGAGAGAGAGAGAGAAAAAAAGAGAGAGAGAGAGAGAGAGAGAGAGAGAGAGAGAGAGAGAGAGAGAGAGAGAGAGAGAGAGAGAGAGAGAGAGAGAGAGTGAGAGAGAGAGACAAGTTAATGCTGAGATTATTTTGGTCATGTCGTTAAAACTGATACACATAGATTGAGTGCAAGGCAGTGGGGGGGGAGGAGAGAAGGGGAGACAAAAATACTACAGAAAAAGAGAGAAGAAAAACGTATGCGAGGACGCCCTTGAGCTTAAGAAAGTCAGAGGAAGGAGGAGGTGTTATCAAAAGAGTGGATGGCAAGGGAGAGCATGACTGAGAGGGGAGAGGTGAGGGGGCCAAGTGTGAGGACATGGAAAGAGAGAGAGAGAAGGAAATGGATACTGTATCAGATTTATATTAGCTCCTAACCACTGTCCAACTGTATCAGCTCTGGTCTACTCAATACGTGCCAAGACTGCAGTAATGACAGAGGGAGAGTGGGAGTGAGTGTATTTGTGTGTGTGTGTGTATGCATGCACGCATGCATGTGTGTGTGTGTGTGTGTGTGGGAGGAGGGGGCTCTCATGTTTCTCCTTGGAGATCTCAGGAGCTATTTATAGGGGAAGGGCAACCCTAAGAACACATCAAGACATAAACACATGCCTGTATTAATAAACCCACTGACTCACCCATGGAGAGTGGCATGGAAAAGGTCCATTTGATGAACCTATTTATTGACTGGGACCCTTTCCCCAATGAGATGATCTAAGCACTGCTTTTGGTCTGTTGACTTTCATATAAACAGGTGCATATGTGCATGTGCAGAAAAAGACACATGAAGATATGAACAGAAGGACATACTGACTACTGAAACAAACAGACACAAAGAAAAAACACACATTCAAAAGAACGTTCTGTAGCACAGCATCCCTGTTACCTCTTAGGGGTTCTGAGATTAGTCTTTAAGGGTTACTTGCACACTGATATTGTCTCTCTTAGTAACATGTTTATTCTTAGGGGTATCCTCTTATAGTACAGACCACGCTCATCAAGGCTTAGTTCTGTAGCATATATTTTTCTGCTCAAGTTCTGAACTCTCAGAAAAGGCTGCGTGATGCTGTGGTTGCTGCCATTAAACTGATGCAGGCCGCCTTTGCCATTTTGGCAAAATCACCTGGAAAGAATCTCAAGAATTTGCACCAAATCAAAGACCCATAATTGTTCTCTTTTTTAAACTTTTTTTTTCTTTGCAAATCACACATACATTCAAAATGCATGAACACCACACATCACTCCTCATAGTTACAGTCTTAAATACTTATTTGAGTAGTAACTAAGTGTATATATACAGTAGTGTGTAGGTCCTGGATGGACCATTAGAGGAGACAAATTAAACGGAGTACCATAGTAGTAATAATAATAATGATAATAAGACAAAGGAACAGAACAACAAGCCACAGAAAATAATTTAGACAATACAAAAAAATTATAATATACATATACATATATACAGTATAAACCATGCATAAAGGGTTGGGTGGGGAAGGGTGGGGGGGGGGGGGTGTCCCTGTATTATGTCATCAAAACAAGATGGGCCTTACTGGACCCCATTTTTTAGGGAATTCTTCTGTTTGCAGACGTAATGCATGAGTTATTCTTTCAAACAGTTCTCTAACTTTACACAACCATAGCTCATAGGTCGGAGATGTAGGTTTAAGCTAGTTCAAGGTGATGCATTTGATAGCTGCTGTGAGTAATATCTGTAAGAGATAATTATGTTTTCTTCCCTCCAAGCCTTCTGGAATCAGACCCAAGACAACAATTAAAGGATTTTGTGGTATCTGTTGATGGAACACTTCAGTCAGGGTCTTAAATATTTCATCCCAATAATTTTAAAACTCCAGGCAAGTCCATAATGTATGTAAATAATGACTATCTGTTTCCCCACAGTCTCTTCGGCAATTACTTGAGGAACCGATTTTAGCAGTTATATGTGGTGTTCTAAAGTGCCTTATGATGAGTTTCCACTTGAACTCTCTCCAAGAATTTGAGCTAGTAACAAGTTAAGCTCTAAATAAAATGTCCTGCCAATGCTCTGCTGATATTACCAGGTGAAGTTCCTCCTCCCATTTACTTTTTATATATAGAGTTGCTGGGCTCTATACAGAGTAACCTTTGATAAACAGAGGATATTATTTTGGCACCAACGCCATCTTGTTGAATGCTTATAAAACATAATTCTATTGGGGTTGGTGTTTTAACTTTGATAACATTCTAAAAAGAAAGTTTCTAACTTGCAAAAAAATAAATAAAATGTCTGTTTTAGGTCAAATTAATTCTTCTCTAATCTGTTCAAAAGTTTTAAAAGTACTCCACTGAAATAACTGGTGGATAAAATCAAGGCCATGCTCAGACCACTCTTTAAAAATTGGAGTCAATCTGGAGCGGCATGAAGTCCTTAATAGACCAGATAGTGGATAGGGCTGAGACTGAGTTGGGTACACCAAATTATTTTTGGACGTCTTTTCAAATAGTAAACCTAGTCTTCTCACTCATTTTACAGCTTTTTGCACTGTCTCTTTTTTTGATTGTTCTCTTTTTAATGGTGATTCCTCAGCTGATTCTGTAGTTTGGCGCATCACCATATCCTTGCGTTAGAACACAATCCCTTTTGTGTAATGAAGTTATTAGAGGTACTTTTTATTAGAGGAACCCAAACTATACTGAATGACAAATGCACTAATTGTCAGTTGTTCTAACCAAATTAAGTGAAGATAATTTAGGAAGAGACACCTGGGATGATATCCTCTTTTGAGATACATACAGTGAGCACCATAATCATTGGACAGTGACCCATTATTTGTTATTTTGGTTCTGTACTGACTGTCAGCTTTAATTTGAGGGGATTTTCATCCATATCGGGTGAACCGTTTAGAAATGACAGCACCTTTTGTACAGGGTCCGCCCATTTTAAGGAAGGTGTATTCATTTGTGTCGGTAGTGAATGCAGAAGAGAGCTGCTGATGTCTAGTCTTGATTCTAGACTTTGCAATTGCCTTTGGAGATTGTTGTTGGGATGTGACAACATGAGGATGCAAATTAAGCTGGCCGTCATAAGGCTCAGAAATGAAAATCAATCAGAAGCATTGCAAAAGCCCTGGTTATGCCCAAGTCAACAGTTTGGTTCATCATTAACAAGAAAAAAACAACTGGTGAACTCAATTATGTCAAAACACCCGGTAGACCGAGGAAGACCACTGTAGTGGATGATTGGAGAATACTCTCTATAGTGAAGAAAACCCCCCTGACAACAGCCCAACAGATCAAAAACACTCTCCTGGATGCAGGTGTAGATGTGTCTACCATATGTAGAAGACTACACTAGCAGGACTACAGAGGGTACACTACAAGATGCAAACCACTGATAGAAGAACAGAAAAGGCGAGATTACAGTATGCTAAAAACCATCTAAAAGAGCCCCAAGAGTTCTGGAACAAAGTCTTGTGGACAGATGCGACAAAGATTAACATGTACCAGAGTGATGGAAAGAGGAAAGTGTGGAGAAAAAAAAGAAATGCCCATGATCCAAACCATACCACCTCATCCGTGAAACATGATGGAGGGGGTGTTATGGCTTGGGCCTGTATGGCTGCCAGTGGAACGGGTTCACTTGTCTTCATTGATGATGTGACTGCAGACAGAAGTAATACAATGAATTCTGAAGTCTACAGAAATATTTTATCTGCTCAGATAAAACCAAATGCCTCCAAACTCATTGGACGGCACTTCATCATGCAACAAGACAATGACCCGAAACGTACTGCTAGAGCAACAAAGGGGTTTTTGATGGCCAAATCCTTGCCTGGCCGAGTCAATCACCGGATCTGAATCCAATTGAACATGCATTTTACATGCTGAAGAGGAGACTGAAGGCAAAAAGTCCCCGAAACAAGCAGGAACCGAAGATGGCTGCAGTACAGGACTGGCAGAGCACCACCAGGGAAGATATCAGCGTCTGGTAATGTCTATGTGTCGCAGACTTCAAGCAGTCATTTCATGCAAAGGATATGCGACCAAATATTAAAAATGATGACTTTATTCTACATTATGTTAAACTGTCCAATGAATTATGGCACCTGAAAATGGGGGGACTATGTACTAAAGGTTCTATAATTTCTAAACGGTTCATCCGATATGGATGGAAGTGCTAGAGTACAGAACCAAAATAACAAAGAATGTATCACTGTCCAATGAATTATGGTGCTCACTGTATAAACAGATAGTTATTTGAAAACCATGTTGAAAACAACATCTGAAGCTGAAACATGTTGTATTCATTCCAAGGATCTTTTATTGCCATTTTTTATAAAACAATTCATGAATTTACTTTCCATATTTTCATATTTACCTGCATTTAGCTTACAAGACAAGTGATAATTGTGGGGACTTCTGAATTTAGCTGGTTATCCTTAATGCATATGCATTAGGTATACATTTGTGAGACCGCCAAGTATGCAGATAAATGCATATCAACTACCATGTGTAGGGCCCCCCATTGGCGTAACAGTAAAGGAACTTGCCCGGAGTGCATGTTGCCCACTGCAGCCGGGGTTTGATTCAAGAAAGAAGGTAAGAAGAAGGGGAAAAATCGGAAACAATTAAAAAAAAACTACCATGTGTAATTTATCAAACTTGGTCACAACCAAGGTTCTTTCATTTGTTTTGTGTGAAAAGTAGGTCTTAATGTTCAAATTAGATTGAGAGCATTGACATGGTTGCTGTAAATGTTGCTCAATGGAGAGAGTATTTTCTCAAGATCTACAAAAACCACATTATCTATGCGTTATTTACAAAATGGTCACAATGGGTCAAATCACTACTAGGATGTAATTTGTGGGGGTTATGTCACTCTGAGATTGTCCTTTAAATACATAGTTAGATCTGTTCATGCATATGTATACCTTACCTACATAGCTACCTACATATAATGCTAGCTAGAATGAAGGTCTTGTTTAATTTGTTAGTGCATGGGAGTTAATCAAAGTACTTAAAGTACTTTAGCAATATCATTGACTACGACTGCAAACATAATTCGCTAACTAACACCCTGAGTACAGATGCTACATTGTAGCCGTGCTGACATAATTAGCAATTCAGGGCCAGATTTACTAAAGGATTGCAATTGCTTTTCAAACACAATAGCTGTCACTACAAAGTTCGCAATATCTACATTGGATTTACTAAATGGTTGCAATGGGTCAAATTGTTATTAGGATGTGATTTATGGGGGTTACATCACTCTGCGACTTTCCTTTAAGTACATAGCTAAATCTGTTCATGCACATGTATTCCTGGGGTGAATGCGGTAAAACAGGTTGGAGATTTAGCAAATTAGGTATACTGTCTGATTTACTGAGGCCTTAATTGTGACTGTCCTCTTTGTGTGAGAATTTTAAGAACACCTGAAAGCAGGTAGTATTTTGCTATTTCACAATCCGTGTTTTGTATTGTGCTCTCTGTGGTGCTGGATGGTTTGTTCCAGCGAGCACACCTACATATATTCTCAAGTAGACAGAGAAGACATTCAACAGACAAGATGTAGCTACAGACAGCTAAGCAACAGGGACTACAGAGAAACCTGGCTGTTATAAGGCCTTGAAAGTATTGTTTCAGAATTTTAAATACACGTTCTATATAGCATACATATTGTTTATGAAAACTTCAAAGTTATTTTCATATACTGTATATGTATACAGTATATACATATATAATATTACAATTATATTTGTTTTATTGAAAGGACACAGGATTTCTATTGACAAATCTGTTATCAACTAGCAGTCAGTTCTGAATTTGCAGTTCTGAATTTGAACAATTGTCTTATTGTGCTTAGGTGGTCAGTATGGTATAGAATGAATCCTGGATATGGTTTTACCTTCAGATGCTCTGTGGTCTCCTCCCATCACAAGTTCAGCAGTGTCTATTCCTTCCACCTCCATGCCTCATTTTGCATTGTTCCACCTGCTGTTCTATCAGTGTTCCATTGTTCTATTCCAAGTTCTATTCTTTCCTTGGTTGGACCTCTGCCTGTGTCTTTTTCCCACATTGTGTTGTAGGAGTTTTTCTTTTGGACATCACCGAACATCATACCATATTTTCTTTGTATCATATGTTCGTTTTGTTTGAATAAATTAAAAAAACATTTTGTGATGTCACTTTTTAGTGACTATACCTCATGGACCATTACCTCTATTTCCTGATCTATACATTTAACTATTCTTTTTCTTGATGTTCCTTTGCATTTCTTGGCGCATTGTGATCTGAACGTGGAAGCGTGCCATATTGTTTCGGACTGTTCTTACCCCTCCTACCTGGGGGCATTTATTCATTCATTTATTTGATTGCATGATAAGAACCAGAATTAGTCTTTGTAAATTGGTCATTAATGTGTCTGAATCTGTGACCGCAAAAGAGCCGCATTATATTGATTTTTGCTCTACTGCCACTTTTTTTAGTAAATCTGGCCCTGATTTTTTTATCTGGCTTTTCCATGTTCTGAAGTGAATAGACACGACTTACTTTGGCTTATTATTACTTACTATGTTATTTAGTGTTCATTCCACACATCCCAGAAATAGTAATAGCGGTAATAGTAATATTTAAATAAATATTTGGAGGCTGTATTAATTGACATAATTACTTTTAGTAATTACATGATACATTTTCACTCTCAATTTTATCAGCCATATTATTATATTGTTGGCCTATCTTTGTATTTATTTTCCTTGAATACAGAAAGAAAGTGATTCAAGTTTAGACGGTTGCAGAGTCTTCGCCAGTAAATGCTGGGAGATGGATTACTATGAGGGTAAATTGTTGCCATAATTTGCAAGCATGTACATTCAGATTTCAGCACCTGCCCACCCAACAATGCATCATCTAATTGGTCGGGAGAAAAGGCCCTTGCATTAATTGTAAAAGTTGTTGTATACTTGCAAATGTTCATGAATTTATTCAAATATAAAGTTGCAAGTTTGCCACAGTTGTTATTTATAATCAAATATCATGTTACAAGCTTGTGTGTGTCGTTGAATTTATTAGCAAATTAAGTTACAAGTTTGCAAATTGTATTTGCAACACTATATCTTTCTTGTGAATACGCATGCTTGCGAATAGTGGCATCAATGTACCCTCATATATTACCACCATATATGTCTGGGGCAAACAGCATCATGTGTAAAATTAACTACTCTCCTTTTCTCCTCTCGCTCTCTCTCTCTCTCTTGTGTTTTCTTCAGCAAGCACAATATCAGCACCACCCCCACACCAACACCACCACCCTTATCCCTTCCCCCAGCCCCTTCCAGGACCCCTTCTTCCTGGTGGAGACCATGTGCATCTGCTGGTTTTCCTTTGAGTTGATGATGCGTTTCGCCTGCGCGCCCAGCAAGTTACACTTCTTTAAGGACGTCATGAACGTCATTGACTTCTTCGCCATCATTCCCTACTTCGTCACCCTAGGCACAGAGCTAGCTAAGTCCAAGGGCTCCTCCCCAGCTATGTCGCTGGCCATCATCAGGGTCATCCGTCTAGTGCGGGTCTTCCGGATCTTTAAGCTGTCCCGCCACTCCAAGGGGCTCCAGATCCTGGGCCAGACCTTGAAGGCCAGCTTGCGCGAACTGGCCCTGCTCATTTTCTTCCTCTTTATTGGAGTCATCATTTTCTCCAGTGCTGTCTACTTTGCCGAGGTTGACCACAAGGACACAGCCTTCACCAGCATCCCCGAGGCCTTCTGGTGGGCTGTGGTGTCCATGACGACGGTGGGCTATGGGGACATGTACCCAGTGACGGTTGGGGGAAACTGGTGGGCACCATGTGTGCCATCGCTGGTGTGCTGACCATCTCGTTGCCCGTGCCTGTCATTGTCTCAAATTTCAGCTACTTCTACCACCGGGAGACGGAGTGCGAGGATACCACAGAGTACACCCACGTCAATACCTCACTGTGGGAGGATGAGGACGATAAGGAGAGGGAAGGAGAGGGTGGTTACCTTCCCCTAGAGGGAGAGGGCTATGGGGGATTCTGTGTCCCCCTCAATGGGACTCTGCTTGGAGGACTGTGTGCTGGGCAGGGACAAGAACAGAGAGGGGGCAACATGTACCTCAGGGAGCCGTTGGTGACCCAAGTGTAAGGAGGAGAGCTTAATGAAGCATAATGATTGACAAAACACAATACTTTATACTGCAAATAAATAAATACAACATTTAGACACTGACTGACTGGGCAAGTTTGCACACTGGTAATGATATACAAAAATGAGTTGATATTGACACAAAGAAGAGTAAATCTTGATGGAAGAGAAATAGCGCGAGAGGGAGAAAATAAATGTCTTACTACATTAATACCACAAAATTAAAATAATGTTAGAAATCTTGAAAACTTCATAATGATAATATCATTATATAAGTTTGAATTATGAAGTGTATTAATATTTTACTAACAAAACAGAATTCAGTACCTGGCTGATGAACTATGTATAATTAAATAAAAGTTAACATTATAGAGACATGTTAAACTCTGATAAAACAGCCACAGACAGAAAAAAAATACAACAATTACACCATCACAGGCAAAAGGTTATAGATGGTTTTATTTATTTGTTCCATATTTATCAATGCATTAGTCATTATTCATTATTACATTATTGATTTTGACTAAAGCAACTGAATGGTGATTTAAATATCTAAAATGGTGTGTTTATCTGAAATGAATTAGCATGTCATTGATTTGGAGTTATGATTTGTTCGAACTTCCTGTACATGTACAGTACTGTTCAAAATGATTGGCATGCTTGATGAAGATGAGAACAGAAGGCTTTATAAAATAAACAACACAGGAAATGAGCTATATTGCATGCTCAAAAAAAGGGGACTGCTCTAGTCAATTCAAACTATTCATTTTTGATTGGGTTCAAGTCTGGAGACTGAGACACAAAACAATACATTTCTTGGTTGATTTTTATGTATGCTTGGGAGCATTGTCTTGATGAGAGATTCAGTTCATGATCCCATTAACCTTAACAAGAGCTCCAGGACCAGTAGATACAAAACAACCCTGTAACATCAAAGATCCACCATATTTCACCATAGGTATGATGTTCCTATCAACATAAGCATCCTTCTTCTTATGCCAAACCCACCACTGATGCCTGACCAAAAAGCACAATTTTGGTCTCATCTGACCATAATACCCAGTTCCTATTGGACTTCCAATGCCATTTAGCAAAGTACAGAGCTGAATTATTTTTGGTGGATATTATTTTAAAGAATTATCAGGCGTGTGAATAATTGTGACACATATCTTTTGGCGAAAAATATTACTTCTAAATATTTTGATGTGAGCAATTGCATTAGTATAAAATAATGTGATTTCCCCAATTTTTGGCATACAATATAGGTCATTATTTGTATTGTTTCTACAGCCTTGTTTTCTCATCTTTATTAAGGGTGTGAATAATTGTGCAGGCCACTGTATGTCTTTATTTACCCGTTGTACGTGATAACTTTCATTGGTACATTTTATTTGGGTGTTTAGAGGAAACCTTACTTTAATGTAAGTCTTGTTTTTTTCAAATATTGTCCAGGGTAAATTCAAGTATAAATTCTGTTTTCAGGCATAAGACACGTACATGTTTTCAATCAGAAAGAAACACCATACATAGTATAAGAATAATTGACAATCTTTGGGTAAAATGTACAGACTTCTACATGATGGTGCGTCCATTCACTTTTGCTCCTGTTTTAAGAAAAATTCAAATGAACTGTACTTTTGTGTGCTGCACCACATTGTATTATATTATGACACCAGCCATACTGTAATGTACTTCAAGTTTTAAGTGAACTATTTTACAGATAAGGGGAAGTATATGTGTGTGTGTGTATGTGTGTGTGCGTGGGTGTCTGTGTGTATGTGTGTGTGTGTGTGTGCGCACTGTATTCAATATTTATACATGTATGTCTGTATTCAATAAACACTATCCTGTCAGTTTTACTGATGATGGAAGCATTGTATGTACTTGATAATGATGTGACCTTTGCACAATGTTCCTTCCAACATAAAATGCAATAAATACGCATAATTCTATTTTATACATTACACAATCAATTGAGCTCTTATAGAATAATAAAGACAAATACAAGACGATTAATAAGTACAAAGCTAAATAAAATAGCAATAAAAGTCAGAAAGGTGCATAGACTAACTTTCAAATGATAAACACAAAATTCACAACTCACAATGACAATGGGTTTTACTGCATGAAGTAAGCCTACGACACCAACATACTCCATACCACATCAAATTTTCAATACATTGAGTGCAACAAGATGCAAAGCTTCTATTGTTAATAACATCTTCATTTCAGACTGCAGATGTTCTTAACACAGTAGCAAATTACTGTATAAATCAGTATATTATACAAACATACAGTTTTGCTACATAACTGGATTGAATTTTTAAACTGCGTTCATGTCTCTTGATTACCTACTGAGAAATCCTGGACTAAGCAAAAGAATCAACTGGTGAGAGCTTCATTCTCAGCGGGTCATCAGAATTAAGGTCCATGTTCTCTGGTCTCTCTTTCATATGTTCTTGCTCTTTTTCGATTCTCCCCATGAACAGCTGATTTTTCATAGGCAAGAACTGAGAGAATGGGGGAGCATGCTTCTGACCAAATTGTTTTGATGAAAGAGAAACAGGAAGTCCATTATGTGGGGACAGGAAAAGGGTGTATCCATCTGCCAGCAGCAATTCCCTGAAGGTGCAGTCTGCCTTTTTGTAGTGCTGCTGAGGAAAATAGACCCATTGATTCAGTTAGAATCAGTTTTCATATTCCACTGTGAGCTTTTGGAATGTTCTGCATAACACAATGTTATACTTTATGATTCACCTGTCCTCGCATACGTCCAGTGCTGTCCACACACAGGTAGAGTGATGATGAAACTCCTTTAATGACAGTTTCACCTGGTCTCACTGACCGTAGCTCCAGTACACCTAGAACATACACACACTAATCAATCACCAAGTAGGGTCACTCACAATAATTTAGTGAGACTGTGACTGAGTAAAATAAAATGACTGAGCAACCCTGTTAAAACAGATATCATAGCAATACAATAAGCAAAGTTGATCAGGAATATGTCACAGTTTTCTGTTATCATTAATACAAATAAAGCCATTATGGATACATAAACAGTAATAGTATACACCGTGAAGATGTGTAAAAAATGAAATGCAAGTTTGCAATTTATCAGCCGTTTGCAAGCTTCTACAATCAGGATATGAGCAAACATTAGCAGTTACTAATAATAATACACAAAAAACAACTGGATTTAAGTTTTTATCTGAAAACCTTGACAGACCCAATCAGCATTACACCATCATCTACACATAACTGCAGATCTATAGGCACATTTAGGCCATTTCTAGAGTGTAAACCACAGGAGTAAATCCCTTTCTCTGGCCGTTGTACTGAAGTGACTCACTGTTTGCTGTCTGGATGGGAGCCCCCTCACTGAGCCATCAGGGACTAACTCCAGAAACAGTCCTTGTCTTTTATTCTCTGGAAAAACAAGAGCAAACATTCAAGCAAATTGCAGACTTAATCATATAACATTGATTAGGGCAACTTCTGTTCAAACTTGCAGTGTTAATCATGGGCAATACTGACAAAAATAACATGCATACCAATTCTGTAGCTGCTGATAGTATTTCAACAGTATCTGGCAACATCTTCTAGCATAATAATAATAACAATAATAATAATAATACCTGTGTATAGATGCCTTTCCCTGACTTGGTCGTCAAAGAACAAAGGAAGACTTTGGTTAGGAACATAAAAACAGAGGGAGAGGGGAAGGAAGAGAACAAAAAGGGAGAGATTGTTGGAGAAAGTTAAAGAAGGCATGGCAAGTTGGAAAGAGAGACTATACAGATGGGATGAAAAGGATATATAGGCACAAAGAAAACGAACTGAAACAAAGAGAAGAAGATTCAGGGATACCCAAAGACTCTAATGCATATCTAAAAGCAATAATGACCTAGAGTTTACAAGGCAATAGAGTAAACAAAATGCACAAAATAGGAGAAAAAAAAATCTATGATTAGTTTGTATTGTAAAATGTAATACTGTAGCCTATAGTAGAGTAAATACTATAAAATGATTTTACAACAGTTTTTTACGCTCACACCATATAAATATATAAATAAATAAATATTAATGTATAATTAATAATTAAATAATAATATTGGTCAAGGTAATGCATTCACGATTTTACTGGACATGCAAGTGAAGGTTCTTATATAGGCTAGTCACGGGTAGACACAGCTAAGCAGGAAGTCATAGAATGGGCAAAAGGGCAAAAGATAAGAAACTCCGTTGAAGGAAATGAATGCCACAATCGGAAAATAATCACATGGGAAAGTGTTGGGAAAGAGGGAACATCTGTTTGGCTTCATTCTGAATGACCATGGAGAAAATGTTTATGTTAATCAATGTTTCATTATTTATTTCTCTCCTAAGCATGATTGTCAATACCTCTGTTTCTATTAACTGTTATTGCAAAAGCTATTACACAAATGTCAAATTTCACATGAATAACATAAGCGTGTGTGCCGTATATGCGTCAGCTTCTTGCTAGCAATTGAGCCTTATTTGCACTGTAGTGACAGCACTAACGATATTCTGTAAGAAATGGGAGGTGTGCTGTGTGTGTAAACGTGGGCTGTCTGTTGCGTTTTATGATTATGGTCGTAAAGGGCCTTTATGAGCTGCGGAAATTACTAGTTTTGCAGGAGTATGGAAAAGAACACTAGAATGCTTTTCGACGATTTGCCCGCAGAACCGCTCAAAGGTTTACAAACAGCGTTGCAAAGAAAAACAGGAGCCTCATTTGCACAAGCTTCTCTTGACGCTACTTCTCCGTTTCAGCACCAGAGGGAACAGTGGGCTCTGGCAGGAAATTCCTGAGCTTGCTAGGTGATCTGAGTGATATTGTTTGATGTATTATCAAGATTGTGAAAGTTTGAATGTATGCAGCGCCAAGGCAAAACATACTGTATGGATTCTGTATTTAATTTCAAAGTGTCATCTACCGGGGTGTGGCATGGAAGGATTACACAGTAAATAATTAAGTGACAAACTGAATCTAACATTGCATGTCACCCACTGACATATGTGGGGAAATACACCTGACATAAGTTTATTTGATTTGATTTATTGTGTTAACATAATATTTGGCTTATTTTATTTCAATATAAAATTATGCAAGGCAATCTTTCAATTGCAAAAATCTATTTTTAATTTAAGTTCAGTTAGGCTAAGCTAAACTGTTTGCTCTGCTGCTGATCTGCAATTGAATATTGGATACAAGCTTTACTCCATTTTACCACCTCTTTTAAGCCCCAAGTATCCCTTCATGTGCAATTGAATATTAAAATTCACAAGCCAAAATATATTGAAATACTCTCTCAGTGGAAATTAGTGGTAAAATGTGCACTATTGTGATCCAATCATTCATCAGTAAAAAACCATGTATCAATAAATTGTGTGCTGATCTGCACAGTAATGTACAGCCAGGATGTATGCACATTTTTAGTTATCACTGTTATCTGTTAGATTTTTTTTACAACTATCTAGTATTTGTAAGGTATACAGTGAGTTAGTGGATTTTATCTTCACGCCCTCCCTCTTCCTCTCTGACGTCTGGGGCCTCAACACTAACGTCAGTGGCTCTTGCAATTACCCACAGTGCCCCTAGTGTGTCTGGGAAGAATGAGGGGGATTGACGTCTTTCTAACCATCTGCCACCCTCCTTCCTTCTCTATCCCTCTGTCCCTTCTTTGAGAGGATTAAGTGTGTTGGTGTATCTGCTTTATCGCTGCTGCTGATTTTCCATGTATCAGTCTTTATTTGTATGTTTATTACAATATTGATATATTGAACCATTTCCTTGTCCACATTTATCCAAACAGGATTTTATTGCTGTCTCATTGCAACAGTTGTCGACTTGTGGGTATTTGCAATTCACGATTCCTACCTCAAACCATGGGAAATGCAGAACAATGTTAAAATAATATAGGATAAATATCACTATTTAAACAGTAGTGTTACTACATAACAGTTAGGCCAATATTACATACACCCATTTGAAAGCATACATATCCAAAAAAAGAAAAATGTGCAGGAAAATATGTGTGAACACAAAAGCAGACAGATACATGTTGTTATCAATTTAAATAAATCTTTAAGATTGTATTCATTATACACACAAGCCAAAAATAACATTAAGAATGAGGGGCTCCTTGGAAAGTGGACGGCCTTGCTTTTGATAATAAGTTCAACTTTAAAGGAAGGGAGAGAACAAGTTATAAGTTAATACAATAATAAATAAACAAAAATATATTAAGTTAAATAAACAGATAAGCTGACTGAACAGAATGAATCAACAACTACTGTCAATATATAGATCACAGATCTGAACAACTGTAGTGCATTTGAGAAGGAAAAAACTACTAACACCTGTCATTTTAGACAATCAAACAACAAATTAAATATAATTAATAACAGTATCCCTTTTAATAATATTAATAACAATAATTACAATTATACTATGATTCCCAATAAGACATATGCATTCATTAAAATGAGATGCAAAGATTGGCTTTTAAATATTGTGATATTCCCGTATGCTCTTGATATAACAGTGTATAAAGTGACATGTTAATGACATGTATTGGATAAAAATGGGAATATTATGTTTTATGTTGAGGGTTGGAATAGGCAGAATGAGTGGGAAAAAAAAATAATTGGGGAAAATAGGTGAAGAAAAGAGATTGAAAGACAAAGGAATAGAAGGAAGAAGGCAGTGTAATAAAGTTGGTTGTTGATAGAAACAACTGTTGCTATAACAATAACTCCATAATAAACAAGTCCATTAAAGCAATTGACGTAAGTCAACACCCTAATTTTATTGCTCTAAATAGTATGCCTTATGATTTGTATGACATTTATAATAAATATACAGTACTTTACATAAAATATTTGTTAATCATGTAAGAATGCATTGGTAACAACACTCCTTAGGGAACTCAACTCACTCCATTGTGCAAACCATTCGTGGATAGATGAGAAGTCAAAGTAACTAACACAGAATCAGCATCTTATTGGCATTCTTACAAACCAAGACCGAGATGCCACTTAAAACAAGGGTAAAAACAACACATGGAAAAAATTGAAATGAACAGGAAGCACAAACAACTTTTGTCAAACTTCATTTTAGCAGCTTACTTCATGAAAGTGAAGGTGTGGTACCAACACCAGTGTTACCGTGACAACATAATTCTCAAGCATGATAGGTGACAATTTAATGCTCAGTTGAAATGAGAAATTAACCTGTTTTCACGGAAACACTGTTGTGGAAATGCGATTTTAATTAGAAGAGAGTGGTATTATGATGCAGTGAGAAAGACCAGTCAGATCAGACAATCAGACTATGGTAGAAACATAAATCTATCCCATCACAAATAAATGGTGGAGCGGGTGGTGATTTTAGGGACTGTTGCAGTTTGCTGCAAACAATTTGGAAGCCGTTTGGTTTCAACAATGCCACCTCCAGACTGTCGGTATGTTAAAGATGGGGTAGGATGTTACAGGACTAAGGAATTTCATCAAACATGAGTTGAAAACTGACATTGTGCATTGAAACAGCGACAGAGTAGCCATGCCCCTGTGATGTTGCGGTAATGTAGATGGTAATAGGGTAGTAGAAGTACATTCAGGGCAGGTCACAAGGCGGAATCGCGTGTCTCCGGTCATAGGCGGTATCGTCACTCTCCTCTCCTTCACTCCCCTCATCGCCTGCTACCTCTTTCTCCTCTTCTTCCTCTGTCTCACTCCCCCTGTCCCTCTCTCGTTCCCGCAGGCGTTCCCTCTCTCGGTCTCTCTTCCGGAACGAGCGAGGGGTGGGAATCTGAGAGGGGATGAGAAAAAGAAAGACAACAGATTTATCATCAGCTCTATCCTCTTTCTCTAAGTCAGTGGTTTTCAATCAGTGGGTCAGGACTAATCATTACAAATCATTTATTGAAAAATGTGTTTGGGAACCCTTGCTCTAAATCTTTTCTTCACACCTGGCTGTCGTGGGTGGGCAGGGCGCAGTACCCGGGCTCCGTCCTGTTTAGGAGGCGGGGGGAGTGGGCCCGAATAGGGCGGGGCGAGGGGGAGCACAGGGACCGGAAGGAGTGGGAGTGGATTGACCGGGGGGAGTGGGAGAGGGAATGAGAGTGGTGGTTGACTGGGATGGGACGAGGGGAGCGCGGGGGTAATTGGGGGGGCTTCAGGGGGTCCACTAAGTCCATTTCGGTGAGAATGGGGGGCAGGAACATCACTTCAGCAGGCATTGGGACCTCCCCATCGATCTCGGCCAGCTCCGCCTGCGACAAGAAGTCCACGATTCCAGCACCAAAGGAGTCGCCCACCACATTGATGGAGGTGCGCATCCTGTCCCTATTAGGAAAGGTAATGGCAAGCTCACATACTGTACACAATGACTGGAGAGGGGAAGACATACAGTTTGATATAAAATAATTTCTAATAATATTTCTGTTGACTGAGCAGGTTTTTGGAAGGAAATAGAAATAAATAGTGCATAACATCTTGTTATCTCGGTTTTCCATGTACTGAAAACTATTACCTTGCTTATATTACAGGCTACATGTAAATATTGCTTCTGTTTTGGACCAGGGCCATATTGTTAAGTCTCAATGGAACAGGCTGGGTAAAAATAGGTATAAGGAAAGCCAAAATGCATTTTAGCAGCCCATTCTATATAGAAAATAGAATATAGAAGTATAAAAATGAAAGTGAGTGCGGTCCCTTCCGTTACAATACAAAAATGTATTGTAAGTAAAGTCAAGTAAATTAATGACAAATCATGAAGTAAATATGGACCAACAGGACAGTCCCAGAGTTGGCCTGTTTGAGTAGGTACATTTGTCTGCACACTGAATGCAGGCAGTGAAGATAAAGTTTAGTGTGCCATGTCTTTTCAGGCACACACCATTACAGATAAAAACACCATTAGAGATAAATTCCGGCCACTGGTTAAGGAGCTGGACTTGTTATAGGTTCAGTTACCAGATTGCTTTGGTAAATTTACATATGGAAAATATGGAAAATGTAAGCTATGCAAGTCACCCTGGATCAGGGTATCCCACAAGCAAATAAATAATCACATAATTTCATGACTGCTATATTCTGCCTTTAGGAGACTCTTTCATAACCATTGATTAGAGAAGCACACTTTACAAGGCATAGAGTAGCTTTAATGAACTCCATACAGTTCACAGTGTATCGTAATACTCCAGCTATGATTATCATTATTACAAGCATTTAAGTTCTGACCAGGAGAAAACGTCAGTACCATAGGTGTCAGTACTACAATGCTACAGAGTCTCTGCCTGCTAGTCACCTGTGGCATATTAATTATGTGTTTTTAATAGTTGCTTATGCCTGCTACTGGTGGTAAGATGAATGATTAAGTTACCTTATTCTATTCTATTTAGACATAAAAGTGTGTGCCTTTGCTTCTTTGAAATCACCATCATGCAGGGTGAAGGCCCACCCGCTCCCACAGTACTTACAGCAGCCAGTCCACAGCAATGAGCAGACTGATGTCCTGAGTGGGAAGCCCCACGGCTGTCAGGATCAGGAGCATGGTGACCAGTCCAGCACTGGGGATGCTGGCCGCTCCCACGCTGGCCAGGGTGGCCGTCATGCTGGGGGAGTGGTTCACGAGAGGTTCATTGTCACCAAAGGATTTCATTCATATTTCCAAAACAATTATTTTAATTACTTACAACAACCAGTGCCAATACTGACTGGCTGTTTTAGATATTTTTTTTAAACCAGCCAGAACTCTGATGGCACTGTCTTGTTATCTACATTGCGACTTAAAATGGATAAGAGAAAACAGAAGACAAGACCTAGGCGTTCACCATTTTGTATCATAGATTTCTATTGCAACAAAATATTCAAGAGCAGCCATATCACATTTTCAGAGCAACAAACACTCAAAAGAATATCATCCCTTTTTAAAGTGACAGGATTTTCCCAGCCTGAGAGCGCAGCAATTAAACACACACACAAACACTGCCAAGGCCTCGTAGGCACAACACTGTCAAATAACTGGGCAGGAGGCAGAAGCTGGTAATCGGAAACTAAAAATCCTGGACTGCCCCAGAAGTGAAGCCAAGACACAGACACTTCCGCTGTCATCAGGTTCCAAATACACAGGAATGAGGAAGAGATATAATAAGGCTTAATGCCACAGCCAGGCACCCCTTGGAGAAGAGACAGGGCATGGCCGTACATGCATCACAACACTTGTCAGGTGGCGTGGGCCAGAGAGCTGATGGGGACACACTCAGCTAATGTACTGACTTTGCTAGAAAGAGTGCAAGTGAGGCCAATTCACTTTCAGCTGGAATGATACAGCCTACCACTATGACCCACACTCCGTTCCCATGCCTTAGCTTGGTGCTTTTGCACACATTTTAGGGTTGAAGGGGTTTAGGCCATAACACTACTTGTTACTTGGGAATGCAGTGGAGTGCTCATTTTGTATCCAGAGAGAAAGAGATGGAAATATAAATAGAGTAAGCACAAGGAAGAAAAAAAGGAGAAATATATATTAAATATATTAAATATAGGGTTGAATTACATATCCCAAAATTCAATAACATGGCAAATAATGAAAAATTTTCAATCTTACTGGGAGAGGCAGTGCACCATAGCCTGAGGGACACTGAGTGATGTTACTTTTTTATATTGTTACTTATTTATGATTATTATTATTGTTGGCATTACTGTTTTATGTTAATTGTTCATTAATACTCCTCGCCCCACACCCCATTAATATTCTTATCATTTTCTATTATTGATTGTGCCATTATTTGTGTGCTTTGGCAATACAATGTCTTGTAAAATCAGCCAATAAAGCCGATTTAAAATTAATACAATTCAATCAACAGAGAGAGAGAGAGTAGAAACAGATGTAAATGGAATTGTAATGTGCTAGCTATACTAGCAGTAGAACAATATCAATGTGCAGTGGTGTCATGCCCATTCAAAGTTTGGGGTCACGTGCCTCACTTTTATGCAATTAATATTTTTGAAAGCTAAAATGTGCAAGTTTTAAATCCATTGTCTAATTATTCCTGGTCATAAAGCATTCAAAAAATACACCCTGGAAAAATCACAGGAACACACCATATGTTACAATGGTGTTGTAACTTGTATCTGGACTGGGAGGCAATGTGTACAAATTCTATGGTTAGCCCCCGCCTGGATCATCTTGCTGTGCCATGGTATCCACTGCACCACTGCCGCCCTAAGTTTTAAATCAATTATATAAATTCAAAAACCTGAACACTGCATAGTCCAATGGTTTTAACTTGTATCTGAATCTTCACACTTGTTGAACTCTAGCCATGGTATCTGAAATCCCACCTCTCCCAAGTCAAATCTTCAGTTGAACTTAAGTGCCTTCAGTCAAATATCCTAAGGTAATTTAATGTTTTGTACCATTATTTATTTGAAGTATTCACAGTCTGTGCCATTGTTGATACTGAAATCACCATGAGAACAACACTAAATGCATAAAGTGATGTTTCTAGGTAGTTAACATTGTTAATCAATTATATGTAGCTAGCTAGCTAACTCTCTGTGTCCCAAATATGTGACAAATAATAGCTGGCTAGTTACCATACTCACATTATTCATGTTCAAATCAGATGTGTTTGTAAAATTATTTCAAATAAATTGGAGAACTCTAAACCATCAAGAAAAGAAAAGTATGTTTAAATCTTCAGGCCAGGTATAGACAATGAAATCTAGCATACGTTTAAGCCATATACGTATATTTAGCCTTAGCCTCAAATTGTATTTTCCTTTTCAAGCAGCAGTATGAATTCAGTGTATGTCCATGTTCACATTAAACAAAAGTTTGAAAAGTATGGCAATGTAGAATGAAACAATGATCACCCTATTCTCTAATATTGATAAATAAATGCCTTCCACTTTCATGAATGAAAGAAGATGAGGTACCAGCATAGCTCAGTGCAGACTCAGGGCCAGAACAGGAGACTGGGTCCCACTGGGTCCTTCTTGTTGGTATTAACCTGCTCCACAGTGTAGTAATAATGCAGTTATGAGCGTGAGTCGTAAACCCTTATTGAGGCTGTGATACCACATAAATAGGTGGAAGAAAAATACTAAAGAAAAATATGTACTTATGCCTTATGTGATGCCTCTAATGTATTCCATCTGATGATGTGGCAGGCTCTGTTGCCCTCTTTGCCCAATCCAAATTCTGTACACAATAACAGCCCATAACGGCTCAGCACTCTTACTTTTAGTACTGATACTTGGGTACAGGAACTAGGTAGTTATTATTTTTCATGTATTTGGGACACAGGGAGTTAGCTAGCTAGCTACATATAATTCATTAACAATGCAGAACAGTGCGTGACTATAGTAGGCACAACAAACTAAGTTTTCAAGGTTTAAATCAATTACATCATGCACTGACATAAAAAGCGAACTTTTACCCATAAAATTAGATTTTATACTCTTTGTTTTACCGCTCAAAAATCACTAGGATGCGGTAGATTTATCATGTAAAACATATATTTTTGGATTGTCCCCCCAATGTCCAACACAGGGACAGAGGATAGAGCCCCACCTGACGGTGACAATCTGCCCGCTGTCGAGGTTGATGCCATTCATCTGTGCGATGAAGATGGCAGCCACTGCCTCATACAGTGCTGTGCCGTCCATGTTGATGGTGGCACCGATAGGCAGAACGAAGCGTGTTACCCGCTTGTCAATCTTCAGGTTCTCCTCCAGGCAGCGGAATGTCACAGGCAGTGTGCCTGCACTGTGAGAGACAGAAACATGGAGTGTAAGAAGAGCTTAACAGAGGATTGAATATTTTCTACAATTTCTACTATTGTGTAAAACAGAGAGAAAGAGAGAAAGAAGGGAGAGGGAGAGAGAGACAGAGAGAGAGGTCCCCTGTTTAGTGTTCAGTTTACAGTGAGGTAAGCTTTGTGAGCTTTGAAGGTGTAATTCCCTCCCTCACCACCAGAGATATAATACTTCAACAGTTAAAAGAAGCACTTACACACATGGCAGAGAGCAAGACAATTGCTGACAGGTGGCAGTTGCGGTCAGTACTACAAATAGGGGAGCAGGAGAACTTACTATTAAAGTGATAGTCCTGTCGTGTTACGTTAAATAATTATTCTGAAATCTGATATCGGTGGCCAAATAATCTGTTTCTATTTCATTCCAATAAAAATGATTGGGGAGAAGTGGAGAAAGGCAGAGGAGAGTAAATCCCATTAGACACAACCAGGTGAAAAGGAATCAACTGTTAAGAGTTGGTCCTGATTTAAACTGATTAAGTAACATAGCACAATACCTACTTAACTATACATTGACATTTTTTCACACCATAATAATGATGTGAAAACTCAGATTCAAGAGCAAAAGCCAAGCACACTATGGTCATAAGGCCTCTCTCACATTCACACATAAACATCATGCAGTCACTCACATGCTCACACATATAAACACACACCATACTGTCAATGGCGCACACATACACACTCTCACACATACGCACACACACACGCACACAGCAACACACACACACACATATTCATACATACACACAAAACATACTCACAAAGCCACACACAGAGAGACACAGAGAGAGAGGGTTTCATTCAATAGTTTGCCTGTCAGATGGCTCTTATACAGTCAGGAAAACTGCCCAGGGAACCTCACTATTAAGATCAAAGCAGGAGTGGATAAATCGTAGTGATGGGTGTCATGACAGAAAAAATGGGTGGATCTACACTTGACAGCTGTCAATCACTGACTTATTTGAACCAACCAAAAGGTTTTGCTCTTCACAACAAAACTAAAAATAATACCGGTAGCATATAGTAGCTCCACCCATTTTTGGAATCATGACCATATGAATCATCTACTTCATTGTGTATCATATACCTCATTCACCCATCACTAGTGAATCACATGTGTTTGTGACTTATTGAAATTCCAGCTCTAGCCTACATGGGCAGTGCTGAATACAAAAGTTCATCCTTTAAACGTACATCCTAAAGCATTCTTAAAACATGATTACAAGGTTTTTACAGTCTGGAAAGATCCCCCCACATGGTTACCAGGTCCCCACTTAGTATACAGTACCAGTCAAATGTTTGAATACACCTTCCATCTGGATTGTGGCTAATCAGGCACTCCTTCATTCTTCAGCAAGATAAGGACCCGAAACACACCTTGAAGTTGCGCAATAACTATCTGGTGAACGTTAAGGACAACTCACACTACCTGGCTTGCCCAGTGTCCAGACCTCAATCCCATAGAACTTGTATCGGACAAACTGGAGAAAAGAGTTAAAGCAAAGCAGCCCACAAGTGTCTCTGGAAATTGCCAGGAGAGCTGGGAAGACATGTCAGGTAATGTCCTCCTGAAACGTATTAACCGAATGGCTGTTTGTGAGGCTGTTATCAAGGCAAAGGGTGGCTATTTTGAGGAATCCAAGATTACATTTTCAATTCAATTTTCTTGAACATTGCTTTTATGCTCGTTTTGTTTGTTGTTACATGTGTTTTCTCTCATTTTCAGGTATTTACAGAAACGTATACGGTCTACAACATTATCAATTATGAGATAAACCTAGTTTCCAGCAGGTCTTCTCAAACTTTTTACTGGTACTGTATGTGTAATGACACTCTGGTTCCCAGTTGGATAAGAAGATAGGGATCACTGAGATACATATGCACACACACACACACACACACACACACACACACACACACACACACACACACACACACACACACACACACACACATACAGTGTACCTGCTGGCAGTGCCCAGAGCAGTGATCCAGGCCTGGAATATCCCAGAGTAGAAGTTGAAGGGGTTCTTCCTTGTGACAGAGAAGAAGATAAGTGGTAAGATAATCCCCCCATGGATGATCAGTCCTACCATGACGGTGACCATGTACATGCCCAGCTGTCGCGCCACCACCTCCAGGTCTCCAATGGCAGCGATTTTCCCACAGATCAGAGAGGCGATGCCCAGCGGGGAATACCTAAGGGTCGGGGAGCAGAGTAAGATACAGCTCTGACCTCATATGCCGGTTGTTTTACAGAATGGCGGGTGAGGAAATCACATTTAATCATGTGGAGTCTACAGGCTGCCAATCATAACCTCATGGAGGCACGCCTTGTTGCATTGCTGTTATTTGCTCCTACTGGCTTATGTCAAGCATACATTCAAACATACACTTACACACATACTCACTGTTTCTCTCTCACACACACACACACATACAGATATACATACTTTCTCTGTTTTTATCACAACCACACACACACACACAAGCACAAACACATACTGATGCACACACACACACACACATACATTCATGCACACATATACACACATTTCTACACTGTATCTGCTTATTCTCTCCTGCCACCTACTGGCTCTCAGGATCCATTATCCCCTGGATTCTTCCCATACTTTTCCCCCTGGGAACATTATCCAGATCCCAACATTTCTCAGCAGTTCATAGAAATGCTCTCTTCCAGCAGCTTTCCCATATGCCCCCCCATGTCATCAATCCTCTCCCTATGTGTTACTATCGGTGATCCTTCTCCATCTCACCTACATCCAGAATATCAACAGATAGCAGGTACTGCACATCATTTCCACAAAGGCTAAAGAAAGAATAATTGTTTGGGTGGTGCAGGTAATATTAAAATACAGTAACTGCCTAACTAGGAGGACATAGACAAGGAACAAGCCACAAACATGTTAAGATGTGGAGATGCTCACCACATGATCATGTAGACCATCTTCATGATGATTTCATTGAGGACGTTGAAAAACTCACACATGAGCTTCGCCTTCTCACCCATCTTCCCCATGCAGATTCCAAAGGTGATGAAGAAGCCAATCAAACCTGGCAAACACACATTGGACATTCTCTCTCAAAACAAACACCAGGTACTCTACCAAATGTTATTTCCATTAAACACGCTGGAAACTATCTCACAAGCACACACTGGAAACACTCACAAACAAACACTGGAAACTCTGTCAAACGCACATTGGAATTATCTCTCAAACACACAATGAAAACTCTAAAACACACACTGGAAACTCAAACACACACTGGAATTCTCTCAACCACACACTGAAAACTCATACACACACTGGAATTCTCTCAAACACACACTGGAAACTCATACACCCACTAGAATTCTCTCAAACACACACTGGAAACTCTCAAACACACACTGGATATTCTCTCTGACATCACTACTGTTTTACAGAAACTTCTCTTTCTGTGTTTCTATTGCTCTGCATACCTCCTCCCGTTTCACTCTCTCTCTCTCTTGCTATTTATCATCCACTCTGTCACCCAAACTCAAATTCTCATGAACATGTCTTTCTTCCTGCTGTACTCTCTCCATCCCTCTTCTCCCCCATCGCAGCATGCATCAGATTCAAATCACTGATGCTTGCGTTTCAGGCGGCTAGAGGAACTGCTCCCCCTTACCTCCAGACACTTATCACTCCCTACACCCCAGCCAGACCCCTCTGCTCAGCTTCCTCTGGCAAACTGACTGTCCCATCCCTCCGGGCGCCTAGCAGCCGCTCCTCGCGGTCTCGCCTCTTCTCTCAGGACTGTGGAATCACTTGCAATCTTCCGCAAGAGACTCAAAACCCACCTTTTCAGACTCCACTACCACTGAATCCTGTACATCTACCCAATTGTCATCACCACTGCCTACTTGCTCAACACTTCTTGTATATGTATTCCTGCCTACTCATTTAATTAATTAAAAAATTAAAAAATTACTAACATTTTCCTTCCCAGTGTTACAGCGGTATGCAGCTGCCTACAACGATGTCTATCACGGTATTACTGCACTGATCTTGTGCGCAAACTATGATTGTTCCTACCATGTATTAATGCACATCTTGCACATCTCTGGATAAGAGCGTCTGCTAAATGCTTAAAATGTAAATGTCAAATGTCCCTCTCACTTTCTGAAACCTTCCCTGCTCTTACCCAAGACATTCATGCCCCACTTGAATTCCAGTTTCTTCTTATTGACCAAAATTGGTTCTGTCTGGTTCTGGACAGGTACGGCAACCTTCTTTAAAACTGTCTGGACCTGGAAAGAGACAAGACATGAGAGAGTTAATGGAATGCAGTCTGTAGACCCACACTGATTCACTTTACTGAGGCTGTGATTCTTGAATGGTATACTACTAATACAACGGACTGAACATCTGTCCTATACTATACAATAATGTGTACACTGTGTGTCCATAAATTGAAAGCTTGCAGTAACTGAAGAAATACCACAATCAAGCAGAACAGATTACCGTCAGCAGGATTCTGATTTACGCAGTCTACAACAAAGCCTTTTTAATTATGCAGATACGTAAAAAACAGGATTTGAACAAATACAAAGCAACCGCGGCAAGATTGAAGTTCGGATTATCATCTGGATCAGATGAACTGGACAAATATCAGTAAGTGTTGGTGTTGTTTGTGAATTGAATTCCATTGCTTTGAGCAGTTGCTGCATGAGATACTGAATCCATTTAAGCATGACTGGACAGGATCTGAAACTGCTGTGATTTAAGGTTTGGCAGAGGCCAGTATGATTCTGACTGACAAAAACATCTTTCACTGCACATTAATCTAATGGTTCTTCTAATTCCAATGGAACAATATTCAATCATTTCTACACATTATCAGTGGACTCGTCAGTTTATATTTCAGAAAGATGTATTGCCAATGCAAATATTAATATTAGTAAATGTCTACTAAATCTGTAGATATTTATTTAAGATGTATCTATATTTGCAACAGTTCCCCTCTTTCTCTGCTAAACCTGTATCTAGTGAAATATATCTGCTACAGTTCCTTTCTGTATCTGCCAATCCTGTACCTGGATTAAACAACAGTCAACCCCTTTGGCCAGAGCTTCTCTCACCTGCTGAAAGCAGGCCTGCACCAGGTTTTCAGGGAACAGATTCCGGATCAGGTCCATGAAGGCATCCAAGCTGCTGACGTCTTGGTTCTTGGGGGCTGAACTGACCTGAGTCTTCAGTTTGGGGTTCCCAGGGTGGATCCCTAAAACCAGGATAACCCCCAGCACTGCAGCAATGACTGTGGTAGACATGTAGTAAACCATGGCCCTAGTGCCCATTCGTCCACTAGAGCGTGCATCCAGTCCAGCCAGACCTGAGAGAGAGAGAAGAGAGAAGGTGTGACATCAGGAGGAGGGAAGGATGGGGGAAGAGTAGAGAGGGCTGCTCCTCCTCTCTGTCAGTTGTTCCTGTTACCTGCAGGATCTTGGACAGTGGTAGCACCACAGGCACTTGAGGGTGATTTTATAATGAGCTCAGGTGTGGCTCAGTGCCTTCATCAGGCATGCTATAAAGGCACAGTCAGCTGTGCCTTTTGGTGGAAGAGACCTTTGCGGATGGAGTTGCTGCGGATGTGTATGCTTTCATCTGAAACCCTGCGCCTCCCAGCTAAGGAATTATTTTTCAATTTGCCTTGTGTCATATTTTTAGATTGATTTCTTCTATCTACTCACTGCCAACACAGTGACCATACCTAGGCTAGCATGGGATCGCAGAGGAGCTACATAGGTCTCACAAAGAGGGAAAGAAGGATTTTAAGTTTACCAGACCAGAGAGTGGGAGAAAAAGAGAGAACGAGAAAGAAGGGATTACAAAGCACAGACAGTGTTGTTGTTTTGGAGCAGACATAGATGGAGAAGAGGTGGGTGGAGCAGAGGTAGATCGAAGAAGGTTCACAGAGAGATGGAGAGAGGGCAAATTAGACACAGCCTACAGAGAAAGATGGACATATGGATACAGACACCCCCCCTCAGAGAGAGATGGAGAAAGGGTTTAAATAGACACAGCCCTATAGATCAGGATAGGCACCTGATTAATGCAATCATTCAGCTCATTGTACCAACGCAGCTTCCCACAAGTGTTCTGAGATGGGTTTAAAAAAGGTGGAGCAGGTCCGCAACACCCTTTAGAATGAGCTAAGTAGCCTATATAGATAGTGAATAAATATTAAGCTGCTTCATGTGTTTTCCTGCACTGTGTTCGTGAGAGCAAACGTGATTCTCAGTGAATTGCTCAAACTATACTTGAGCTTCAGAGTGAGTGGAGAGATGAAAGTAACAAAAACAAGACAGGCATGCATTGTACGGGGGCTGCGACTGGTTTTGTGTATCTCCTTATTAGTGCCTTTTCACCATCTAGGGTTAAAACCAAAGCACTCTTGTTTCTTTGGGGGAGTCAGTCATTGGGGGAGTCATTGAGTGATGTCCTTTTTATGGTGATATAGTCAGAACCAGACTGGTTTCAGATACTTGTACTTCCATTATCTCAGTTCTGAGTTGCAGTACACAACTTTGCATGTACTCTGAACATTTTGCATTGTAATCGGTTGCAGACCTGCCAATTCCTCCAAAACAGAACCGGAGGGAAGTTATGCTCAGTCATAATAATGGCTAGAGCTTGAATGGTATTTTCCATAGTTTTCCATACTTTCTGGCTGTAACCATAGCTTGTTTTATAGGCTGGTCAGTATCAGTAATATGTCTCCCAAGCACAAATTAATTTGTGATAACTTTGACTGCTGCATTGCGCTTCCAAAGCAGAATTGTATGGCTTTCACATGGGGGAATCAGTGGGCTTTGTCTGTAAGGCTACTGAATGCATTCCTGTCATGGTAGGGTAGAAATTGGAAACAGAAATCAAACCTAGCTGGGCAACTGTGCAGAAGGGAAAAGTAGCAAGCTGACAGAGGGGGTGATGTAAAACACATCACTGACAATGGCATTTTTTTTACCCTGTCACCCGCTGGTGTGGAAGGCATGTAACGATAGAGATTTTAGCTATGATGCAGCTGCTTCTCGTTTGGCTCCACAAAAATAATGGAAAACCACCCATAAGTGAGCCAGCATGTCTGATCAAACCAATATGCTTCCAAAGTTCTGTTACTTCCTATATGCCAAAGTCAGAGTTCTCATTGTCTCATCTGTGCTGTGCTTGCTAATATTCAACCATTTTGGAGACTCAGCAAGGAAGACATGGAAGACCAATGAAATGAGAGGGAGTCTCTGAGCCATGTGGACCTGCTATATGGATATTCAGAGAGAGAGTGAGAAAAAGCATTGATAATTGTATATTACAGTGAGAGGAGAGACTTCCTCTCAGTTTTACCTCAGCAGTCACCAATAGCACTGCTATGCAGTTTTCTTGATGTTGGGGAATGCCATGGCATCAGCAAAGTATCTGCATTCATGTTTGTGAACTCAAAAACTCTGTGTTTTCCCCCAGGCCCCACAGCTGGGGGTGGGTAAAGGCAAATTTCACTGCACTGTGTAATCTATCAAAGCTGCATAGAGGGCAATGTGTCTGACACACATTTGCATCAGAGCGCCATATAAAGCAAACACATGCATGCACCCAGCTTTGCAGTAAGGTTGTGGTAGGTTGTGGTGAATAACAATGTAGTCAAATTATGTTTTTTGAAACATTTCAGCCATGTTGTGAATAACTCCAGTTCACACTTACACTATTTTCCAAAAGATCATGTTGGTATGGGCAACCAGTAAAATGGTGACATCACAGGTATTTAAGTGTAACTAATAACAATATATATACTGTATATATATATATATATATATATGCAATACAATAATGATAATACCTGTGATAAGACTGGAAATGATAAGGGGCAGGATAACCATCTTCAGCATCCTCATCAGGATGTCTCCGGGGAAAGAGATCAGCATCAGCGTGTTTGAATCCAATTCAGGGACATATCGCAACAACATTCCAAACACAGATCCCAAAATCACTCCTGCACAGGGAAGAGAGAGAGAAAGAGGGAGAGAGAGAGAGAGGGGGGAGGCGGGTTCATACAGCTTCAGAACACTGCAGAGAGAGAGAGATTAATAGAAGCCATCCACTAAACATTGTATTGTATTAACACTGTCACCACAGGCGCAAAGAGACAGAGGGAGAGAGATAGAGGGATAGGGAGAGGAGGGACCAGGAGGGGGACTTAAAACAATCCAATCTTCACATCACCTTATATGACTGCCCAATTAAAAGCCTTAAAAAGCATGTGAGTAAATCTCAATCCATTGTCTAATACATTTTGCTGACCATGATTTATTTCAAAACCTGAATTAATTTGTGTCTGATATTTGATTTAGCTATTGACTGAAGTGAGAAAGGATTACTACACGATACTGAAGATCCAATTCAAACTCTCACAGTGGTTCAGTCAGTGAACTCAGCTCAGCTTGTGTGGTATTTTATGCTCTTGCCTTCTGAAAGGAAGCTTTTGACTGAAACACTATATGGGTAATTCATAACTCCCAAACCAGTACAGTATTATGCAGTACAGTTAGTCTATATCATTAGATTGTGTCTTTGCATTGGCAAGCAATTATTTATATGTTCATAATCTGTAATCACACCACCATGATGTACATGTAGTACATCACAATTTCTATTAATTTGAAGTTCCACCAAACCAGTCAATTTAAAATAAAGTTGATCAAAATATACTCTATGAATTCATCATCTAGATTCACCAAGATCTCACAGAAATAGTGTACACCACATGAATATGAGCATTGTTACTCACAGATTGCTCTAAATCTCATTATTTAAGATATTGACAGTATAGTTGATAGTATAACGTTAACAATATAATACCTGCATTAAAAGGTAGAAATATGAAGACAGGTATCAAATGAAATGTTCATACCCATCGGAACCCAAACTCAATAGACATACAAACACATGCGGAAAACTACATAAAGACAGACAGGTACAGACACAGACAGACAAGTGCAAAAATGGAAAGGCAAATAGACAGACAGAAAGATAAATATGAGAGCTTAGAAATGGTGTTCTAAAAAAGGAACTATTAACATGGGAATGTTCTTTGTTGTTTCTTTTTGCTATACAATAGACCTGAAATGACCTTTAAATGCATGATAAAACTAACAGATGTAATACAAAACAATGATATGATATGGGACTTGACAATTCTAAAGCTTTATGTCTCAAAACAACATTATCTGCAGATATAAATCTATAATTCTAATCTCTTGAGATTAAGCCCATACCACTGTGGTATTTACATATTAAAAAACATTTGTTACACATATTATTACACTACACTCTATTTATGATATTCAATGTTGCATATTTTACTTATTAGCTTAGCAAGCTATGTTGACTCTATTCTATTCTGACACATGTACAACCTGACTTTCCTGCAGGTGAATATACAATAGTTCCATAGTCCAATTGCAGCATTTATTATATTGTCTCTAATGTGTATTGCTTGTATGCCTAATAACTAGGTGTGTGTGTGTGTGTGTGTGTGTGTGTGTGTGTGTGTGTGTGTGTGTATGTGTGTGTGTGTGTGTGTGGAGAGAGTTAGTTTTTGTGTGCGTGTGGAATCAGTGAGTCTTGTCATTCATGTGTGTATTGAGTTGTTGATTGCCATTGATGTGTGCGCCTTGAGAGTTAGTCTTTGTCTGGTCATTTGTGTGAGTGCGTGTGCATGTATATTGTGGAGTGTTTGATGTGACTGTCGGGCATGGTGGCGTGCGTCTGTAATCCAAGCTTCTGGGAGGCGGAGGCTGTGTGGAGTTTATGTTGAGTTCTGTGTGCGTTTGTCGAAGTGGCTGAGTAGAGCGCTTCCTGTGTGTGGAAGAGAGGGCGCACTAAGAGTGTCCACCTCTCTCCCTTGGTGTGATTGGAGAGCAAGAGGGCACCCTGAAAGAGGGTCCGCCTCTCGCCCTCGGTGTGATTGGAAGAGAACTCCCACTCGGGCAGTGGAGAGTGTTTCTGGACAATGGCCCGAGAACTCACTGAAAGACTGGAGAGTGTCTCGGGGCTGGTCGCCAGAGAGCTCTCACTGTGAGGAGTGGTGAGGGTCTCTGTGTTTGGGGTAAAAGAGAACTCGGACTGGAAAGTTTGAGTGTCTCTGTGTGCATGGGTTTGGGAAGCACTTGAAAAGTCACTGGATATGTGTGTATGTTTCATTGAGTTTTGATTATTTTAGTTTTATTTTAGTTAATTGTTTTTGCCCGAAAGCTTTGCGGAAATTAGGGTGAACACTTTGTGTTTGTTTTTATTTTAACCTGCTCACCCACTGTCTCTCTCCCGTGTCTGGAGGGAGAAACAGAAAAAAAAAAAGATCCAGTCCGTAGACCAGCAGAACCCCACTCCTCTGCCAGATATTACCATCAGCTGCTCTGCTCCAGTCCAGGGATTGTCACGTGGCGTGTGACAACATGTTAAGTTCATTATTAAATGAGCATATTTCCTTAGTGTAAACATGCTAGCTATTTTTATTTGACACTAGCTAACACTAGTTGTTTAGTTAAGCCTCTTTGTGCAATAAAGTTACATTATGTTATTACATTACGTTAAACATAGCTGGTGTGCTGTTATAATATAGTGCTTGATATAATATAACATTTCCCTTTGGAATATCATTTTGAGGCACTTAGATAAATTAATAGAAACGAATGGCAGATTAAGAAACTTTCTTCGAATTTGTATTTGATTCATTGACTGATTAATACAATAGGAAGAAAAAAATCAACAAATTGTTTTTAATTTGCTGACAGCCCTATTAACAACACAAACTTAATTTAATTAATACATTAATTATTTTTCCAGGGGTCAAACACAGACACACACACACACACACAGAGCAATGCACCTACCAAGCACAGTGAGCGCTAGCAACAAGTTGCGAGTGATCCATCCGCAGTACTGCGTCAAACTGGACTTGGGCAGTGGCTCCCCTCCTCCTTCGCACTGTCCCCTGCTGGTCTGGTTGACTGACTGCTGATTTGTCATCCTGCCTGAAAAGTGATCAGGAGACAGGAATCATTTAACTCTGACACTGAATGACCAGAGAGGCAGAGCAGAAGATAGCATGCTAGACACTGATGGAAAGATTGAAATCATGGATCTAATACGAGACTGGCATTGTGCAGAGGGGGTTATGTGGATTTTTTTTGGGCTTTTATTTTCTTCTTTTCTCAAAATTTGGAATGTCAAATTGTATTCTCAGGTCAGTCTCATCACTGCAATGTCCTCCCATAATTCATGAGACCACAAACAACTATGGGACCTGGTTGACCAGGGTAGACACATTTCCATGATGAGTCATATGCCATCCTCCCTCCTTGAGTGACACTATGGCCAATTATGATGTATGGGGCTGCCACTTTTGGCACTGGCACAGTCAGGATTCGATACCAGATAGGAGGCTGTGTCACACACAGTACCCCAGTGTTTTAGCCTCTGTTCATCCCTGAAAGATAAGTGTTACGATAATGTATATGGAGGTTCTCTGATAAGAACGGGCTGTAACAGTATGTGGAATTTATCACATATCAGAACCCCTGCAGCACTTCAGACAGTAGACCCTGAGTCTGGAGGTGAGAATGTCCCTGCCCTGGTTTAGCACAACCATTGGACCTTGAACCCCACTGGAGTGATGCATTTGATGAAAGATGTTTCTCTTTAGACTATGAAAAACATGTTTCATGACATGTGCCTTTCACTGAATTGAAATGAGGGGGTGGGGTTTGGCTCTGGCATACAATACACTTATTACCTGTTTTCAATAAAATCTTTGAGATCTTTAGACCTGTAGCTCATTACTCAGGCAAATGAGCTGTAAATGTATGGATGAAACCATCCGAACAAAATAAAGTAGTCTAAGCACATATTGGTAAAATATTTTGATAAGCATATTAAAGAATGATATAGGGCGGCATGGTGGTGCAGTGGATAGCGCTGTCGCCTCACAGCAAGAAGGTCTCGGGTTCGAATCCAGGCCGGGGGCCTTTCTGTGCGGAGTTTGCATGTTCTCCCCGTGTCCGCGTGGGTTTCCTCCGGGTACTCCGGTTTCCTCCCACAGTCCAAAGATATGCACGTTAGGCTAATTGGAGAGTCTAAATTGCCCTGTAGGTGTGAGTGTGTGAGTGAATGGTGTGTGTGCCCTGCGATGGATTGGCGACCTGTCCAGGGTGTATTCCTGCCTCTCGCCCGGAACGCATGCTGGGATAGGCTCCAGCACCCCCCCCGCGACCCTGACCAGGAATAAGCGGCTTAGATAATGGATGGATGGATGGATGGAAGAATGATATAGTACGATACTCATAAAAATATACATAAAGTAGTCATTTGTTGAACATGCCACACTGAGACTGATATACAGATTGTACTAGTACTAGTCCTTCAGTTTTCAGAGTACGTATAGATTCTGGAATTTAGAGCAGCATTATATAGGTAAATCTGGAACTGAGAATCCCTGGTAAGACTCATTTTAGCTTGTCTACTGTATAAACGGGCTGTTCATTGTCTGTGAACTTTATTATAACAATTATGGATGTACATTATTAAAGTCATCATTGTTGTTTTATTGTTGTCAGAGAATATGTTCTGGACCAAGGAGACACCTGATAAGCTTTCCCACTCTTATTCTTTCTCCCTGCTCCCCCAGTCTACCTTGCTCTCTCTAATGTTAACATTTAAACCTTCTCTCTATCTCTCCACAACTCTCCCATTCTTTGATCTGCTTGTTATCATCTTAAATTTAGATTCAGACAGCTGTGCTTCAAAACAGATATAAAGCATGATTAGCAGCACACATTTTTTAAGGAAATCATTTTGCCAATGCTCAAACAATGATCCCCTAGTTGAAATAATGACTGGTAGAAAAGCTCCAGCATTATCATGCCTTATTGTTGCTTTAAATTAATTCATTCATATTGATTTATGAACAGCAAAGACATGGTGACTGATGCTCTAAACTGCTATCTAACACATTTTTTGAAAATTGACAAACAATGACTGAAAATGTCTACCTCTTTTAATGTGTTCTGTCGCGATTTCCTCATAGTGCTTTCCCACGTTCAGACATTTTGTTTGGAGCCACTCCCAGAACAAGTATATGGAATGCTCAATATAAACCATAGTTCACATACGTATAGTATATTTCCATTAAGTGCTGCCTAGGCGGTGCAAAGATAGGCCACACTCCCTGTTCGTGGCAGTGAGAAATCCCCCTGAGTTTCTGTGCTCAGGTTTCCATAGACCAGGTGGAAAGCATTACAGTTATTACAGCACATTCATAAAACTGGCATAATATTAAAGAAAGCATTTAATTTGTGAATCTGTGCAGCTAAAAAGGAAGGACATTAGTATTTACTTTGTTCAGCCGTGCTGTTCTTATTTTATAACTGCTGAAAAAGGTAGTGTGAGAAAAAAGTCAAATGTATTTTTATTTTGCGACCACTCAAACTAGAATTCTCATATTGCAATTACAATTAAAGCCAAATATTTCAAACAATACAAAGCTCAGAGCCCACATATAACATTTTACCATATTTGTCATCAGTAGGACAGCACAGTGCACAGTGACTTCTCACCACAACCACATAAAATAAGAACATGTGGGAGATAGGAAATGGAGTGGGTCATGATGCATTTATTTTGATGTGCCTCAGCCATTGAATAACAGTCTGTATGTAACTGTATGTATGCCACAGACCAGCAGGGCCATTAATATACCACATTATGGTGTCATATTACAATTGAAGTAGTAGTAGTATTTGAAATTTGCTGAATTGAATTGCACTATAGGGGAATAACTAACGAGGAATGGATAAACCGCCATATAAGGCTGCCAAAATAAATAAATCCATCTCATGTCATAGACCTTGAAAAAAAAATACCCAACAGATTTCAAAGAATTTGATTATCTGTCTCTAGATCTCTGTAGATCTGCGACGATGACCCAATGCCACTTTATTCAAGAGGACAGAGATTATTCTCTTTCACCAGGAGCAGAAAAGAATGGAGATTGAGATTAGGAGCACCCTGGGATTGACAGACAGGGACATGGACAGGAGCCAGGAGGACTGGACGGATGGAGAATGCTGCTGACGTAAACTGAGCATCATACACGGACACATCACATGAGCACGAGCCTGCTTTAGACTGCCACAATACTGCGTTAGACTGACACAATACTACCCATGTTTTCATTCATTGGGTAGATTTGTTCAAATCTCCCCCTCTCTTTCAATATATATATATTTAAAATAGTCAATTTAACAAATATAAAAATAGTCCATTTAAGCTATTTTAATTCAGGGTACAGGTAAAACATCAGTAAGATACAATATAACCATCTGCAACTGCAATGAAAACAAGGAGTTCCTTGCTTAATGGAATGTCTATTACATGTACCAGTGAATAACAATGTCATTAATACTTGTATGTGCAAACTCATTCTTTATATAGAAATTTCAATTTCAACAGTTACCAGACTTAATGTGACAGAAGATCAACATTATTACTACACTACTTATATTGCAAATATTTAAATGGTATCTCACTCTATATCACTGTTTAATGTACTGCGATGAAAGTGTGTATTAACTCTCTCTCTGTCCTTGACTGTGTACATCAAGTCTCTAAGAAAGGAACAAACAGCCACTATATAATTGTATTGCCATGAATCCATTTTTTGCTTTCCTTATGACACTGTAATGTTACCAACATATTGTACATAGATGTGGTGTCAACAAGTGTATTTTGGATGCATACATGTCTGTGAGTATGTGTACATGTTCACTTGTATGTGTGATTTTGGGATCATGGTCTGTATGTGCATGAGTCCATGTGACCATGGTGGGCATGGCTATGTAAGCATGGTCTGTGTGTGTATGTGTATAGTTGTATGTGTGTGGAGGGATTAGTGCCTATGGTTGATTGTTTGGTGTGAGCTTTGCAAAGGGATAGAGATATAATCCCATAACTCCCTCCCTCAGAGAGAGAGTGGGGTGGATTCAGCGATGGAAGTTATTACAGACCCATAGACTGGACAGTGGACACTGCATCGTGGGGCAAAGGTTAACAAAGATTACACACACAAGTGGACACTCCAGTGCATTGACAGTTACATCATAGCAACCTGACATCAGTGAGGCAAATATAAAACTGTCCCTCAGTGCCATGGGAACACACAGTAAGCTATAAAACAGTGTGCATATTCTGTATTGACCCCGTCTCTTAGGGTCAATTATAATCAGTACTAATGCACTGCAATGTCTAATCAGTCAGTGTTTTTATACAACATTAACCTTCACTCCAACTTTCAATTGCTCTGCCCATCTCACTGGTATAATCTACAATATCTCAATAGTATCCAGACAGTATTTACAGGACCGCCTTGTCTTCCTATGTGTGTGTGTGTGTGTGTGTGTGTGTGTGTGTGTGTTTTTACGCACACCCCATCACCCCCTCCCTCTGGAACTATAATCTGAATGTATTAATCTGTTGTTTGAACTCTTTAAGCACAGACTGTCTACCACATCTGCTCTCTTCACCCTCTTAATACTCTGCTATTTACATACCCCCCCCATATTCCCTCTCTTTCACCGTGTTCCTCATTTAATTCCCTTCTAATTTCTTGGCTGGATCCCCATCCCTGTCCCCTGGGTCCCCTTCATTCACCTCTACTTTACTCTTTTCCTTGTCATGTGGTTTACCTCCCTTGTTCATTGTCATGCAGTTCTCCATTTATTTTTTATCTATCACTCTTTGCCAGAGCTTTCTAGGCATTCTTAAATAGTGCCTCTACAACTACATTTCTACAAATCTTTTTCTCTTACATTCAAAGCTATATTTTCTCCCCCTCCAGTGACTCTTCAGTCAATATAAACCAATTGTGAATACCTAGTGTCCTGTATATCTGATAGGCAATGTTGGGTGGTTATCTGTGATATACAGTAAAGCCTTAATTGCAAAAGTGCTTTCAAACCAGCTTATTTTGCAGTAACATTATTTTAGCTTATGTTGCTGTAACATCGACATTATGACATTATGATACAGCAATGCAGTATTCCCAGTCTGGGAATGTGTGCAAGCCGGGAATGTGCATAAAATTGCACATTAGTGTTTATATACAGAGTGGAAACAAAAATACAGACCGGGCACACAGAAATATAAAGAAAGTGCAGAAGCTGACTGGAAACTAGATAACCAAGATAATTGTATCATTTGTTGCCCTATGTTTAATACATGTGGACAGGACAGAAAATCAGGGATAGACAATACAGATAGATAGTCTGACAGGAAATGCAGCCAGTAGGATTCCATAGATGAAGAGTATTTCCATCAATACCACAAACATAGAAATACACTTTAAGCAATGCCACATGAACAGTACGCAGGCAGATACAGGTACAAACTTAAAAATTGCAGAAATACAACCTGAATACAAAGATATGGTTTGGGCCGATATTTACATGCTCTTGACATCCCATGATGTAGGGTAGGACTGAAGAGGAGAAGGCTGATTCTGTCCTACCTGTTGTTTGCCACTGTCTTCCATCCAACAAGAGCGAGGCATCGGGAGAAAAACAATGAGGAGGGAAGGAGATGGTGAGGAAGACAGAGGGGAGGTAATGTCACAGTCCTTGCGTCATCTGAGAAATTTGCAGATTAATAAAAACAGCTTGATTCTCTGAGCCTCTCCCTCATGTGTTCTCATCTGTCTCTCTCACTCTTATCTGTCTCTCTCTCTCTCTCTCTCTCTCTCTCTCTCTCTCTCTCCAATGCAATGGCTGTAATCACATGTATGGCAGCACTCATGAGAAAGGATACATTTCATGAGTGAGTGGGAGATGGTTCAGGAGTGGGAGTCAGTAAAGATGGCTTAGGAGTGAGAGTCAGTAGAGATGGTTTAGGAGTGAGAGTCAGTAAAGATGTTCTAGAAGTAAAATTCAGTGGAGATAATTTAGGAGTGAGAATCATTAAAGATGGTTTAGCACTGAGAGTCAGGAAAGATGGTTCAGGAGTGGCAGTCAGTAAAGATGGTTTAAGGGGGCATCCCGGGTGGTGTAGCGGTAGAATGTCTGATGCTGGGGTTTGAGTCCACCAGCCGCGCCAGTTTCGGCTCTGTCCAGGAGTGCCACTACGGGGCGGTAATTGGCGGTAATTGGTTGTCCGCCCTAGGGTGGGGAGAGGGAAGCCAATACGAGGTTGTTGCATATAGGAGTGGCCCTGTGCCCATACCGGAGTCACGGTGATAGCTTGGCGGGTTCCGGTTCGGAAGAGGCGGTACTCTGCCACATGTCATTGCCGGTGTCAGGACTATGGCAGCGAGCTCTCAATGAGGGAGGTGGATAATTGACATGAAAAAAGATAGTGTATAATTGGCTACTAAATTGCAGAAAAATGGCAGAGAAAATGAAAAAATAAAAACATGGTTTAAGAGTGAGCATCAGTGGAGATGGTGTAGGAATGAGAGTCAGTGGAGATGGATAAGGACAGAGAGTAAAGATGGTCTAAGATTGAGAGTCATAAAAGGTAGTTCAGGAATGATAGTCAGTAAAGATGGTTGAGTAGTGAGAGTCAGTGGAGTTGGTTCAGGTGTGAGAGTCAGGAAAGATGGTTTAAGAGTGACAGTCAGTAAAGATGATTCAAGATTCAAGATTCAAGATTTTTATTTGTCACATACACACACGGGGTGTGCAGTGAAATGAAAGTGGCAATGCTCAACGAGAAAGTGCAAAAGGGCAACAGTACACAGTATTTACAGTAAAAGACAACACAATGTTTACAGTATTACAATAATTACAGCAAGAGCTCTTATATAAAAAAACAACACAATATATACAGTAAGAGCACTTGGAAATGGAGGGAAACCTACAATAAATTATGTGTAGTCATTAAGTGTGTGTGTGTGTGTGGGTGTGCATAAGAGGGGCAGTGTGTATGTCTTGGTGGGGGCCTGGTGAGGTCAGAGTTCACAGTCCTGATGGCCTGAGGAAAGAAACTCCGTCTCAGTCTCTCTGTTTTGGCAGCGTGACTACGGAGGCGCTTGCCTGACCGCAGCAGCTGAAATAGTCCGTTGTTGGGGTGGTGAGGATCCTTCATGATCCTGCAGACTCTGGTTCTGCACCTCCTGGTATATAAGTCCTGCAGGGTGGGGAGTGTAGTTCCAGTAGTGCGTTCAGCCGAACTCTCTGCAGAGCCTTCCTGTCCTGAGCAGAGCTGTTGCCAAACCAGGCAGTGATGCTTCCGGTCAGGATGCTCTCTACAGCTCCAGAGTAGAAGGACTGAAGGATCCTCCGGGAGACTTTACATTTCCTCAGCTGCCTGAGGTGGTAAAGGCGCTGCCTCGCCTTTCTCACCAGAGTGTCAGTGTGTGCTGTCCATGTGAGATCTTCGGATGTGGACTCCCAGGTATTTATACCTGCTCACCCTCTCCACAGTGGTCCCATTAATCCCCAATGGTGAGTACGTCCTCTGTTGTTGTGTCCTCCTAAAGTCCACAATCAGCTCCTTCGTTTTGGTGACATTCAGGAGGAGGCTGTTGTCTTGGCACCAGAGTGACAGATCAGCAACTTCCTCCAGGTAGGCCTTCTCGTCGTTGTTGGAGATCAGGCCCACCACCACTGTGTCATCCGCAAATTTGATGATGGAGTTGGAGCTGGACCTGGCCACACAGTCATGTGTGTATAGGGAGTACAGTAGGGGGCTGAGGACGCAACCCTGGGGGGATCCTGTGTTCAGGGTGAGGGGGTTGGAGGTGTGTCTGCCCACCCTGACCACCTGGGGCCTGGCGGTCAGGAAGTCCAGGATCCAGGCACACAGGGGAGTGTTCAGTCCCAGCTCAATCAACTTGCCAGCCAGTCTGGTGGGGACTATGGTGTTGAAAGCTGAACTATAATCAATGAACAGCAGTCTCACGTAGCCCCCCTTCCGGCTGTCCAGATGAGAGAGTGTGGTGTGCAGTACCTGGGAGACAGCATCATCCGTGGATCTGTTTGAACGATAAGCAAACTGCAGCGGGTCCATGGAGCAAGGGAGGAAGGCGCAGATGTATTCCTTAATCAGCCTCTCGAAGCATTTCATGACCACCGAGGTGAGGGCCACCGGTCAATAGTCATTCAGGCATGCTGGAGAAGCATTCTTGGGCACAGGGACAATAGTGGATCTCTTGAAGCAGGCGGGGACCACAGACTCAACCAGGGAGATGTTGAATATAGTGGTGAACACTGGAGCTAGCTGGTTAGCACAGGTCTTCAGTACTCGCCCAGATATGCCATCTGGACCAGCAGCTTTCCTGGTGTTCACCCTCGTTAGAGCCCTCCTCACACTGTGCTCGGTCACCGAGAGTGTGTGTACGTCCCCAGCGGTAGAACTCACTTCGGCTATGCTAGCAGTGTTGTTGTTAGCCGGCGAGCTAGCGCTGTTGTTGCTAGCCTCAAACCGTGCATAAAATGAGTTCAGGTCGTCCGCTAGGGATGCGTCGGCACTCACAATTGCAGGGGGTCTGCCCTGGTAGTCTGTTATAGTCCGTAGCCCCTGCCATAGGCGTCTGGTGTCGCGCTGCTCCATCTGTGACTCCACTCTGTCTCTGTACCTCCTCTTGGCCTCCTTCACCGCCCTTCTCAGTCCATAGGACGCTGCCTTGTGCTCATCCATGTTGCCGGATACAAGACCGGAGTTATAGGCAGCAGTGCGGGCATTCAAAGCGTCGCGGATGGATCTATCAACCCATGGTTTTTGGTTAGGAAAATACCTAACTTTTACCGTGGGGACGATGGTGTCCACTAGCGTTGCTATGAAGCTCGTTACTACTTCCGTAAACTCGCTGACGTCCCTGGAACTGGATTGGAACATGTCCCAGTCGATGTCACACAGAGCGTCCTGTAGCTCAGCCTCTGAATGGTCAGACCACCGCTTTACGTCCCTCGTCACTACCTCTTCCCGTGCTATCCTTTGTTTATACTCCGGCAGCAGGAAAATGGCGGCATGGTCTGATTTGCCGAACGGAGGTAGAGAGACAGCCTTGTAGCCTCTCTTGAACGGCGTATAGCAGTGGTCCAACGTTCTTTCCCCTCTGGTAGCACACGTAATGTGCTGGTGAAAGTTCGGCATGACTTTCTTTAGGTTCGCCCTATTAAAGTCCCCAGCCACCACCATAGCCGCATCGGGATGCTTGTTCTGATGCCGACATAACACATCCTGTAGGTCCGATAGTGCTACGTCGGTGTCCGCATGTGGTGGTATGTAGACGGCTGTGGTGATGACCGAGCTGAACTCCCGGGGAAGGTAGAATGGACGGCATGAGATTGTCAGATGTTCCAGGTTCGACGAGCAGGAACGAGAAAGAGTCTTAATGTCCTTGGGGTTGCACCACTTGTTGTTGATCATGAAGCAAACCCCTCCACCCTTAGATTTGCCGGACTCTTCCGTTCTATCCGCACAGAAGACAGAGAAGGACTCGGTTGGGCATATGGCTCGATCCGGCACCAGCGGGGTCAGCCATGTTTCCGTCAGACAAAAGATGTTACAATCCCTCATGTCCCGTTGGAATCTAATCCTCGCCCTAACATCATCCAACTTATTTTCCAGAGACTGGACGTTAGCAAGAAGAATGCTGGGCAGAGGTGGACAGTGGGCTTGAACTCTCAGTCTGTTCCGAATTCTGCTCCGTTTTCCCCGATGTTTTCTCCTTCGTCTCCCCGTAGATGCGTCTCCACTGTTGTTGTTGTGGCTCGCTCGTACAATCTCTGCCGGCCACGCTGGGTCGAAGGAAAAAGTGGACAAAACCCTTTGTTGTGCGGAAAGGGTCCAAAAGTGTGCTGCGTCCGTATGTTGTTAGTGCCGATGTATTTGCGCAAAGAAAGATATTAAAAACAACCATAGAAACAAAAAAAACGCACAATCTCCGCGGAGCTACCACGACGGTGTCTGGACACGGCCGCGCCATCTTCATCTTCACTCCAAATGGTTGAGGAGTGTGAGTCAGTAAAGACGTTTTAGGAGTGAGATTCAGTGGAGATAATTTAGGAGTGAGAGTCAGTAAAGATGGTTAAGGAGAGAGAGTCAGTAAAGATTAGGAGTGAGTTAGTGGAGATGGTTTAGGGGTGGGAGTCAGTGAAGATGGTTTAACCCTTTCCTGATCGAGTGGAATGTTCCATTTATTATCGTAACGTGACCAGTCTATGCATTAACAATCATAGTTTGCTTGTATCAAATCATATATTTGAACATTATATACCTCCAGAAAGTTGATAAATAGCTATTTCAAATGGTATGACATACAAAACCACAATACTAATAAACATTTAATAAGTCAAGGAAACGCCCCCTAAGAAATGTTTATCTTCCAAGAAAATCAATGTTTTCCCCCCAAAGAACTGCCACTTTGACTACTTTCCAATGATGATAGAGAAAACATTATGCACTGATATTTAGTCTTCCCTATTCTATAACCTTTTCGAATCTGAAATCAAAATATGAATACCTTTTAAAGTGTAAGAGTTACAGGCTTTTTAGTGACTGATGGTGTTTTTCCAAAATGTGAAAATTTAAAATGGAATGTTCCGTGGTCAGACAATTTCTTATCTGGATAGTAGAATAAATAAATCTGCAACATGGCATATTACAAATACAACTTTGTCTTCCATATGATAATAAAATACATAGACAAGCAATATAACAAATGTTAAATTACAAATTTGTAATTTAAAAATGTTATTGTAAAAAATACAAGGTTAGGAGGTTACAGGGTCTCATTAAAACCTGAAAACAAAGTGCAGGTTACACCGCCATCTTTTACTAAGGTCATAAAAAATACAAGAAATATTGTTAAAAAAATATTGTAAAAAAATACAATAGGGAAGCGGGTAGCAGAGGAGCACGCCGGCCGGTCCGTGGGCAGGCAGGCAGAGGGGGTAGGCGATGATGATGGTAGATGAAGGAGGCAAGCGGAACAGGCAGGGACGCGAGTAGCGGAGAAAACAAGCTGGCTGGTCCGAGGGCAGGCAGGCAGGATGACAAACAAAACAGGCAGGCGAGATGTGAACATGGGGAAATGAAAACACATAAAACTCACAAAAAAATAAACACGGAGGCGAAATCACGATTTGGAAAGAGGTGAAGAGTCTAGTAGCTACCACTGGAGCAGAGACAATGATCTGACAATGAATAAATGAGAAACCGGGGTTGATATACACTGCAGGGCTGATGATAATTGATGGCAGGTGAGTAGGCAGCGCAGGTGTTGTAGATCCGTAGTAATCAAGGAGGGAGCTGGAGAATGCAGAGGAGGGAAGCCGCGCCCACATCACACACACAAACACGAAACTGACAGGGAGAACCGGAACACAAGGAAAAGGGAAGGGAAAACGCGAGGAAAAAAAAAATAACAAAGTTGCGGCCGTGGCCATAACAGTGAGGATGTTATCAAGGCAAAGAGTGGCTATTTTGAGGAATCCAAGATTTAGAGACAATTTTCAATTTTCTTAAACATTGCTTTGATGTTCCTTATGTTTATTGTCACGTGTTTTTTGTCATTTTCAAATATTTACAGAAACCTATACGGTGTAAAACATTATAAATTATTAAATAAACCTAGTTTCCAGCAGGTGTACTCAAAGTATTGACTGGTACTGTACATACCATCAATAAGGATGCTATCACTGATGTTAAAAAAATTGCATGCATTAAAATCATCAAGGATTATACAAGAAAGTCAACAGCTCTGTCGTGGTCCTCTCTGAAAAAGACATGGCGGCATGGCAAGTCTGGTATTTCAAAACAAACTTGATTAATATCCAATGCTGTATGAATGCTGTATAAATGTTGTATCCAAATACCATAGTAGAAAGGAAAAAACATTAATACATAAATACTTATAATATAATCATCACCATAGATTCACCCAAAACCTCCTATTTCATCCCTTCTAGCAGCCAACCTCTCAGACCATCACATTATCCATCAACCATTTCTTGATATTGGATTAAAAGCTAATCATGCTAGATAGTAATTTCATATGGACTGGAATAAATAATTTTTGCCATCCCCCAAGGGTTTCAGTCACATGATGCCAAATCTTGCATTAATCAATATTCCACCACTGCTTTTCTGTACTTTATATTACTTTCTTGTATCGCAGATGCCAGTTAATCCAGAGCGATTTACATAGCTTAGGTCAATAGCTTAGTTCAAGCCTCCTCTTGTCTTCTTTTCTTGACACGCTACCCATGTGTACAGCCAGATATTTATTGCAATGCAATGGTTAAGTACCTCGCTCAATGATGAAATAGTGGTCCTCAGTGAGACTCATCCCTCTGGTTAAAAGTCCAGGTCCCTAACTATTGTATGTGTGTCTGGTATTGCAATGATCAAACAGTCTTAACCATGGCATTTGTAGCTCTTGTTGAGATATACCCCTACTCTGGTTACATTGTAAATCTTGGTCATACTGTAAATCTTGGTCTGTGAGCACACAGTGGTTGAGTGGCTGTGTCCATCACCAATGCGATTCTACTCCGTATCCCTCAATCTGCAGTACCTCCCATGCCCACTGGATGGTGATACGGGTCTATGACAGACATCAGATTCAAATCGCAGCATTACTGTGTCAACCAATTTTTCAGTCAGTAAAGTTTCAGTGGCTTAATTTGTTAGTATTAGTGTCGGTAAGATGTTATCTCAGCCAACCAATGTCACCCATAGCTGTCACCTTTGCAAATATAAGGACAACAATCAGAAAGAGTGTATCAGTAAGTCTACCAATAAGTCAATTATTTTAATTGTTCACTGCTGGTATGACAATAGTTGTTATAATATTAATACAAGTAGTAAAAGACTAGTATCATTCAATCTAGAAATATGATTAAACATCATATTTATAGGTGAGTATAATGTGTCAGTGAGACTGTCTGTCTGAGTGTATGAAACCCTTCTCCACTGATCCTCCCAGTGGAATGATGAAGATATATCTCTGTTTCAAAACTGGACCATCTCTCTCCTGTGCTCTGTGTAAGTGTATCTCTTTGTCGGAAGCAGTTAAAACAGTCTTTACAGGCACTTGAAAGTCTTTGAAAGTCATATGCCAATTAGTATTGTACTGTCAGTAAAGTTCATACTGTGTCAAATTCCTCCCATAACAGAGGGAGAGAGAGGAAATAATTTGTTAAAAACATATGAGAATTGGGTGCTGCACACAGGCTTATAATTCAATGCAGAATTCTCTCTTCCATCACTCCCATTCAAATCTGTTTCCCATTGAGGAATAAAGCCTCTGTTCACATAATTAAGACATTCCAGAAATCAAATAACCCCATTCTGCCCCCCCCATGCCTCACAAAGGTGAACATTCCACATTATAGAAACTGTATAACATCTGTCTTATGGTGGAGCCTTCGCCTCATCCTCTTTGCCCCCATTTTACTGTGGAAATCAATTTCAAGCTTCAAACAGCTTAGTCACACAACCCCACTGGTGCCAAAATACAGAACAATACAAAGACAGAGCATGCAGTGCAGAGGTTACATGCAAATGAACACAAAACTGCACCCCAGGCAAAGACAGTGGCAATTTCACCCACTCTTTACTTCTTTACCACACCTCATGTCTTTCCCACCCCCTATCTGCTGCTCCATCGTTGCCATCCACTATTTTTTCAGAGATCACTGTAAATTGCACATGATTGTGCTGAACGGAACATTAAAGCTGAAATTGGAAACACATGCACTCCCTGGACCACGGAAGGGAGTGGGAAAGGATGGAGTGGAGGAAGGGGTGCTGAGGTTGAGGAGAAAAAGTGAAAGGGGAGGAAAAGCTAAATGGAGATGGTTAACACATCCTTCCACCCTGGCTTTGCACAAAGCCTGCACAAGGCTGGGTATCGGGACAAATCACAATTTGGCACTCATCACCACATTGGACACCCCATGGACATAAAGTGAAGTTTAACATGCGCACTGGCTGGGAAACCTGTCAGCTACCACTGAAGGTGATACTGAGAGTGAACAGCAAGGAGTGCAAAGAGGAGGGAAAGAGAAAGGCAAAGAGAGTTTTTGTGTGAGAGAGATGTGTGAATCCAGAGGGATATTAGGCAGAAAGAGATGGAAAGGAGATATGAAGAGAAAGGTTGAGGGATATGATCTGTTAATAGTGTTTTGATACTATTGAGGGAAGCTGAACACAGACACTGATGGCATGATTGACTCAGTTGGACAGTCTTGTTACTCTAATAAGGCCAATAACAGTAGTATTACACATCAGAGTAACACTAATATGTATTGTTATTAGAACTATAGAAAGATGTCATAAATCTTAGGTCTGATGGGATTGTGAAAGGGGTTGATATAGTTTTGTATGAAAATAATCTGAATATATACTACATTACAAGGGATAACCTGACAAATCATGAACGGATGTGGGGGGATGGAAGGGGGTTGTCCTGTCACCCTGGTTTTCACTGTGAAAATCTTCCATCCCTTGCTTTGACTGACAAAAGATGAAGGAATAAGTGCTTACTCTGGGAAAGGATGGGTTAGTGTCAGCTTAATTAATTAGCTGGATTGCTTATTGCATACTTCAGGGACACTGTAGTAGTTTTACAAGTAAGAAAAGCAGATGGTTGGCTTTTACATTTGCCCCTCTTCCACCATACACTGAATAGTTCAGTACAAAACAGTTGTGCTATACTAAGTATTTTAACTTTCCAACTGTGTAAATGTATTTGTTTGTAGGGTACTGTGCACTTCCAGAATATTCTAAAGCTTAGTATATTGTGTTTGTTTGCACATATTTAAAGTTTTGTTTCCAGTCCACCATGTGAATCTGCATTGGCCCTTTCACATAAACAAGAAAGGCAGGTTCGGAAGCGGATCTGATAAGACCTTTTTGTCCTTGTGAAAGGGACAAAAAAACAAACAAAACACAAAAAACTGTCATACCACAACGGACACGGCTCAGAACCTGCATGGGGGAAAATAACCTCAGTTTGTGTTCTTTCCCTCTCCATGACTTTGTTTGACCCTCTATAAATACACTGCTAACTCCCTCTCCCTCTCTCTCTTTCTCTCTCTCTCTCTCTCTCTCTATGCCTTAAGGGTGAAATATCAAAGTATGTATGGGACAAGTTCAGACAAAGAAAGAAAGAGAGAATGAAGGGAGGGAAAAATGCTAGTGACTGACACTAAATGCCAAAGGTAGTGAGTGAGTGAGGGAATCACTGAATGAAAAGAGGAAAGGAAAGGACACAAAAAATTGCAAAACTTTTTGCATCTAATTTTAGTACAGCTCTGTTCTCAGATGTAAAAGAGTACACAATCAGTGCACACACTCTTTTGACCCATTTTTATTTGCTGAGTGAATACTGAGGTTAATACAGTGTAAAACATGGCCAGTCAGAGCATATTAGCCCCATCACGGCACTGTGTCCAGTGTATGCCCTATCTGGATTAACCTCTCTTCCGTTCTCTCCCCAAGCACACTTTCCCCCAGCGCTTTCATGGGTGCTGCTGTAACTCAATACTACACATTTTTGTCTCCTTACATTTTTTGAACTTTGACATGGAAATGTCAGACGTGTGGAAGAAAAATAGGAAGTGGGGCATGTGGACCACTTTACTCTCCATCTACCAAAATATCCTTTGCTCTCCAGCAAGAGATTCGAAGCTGCACCAGTAGCTGATGAGATGTTAGTGTTAGCAGAGGTCAACAGAGTACACTGCAGCATGCTGTCTCCACGTTTTCTTACAGAACACTGACTGTGTGTTCTAAGCCCAAACGTTTTTCTGATAATTTTCTCCTGGACACATTTCCCTCCTTTCTCTTCTTTTTGCTCTGTTCTCAGAAAACTTTCCCCTACTTTTCCCTTAAATCTTTTATCATACTATTTCCCTCTAGGCGCTTTCTTCTAGATAAATTACCTGATTAAGTCGTTCCACGTGAGACAGATCATTTAAATAGTGCACAACTAAGCAAAGACGCAAAGACAGGTTGTCTTATATATTCCTCAAGGTAAATTATATCAGTCCGACAGACGTCGACGATGCTCTGTCACATATACAACCCCGCCCCCCACCCCAAAAAAACAAAAACAAAACAAAAAACAATAATTATCACTATAATACCCCTACCACCGTACCTCTCGTTTGACTAATGTTACCTACATTGTTCACTAACGATAGCCTACTTCGTTAAGTTTTTCCATTCTCGGTTAAACACGAAGGAAATATTTAGGATTAGCTAAATATTAGGGTTAGCCGCTCGATATTATATTTCTCGTTACAGATGTTCCTCATACTACGTTTTCTCCCTCTCCTTTCTTACCTTCTCTCTCTGTTCCGTTCGCTCTTTAGAAAACCTCCCATTTCGTTCGGTATGTCCTTCCCCTGCCCGTCTGGAGACTGAGGCTCATCGTCGAAATGTTTGAAAACCTTCACAGCGTTGATTTAGAAGTATGTATATTGTAGAACATCGATTCATCTTTTGGATATACTTCGTGTACGATTAGATAACAATTACGTTGGGTCGAGTAGCTTTGGTATTACAACATTTTTTCCCAGAGTAATTTGGACGATCTGACAAAGTTTAAGAAGTGTATGCCTTCTGTATGCATCTAATTTTTATGGGGAAAAGTTGTTTTTCACGTCAGTTAGTTTCCTAGATGTCTTCACTGCTGTTGTGCTACTGTCTAATTCTTTAAATAATGTGTGTGTTGTGTTCCAGGAAAGGCTTACAGTAGGACTTGGACACTTGGGATCGCTGAACATTCTTAGACGATTATTACGTTGAACAATTTAAAGCCTATTATATCGGTATTGTTGGTTATCGGAGGGTTTTTCTGGACGCGGAGTCAATGCAGTGTCCGTTGAAAGGACGACCTGTCCGAACCTCACCTAAACGGTAAGTGCCTACATTTCTCTTAAGATATTGATCGTCAATGTTCATTCCTGTTTTAGTTATCTTAACTTAACGTTGTGTACGTTTGTATGTGCATATGCAGTTATAGTTTAAATATAAAGAGATCAGGGTGTTTTATTAGTTATTTTAAGTAGGTTTGTATTTCTTAAAAAGCCTACTGTGATGCGCCAACCACAAGTAGGCTATAGAACACACACGTTGAAAGAATTTTAGGCTACTCCGTGTGGAACACCATGTAGGTGGGAGCATCAGTGTTAGACATGGTTCTCTGTGGCTCAGTTGGTAGAGCATGGCTTTGGCAATGCTTAGGTTGTGGGTTCAATCCCCACTGGAGCCACATATACTGAAAATGTATGCATTCACTACTGTAAGTCGCTTTGGATAAAAGCGTCTGCTAAATGGCATATATTATTATTATTATTACATGCCGAGGAATAACCTACTTCTATCTATCTGTCAGTCTGTCATTGTACTGGAAATTAAAAGACCAATACTTGGATAATACAAGATTTCTCATAAATGTAGAATGTATTGTAGATGAGTGGTATATATATATATATATATATATATATATATATATATATATATATATATATATATATATATATATATACATACAGACTGTATACACATGTGTGCGTGTGTATATACAGGGGGTAGACAAAATAATGAAAACACCAAATGAAAAAGGACTGGTATCTTTAAGTAACTAAATTGCAATTAAATATGAGTCCACATGTGTTTCATATTAATGTCAATACTAATTACCAATATGTTTCTGCTATAAAATATGTTTTAAAATCAACACTTTAATATATCACCCAGGTGGGTACTACATATTGGTGGTGGTTGAGGTGTCTTTAAGATCATGAGATGAAAAGCGTTGTATAAATGCAATCCATTATGCAATCAACAGATTTGGGTGCATCAGTCACAAAAACAGCAAAATGATGTCAATGTGTGTCAAGGGGACAGGGTTGAAAATCATGATAACATACACCAAACAAGGAAAAACTCAGGAAAGAGGAACAGTTGTCTCAAGTTGAAGCTCACCGACAGGGATACATGGACACACAACAGGATAGTTGCAAAAAATATTGCTGCCATTCAGAAACCGCTTGTAACCAAGGCCAATTCGCAACACAACTTGGTGTAATGAGCACAAAACCTGGACTTCTGAGCAGTGGAAGAAAGTAATATGGTCTGATTAGTTGTCTTTTGCACTTTTTCCCACATCCAGATGGCTTTATGTTTTAAAGCCAAAGGAAACCTTCAACCCACATAGCCTATTCCCAACCGTTAAACATGGTGGTGGATCTGTTATGGTATAGGCAGCCATCTAGTGGGAGTCATTGGGTCAAATTATTACTCTGCATGGGAGAATTTCAGCCAAGGAACACCAAGCCATTTTAGGTGGCCAGGTACTCTGTGGTGCAAACATTGTTTCGTGGTTCTCTGGCTCAGTTGGTAGAGCACAGCGTTGGTAATGCTTAATGTTACCAATGCTTAATGTGGGTTTAATCCCCACTGGGGCCACGCATACTGAAAATGTATGCATTCACTACTCTAAGTCGATTTGGCTAAAAGCTTCTGCTAAATGGTGTATAATATTATATTATAAGATGCTCCCATATTGTAATACGATAACGCCCCCCCACACACAGCTAAACTGATTCAAGAGTGGCGGCGATTGGCTGTCCGCCCCAGGGAGGGGTGAGGGAAGCCGGCAGGATGTTCGCTGCACATAAGAGTGTAGTACCGGGTTACGGTCGACTGCCTGGCGAGTGCCGTCTCGGAGGAGACGATGCTACGCCTTCGTGACTACCGGTCACAGGACTACGGCAGCAAACTCACATTACTAGGGGGGGATTGACATAAAATAGTGGGTGTAATTGGCTACTAAATTGGGAGAAAATGGGATAAAATCAGAAACAAAATCTTTAATAAAAAAAAGAGTGGTTTGATGAACCCCAAGGTGAAGTCAAACACATTTCCAATCACCAGATCTAAACATTATTTAATGGGGCATTCTGGACCATAGAGTGCAGAGTATATTTCCACCTCCTTCAACTCATAAATAACTGGAGGCAAAGGAGTTCTAAGGCAGAGGGCAGCCCAACTCCTTATTAGTTAATAAATATTCATATATTGTTTGGTGCTTACATTATTTAGTCTACTCCCTGAATATGTGTGTGTATGTGGGTGTATGTATTGATAACAGTTTTAATTGTATTTTTAATATGAATTTGTAACAGGTACACAGCAAAACATTCACTATTGAATCAACGGATTGAGTATGTTTCATGCCTACTGGACTCATAAACTCTGAGAGAGTAGAATTAACTGTGTTAGAGCTGATTTAACACTGCAGTGTAGGTAGCCATGGAATAAGCAGAATAAACCACTTAATATTTGCATTATTTTGAAACTAATGCACTACATGGTCTGTTAATAAAATTTCACCTGAGACGGCATCAGCTCCCCCAGGCCTGCATATATATGTATATATATATATATATATATATATATATATATATATATATATATATATATGGTGAGAACCTGCTTGGTGGTGTTTATTCCTTACATATAAAATGCATTTTGCACCACTCTTGAATCCTTGACATTTGTTATTCACGTAATTAGACTCCAGGGTCAAATTAGTTATTGGGACTTACCTTAAAATTTTATAGAGGTGTACTTTTTCAAATGTCCCATTTCCATAAGATTAAGGATATTTCATAATTATGATAGATTGTTAAGATTTCAGAAATCCGTACATTTCCGTACAATCCATACAAAGAAAAGGACATTGTAGATACTGACAGCATAATTGTTTTCATATTCTCATATACTCATATTCTTTCAGCTCAATTGTGAAAAACAGACTGATGTACTGTATAAACAGTTTACAGTCACTTTAATGAGAGTTTACATTGAATTTATTAAGAAACTGTTCTAACAGGTTATGAGAAACATTGTTGACAGACAAAGCTGTCAGCTCTCCCAAAGACGTCTGTCAGCATTACCATTGAAGGAGAAAATTGCAATAAAAAGCGGTAGATAACAGGAAGAGCAAGAGCAAGTAAGCGCAGAGAATAACGTGACTGACCAGACAGTCAGGACTAATGGACTATTTGCGCCGATGACCTCTAAGCTCAGTCATGTAGAGAAACACACACAAGCTGGGAGCTAAATGGAATAAAAACACCTTATAAATGAGTCTGTAAAACTGTCATTTATTCCTCTCCCAAAGCAGAGAAGATTAACTCTCAATCTGTTTCCTCTCTGGTCTGGTCATGCATTGGGCTACAAGAAAGCAGTTTACAACCCGCAGAGGTCAATGATCATAGTTCATTTACCACTGTGAAATGTTTATCTAGCAAAGCTTGCAAATTAAATTCTTTAGCCTTATGCCGAAACAGCACAAGATTACTTAACCATAAGGTATGCTAAATCCATAACAACTAGCGTGCATAATTTTTTATATTTCTCACTATTCAGAGCAGCATATTTTGTCATCTTGAAGCAGACTTTGTGGTGCTGATGGCCAGACAAAAAGGTATTTCTTTTGGTTGTCAACAACTATAATTGCACCTTAGCTATTGCCAGGTGTTGAGATGTGTATTTTCCTGGGTGCTCTGTGATGATAGTATTGCCAGTACAGAATAAACTATCAGCTGTTCATAGGTCAATGCAAACTGTCAAAATAAAAAAGATAATTTTCTGGATTTTCAGCTGCAAGTGTGAGTGCATCAGCTCTGGGTGTGAACCGACTTAAATCGTCATGGTCCCAGGACACCGTGATGGGGTCTATGTCACAGGCCGATCACCTAACCAGCTGTTAAAGTTCTCCCGCACAGGTGGTGATTTGTTATCGGCTGTTTACACTCTGAATCCAAGATAAATGTGCCATGGTAGGAGCCTTTAAATATTGTGGAAGAGATTAAATTCACTTCTTGAAGGGCTCTATTTAAAACAGGCAGATACATTGGTATGCACCAGAAAAGCTGTTAGTGGGAAAGATGACATTACTGGTGGGAGACTAGAAATCCCCAGAAATGTGCACCTTAACAATGATTCAGGGTTTCTTTTGGGGGTTGTTGATATTCTCAAATATGAACCTAATGCACTACATGAGGTGGTAATAAGACTTTACCTCAGAATGCGTACCCCCCAGCATTTATAGTCAACTCGAAAATTACTCACACCCTTGACAAATTATGAACAAAACTTTTGTGGCCAGTTACCCATCTCTTGGTTGATTTTGAGGTATGCTTATGATCATTGTTTTGCTGAAAGATCAATTGGTGCCAAGTTTCAGCTTTCTGGCAGAAGGAACCAGGTTTCTTTCCAAAATGTCTTGGCACTGGAGTTCATGATGCCATTGACTATAGCCCCAGTAGATACAAAATTCCATTCCATAGCCACAGTAGATACAAAACAACCCTGTTACATCAAATATCCACCACCATATTTCACCTTAGATATAGGTTTGTTTCAACATGTGTCCTTTATACATTGTCAAACCCACCACTGGTGTGCAAGGCCAAAAAACTCACATTTCATTCCAAACTCCAATTTTGTAATAATCAAGGTTGTGAATAATTTTGGAGTTGACTTTATGTAGAGGACAGCCTTGTTGGCAGTGTTTATTCCTTACATATACAATGCATCTACAGTGGGTTCGGAAAGTATTCAGACCCCCTTAAATTGTTCACTCTTTGTCATATTGCATCATTTGGAAAATCAAAGAATTGGATTTTTTCTGAGTTAAATATACAAGTGTCACAGCAAAGGGTCTGAAAAACACAGACTTGTAGATATTTTTGCAGATTTATTACAAAATAAACACTGAAATATCACATGGCCATAAGTATTCAGACCCTTTGCTGTGATTTCAGTGTTTATTTTGTAATAAATCTTGCAAATATTGATTGGACTCTACAAGTCTGCATGTTTTTCTGACAATATTGTGGAGACATGATCTGGGGAAGGGTATAAAAACATTGCTAAAGCATTGAAAGCACCCAGGAGAACAGTGGGCTCCATCATTGTGAAATGGAATAAGTTTGAAACCACCACAACTCTTCTTAGAGGAAAAAAACCGGGCAAGAAGGGACATGAGGTGACCATTAATTGATTTCTAGCAAATGGCAAACATGCAATATGACAAAGACGGAAGCTGAAAAATTTTTGCCAAATGGGGACTCTAAGGAAAAAGATTATCTGAATTGAAATTTTTGGCCTGAATGCCAAGTGCTACCATAAAGGTCTGATTGATGGGAGTGCTGCCACTGTATTGTATAAAAAACCCACTATATTTGAAGCACTATTACTATTGAATGGTTGACATTTGCTATCCTTCTAGACATCACAGACAAATGAGTTCTTGGAGAATTGGGACTTACTTTCAAATTGGATAGAGGTGGACAGTGACTTTTTGAAGTGTTCCATTTCTGTGAGAACAGAACATTGTTGTGAGATACATGATATTTCATATTTATAGCAGAGACTTAATGAGTGTTTCTTTGGGAGGTTGTAAGATTGTTTTTGCCTGTCTACATGCACCTCATATTTGGCATCTGAACTTGTTTACCCATGACAATACTGTCCAACAAGCTCAGTGTGTCAGCCCAACCCAGCTGCAATGCACATTAGGCATATCATTGTGTCAAAGTAAGTGTGATTAAGTGCTACTGTGTGTGACGGTGAGTACAGTCACCCATGCATGTGGTGGCCTGCCTGTGTAGGTTTGTGTATGTGTGTATGTATGTTCACCTAAACCCAGCCTGCTCTCCTCCCAGAAATACTCAAATAGCCTGCTTTTAGTATGCAACACTGACTTTATAAACTGTTGTGTTATTCTTGAGTAATTGATCGTGTCGAGGTACAAGATTTAAATGAAAATGAGTGGTTGCAGGCTTTCAAGCCAATAACTAGCAATTATGAATAGAGTACATCAAGATGTGGTTGAAATGTCCTTGAATGAGTAAATACAGATATAAATTCACTCACTCATAGAAGAATGTAGTTTGGAAATAAATTATGCACATCTAGAGACATTTACCATATAGAGTGTGGCTGGGTATGGCCAGGGACCTAGTGGCATGAACAGCATTCTGCAGTTGTCTCCAGACCATGCCTGATGAGTGCACTAAATGTAAAATAAATAAATGATTGCCCTCAATCGTTACTGATGTGTGAAAACCATCATGTGACTAATTTGTATCCACTGAAGGCATGTGACTAATTTGTATCCACTGAAGGCATGTAGCGAAAATCCTGTTTTGAGACCAAATTGAGCATGGCCTGGGACAAAGATCTATGTCAACAAGCGTGTTCAGATGTGGAGACAAATGCAAAATAAACTTCGTGAACACTGTAAAAATTAATTTGATGGTCATAATGGGCATGTCCACATACTAGGTATGCTAAGTATACATTTGCTAAAACTGAATGTTAAGCATGGAAGAAAAACAGAAAGAAAAAAGACATGCCACAGCTGAGACACTGATATGAAAACATTTTGAAAGCAAGCGTGAGTTAAATTAACTGAGAGACAACAGTCAATAAAAAGCACACCATTGGTGTGACAATTATACTATATTTTTTCATTTCAAGAGGTTGAAAATAACTCCTATGACACTGGATCTATAAAAACACCAGATATTTGTTTAGTAAACAATTTGACCAGGAGAACAACATCAGAGCAAACAGTTTGCTTAATTGAAATAATGTACTTAAGATTCTGTATTCAGTACCTGTTATTTTGAGTGATGCATATTGGCAGGATTGTGTCTCAAGGAGCATCTACTTTAAATCTTTAAATCTACTTGATTATCAAGTTGTATTGATTTTGGCAAAAACTTTTTGGAAGTCTGAACTTGAATCTGAAATCCACGTTACAGCTCCCCGATATCACTTACTGTTATTTTGCTAAGTACCCTAGCAGTTGCTTTCTCTACCAATTGTAGATTTCTCAAGGAAGAGTTAGTGCAGCCTCATAGTAAAGCATTACAGTAATCCAGCCTTGAGGTTACAAAAGCATGAATCATTTCTTCAGAGTCATGCCTGGATAATATCTGCCTTAATGCTGATATATTCCTGAGGTGAAAGAAGGCCACTCTTGTGATATTATTAATGTGAGTCCGAAGTGAAAGATCAATAGTCAGTAGTCACACCAAGGCTTTTAACAACTGCATTGGCTGTGACAGTGAACCCATCCATATTTAAGGACAAATTTGAGAATTTATTTCTCAGAGATTTAGAGCCTACCACCAATATCTCTCTTATCCAAATTCAATAGGAGGAAATGTTGGGTCATCCAGGCCTTTATTTCCTTGAGACAAGACTTTGCCAGGTTTAACTGAAATGTAAAGTTGCGTGTCATGTGTATGGTGGTAGTTAACACCATATCTGCTTATAATATCTCCAATAGGTAGCATATACAGAGATCCATAGCTGATCATAGAACACTTGGAGACACATCATTTATTCTAACAAATTGATGTCAATCGGAGAGATATGATTTAAACCACAAAAGTGCTTGACCAGCATGACCAACTAATTTTTCTAATCTATCAAGGAGAATATGGTGGTCTAATGTATCAAAGGCAGCACTTAAGTCTGACACAAGCCAAGTACAAATATGGAGATACAGCCATGGTCAGAGGAGAGAAGCAAATCATTCATTACTTTTACAAGGGCTGTCTCAGTAATATGGTGCTTTCGAAACCCAGATTGGGACACCTCATACACGTTATTGGCCAGGGGAGCGGTTGTGAGAATGTGCATTAAAACACTATCCATAATTGTGTGTCAGCCTAACCCAGCTGCATTGTCAATGCAAATGAGGCATATCATTGTGTCAAAAGAAATATGTGTGTGATGACATACCTATGTTCGTGACACAGACGACAAGTGCAATCACCCATGCATGTGGTTGCCTGCCTGTGTGTGTGTGTGTTGTGTGTGTTCACCACAACCCATCCTGCTCAGCCTACAGAAACACTGTGAAACAGTGAAACAGAGTTACCCCTCCCACCATGTGATCATGCTCTCTCTCCGGCAAAATGGGAAGCCACAAAATCATGTATGTAAGAATTAATTTGCACTCCCTCCTCCCTCTCTCTCATTCTGTCTCTTCCTTTATATTTCCCAGGCGCTCTCTGTCTGCTTCTGTTCAGCGTCAGTGAACTCTTGAACATAATTTTACCACAGGCGTCTCTGCTGCCTCTGTTTCCCTAGGGGGTCTGTTTCAAATTCTTTTCTACTGTAATAGCTCTCTTAATCGTGTACTGTCACATAACCTCTCAGACCTGTCATTTAAAAAGAGACTGTGAGTGATACACTATTGAAATAGTTGGGCCATAAAGTTGTAATGAGTCAGGAAAGAATTACAAACTGAAAAATCTACTCCCTGTGAAAACATAAAAAGGGCAATTCGTACATTTAGCACGTATTATAGATAGGTACATATACTGTATATCTCACCTGTTGTACAGCTGCCTCTGGTTTTATTTTACCTATGCAATGCTACCATTCTGTCAATAGGCATGTTGACAGATTTACCCTATGTAGCTGGTTTATTTACATACAGTGTACCCATACTTGCATATTGTTCTGTGCCAGGAAGCTCTCAATGAGCTGTGCCTAAGATGTAGATACACCATGCACTTGAGCACTTACCTAGTGTAGACTATCTCTCTCTGTCTGTATAGTTTGACATTGGTAGGTCTTGTACCTGGAGGTAGTTGAGGATCAGTCGACTATCCTGTGAGTGTGGTCAGTGAACCACACTGTCTTGTGACCACCTTCTCTCTCCTCCTGGTTTCAGTTATGAGATTGGGGATGCCCTGGGGGAATCTCCAGCCAAAACCACATCTTTACCATTCTGTGCATTCCTCCCTTTTCCTTCTTAGATTTCTACTGCCCTCCTTTCTGTTACAAGAAAACAAAAACAAGATTGACACCTGCCATTACCTTGAGGCAGTGGTTATTTTAGGATTTTGGAGATGGAACTCCCAGTGTATACTCTTTGCTGTTGCAATGGTGTATATTGTAATGCTAAACCAGTCACATTTCAGGGCAAATCAGTCCAATTGTGCTTTATGAAAGTCAATTATCATTTTTGGAAGTGTTTCTCCCACCAAAACTCCTTGGAGTAGTTTGGTGGGAGAAAGAGCGAAGCGTCATTCCTTTCTGGAATCCTAGACAGGGGTTCAGGAGTTCACTCAATCGTTTAGTTAACCCAGACAAGATCTTAAGTTTGTTGTCAGTGAGCAAAAACACTTGAGTGTTTCAAATCTGATGGTCTCATTTGCCACCTGGTGGCAGAAATGTAAAGCTCCAGTGTTCGTGCACCTTTGGGTGAGGAAGGCTGTAAAAATGTTTCAGATGTTGGACTGAAAAACAAAACATTAAGGTTTTGTTAGATATAATTTCTGAGTTTTGTCCAATCTATGTTACATTTTGTGTTGTTCAGTTCACCTTGTGACATAAGAAACTTATTTCAGGTTCTCTTTCTTTTAGCTCACTCAATCTGAGCAGGGAGGTGCTTTTGATGTTTGTCATGGAATGCTGTATAGACTGTACTCACCGTTGAGCAGCTAATTGAAGTGGGGTTTCAGGGAGGATTGCATAACAATGCTGAAAATTTCTCTTTCTGCTTTCCTCATGACATCTCTCACATAAACTCTTTCTCTCCCAGTTGATACATCCCGGGAGTGATGCACTGGCTTCCCCTGGTTGCCATGGTGATTGCCTCGGCCCTCCCCTTCCCTCACAGCCCAGTTCCCAGACTTGTAGTCGCAACAACAGAGCCTGGCAGAAACCTGGATAATCACGGAAATAACAGCAGCAACCGCAAACACAATAACAACAACAACAACAATGACAACAACACCTCTTTCATTCATTCTGGCAGAAGTTCAAGAAGTGACAATATGATTAGAAGTAAGGCTGTTGTGGACTACAGTTCCTACACTAATTATGTACATGATTCTCCTCAAGAGGACTACAGTGGGACTTATGTTAGTGGCACGAAAGACATGACACGTCAGAGCAACATAGTAGAGGACTTCTTACCAAAGAGTCGCCACAACCAAGTGGACTACAATACTCCTTCCTTTATTGACCACATAGAGCACAAATCCAAGGGTGTTCAAAAGAAAGAGAGGCACCTATCCAAAAACAACCCTCAGAGTAAAACCATGCAGAACCACAACTCAACTGAGGATACACACACTGCAGAAGGTCAGTTGGCAACCTCTAACCTTGAGGACTACAAGTCACTGGGTAACGAAAGCCAGAACTACATTTCCCTGGATAATCACACACCAGAGGAGTACAAATCTCAGCCAGGTGTATCTAGTGTAAACCGTGATTTAGTAGACATCACTAGGAAAGGAAACCATTACCCTTTGAGTACCACAAAAGAAAACATAGCAGATGTTTCTGTTCGACAGAATTACAACCCCTACAATGGTGGTACAGTGAAAAAAGAAATGTCCCTTGATACCACAACTCAGACGGAGCACTATAATTACCCAGAAAAGCAGATGGAGGTTGAGAGTGATGGGAAAGGAGTGGATGGAGGAAGCGAGCGCAGATGGGGGCTGGGGATGGAGGTTGGTAGAGAAAAGCTGCTCGAAGAAGCAGAGTTGTTGTTTTTGGACGCTCACCCTAGAGTGCTGTTCACACCCTCTTCCTCACCCCCGAATCACCCCCCTCTGTTACTCATGCTAGAGGCTGGTCTGCAGGCCGAGGTTGGAGAGAGAGTGAGAGAGCGGGGGGAGGAGCAGGAGGATGGCCAGGGCGAGAGGAGCATGGACATGGGTGGGGAGACAGAGATGGAGTTGTGGACCGGAACCAAGGATGGAAAGGTGGGCGGCTCCGTCTTGACAGATACGTTCACAGACTCCCGTGTCAGGAGGAGGGGGGGGGAGCCACCGTACCCCAAAACGCGGCCCAAACGTGCCAGTGCCGCCCACGACAAAAGGGGGGAGAGGTCGGTGTGCGAGGTGGCCAATGAGTGGGTGACAGACAAAAAGACAGCCATCGACATCCTGGGGAACACCGTCATGGTGCTGCCTGAAATCCAGACCCCCAGGGGCCCGCTGAAGCAGTACTTCTTTGAGACCAAATGCAGGCAGCCGGATGCTCGGGCGACAGGGGGCTCAGGGGTCTCTGGGAGGGACTGCGTGGGTGTGGATAAGAAGCACTGGGTCAGTGAGTGCAAGGCCAAGCAGTCTTACGTCAGGGCCCTGACGGCGCACCCTCAGAAGGGAGTGGGCTGGAGGTGGATCAGGATCGACTCGTCGTGTGTGTGTGTGCTGCAGGCCAGGGTGACCAGGAACTAGAGAGTGAGGTGGGGGGTGGGGTACAGTCCAAGGAGGACAAAGTGTACAGAAGCATAATCACTGAACCCTGTAGCCAACCTCGCAAAGAGGAGCACTGCTGTACTTCTCTTCACCTGTTGCAACTCAGGGCTAGAAGAAGGTCAGTGTTTTCCGGTGGTGTTGTATCAAAGTGTTCATTGTGCAATCAGAAAGAATGCAAAAGCCATACCATTTACAATACAAACTGCTGCAAATGGCACCCATTCCCAAACCCTTTCTCTAGGTTTTTATCCAGCTCTTCCCCTAGGCCCAGCTTTTAGGAAACACTGTTTAACACTGACACATGCTGTCTGATGAAAGACTGGGTTAACACTTCAGGGTAGAAAATGTTTTAACTGAGGTTGTGCAGTTAGCACTCCAGGCAAATGTGTTAGCATGACAGGAATTGCATTCAGGAATTTCATTTATCTCCCTCCTTCCTCCTTTTTTTCCCTCTTCAAACTCCCACACTGCATCAGCACAAAATGTTCTCTCCGTCTTCCATTCATCCCTCAAACCTTTGTCTCACACTTATGACTAGTTGCCAAGCATATTTCACCATGTAACAAAAGTAACCTCATTTTAAATATTTAAGGAAATATGTTGAGATTGTGATTTTATAACTGAAAAAGTTGTCTGTTTTATTACTGTTTCAATACTATTTGTAATAATTTTATTTAGTTTACATGTAACCATGAGTACTTGTTTGATATTTATATATTTAGTTGTATATATTATGTATGTACTGTATACATATATTTATATATGTATCTATGTATGTAAGTATTTCTACAGATAGACATATCTGAATTCATACTGTGGTGGTACCTAGATAACATGCAGTATATAGTTGTTTGCATTCAGACCTCTACCTACATATCTGAGCTTTACCGTATTACACTGCCCATTACAACACCAGCAGATCACATGTTAATATGTATATTTATGTTTCTATGTATAAATGAACATGTATACACATGTATAATGTAGATGTTTGTGTGTATATTTGTATAAGAGAGGGGACAGAATGAGTAAAGTCGCATTTCTAAATAGTTATAATGATTACCCAAATATTTATCATACCCTGTAAGGAGAGAATATATACAGGTAGCTGCCAAATTAATCAATTAAAATCCCATCATGCTTTGGGTCATGTATAAAAATGCTGGGCAGGCCAAGTTGGCCATTATTCTGGCTACCATGGCTAGAAGAAGTGATCTCAGTGACTTTGAAAGAGGAGTGATTGTTTTGATTGACGTTTGGCAGGAGCTTCAGAGACAAGGACTGCTCAACTTGCTGACATTTCACAAGGAACAGTGGGAAAGACATCAGCAATGGGCAACTCTGAAGCAGTTGACTGCAAATATCAATCTAGGACATGAGCAGGCAGTTTCATTCAACAGCCTGTCGTGAACTTCACAGAGTTCACAGACCACACTACTGTGGTCGGATTGCAGTGCATAACTTCCTTACTACACCTAAAAATGCATGTTTGCAAGCAAAGTTGTGCAAATAACACAGGCAGTGGTCTACTGACCAGTGGAAAAAAGTAATATGGTCAGATGAGTCATCCTTCACCCTGTTCTCAACAAGCAGATGAGTCTGTTTGTTGAGAACACGCACAATAAAATAAACTTACAGGCCTTACAGGTTCTGGCAGCTCTGTTATGGTGTGGGGTGGATTTTCCAGGCATGGTTTCGGTCCACTCAACCTCTTAGAGGGCAAGGTAAATGCCAATAAATACAAAGCCATTGTGATTTATCACCATCATCCTATGGTGAAGCATTTCTGTCCTGATGGGAGTGGTCTCTTCCAGGATGAAAATTCCTCCATCCACAGGGCACGAGTGGTCACTGAATGGTTAGCTGATTATGAAAACGATGTAAACCATATGCCATGCCATCAACACGTCTTGAGATTCTGGAGGCAGCATTATCCACCACCATCAACAAAACACTAAATTATGGAATTTATCATGAAAGAATGATGTTGCATACCTCCAATAGATTTCCAGACACCAAGGCGCATTGAAGTGGTTCTGGCGGCTCGTGGTGGCCCAATGCTCTATCAAGACACTTTATTTTGGTGTTACCTTTATTATGGTGTTACCTGTATATATATACACACTTATGCAATAGCATTTTTGTTTGTGATATGTCAGAAAGTGTCATTCACTGGCATTAAGATTGTTATCTTTTCATGAAATGTGTACAATGTGTACATCTGTGTACATAGTTACATTCACTCATTCGCTTACACACATCATCACTGACATCAATTCTGTCCTATAAATAATGTGAGAAGTGTTCTGACTTGAATTTTTCTATCTCTGTTATTGTTTACAGCAACATCTTGGACTCAAAGATACTTTGCAGTAGCATAGCACCACTTTATTTTTGTTTTCATGGTCATAAACATTGTTATCATCCTTATTTATTTTCTTGTATATTTCATTTTCTTACTTTTGTCACCATCATTAATAATATTTTCTTTGAATCATAACATTTTGTTCTTAAAATGTACACATACAAGTAGCATATTTTTTAACTCTCCGTTTTTAAAATGTATCGTATTTACTTTTTTAAACTAGACAAAATTAAATTACAGTTAGAATTAAGTAATAAATTAACATGTACATACAATTATCCAATACATACACAAAGAAAATAATTATAGTTATCGTAAAAAACTAAAAATTAAAATTAAAATACACACAATTTACAAAATATTCCCCAAAGCTTTCATCCTCATTTCAATGTTTTTATTTTTTTGTGGTCCTCTTTTTTGTCATGCATTTTAACACACATCCGATGTCTCCACTCTCTCATCCACTCTCTTTTCCCTGTATGTCCCTGCGTTCCTTACCCCTCATTTTCCCTTTTCTTCCCCCTCTCTTTGTTTCTGCCACAGCTTGCGTGCATAAAAAATCTCTATCTTTAGGCTGCCCCTCTTCCTCTGTCACATTGTCTGTGTATATTTCCCCTTTCTTTTTAATCTACCTTTCAAATCAGCGAATGTGGCTAATGTTCACAGAGGGCTTTGGCTCTGGCTGCCAAGGCATTGTCTCAGAAAGATCCAGATTGATCCAGACCAATACACTGACCAGTTTACAAAAACTCACTCGATTCCCTCCATTACTGACATACATAGTGACTCCAGTCTGCCAAATAAGTACACTGGGCAAGCTGATAGCAGCACTGGCTCTGTTTAAGGACAATGCTAGGATGAAGCAACAGTGGGCAACACGCATCACTTTTTCAACTGCCACATAGCTTCAAATAACAGCTGTATCTCCAGAGAGAGAGAGAGAAAAAAGACAGAGAGGGACAGATATACAGATATTCATTTTTCTCCCTCCATTCCATACATTGTTTTCCTCCCTGAATTCCATACATTCTTCACCTGTCCCTCATCCCGCATTTTCAGGATTATCAGTATTTTCTCCATTCTCATTGGTGGGCTTAACTTCCCCTTTGTTATTGCAGAATTGTCAAATATATCTGTTCTTTTCTTATGTTCATTTATTTTCCAAAAAACTGAAACCAAAATCCAGACATGACACCATGTTGCCCCTGTAGAACATATAGGAAAACAATTACTCTTTTATGCTAGAGTTCAGTGTAAATTCTGTCTTCATTGTTAACCAGTTTCCACACTTGTTTTGAATTTAGCACACAGCCCAACAATGATAGTGGCAACAGTCCAGATAGATCATTCATCAAAAACAATTATCATGACTGACGCACTTATTACATGTCTGCAATAAGTGCTTCAGTCATACCATCATTAAAATATCCTCAATCATAATAATAATTATTACACCACACCCAACAATGACAAGACTAACGTTAATACTGATTTAGTGCTTTCATTTCTGCATCATCTACAGTGGGTAAACACATATACATAAATCTGTTGCAACATTACTGCTATGAGCAAAAATGATGAGGGTGTCACTGATAGTGATAGAATTTCTAGCCTCACCTAGAGTCTCAACAGGAGTACGTCCTCACCGACCCAGACTCCACTCTGGATCCAGAGTTCACTGAGAGTATAAGAGTGAGAGTGAAAGAGAGAGAGAGAGAGAGAAATGAAGTGGGTCAGTGCTATACAGGTGCTGACAGATCATGTTGAGTGTTGGAAGTTCTATCAACACTGAATAAGCTGCAATTATGTCCAAATTACATCCAATTAATTTTCCTTGAGAGGCAATGTTGAACATGCACCCTAACATCCCATTGTGGTGTAAAATAAGTACCACCACAAACATTACTGCATAATCTGCCTCAAACTGGAGTTTGTTATTTTCTTTAAGAGGGGTCTTGTAGTGGGTGGTTTTGCAAGTTGTTTCTAAGTGAACATTCCTTGTCAGGGAACATTCCCTGTCAGGTTCATTGGACTTATTCAAAAGCATTTGCACAATACTTCCCTGTACTAGCTAACGTGGAATAATAGATTGGGTGCTCAACTTTGCAGTAAAACACCACATTTATTTATGTGAAACTAGCCACAGATGAAGACAGCAGCAGACACACAGAGGGAGGAAAGAATGACTGGAAAAGCAGCTCACCCTCACTCTGGACCTTCCTCAGGGTCACAGAGGGTGTGGAGATGGCTGAGGCACGGAAATTGGCAGGCAAAGTTTCGGAGGAATCAGAGGTGACTCCTCTCAGGTCCTTCTCTCTGAACATCTTCCTCCACGAGGGTGATCGAGTGAAGGTCTTTGTGCCGTCCTAAGGGAGAGGACCGTTGGGTGTCTACAGTCCTGTTTCAACATCACACACTAACCCTGTCACACACTTTAGTTCAGTTTCTTCAAAATTTGCCTGAATAATGGCATTTATTACCATTGGTCCAGTTTACCTGCTGGATTTTGACTTAATCTAAAGCTCATCAAAGCTCATTTCATTCAGCATTATAAAATGTATAGCTGAAAAATGAGAATACTGAATTCATCTTTTATGGTCAAGGCAAGTTTAGGCCTAAAAAAAGATTTGAGGATAGTTTGGGTTGCCAGTACCCGATGGAATGATAAAGTACATTACAGATGTGGATATGCTACATTTCTAACATACAGTAATAGGTATTAGAGATATCTGATAACAGTCACCTGCAATAAGGCAAATAACAATGTATTTGTACAGTAATAACATCAAATAACTGCATTTGGACACTATTTAGAATACTGAATACATTTAGAATGAACTGAATTTAGTTACTAAAAGTGATACAATGAAAGAAAGAATTAATCAACCAAAAACTTGACTGTTTACCAAATTTACAAATGCTGGGCTACCATCCAATTTTAACCAAAAACATGAAGGGCCTACACATGAAGGCAACACATTCTTCAGTTCTGGCCAAACAAACATTACTGTATTGCAACTTGTACCTGTATCTCTCACAAGCATATCATGGCTGATGATTAACCAAACTGATTGCAAGGGCATATAATCTGTATGTTTCACTTTAATAAAAACCCACATGCATCAATAGAGTTATGGTTTTAATTTTGATGCCCAGTAAACAAGGGTTTATGGAAATCTGACCTACAATGCTATTCAGGCCTAGCCCTGGCCAAAGTCCCTGACTTCTCCATCTGAGGCTCATTTGATGTTGTCGGTACAAGCTGTGCCTTATGCTGGTTGGCTTACTCCCTCTTCGAATTGAACAAATCATGTTGTTTGTGCTTGGACTGCCCCATCACATTTTGCTCAGCTGCATTTTGCGTAGGCTACAATCCAAAGAGTCTTGCTGTTGAGTCCAATGTACGACTATTAAAACGGAATGCCTACACTTTCCTGACAAGTTTTTAAGAACAAGGGGCACCAGTTGGTAAATTACGATTTGCTAAAGGACTACTGAAAGGGCTTCTTCTATCTCACTGTCTATTGGCTCCATGGTAGCGAAGCTGACCGTACTGTACTGCGTTTCTTCTTTACACTCACACCTATATGATATGTCCGTTTCTGGGAGCGTAGCTAATTGTTTTGAAAGCGAGAGGTCTCACCCTATGCAAATAGGGTGTGTGAGAACCAATCAGCAAGCTTTGAATGAAATCTGTTCTCATTTTCACCATAACTTGGGACTGAGTGAGAGAGAAAAAAAAGGGTTTCAAGATCAACAGGTACAAAGCTTGCAGTGTACCATGGTCTGGGTGTTAGTCAGGCTAATTCAGGCCTAAACCTGAACATAAACATAAAACATTGATGTAATTACATCTATTCGAATAACAGAGTTATTACAATTAGCTGTGCTTACCTCATCTGGTCTTCTCTCTGTTCCCATGGCAATGAGATCATTGTACTCCTTCTCCAGGAGCTGTCTGGCCTGTGAATGCCAAGAGAAGGAAAAAAGGGAAAACAAACATGTTTAAAAAATTTGGATCCATGCTCTCTGGCAAATGGAATCAAATACACTTTGTAGCATTCTGCAGTGAAGGGGCAGGGGCTCAGGCACCTGTGTATTCTGGTTTGGGATCTGCAGGAGCAGGGCCAGGTCGGTGTAGTCAAAGGTGTCGTCCAGAGCCAGAAGGGCTCCGTGGACCCCACTCTCCATCAGGTTGTCTGCGTACTCTTTCAGACCTACTGTCTGCACCCAGCACATCACGCGCTCGTTTGACCACACCATCACGTCTGGTGGGGAAGGGGGGGAGAGGCAAGGGGAGCGGTCAGAGTGTAGCAGTTTGCACCCATTGGACTGTACCATTGTGTTGTTAGCAGGTTGGTGACATCATCACCCTGGAACTGTGAAGTCCTGATTACTTGTTGAGTTTGGCTATCGTTCAGTCAAGCACAGTATCATGTCTGTCTGCTTAATTCAATGTAGAAGAAAAAAGGAACCACTTACCACAAAAGGAGAATGTCCCCGAAAATAGGTAAGACAAATGTATACAGAATTTTTGTGCAGACATCTTGCTAAAGTGTGCCATTAGAAAGTGATAAACACTTTATTACACACAGGGTTGATAACTGTATTAACCTGCTATCCTATAATAATATCCAGGCACTCTAGATGGACACACACATTTTAAATATTGTATAGATATGCATTGTCTTTAAACTGTTCCACAGTTTAAGGCGATTCTCACATTGGATGGAGAAAGAGGAATGTAGAAGACAGTAAAATCACCTTTATTCTGATGCTGGCTGTCATCTCTCCTCCTCTCCAGTTCTTTCCTGTCATAGTTTAAGCGCTTCAGGCACATGATGCCATAATGTAGACTGACCCTGAGAGAAAGAGTTCACAATGTGAATAAAGTCTTCCAACCTCTTGACTTGCATTACAACATAAGAATATATAATGATGATAACTGGCCGTTCGGCCCATCTAGTCTCATCATTTCCTAGTCTAAAGTGTATCTAGTACTGCATCAAGCCTGGACTTGAATACCCCAAGTGTTTCTGCCTCAACCACCTGACTTGGCAAGCTGTTTCACGCATTGACAACTCTCTGTGTAAGAAACAAACTTCCGTGGGGCAGCAGATAGCGTAGCGGTCTAACGCACCATATTTTGGCTGGTCCGATATGGTGTGCGCTGCCTGTCAGGGACGTGGTTCAAAACCCATCTCTACCAGACCCTGGTCATCACCCCCTGGGGCGGCATTTGGCTGTCCGCCCCAGGGAGAGGGGGTTAGCCGGCTCGGGTCCGCCATGAAGAACGTAAGGAGTCTCCTGAACGTGGGTGGGCGAATTCCGTCTCGAAGGAAGCGGAGTTCGCTGCCCTCTGAGAATGAGTTTCCCTCGTAGAGACGAGCGGCAGACTCATGTGGGGAGGGTAAATCTAAATAAATAGAGGGCGTCATTGGCTACTAAATTGGGAGAAAATTTCCAGCTGTGCCCTCTTGTTCTGCTAACCAGTTCACTTTGTTAATGCCTTTTATGGATTTAAAAACCTTTTGTTAAGGTTGAATAGATTAAGTGTCTTAAGTCATTCCTTATAACCTTTACCTTTCATACCAGGTACCAATTTAGGTGACCTTCTTTGTACTTTTAAAAGAGCTTCTATATCATTTTGTATCATCTCAAATTGAACTATTTCCAGCACATTGAGGTTATTTCACATAAAGGACCACATTATATGTATCCCTATCCACTGCACTAAACCATGTTTCTGTAATCCCCACAATGTCATAACCCCCATTAAACATAACAACCTCCATAAAAAATATTGTTTTTTTAATGCTTCTAGCATTTAAACAAAGGAACTCCAAAGTATTACTCGTACCTTTATTCTCTCCCACTCCCACACCTAACTGCCAAACCACCTCCATTAACATTATGCTCTAAAAGGTCTTAATTTATGATATCCTCACAGGTGTTATTACATTTCTATATATCATCTTCAATACATTGAAGAATAATATATAGGCAGTCTGTGCCTCCCTATCCTTAATAATAATTACCCTCCCTGGCCCCCCAGTCCCTAGTTCAGTGTTGAATACCAACACAGCTCAGTGTCATAGGAACAAAACAAATGTGCGCATGCCTCATCACTACTCAGGCTCCACACAGCATCAGCTGATAACATGTCAGCACAGACGGTTTGCATTCAAATTAAGTCATGGCCTCCCGCGTGGTCCAGTGGTTACAACGTCCGACGCTGGCCACGGAGACCGGGGTTCAATTCCCCATCTTGCCAAGTGTCGGCTCGGGCCGGGAGTGCCACCAGGGGGCGGCGATTGGCTGTCCGCCCCAGGGAGGGGGAGGGGAGCCGACGTGACGTTCGCTGCGAGAGTGGCCCTGTAGTACCGGGTTACGGTCGAATCAAGAGGCGTCAACACTACCGGTCACAGGACTACGGCAGCGAACTCACATTACTAGGGGGGGATTGACGTTAAAATAGCGGGTCTAATTGGCTACCAAATTGGGAGAAAAATGGGATAAAATCAGAAACAAAATTTAGAAAAAAAAATAAAATAAAATTAAGTCATGAACTAAGAGACGTTAGTTGTGAGTATGGGTGATGCTATCCAGTCTTTTCTCCATTGACTGGAAAGACCTTATAAAGCACATGATGTCATGAAAAAAAGGGACTGGGACATCGACATGGCTGCACTGTCCCTCTCAGACTAAGCTTCAGCAGCTGGACTTGACCTTGACTGAAGATGAATGAAGCAGAACAGATGAGAGAGGAAAACAAACCTATGGAAACTGTCCACCATCTTCAGCTGCCCCCGCAGTTCCTTCTTAGTCAGGTGGTCCAGCATACGGGCATCCACCAGGGACTCCATGAAGTAGCTACGGTACTGGGGAAGGCCAAGGCTGGGCAGCCACTCATTACCCACCCACTCATGGTTCATGTCCCCATAGGCCAGGATCTGGACAGGACACAGGAAGAGGAGATAGCAAGCAGAGAGGGTGTTTTGGAAAGGAAGATACATATTTTAGGAAGAAATGGATGGGGTGAAGGGAATGAGGGTGAGAAAGACAGACAGTGAGTGGGTAGTATGGGTTGATACAAAGAGAGGAAAAAACAGGAGGAATTAAAGGGAAAATTGTGGGGGAAGAAGGGTGAAAGAAAAAGATGGAAAGTCTGTTGAAATGTAAACATAGTACATGCATGATTTTGGTTGTTTTTGGATCTTCATATGCTGTCCATCCATTTATTTTTAGATTAAAATGTTACATACCTGATCCCAGCTAATCTCTTTCAGCTCCTTCGGGACGGAGGAAAAATGCAAGAGAGAGAGAGAAGAGGAAGGAGAAGGATAGAGGGAGGAAGAAAGTGACAGAGAAAGATGGGATTGAGGGGAAGACGTTGTTTGAGGGAAAAAGGAGTGGAGTGAAGAGGAAGAATAGGAAGCAGAAGACAAAGGGAGGAACAGTTTATTAGTAAACGGATAATTAGTTGGAAAAAGTGCATTTGAACAGAAACCGAGGGAGAGAGAAGTGAGGCCTAGTCAGACAAAGAAAGAGAGAGAGAAAGAGAGACGTATTAATGTACTTTAATGCAGGCAGGTATGCATGCTTACTGCAGTGTATTCTATTGTGCATCACCATTTCCACCTGGACTTCTGTCCCAAAGAAGATTTCAGTATACTATATGCATATATGCAGTGTGATTGACGCCTCTGGAATACAGGAACCAGGTATCACAGCCCAGTCCAGCATTTTGCATAAAATCTGTGAACAGAGAGGCAATCAGACTCACAGGTTTGGTGGCTGCCGTCAATGACTCCATCTCCGCATGAGTCATCCACACGTTACTGGTGGACTGTGGACACGTGCCATTGGAGCAGTTCCATCCAGCCAATCAGATTGCAGAGATTTAGAGAAGATTGAAAAGAGAGAGAAAAAACCCATAATAATTATATGGCATTGGAAGGGGCAGATGGATTTCAAAATGTGTAGAGAAACCCATATGTGCCTTATGTGTAAGACCAGACCCATGCATTAAGCAGGTGATCATTATCATGTGATCTCTGACAGACAGAGACATGGTAACATTGACTTTTTTATTTTTACATTTGACATTTTAAGCATTTAGCAAACGCTCTTATCCAGAGCGACTTACAAGATACCTTGACCTTCAAGGTATCCAAAGACACTGTAATAGAGATATCCCAAGGATGTCTAATAGCAGTATAGAGGTGTGTGTGTGTGTGTACAGGTGCAGTGTGTGTGCTGGTATAGAGGTGTGTGGGTACTGACAGAGCGTGTGTGGTATAGAGGTGTGTGTGGGTACTGACAGAGCCTGTGCTAGTATAGAGGTGTGTGTGGGTACTGACAGAGCCTGTGCTAGTATAGAGGTGTGTGTGGGTACTGACAGAGCCTGTGCTAGTATAGAGGTGTGTGGGTACTGACAGAGCCTGTGCTAGTATAGAGGTGTGTGGGTACTGACAGAGCCTGTGCTAGTATAGAGGTGTGTGTGTAGGTACTGACAGAGCCTGTGCTAGTATAGAGGTGTGTGTGTGGGTACTGACAGAGCCTGTGCTAGTATAGAGGTGTGTGTGTGGGTACTGACAGAGCCTGTGCTAGTATAGAGGTGTGTGTGTGGGTACTGACAGAGCCTGTGCTAGTATAGAGGTGTGTGTGTGGGTACTGACAGAGCCTGTGCTAGTATAGAGGTGTGTGGGTACTGACAGAGTGTGAGCTGTATAGAGATGTGGGTACTGACAGAGCGTGTGTGGTATAGAGGAGTGTGTGGGTACTGACAGAGCGTGTGGTATAGAGGTGTGTGGGTACTGACACACTGTGTGCTGGTATAGAGGTGTGTGTGTGGGTACTGACAGAGCGTGTGCTGGCAGGGGCAGAGGGGCTGGTGAGGGACACCATCTCCTGGATGGCCAGCCTCAGTTTGAGGCGGTGCAGGGGGTTGCTGATGCCGATCTCCCTCTGAATCTCCGTATCTGACAGGTTGGCCATGATGGCACCGCTTTTTACATTCGCCCGACATGCTGCCACATACCAGGCTGGCATCCCCACCCACAGCTGGAGGGCGGGAGAGATGCAGGGGAGGAAGGAGAGCAAGAAGGAGGGAAGGTGGGATGGGAGGAGTAGGGAGGATGTGGAGGAGAGAGAGAGAAAGAGGGAAGTGGGAGATATCACATAAAGAGAGACTGAAGATGATCATTACTTTTATATTTTACATATCTTTTACATTTCAGATAGACTGCAACAGACTGCAATGAATAGCAGAGATTGTGAAACTGATATCTGACAGACAGTGACAATATAACTTATTTGTCATGTTGGTGTAGGTGTAGAATTTTAAAAACAGATTTGTTTTAATGTATTTATTTATTGTATGGTTTTAGCTATTTGTTATTAATTATTCCAGCTTTCTTTGCCATTATTTGTGTACCCTTTTGTTAACAAGGCCAGCTGTATTGAATTGAATGGAAATTAAGGACAGGGGGAACCAGCTTCTACACCTCAAGCCAGGACACCACAGTGGGCCCATCCCAGGATGCAAAGGGGAGCCCCTGACGACAAGCCTCCTCAAGCAACTCATGCCTGAGAGAGAGAGAGATAGAGAGAGAGAAGAAAGATTTATATTTACATTACTGGTCAAAGTTATGGGTTAATCATGCCATTTCACATTTGTTCTACATATTCTGTCTTCTTTTAACACTGGCATGTTAGTAGTTGTATTATCATGCAATGTAAATAAAGCTCTAATTTGATCTAATTTGATTTAGAAAGAGAGAGAAAGAGAGAGATATATAGAGAGAACAAGATATTTGAGGAAAAGAAGAAGGAAGTGCAGGGGAAGTGGAGGTTTCACTGACTATATCCTCAGAACATTCACTCTCTAACAGACCATAGAGTTAGAGTAACCTTTATTTACCGGTAATCGACAACTGAAAAAGAGTTAACTCAGGGAGGGTCAGTAATACATAGCACACTCACTTCTTCTTGCTGCGGCGATCCTTGTCTACTGGTCCAGCAAGCTTAGTCAGGCCCAGAGGGTCGGCAGAGCCCAGGTCTTCAGAGGGTGTAGAAGCTGAGAGAGGGGAAGTGGGGAAGGTCAGACAGAACTACAAACAGGACATTCCAATTATGATACTATTAATGAACAACTAAAAAGGCTGACCTTCATGATGTGCCATTTTCTTTGTAGTCCAAGACCATGATACTATTAAACCCCTTGAACAAGGTCAAAAGGCTGACCTTCATGAAGAATAATGGCACATCCTGTACTGAGGGTTGTATTAATTGCATTCTAACATGCAAGTAACAGGCAAATGCAAATGCTCTACAGTTTTTATCACAACAACACTCTGACTATAACAGATATATTCCTTATGATGATTGGGACTGAATATTTTGCTCTTTACCAACCAACTGGTTCTTCTGCTTCATTTTAAAACATATTAAATGAGATATCACAATATTACATGTCCATTGCTGAAGGCTGCAAGCTGGACTTGCATTATTTCCTCTTGACTGGTAAAAACTCCTTGACCTTCCATCTTACTGGTAATAACGGCCTTTTATCCAAAGCGACTCACAGAGGTGACCATTTTCAGTTATCTGGCCCCAGTGTTAAGCTTCTGTGCTCTATCCACAGAGAACCAGTGTTCATGTTCTTCTCATCTGAGCATTCAATATGAGAAATCACATCTGTGGCCTCTGAAGGAGTGACCTGCTCACCCAGAGAGGCAGACTCCCGGCCCGGTTGGCCCATCCTCCCTTTCTCCTTCTTCCCAAAGAGGCGACCAATGGAAGACTTAATGCTTTTCTTCTTGCTGGATTTGTGAAGGGAGTCCTGACTGCTGTTGGTAGCGCTCCCATCTGCAGAGAGACTGAGAGAGAGAAAGACAGAGAGATAAGAATTGATGCAGGGTACACACAGACTAAAGGCAACACAATAACACCAAGATCAAGACCAAGACCAAGGTTGACACACACGTCATGATGAGACACAACAGCACATTGACAGACACAAACAGATGACAGCCCCAAGAGAGAGAAAGACACGGATGAGAGGAAGACAGACTCATAATTACAAACAAAAAAGGAAAAGAATGACAATATTTGGATTATACATTTAAAGAGTATATACAGTTGACACACATAGAGCTGCTCCTCGATTGTCCGTTGCTCAGCTGGTTTCTGAGGCTGTGCTGGCTGACCGACCTGCGGAATTCGCGGCTATCGTCGAGCATGGCCCCCGGATGTGTGTGGGTCATTCTGTCCAATCGCAGGGCGCGAGGGGTAGGAGGAGGGGTGGAGTCTAGCAGAGCCAGGGACCTGTCATCCTCTTTATTATTCTAGAGAGAGATGGTTCATTTGCATCATTCCTCTGCTCTCAGTTCCGCAACATACACTGACAGAGTAACACCAGTGATATATTTCAGGCATTTACAGACCTTGATGTCCAGAAGGCCTCTGGCTTTGTTGACACCTGTACATAAGCTACAACTTCATACCTGTAATCACATATAACTTGACTTCCTATCCATATTAAAACTTCAATAAAGTAGTGCATAATATGCTTCTTTGTATGTGAGCTGCTGGTTACGGAAAGAGACTAATCAAAACACAAGCTTCTTTAGTAGTAGCTTTTTAGCAGTCTCCACACGCAAATAAATAAAATTGAGACCTTACTGCATGAACAGAGGAGGCAAAAGGTGCATTTCACTGCGCCTCCATTGGCTTCATTACTTCTATTATCTTCTATGCTTTCACTGCTAGTTACCTTAGATTTATTTGAATTCAATTAAGTAATAAAGGTCAGGGCAGGTATCATGGTCGCCCCAGGTATTATATGGGGACACAATGTCAAGATAGGACACCTGCTTATCCGTTTCCCGAGCGGGGGAGTGGGGAAGGCGGGGGGTGGAGTGTCCAGAGCTGGGGGGAGAGGGGGAGGCCAGGGTGGAGGATGTGAGAGACTGAGGTATGAAGCCCCGGCCAGCCCCGTCCCTCCCTCCGCCCAGAGAGGACGGAGGGAGCGGGGGGCAGTCCAAGGCCACGCTGCTGACCCGACTCTCAATCTCCTCTGCCCTCAGCTCTGTGCTTTCCTTCTCCTCCTGAATCAACCTGAGAGAGGGGGAGGGAGAGAGAGAGAGAGATGTATATTTACATTAGTGGTTTGAGTTATGGGTTAATCATTCTGTTTCACATTTGCTCTACATATTTTGTGTGCATTGGCATTTTAGTCGTTGTATTGTCCTGCAATGCATATAAAGAGAAAGAGAGAGAGACCTATTGTTGAAGTGAAGGGTGGAGGAAGAGTAGGGTGTGCGCAAAGACAAATGAACCTGACCACGACAATCACTCAGCACTTCGCTTCAAATGTAATACAAGGTAATCAGGTGCCCAGATTAGCAGTCGTCCTATCGTATCAGATGATTAAAAATTAAGAAGGACGACCTTCGATTTCCAAATGATTGTCCTGCTGACGACTGTGAATTTAGGATTTAATTTAATTAGCTAACTGGAACTATTTCGGTTTTACACTCACATCGTAACAAACACGTCATACGGATATTCAAAAATATTTCAGAAGTTCCAAATGGGAAAAGCGGCACATTGTTACTCGCATGCAGTCTGTGCTCACCGCATTTATTGTTGTTGCTATGCCAGACTCTGCAGTAGTCAAGCAAGTTCACGGATCTCGGCACATAGACACAACAGCGAGAACCAGCTAGTTAGTTAACTAGCTAACGTTAGTGTTCACGGACATTGGATATCGATATTTGTTGTTGCTAGTTGCTTGCTAACACAAGGCTTAGTAAGTGATCATGCATTTATCACTTATGAAACATTGAATTAGCAAGCAATATCCGTGAACACTAGCTAGCTAGTTCCTGTCTATATTAAGTTCAGTGAGCCCTCCCGCCAGGCTGAAAAATCTCTGTGATTTTCCTGAAGTGATTTCTCATCTCCATCCTACAGTCCAAGCACAAATCATTCCCACATCCCTGCTCGGTTAAATCTAGGAATTATTAGCTAGCTATTACGTTAGCTGCCATACCACATCTCTCTTGTTCGAGTCCTGACTACAGTGTACGTTATGATATACTGTACAGTCAGAACACTAGTCCCTAATGCCACCTGCGGGCACCCGTCAGAGCCTCACTGCTACACAGTCCCATGAGCACACGCTGCACAAGTCAAACATAAATATCTGTGTAGAAGGGAAATAAGTAGGACATCTAACTTTTAGGAAGGACAAATATATTTTCTAAGATACTTGCCCTTTGACAAGTATGACTTTTACCCTAATCTGGGCCCCTGGGTAATGATCCTCTAATTAACACGAGTCTGCTCAAGTCTTCACTTCTTCAAATTCACAGTACCAAGCTCATACCCCATACCCCACCCTGTAAAAAACAACAACACAGAGATGGAAATAGCACTTGAAATGCATTGTGTTTTGAACCATTCACAGTATGACACACAACTAAGGGCAGAGCTTCCACTCAGTGTGCCAACCTGCTTCAAATAAAACCTGAAATGGCCCTAACTGCAACTGCTTCAAACAACATTTTAAACAAGACTTAAAACAAATGGTTCATAGGGGCCTAACAATGTATGAAGGTGTACTGTACATTTCTGTAAACAAAGTAGATTCCGTCTTAATTGTGCAGATGCAGACCTGGACATAGTCACAGTTTTTGATGCACCAAGAGCACCTCTATGCCTATAGTTGAACAGCCCTGAGGTATGCCAATGCTCCTCAGAAACAACCGCTCCCTGCGAAGGCCCACCCACACCGCCATGTGACACTGGGGCGGGGCTGCAGCACACCCACTTGATCTCCTTGTTGATGGCCTCCAACTGCTCCTGCAGCATGATGGCCAGGGTCTGCACGTCCGTCTGTCCACTCGGCGACAGTAGCTCCGAGCCGAAGAGCGTCTCCCTATCTTCCTCCTCATCATCAGAGCAACCGCCCTCCACAACCCCTTCAAACCCAGGGGCGAGCAGCGTGCCGCTGTCCCACTCTCCATACTGCAGAAGGGGAGGGGTCAGAAGTCAGGGGCCAGGGGAACGGGGGCAGGGGGAGGAGTGGTGATTGTGGTCATTCACATGGTGAGTGAGGTTTCGAGAAACTAATAATGGATGGAGCTACAATGAACTGTCAACCACTAACCTGTTTGAACAAATGAAAATAATGTATTTGTCACAGCAAAACACATTGATGGGTTCTTATCAGTGAGCATTTCCTAGCTCCAGCCATTTGTGGTTTCATGAATCCTCACTCTCCCATCACTGCACACTGGGATATTCCGTGCTTTCAGAATGTGTTCCCCCTCCTTGAGTGAAATACTTTTCACTTGTGTCGCACAGTATACCAAACAATTTAATGGGCCAAAAGATTTGCCGGTATTTGGCTCCATTCATTGTTCCCTCAAGCCTGACAAGTGCCCCAGTTGCTGCAGCTGAAAAGTATGCCCATAAAAGTATGCTCCTACCACCCTGCTTTATGGTAGAGGTGGTGTGACATGGCTGATGAGCTGTGTTTGGTTTGCGCCAGGCATAGCATTCAGGCCAAACCATTTTTTGCCACATGCCTTCTTGCTAACTCCAGGCATGCTGCCATGTAGCCCTTTCATAAGAAAGGCTACATAGGCTACTCTCCCATAGAGGCTGCTTCTATGGAGTGCTGCAGAGATTGTTGTCTTCTGTACAGGTTCTCCCATCTCAGCCATGGAGGACTAAGGTCCTTCTTGCCCACTTGTCTAGTTTTGGAGGGTAGCCTGCTTGATGTAATGTCTGGGTTAATCAATATTCTTTCCATTTGTTAATGATGGACTTAACTGTGCTCCTGGGAATTTTTGACACACTAGAAATGTTGTTATACCCTTCCCCAGATCTATGCCTCCTCACAATTCTCTCAGGGAGTTTGACAGACAGCTCCTTGGTCTTCATGGTTGAGTTTGTGCTCTGACATGCACTGTCAGCTGTGGGACATTATATGGACAGGTGTATTTCCTCTGATATCATGTCAACCAATTGAAATAACAAGTGTTACGAGTGATTTAATTAGGAAATTGGAAGCACATGAGCGCAGTTTGGAGCTCAGGCATTTCAGTTTTTTATTTTAAATTACGTGTAAATATTTTCCAGATTTCTCATTCCACTATGATATTATAGAGTAATTTGTGTTGAGAGTGACAAAAGCTTCCATATAAATGCATTTCAATTTGCATTTGCAGTGTATCAAAATCTGAAAAAATCTGAAGCCAGATTAGTCAGGAATCGTGTTTCTTTGTTTTGTCAGTGGGGGGCGGATGAGTGGTTTTCACCTTGTTGCTATCCTCTCGGGGGAGGCCCCATCGCCCACGGTGAGTCCGCCTGACCACGCCTCCTGAGGCTGTGTTGCCATAGTGATCCAGGTGAGTGGTGGAGCCAGCAGGGAGGGATCCGCCTCCTTGGGAGTACCTGAGCTCTAATGCACTTCCTGGGAGAGACCTGGAAGAGACAAGAGGAACTGGCTTTAACGGCATATTCATCACATTACAGTTTACAACTACGCTGAGTCGGCACAGGTCCAGACTGAAGTACTTTTTTCAAAAATAAATGTGGGAATTGTGTTTTGGATGGGGATGTGTCTCTCTTGTAGTGGCTAACCTGGAGTAGGAGGAGCCAGGCCTCCCCCTTAACTGATCTAGCTCCACTTGAATTCTCTCCAGTTCAGCGATCAGTTGGTCCTGAGAGAGAGAGAGAGAGAGAGAGACAGAGAGAGAGAAATGTTTGCTACAGGGTATACAGACTGAAGGCCTACACCACTGTAAAGACTTACAGGGAGAGATGTGATGTACCTTGTTTGCTAAAAGATCATCTTGTATTTTCTTCATGTTTGCCAGTTCCTCTGAGAGAGCATTCTGGGAGGATGAGAAGAAAAGGCAACATCATTTTTGTAATTTTGAAATATTTTTGTCTATAGATTTTTCCAGATGTATAAATTTAATTTTTAAAAATGTATTAAATTCAATAATAAATTCTGCTTAGCAGTGTTCAGAGAATGGACATAGCTGCGTCATCGGCTTGGAATATACACCATTAACACTGGCCTGCTGAAAGAATAACATTAAATGCTTCATACGGCATTCTGTTTGCCTAAAGGTTTCACTACAGACACTATAATTCCCAGAAGTGAAGCTGGCCCAGGAGGCCTGAGATGAGCTGGGGAGGGCGATACCTTCTCTTCCAAAGCTGCCATTCTCTCTTTCAGGTGAAGCTGTAGTCGCTCGTTGGATTCGGAGAGGAGCTTGTCAACTGTGTCAGAAAGACGTTTATTGTGTTCGTCATTCATTCTCTCTCTTTGTCTTGCCTGGGATAAATAAAAACAGCAGGGAAAGAGAGGGAGTTAGAAGTGCTGTATCCCCTCAGCTGTCTCGTGAGAGAAGAATGGCGAAAGAGACGGACTGATGCCCTTTACCTCTACCCATATTCATATTTAACACAATATGGCTTTGTATCAGTGTTTCAACCCTTATCCGCACTCTCGGCACTCTAATCCCAGAAATTATAAGAAAAACAGCAGAGGTGCACAATAAATTATACCATCAACGAGAAAAGGTCTTGTCAGCACAAGGAAATATTATGAAGCAGTTAAAGAGAAGTGTCAACAAAGTGTAACGTGGATGCACCAATGGCAATATACAAGTTATTTAAAACAGAATGCAACAATAACTAACTGATGGACATCGCTTTTGCATTATATGCAAATTATTGTTAGACTACACCCAAAAGACAACAACAGATTAGCATTTAAACTCTCAAAAACAAATGAAGGTTTGGGGGGCATCCTCTGTAAAAAAAACAAAAGAGAAATAACAGCTTAGAGAGCCTGCATAACGTTATTTATGACTTGACATTTACTTATGACAAGGCTTTTATCAGCACTAATATTTCCTTGGCACAACGAATAAGAAACTGTGTTTTTATAACTACTCATTGTCATTTTAACTGTTGTCTATATTTGCCCAACACAATTGCACAATACTCAATAATCTCTGTAAAGCACAATTGAATTGAATTGATTGGGAGAAAATGAATCTTGAGATGTGCATGTGGTGTGGAGGAGAAAGGCACTATAAATAGATGATGATAAGGAGAGAGAGAGATGGAGCGGAGATGGAGAAGGAGAGATGGATGATAGTCACCCTCTGTAACTCCTGATTTTTCTCCTCCAGTTGAGCCTCCAGCTGCCGCAATCGCTCCTCAAAGTTGCCATGACGTTCCTCTGCCTGAATGGCACAATGGGGTGAGAGAAGGAGCAAAAGAGAAAGCAACAGAGGAGTAAAGACACACTCACACACTCAGATTCACTTACTTAACATATCATATCCCAGTACTGTTTTTTCTGTACAACAGGCATACACACAGATACACAGGCAGGTACACACTGACTAACAGAGGGACAGAAAGGCAGAGATAAACACAGACATGACAAACAGACCCAGAGATAAATAAAAACAGACAAACACAGATACAGAGACAGTCTGTCTGCATGTCTGTCTGTGTTTGTTAGTTTGTCTGCCTTTCTGGACTGACAAATGCAGGTAGACAGACAAACAGAGACAGACTGGCAGGCAGAACCTTGTTCAGTGCGGCCACTCTCTGTGCAAGCTGGGCCTCTATCTCAGGCAACGTCTCAGCCCTCTGCAACGTCTGCTGCAGCTTCTGCTTGGCATCGTCCAGTCGCTCCTGAAGCTGCCTGTTCTTCTCCTCACTCTGGAGAGGAAGAGGAAGAAGGGGTGATCAGAGACCCCAGCCCTAAATGTGAGGGTTGCTCATTGTGCATCAGAGTGACACTGGTAAATTACCTGTCTGTAGAGCGACTCTTTGCTGGCCAGTTCATTCTCCAGCTTGTCTTTGATGTCGTGGAGAGAGGTGGCCTCCCTCTGAGCACTGAGATATCTGGGTAAAACATACACACATCCTGTGAGGAGATCAGGCTCAGATTCAGGGACAGGGGTATCCAGCCCAGTCAGGGAGAAAAGTATAGTATCGCACCCCATGTAACTTATCACAAAGAGTAGGGGCTTCCCCGGTGTCCTTGCAAAATTCCCAACCTGGCTGCCGTGCCTCATCCAGGTGGGTGCTACACATTGGTGGCATTCAAGGTGAGTTTCCTCCCCCTTCACTGTAAAGTGCTTTGACATCATGAGATAAAAGGTGCTATGTAAATGAATGAGTTACCTGCGTTCTAATGTCGTGATTCGCTCCTCCATGTCCTCTCTCTGACAGAGAGCCTGAGAGAGAGAGGAAACAGAACCAGAAACAGAGAGAGACAGATAGGTGTAATATTAAAACCGCAGCAATCATAATGTATGCACAAAGTGAATGCATTTCTTTCCGTAACTGCTGTAGGCCTACAAACACAATCATAAAAGACAGATGAGTAAAAAGATAGACAGAAACGGCCCCACAATGCATACAATTTCTTAAATGAATGCAAACATTGTACAATACGTTGTACAGGAATGAATGCAGACATCATGCCACGTACAGACAGATAGACATAAACATGCATGGCATTTGGTTGCACAAGTCATTTTTGAGCCACAAGATTGCTGGTTTGTGTAAAGACTGCGATTATCTAAGTTACTTATTTTAGGAATGCAACACAGTTGTGCAAACATTTCACATAAGTGGGTATGTGGTCTTAAAAACTGGATAAAACTGATAAATATGATAAATATACAGAACATTACAGAGTTCTGTATGAATGCAAAGAAATGTTAATTATCTGCTTCAGTCATTTGTTTATGGTCTTCTTTCTCAGAAATGCATTTGGGTCTCTCCCACTTCCAAAAGTTGTATAAATTCCAGATATCATGGCCCGCGGAGAAACGCTCTTTGGCACCACACAAAAAAAAATGCGTGAGGGATCGTGGCCAAAACACAGGTTCGAACCCATCCTCCTGTTGCCCCTGCTCTGTGAATGCCACTCAGGTGAGTCACAGAAAGCATCATCACAAGCTGATTGCAGCAACTTAACACTGAACTGAACTGAAGGGAAAATCCCTCCTCCAGAAAGGGACTATACATCCTGCAGAACATGAAAACACTTTATCCCTTGTTGTGGTTATGCTTGCCAGATTGGCAACAGCTTTATGCCAAATATCAATGGCTGCGCTGTTATACATGCGAAGGAAAGAACGCAGCAAAGCCCTCATGACATATGACAATTTTATGACACCACAAGTGTTTACAAGCCAACATTTTTGCCTGTAATAAGTACTTAATTATGCTTGTGTAACTGTACTTAATACCTATTGCCACTGCATAACTTTGCCCTGCTGTTGCTCATTGTCACTTTCTGTTCTGCACCAATGCCCTTACTTGTCACTGCTCTTATGATACGCACTTATGATGGGCCTGTAAGTGTCTCTGTGTAAGAGCATCTGGTGAATTAATAAATAATAAACAATAAATAACACACCCACCTCTTTCACGTCCCTCTGTAGTTTCTGATTGGCTTCTTCAGATTTTATTACCTCCCTTCTGGCTGCAGAAAGCTGTTCCTCTATTTCTCCTACCTAGATGAAAGGGAAGAAATAACAATATCTATGTGAGAAATTCATATCCACTCATGTATCTGTTTAATGTTGCTTTAACTGTGGTTTGCAGCTAATGTGACTTTGCCAAGTGGTGGCAATATTACAGTTGTCCACAAGAGCGTAGTGGAGAGCTCAGTTTGCATCTACCTCTTTCTGAGTCAGTGAACTTCATTAGGGAGTTTCATTTGTGCCATTACAATTGGATTTCGTTTTTTCTCTCGAGTTTTGGAAAAAAAATTAATCAAAAATTTTTTGGTTTCAACACTTGATATTTTTTTCTTACAAATCTTGCAGTTTTGCTTAATTTTAATGGCACACATGTAATTCCATATGCACTGCAATATGTAAGAGTAACAGCATTACAACTGGAATGTACATAATGTGCAATCTCTCTCACTGACAATGACAATACAACTGAACTGTGTACTCACCTCTCACTCACTCACTCACTCACCTGACGGCACATAAGAGCCAGTCTTTCTCTTAGCTGGGAGAGTTCTAATCTCTGACGCTCAATCTCGCCTTCTCTCTTTCTGTCAATCTCCGCATCATCGGGCATGGAGGAAGGGCCATTAGGCAGGCACTGTGTCAAAGGGAGTAGGGAGGATGAAGAGGCAGAGGGAAAAATAAATAGAGGGAGAGTAAGAGAGATGCAGAGATATGGTGAAATATAGGACAGAGAAAATGGATGACGCCAAGGAGAAGAATCTGAGTGATAGCAGCTGTGCACAGAGACACACATTTGCATTCCTACATTACTATCTTTGTGAGGACTCCCAATCCACCATTGACACACACACAGAAACACACATAGAGACACAAGCACACAGATGCATAAATCTCTCTTTCACACACACACAGACACACACTCCCCCCTGCCCACACACATAGACATGCCCCCCCCACACACACACACACTCAGACACACTCAGACACACACACACACACACACACACCTCACCTCTTTCCCATTATCCAACCCTTGCTGTCGTCTTTTTATTTGGTCTTTTAAAGAGTGTACCTGCAGGTAAGAGAGGGTGAACATTGAGGTTATGAACACAGAGGTTAGTCAGTGCAGGCGCTAAGAGAGAACACACACATCCGAAAACAACTGCTGTATAGAACAGAAACGATAGAGAAAAACAGAGTCCGCACACTGCATATGCTCCCAATTGTTATGAATGCATTAACACCAAACAAGTAATGTTTCGAGCCTGCAGCTTTTCATCAGAGAAAAGCACCCTTAAATACACGTCATGTTTACCTGACAGGTGATCAGTGCAGGTAACTTGTGCATCAAATGACAAAGAGCAAGCCCATCTTTCCCCAGGTTTGTACAACACTATACAAAAATAATGACAAATATTAACAAAATGCACAATAATAGTAGTGATAATGATATGTGCAAATTCATAAATGAGAACATCTGTCATGAAATATTAGGCTCTGTGTTGTACTCATGGACAGGAATTGTATCTGGAAGAGCACTATACAAATATATAGTGTTCTTGTTTGGTGTTAATACATTCTTAACACTTAGGAGCATATGTTGTGTGCAGATAAAGTTACTGGAGGTCGCATACAGAAAAACACAAACATTCATGTGTGAAAACACTCCCCGTACAATTCAGATTTATACAATGTACAGTGTAAACATTGAGACGGAGAGAAAGAGATGGTGCAGTCGTACTTCCTGTGAAGAAGTCTCCAGTTCCTCCTCCAAAACAGCCACCCTCTCCAGAGCCACACGCAATCTCTCTCGAACCTGCAGCAGCAAGGGGCAGGCAGCGAGGGGAGGGAGTGGGTTTGGGAGAAACAAGGAAGAGCAGGTGAAAGAATGTAGAGGGAAAGAGGGAAGGGAAGAGGTGAGTCAAAGAGGAGAATTAGACGTTAAAGAATGGTCAGAGAAAAAGTGAATGGAAGATACAGAAGAGGAGAAACTAAAAAGATCCAGAGAGTAAAAGAGAGAGATACAGAAAGGTCAGATAAGAAATGAGCTAACATGGACAGGAGAGGGAGGTACAAATTTAATAACACAAAAGACGAGGAAGCTTGTGAAAATCGCTTGAGAAACAAATACTCAGGGCCAGATTTATTAAAGGACTGCTTGTCAAACTTAAAAAAGCAGTCGCTACAAGGTCGCAATATCTACGTAAGATTTACTAAGTGGTAAAATCACTATTATGATGTAATTTGCTGTGGTTAAGTCACTTTGCTTTTACTTTCCTTTAGATTAATAGGTCAATCTGTTCATGCATATGTATACATGGGGTGAACGCGCTAAAACAGGGTGCAGATTTTGTAAATGAGGTAAATTAAGTATTCCGTCTGATTTACTAAAGCATGCCTTAATTGTGACTGTCGTCTTTGCATGAATTTTAAGAACTCTTGAAACCAGGCGGTATTTTATGAGTGCTGATATTGCCTAGCTATTTCGCAATTCCTGTTTTGCATTGTGCTTTCCGAGGTGCTAGTCACTGTGCCAGTGATGCAAAACAAATAAACACAAATGTTGTTGCAAAGTACCCCGGTTCATGTCACAATAGCTCTATTTTCAGGTGTACCTGTATCTACAGTCAGCTATGTCAGAATTTTAAATATATATTCTATATAGTATACATATTATTTACTAGAACTTGAAAAAAAAATATATGAAAGATGCAGTTCTATTGACCAATTTGTCATCAGCTAGCAGTCAGTATAAAAATTCAGTTCTGAATTTGAACAATTATATTATTGTGGGTATGCCTTCAGAAAGGTATAGAAAGAATTGTGAATAGTTTTACTTTCAGACGCTCTGTGGCCTTCCCCAATCACAAGTTGTTGTTTCTATTCTTTATTCTTATTCTAATATCCTTTCCTCGGTTGGACCACCTCCGGTGTCTTTTTTTACCACATTATGATGTAGGAAAGCTTTTCTTTTGGATGCCGATTAACATCATGTCATATTTTCTTTGCATCATGGGTTGTTGTTTTCTTTACATTATCTAGCCTACTGTTTGCTTTGTTATACCTAATGAATTATGTCTTTTTGTGATGTCACTTTTTTTACTGTACCTCGTTGACCATGACCTCTATTTCCTGATCTGCATATTTAAGTTATTTTTCTCATGTTCACTCACTGAACCGTATCCATTTCTTGGTGCTTTGCAATCTGGATGTGTAGGTGTGTGTCACACGCCACGTGACAATCCCTGGATGGGAACAGAGCAGTCTGGAGACGGAGTGGAGTTTGCCGGTCTACGGACCGGATTTTAAAATTTCTGTCTCTCCCCCAGACATGGGAGAGAGACAGTGGGAGAGCAGATTAACATAAAACAAACACAAACACAAAATCTTCACCCTACTTGCCACGAAGCTTTTGGGCAAAAACAATGAACTAAAATAACAAGCCAAAATAATCTAATCATAAATGAAAGCCCCGCCTCCTCCGAGGGGGGAATCCTCTTCCGGGGAAACACAGAACAAACACAGACAATCAGCGGCTTTCCACACCGCCTTCATACATTCACATTAAACACACATCAACACTCACCGGCACAGGGTAGAACTCTACTCACTGTCCCGACACACTCCACACACATCTCCAGTGACTTTAAGTGCTTCCCAAACCCATGCACACAGAGACACTCAAACTTTCCAGTCCAAGTTCTCTTTTACCCCAAACATACCGAGACCCTCACCACTCCTCACAATGAGAGTTCTCTGGCAACCAGCCCCGAGACACTCTCCACTCTTTCAGTGAGTTCTCGGGCTGTTGTCCAGAAACACTCTCCACTGCCCGAGTGGGAGTTCTCTTCCAATCACACCGAGGGCGAGAGGCGGACCCTCTTTCAGGGCGCCCTCTCACTCTCCAATCACACCGAGGGCGAGAGGCGGACTCTCTTAGTGCGCCCCCCTCTCCCTCTTTCCCACACACACAAGAAGCACTCTACTCAGTCACTTTCAACAAACGCACACAGAACTCAACATATATTCCACACAGACTCCACCTCCCAGCAGCTTGGATTACAGACATGGGCCACCATGCCCGACAGAGTCACATTTGACATTACGTCACACAAACACTACACGATACGCGTGCACGCGCACACGAATGACAAGACCATCCCTCTTGATTCACACAAACTCTCTCAATTCACACACATAAAAGACAAAGACAAAAGACTAACTGATTCCCCACTCGCCCCACCTGCTCTTAAACAGGCATACTTTCTGCCTGGCTCAGGTGGGACTCGTGAGGCAATCACCCATCTATCAATCACTCACCCAATCACAATCACTCAACACCAAACATTTCACATTCTCACACACAAACCCCATCAGTCAATTGACTTCCATGTCAATTACCTGATTGACACCAATTAAATAATAATTAAATCAATTTTGGCCTTTGGAGCAACCTTCCGGGCGACAGTTCACTCTCACACCCTGTGAGAGTGCCAAACCTGCCCCAAACCTGCCCCTGGAAAGTCTCCCAGCTCCAAAGGCCTCCACAACATGTAAAAACAAAGTGCCACTCCCACTCCCATGTGGCCGAGGCCGACGCCCTGCACAGTGTGGTTTTGTATCCTTTTTATGTGTGTAACTACAATTTGAATGAGGGCATTTCATTTCTTTGATTGCGTAATTAGAACCAATCTTAGTAAATTGATCGTTAATGTGTCTCTATTTGCGACCGCAAAATAGCCGCAACAAAATATCGACTGTCTTTGTGTTGTGACTATCTTAGTAAATCTGGCCTTCTGCATACCACTGCCCATCCCTCACTCATGGCTCCGTCCAACACTTCCTGTGTTGTGCTACTCCTTTCTGGCCTGCGTGGAAATGGTCATATACAGAACAGGTCCCCTCCACAATACTTGGACAATACTTGCCACTTCCTGGCTCAAAGCCATTGTTCTCCACGCCAATAGATAAAGTTACAATCCAGAATTTGGTCAGGAATGATGAGAGAAACAAACAACACAATTTAAGCTCACCAAAATTATCATTCAGTAACACAGGCTAACTAACATCAAGGATCATAGCTCCCCATCTAAACATTCAAGTAAATAAAAGGAAAATCACCTCAAAGGCCACCAACCCCTTCCCCTTGTCTTATAAGAGTAGTATGGGATGGTGTGACTAATACTATCATAAAATTATACAGCTACTGGCCCATAGTCTTGTATCATTCCTTGTTGCTCTAAAGACAGATATGCAGAAATAGAAAGCTGTAGAGATCCGCTCTCTCTGCCCACCTTCTCATCCAGGGCCTTGTGGTGCTCAAAGAGAGACTTAAGGGCCTTGAGCACCTCCACCTCGCTGGAGACGCCGGCAGGGGACTGGGCCTGTCTCTTCACCACCGTCATCCTCAGACTGCGCTCGTGCCGCGACACCAGGCACTCCAGGTGCTCCAGCAGCAGCTAGGGAGAGAGAACAGAGGCCATTCACACAGTGAATACACACACACTCACACTCATACACATACAGACATATGCACACACACACACACACACGCACCAAACACACACATATGCACAAATGTGGAGATCAGAGAGGCACAATTGGTGATTCAAATTTTCAAAAGAAATTGGAGAAATACAGTACTGGTCAAAAGTTTTAGAACACCCCCATTTTCCAGTTTTTACTGACATTTAAGCAGTTCAAGTCCAGTGAATAACCTGAAATGGTACAAAGGTAAGCGGTAAACTGCCAGAGGTTTAAAAAAGATCACCAAAAACTGGCAGTTTTTTGGCAGTGAGTAGTTTCCTACACCATAAAAAGGCACTTGGAAACTGGAGAAACTCTGACAGATCCAAAGCCACAACAAAATCAGTTTCTGAGAGTCAACAGCTTGCGTGATAGGTGGCTCACAGGACAACAGCTTCAAGCACAGCTTAACACTGGTCAAAGTAAGGAAGTCTCAGTTTCAACTGTGAAGAGAAGACTTGAGCTGCAGGTTGCAGGTTTGACAGTAAGAAAACCATTGTTAAGATGGCAAAATAAGAAAAAGAGGCTTGCCTGGGCCATGAAGCACCACCAGTGGACTACTGAAGACTGGAAGAAAGTCTTATGGACCAATTAATCTTGAAATTCTGAAAGGTTTTTGTAAGCTGTCGAGTAGGCGAAAGGATGGTTCCTCAGTGTGTGACACCAACTTGTCAAACATGGAGGAGGAAGCGTGATGGTCTGGGGCTCTTTTGCTGGATCCAGAGTCAGTGACTTGCACAGAAACTGTTAACCCATTAACTTGTTCCCTGAAAGGGGCCTTTTTTATAACTCTGAAATGTACATTATTTTTCAGTTTTTGGTAACCTAAACCTTTTTTTTTTTTTTTTTACCTCTGGCAGTTTACTGCTTATCTTTGTACCATTTCAGGTTATTCACTGGTTAAATTTCTGCAAAAACTGGAAAATGGGGGTATATCTTCAAAAGTTGCTCCTCTGATCAATAAACCAGCTATTCAATATGTGTAGTCCTCTCACACAATGGCTTTGCAGCTGAACTGTTGGACTACAGAGTGAAAATAAGCAACAGCTGGCTGAATATGTTGCATGTTAAAAAGAAAGAGTTAAGGAAACCTGGGGGTAAAAAGTTGTTAAATGGGTAATAAATGTTCTTCAGTGGGCCTCCAGTGGTATAAGCACTCGCCCGGAGTGCAGGTGGCCCACTGCAGCCGGCATTTTAATTCGGCTGCACCAGCCCAGCTCTGGCCGGAAGCCTCATTCGGGGGCAGTGATTGGCTGTCCGCCCCAGGGGGAGGGGGGAGGGGGAAGGGAAAGCCAACATGAGCTTGCCGAGAAGCAAAAGGGTGTCCTTTTAAGACGGGGTGGGCGAGTTCCATCTCCGAGGAGGCGGCGTGCTCGAGGGGGAGGGTAAATTGAAAGAAATAGAGGGTAAAAGGGGAAAAAAACTGTTCTTCGGTCATTTAGCCCTACTTCAATAGTAAAAAGGAGAATGTGGACAAAGAAATATGGAGAGAAAGAGAGGGGGAGAGAGAAAGATAGTACATGGTAACAATCTAATCTAATGATGGGGAAGGGAGGGGAAAAGGAGAGAGGAGCTGTCCAGACCCAGTGGTGCTGAAACACAAGAGGGTGCTCTTCTAAATAAGAGAAAGAGAGAGCTAGAAAGATTTTGATAAGAAATACATTTAGAAGACAAAACAACAAAAAATGAAGAGTTCAAAACCATTAAACCTAATTATAACAAAATCAAATGTCCATTAGACACAGGTGAACAAGTCTGATATCTTTCAATATAATATCATGAGGAGTTTCCCTAAATGGAAGATTCTGGATCCTCCGGGGAATATACAGATTATATATATATTTATATACAAATGTAACTGCTAAAATAAAGGAAACACTTGAGTACATGAAGGGTTCTGGCAGTGAGTGGTGGCCCAACACCCTATTTATACACTTTATGTTGGCATTTCCTTTATTTGGGCAGTTACCTAGATATACAGGGGGTATAATAAGTATTCACCCCATTTGGCATTTTTCTAATTTTATTTTCTTACTTCATGGAATTAAAATTGATTTAATTGGGATTTCTCGCCACTGATCAACACAAACCATTCTATTATGTCAAATAAAAAAACAACTCTAAAGCTTTTTGTTAATTAATTACAAATAAAAACAGACAATAATTGACTGCATCAGTATTCACCCCTTTTGCTAAGTCACACATAAATCAACTCTGGTGCAATCAATTGTGTTCAGAGGTCACATAATTATTTGATTGGAATCCACCTGTGTACATTTATGGTGTTTCAAATGACTTCAAATTAAATACACCTGTCTGTGACAGGCCTCATATTTGGTTAGTGGATTTCCAAACAAGAGTTTCATCATGAAGACCAAAGAGCATTCAAAGCAAATCTGAGAAAAGTTTCTTCAAAAGCATCAATCAGGGGAAAGATATAAGAAGATTTCAAGATTCAAGATTTATTTGATTATCCCCTGGAGCACCGTTAAATCCATCATAAAGGAATGGAGAGAATATGGCAAAACTGTGAATTTGCCTAGAGCAGGCTGTCCTCCAAAACTGAGCATCTGTGCAAGAAAGGTAATTGTTAGGGAGGCCACCAAGAGGCCTATGGTAACTCTGACAGAGTTACAGTTTTCCATGGCATAGATAGTAGAAACTGGGAGGGATGGTGGCTAAAAGAAAGCCATTGTTGAAGAAATCTCACATGAAATCTCTCCTGGAGTTTGCCAGAAGGCATGTGGGAGACTCTCAAACCAAGTGGAGGAAGATTCTATTCTGATGAGACCAATATTTAACTTTTTGGCATCAGTGTTAGGCATTATGTTTGGTGCAACCCTAACACTGTGCATCATCCCAATAACACTATCTCTGTTGTGAAACATGGTGGCAGGAGCAATTCCAATTAAATCAATTTTGATTAATAAAAAAATTAAATGTGAAAAATGCCAATATGGAATATGAATGAGCAAATTGGTGTACTATATTGCATTGTTTGCATTACACATCAAGCATGATATGACCCTGTTGCAGATTTTTACAACCTAAATTTGGCATTTCCTGAACTTGGATCGTGGATTCGTACCTTCAGATGCACACATTCTCCCTACAGAACATTTTTCAATGATTCTTTACAGGCAGATTCTTATGATGTCATGCCATTTGTTCTATTGCAAGTCACATAAACACTTGAAGGGTCATGTCACAAGTGATGACCACTAGCAGATGCTGTAAAAATTATGTTAAACCTTTGCCATAAGCAAAGGAAAGGGAAGTGAGCGCATGCTCCCTGGCTCCAGGTGGAAGAAGATGGACGAATCAGAGACTGACCCGTGTGTTATTTCTCTCGGCCTTCAGCTCAGCGATCTCCTCTTCTCTCTCCAGCAGCTGCTCCCTGCACACGTTCAGCTCTTTGGTCAGCACCGCAAACTCCTGGGGGCCACAGCAGGGTACACGGTCATCCACAGCGCAATTACAATCATGCAAAGAAAAATCACAGTCAGTTCAACTCAATTCAAATTGCTTCTATTTGCAAAAATTCCATTTCAGAAGATATTACCAAAACTAAAAAAAAGCATTGTTATACACATATTTTAACTAAGAGTAAGCGTGCTCATTTGCTGTATATTTTTACTCTCACATACAGATATAAGAACATAAGAACACATAATGACGAGAACAGGCTGTTCAGCCCATCTAGGCTTGTCATGTCCTAATATAAAGAGTATCTAGTACTGCATCTAGCCTGGACTTGAATAGCCCAAGTGTTTCTGCTTGTACTACCGGACCTGGCAAGCTGTTACAGGCATCGACTCTGTGTCCTGTCCTCCAGTCCTAATATCCGTGCAGAATTTGCTTTTATAACTAATTTCCACACGTGGCCTCTTGTTCTGCTAACCGAACTAATCTTAAAAAATATTTGGTAGTTCACTTTGTTAATCCCTTTCAGGAATTGAAAAACCTCAATCAAATCCCCCCTAAGTCTCTGTTTGTTAAACTTGCATACATTTAGTGTCTATCCTCATAACCTTTACCTTTCATACAAGGTACACATTTATTTTCCCTTCTTTTAACTTTTTCAAGAGATTCTATATCTAATATGGACTCTGAAGTTGAAATTGAAAGTGATATATTGGTATATACAGTAAAGATCTCAAACTTCAAGTCATACAACAGAAATTCACAATTGATTTGCTTTTTTTATAATGCATTATATCATATATCACTACCAACAGAAAAATCTGCTCAGGGCCAAACGAGAACTGTTATGTTGTTGTTGTTTTTATCAGATGGGTAAAGTGATAGATCAGCATAGGTTACAGCAAATCAGTTTTTATAATCTTTTCACTGGTGACAAAGTGCCATCGGAATTCTTTCCAGAACTACTGTAATCAAATCAAATGAAAACTTAAATAAATTCAAACTATGATAAGATCATGATAAGATCAAAACAATAAAATACATTTTTGAAAATGTTTACATTATTTATCTCACATTTTTGTTGTCTATAAATCATGCATTTATTTAAATATAAGCAACACCTTGAGATATTAGCAAACAGTTATTATCAGCTAAGTAGCAACTGTAGCTAACACAAGCTATTTGGTCTAGTTATGAAACTAGTAACTGTATATACAGGTAACTGCCAAAATCAAGTTCAGTTACTTAAGTAAATGAAGGGTTTTGGCGGCTCTGTTATGGTGTGAGGTGTATTTTCCTGGGATGGTTTAGGTCCACTCAACCCCTTAGAGGGTAAATGGCAATAAATACAAAGTCATAAATACAGAGTGAGCACCTTCATCCTAGGCTGAAACATTTCTATCCTGATGGGAGTGATCTCTTCCAGGATGACAATTCCCCCATCCCAGCATGAGTAGTCACTGAATGGTTTGGTGTGCATGAAAACAATGTAAACCGTACGGCCGTCTCAGTCAGCAGATCTCAACCCAATTTAACAGTTATGGGAGATTCTGGAGCAGTGCCTGAGACAGTGTTTTCCACCACCATCAAGAAAACTGAAAATTATGGAATTTCACGTTGAAGAATGGTGCTGCATCTTATAGATGGACACTTGTAGAATCTATGTCAAGGCACATTGAAGCTGTTCTGGCAGCTCATGGTGCCCAACGCCCTATTAAAACACTTTATGTTGGTGTTTCCTTTATTTGGGCATTTACCTATACATTCATACACATTCTATGTGCTGATGGCAATACTGAAGACATACACCTGGACATACTTATGCTACATTTCGCACTATACCCTCAATTTCATTATACTACTTATAGCCATAATATCCTTGCACCTACTATGCTAATTAACTGTAATGTTTGTTGTAAGTTGGATAATGATGCTTACGAACAGTTGTGACACTAATAACTCTGTATTGTTACGGCTCTTTGCCTAAACTTTTGGAATGTGCTGTGTAAGAGCGTCAGTTAAATGACTAAATTTAAATGCCTTACTGTATTATAGTTTTCTTATTTATTAGAAGGGTATAAAATGCTATATAATTATGATTCCTCTGCTAAATTTTTCTCTTCAGCTGCTGGTTTGAAGCCTTCACAGCTTTGTTGAATGCAGTTCTCTTCACTGCTAACATGCTTGCAAATCATTATTTAGTAAACTGCTCTGTAGCTTAACCACTCTTAACCAAGTCTTATGGTTTACTTCCTGTGATTGAAAAGTTGTTGAATGCTATACTAATACCTTGGATTTTAAGTCTCCAAAATCTAACACTCAACGCTCATAGGTTTCCTACCTATGAGCAACATACAGTTTCCTACAGACAATGTATAGTACTGTACATTCATCAGATAAATAGTTTTATGGTACCAGCTCTTCCATTTTTCTATTCTTCAAATCTAAACACTTTTCACACATTATCCACAAAGCAGTCATTTGACAATCTTTCTTTATTTGTATTTTTTATATGTCCTAATTTGTGGTATGACCAATATCACTACACACAAACGTTGAGTGACATTAAGGGGGTCCCATGACAATCAAGAAAAAAAGGATTATAATCAAAAGGCTTTACTTAATTCAATATTTAACTCTATCATATAATTTCCAGTGGAGGTGTCTCTGCTGCCGTTCATTTGATCACGTTGTGTCTGGGCACACAGTGAAATAAAAATGATCTATTAAATTAGAACAGGGAATTATCATTTATTCAAGTTGTAAAAAATGATGCCATCGCGTTAGATTATTTAAATGTCTAAGGGAGCATGCGTGGGTCTGCCAGAGACACGCTAAGAGATAAAATACAGGATGCAGTGTGTGTAGATAGCACATCTGAGCCTGTGTGTACAGAGTTGCATTATAGATGTCCCTTTTTCTGAGAATGCTACAAGCCTTTGTTTACGTGGAATGCAGGGTGGCGATGATGTTTTTAGATGTATCTCTAAAAGGGCTCCAATGTTAGACTGTAACAGGAGAGTGATGTAAATCAATAACAGCTTAGCATATCAGAGGCCCATTCATCTGTTAACGGTCATCCGGACGGGCACCCGCTGACCCCAGCTCTTCAGCCTGACTGGCGCAGCAGGCTCTATGACAGACCGCTCCATTCTGACGCAGCATCTATAAGACTGAACCCCCCGCCCCCTGCGTGTTTTGGTGTTTAGGAATGCTGCTCAAGTCACGGGGCTGACATAGAACAGGAACGTAAACAATGTAGGGCCCGCTGCAGTGACAGAACTGTTACTTCATGAGAACCAAAAAAGCCTCTCCTGGTGGGTTCAGTCACACGTGCGCTGCAGAGTGGGCTTGATGTGGATCATAGCAACTACACTGTAGGCTTGTGAGGAGATGTAAAAAGCTGGAACTGTACACAAGGTGTTCAGAAATAGCCACACTATGCACTACCCAAAGAAGACGGAATCCATTATCTTCCAAAGGGGAGGAGTTATAAAATAGCAAAAAGCACACAGTGTCAGCGGGCTTATTTTCAGGGCTCAGAATAGGTCAACCTGGTTGGTGCCTGCACTCTAATAATGACAGTCTGAAATGTGTTTCATTTGCTCTCAGGTCATGTTTTGGTCATGACTGGTCCATATCTAATGGCCCATCCACAGAGGTCACGTTGCCCTCAGCCTCAGTCCTGCTACCTAATGGTCCTGCCCTTGCGTTCACCTCTCCCTGCAGCCCCAGGACAGCAGCCTGCAGCCCCGCTCACATGACAGCACAGCTGGTCACAGCCTGTCACCCCATCCCAAAGCCCTCATTGTCATGACAATTACCAACTGCTCTGCCATGGGCCAATGATCTCTCTGCTCTTACAGCTGTGCTTCATTTTACAAAAGAAGGGCAACATAATACATATAAATAAGCATGTTTGCTTGCAATGGAATCGATTATTCAATTCTATTGCAGAAAAATTGCCAGTCAGTGGAAAGTTTTGATATTGAGTTTGATATTGGATCTTTCCTATGCAATATATGGTTCATGTTCATAACAGTCTCCTGAGTTGTAGAATGTCCTTATAATTGGAGGCCATTTTGTTGTACAAGTTGAGATATACAGGTAACTGCCAAAATAAAGGAAACACCAACAGTTTATAAAGTGTCTTAATAGGGCGTTGAGCCACCACGAGCTGCCAGAACAGCTTCAATGTGCCTTGGCATAGATTCTACAAGTGTCTGGAACTCTATTGGCAAGATGCAACACGAACACATTCTTCCATGAGAAATTCCATAATTTGGTGTTTTGTTGATGGTGGTGGTGGAAAGCAGGCGCCACTCCAGAATCTCCCATAATTGTTCAATTTGGTTGAGATCTGATGACTGAGACGACCATGGCATGTGCCTTACATCATTTTCATAATCATCAAACCATTCAGTGACCACTTGTGTCCGATGGGGGCATTGTCATCCTGGAAGAGGCCGCTCCCAGGATAGAAATGCTTCACCATAGGATAAAGAACATGCCCCACACCATAACTTGAGTTGCCAGAATCCTTCACTGTGGGAAACAAGTACTCGGGCCTGTAGGTTTCTTTTGGTGTGCGCCACACATACACTCATCTGCTTGTTGAGAACAGGGTGAAGGATGACACATCTGACCATATGGCTTTCTTCCATTTCACCATATGACGACTCAGTAGACCACTGACTGTGTTCTTTGCGCCACTTTACTCACAAATGTGCATTTTAAGTGTTTATGCACTGCAACCCAGCCACAGCATCCCTCTCTGTGAAGTTCCCAACAGACTGTTCTTGATGAAACTGATAGCTCACACCCTAGATTGACATTTGCAGTCAACCGATTCAAAGTTACTCACCTATTTTGCCTTCAATCTTGCACCTTGTATTCTAATATAATTATTCTAATTTTTCTTTTCTTTTCATTGAGTAAGACTATTTTTTTCTGAAATAGTTGCCAAAATTATTGCCACCCCTAAAGATTATTTAAAATAAAACCAAACAAGTTAAATCCTCATTCATTCATTCATTCATTATCTAACCTGCTTATTCCTGGTCAGCGTCACGGGGGAGCTGGAGCCTATCCCATTATGCATTGGGCAAGAGGCAGGAACACACCCTGGACAGGTCGCCAATCCATCGCAGGGCTCATACACCATTCACTCACACTCAAACCTACGGGCAATTTAGACTCTCCAATTAGCCTAACGTGCATGTCTTTGGACTGTGGGAGGAAACCAGAGTACCCGGGGGAAACCCACACGGACACGGAGAGAACATGCAAACTCCACACAGAAAGGCCCTGGCCGGGATTCGTACCCTGAAACGTATTGCTGCGTGGCGACAGTGCTATCCACTGCACCACCATGCCATCCAAACAAGTTAAATCTGCAATAAGATTCGACTTAGTTAATCTCAGTCTTAAGGAACCCTATTGTGGTTATACCGTTATTCCATCACTTTCTGTTTCACTAGGGTATAAAAATGAAGTAACATTACAGTTGTTTTTTTTACACACATGTAAAATTCCTTTGTCATCCATCATCATGAGGAAAGCCAAATAACTGTCTATTGAAAAGAGACAGATGATTGTTGACCTACACGAGTTAGGTGGTGTGTACAAAAAATACATAAACGGTTACATACCACTAACCGCTAACCAATGTACGGTTACATATCACTAACCATATACTGATGCAACTACATAGCGTCCCTGACCTTTTTTTCCCCTCACATCGGCTACAGTAGCTTTGTCTTGTGCCTTCTCTGACCTTTACACACCTCTCACCATTACAACAACAGAACTGGAGCTACTGTACCATATCCAACCACAATGGACCTCAATTGCATGGCCATGGGTTTTGCATGTTCAGAGCTCCTACCAGTGACTGAATAAGGGAAGACAGGGCATCTAAGTCTGCTGTGTTCCTGAAATTACCTCGTAGCACATTGCTCCAAAATTCTCTTTCTGTTATTGAACAGGTGCTGATGTGCAGGTGCCTTTGTCAGGGTATTCATGAGAAATTTGTAGCAATAGAGGGTGAGGATTTTTTCTTCTTTCTGTCAGCCATTTTGGGTTTTCTGTTCCACCAAGTGTTGGAGCTCAACACCTTCTTGGTATTTGTTGGAACTGCTCATGATCATTTTGCCATTACTGTACATTTTCAGTAAAGTAACTGACTAATATCATCGATACTTATCTCAAACTACCATTATAATAAATTGATAATACTGTAGATTTGGAGAAGGCAACATGTTCTAGATTGGTTTCAGGAGAAGAATATTCATACAATTACTGCAGACCCCTTCCAGTGCCTTCACATCAGCCAGACCATGCTCATCTTACACGCTCCATGCGGAACACAAACCCTTCTCTGTGAGGTAGAGAGATTGGATTCCCAGTCCATTCCATGTAGGTCACATGATCACACCAATCTGGCTCTTAGCAGCTCAAATTGTTTTTTTTTACTGAATGGTCAAAACTGTGCTAAAGTCCCACCCTCTCAAAAGAGTATCGCTGAAGCAGGAGCTGTCCAGCATTTAATTGTGCTGAAAGGGGCATCCTGACTATGGCTATGTTCGAAACCACATACTTAGATAGTGCGTATTGCATACTGATTATATTGTATACTACATGCTATTGTTCATAGTACTAGTACCCAGTATACAACCATTAATGATCCATGTTATCTCAGGGAGAGCCAAACTCAAGACTGTTTACCTTAGAGTTTTACCTTAGAGTTTATGAGGGAGACAGCTACTACTGCAACAACCTAGAGTGGCAAACTAGCCAGCTAGCAAATATCAGACCATTATAATGGGTAATATTTAGCTCGTTAGCCAGCTAAGCTAGCCTACACTGAGTATAATCGATAGCTAACTTCAGCTAGCTTCCTAAGCATTGAGTTGAAACTGTTTACGTTAGTTCAAGCAGGTCACAAATCAACTGGTCTTACTTTTTCACTTTTCAATCATTTTTCACTTTTTCTTACTGGAGATGCACATATTGGGCACATACTGCGTACTACACCTTTAGGTCATATTTAGTATGGGCAGTATGGATAGTATGCTATACCGAACACAACCTATGTGTCACTTTTGTACCCTTATGCATGCTACTACTCTTTTTGCACCTCTTTCCACCTCCATTTCAGCTCCAAATGGATGTCACTAGAACACGAATGAGGAAACCACAAACGGGACACTAGAAACTGGTCCTGAAATTGTTCTTTCAAAGTTCTGCAGTGAAATGTAGTCGAGTTGGTTGGTGAACATGTAAGTGATTCAGATACAATTTTTCTGTCTGTCAGTCCAAGTGGCAGACAGAGAGAGAGACACAGATGAAGGGAGAGAGAGAAGAAGAGACAGAGTAGGGGAAGGAGAGAAATATACAGATGGGGGCACAGTGGGCCCATTGCAGCTTGGCATTCTGGGAATGCGTCTTGCTGAGTATGGGCCAGAATTCCGATTGGCATCCCTTTCCCACAATGCCCTGCTTCGCCCCGCCAGCTATCTCTCTCACATTCCTTCTTACAGCATGGTCATAGAGATCGACTATGTTTATCAATTAACTGGAGGCATTTAAACTATGCTAGTTACTCTCTCTCCCTCCTTCTCTCTATGTGTTAATATACTGCATCTAAGAATAGATTCGAGAAGCCAACTAATTAGTATGCAGCAATATGTAAATTGCCTGATTCGTTAGTGCCTCTGTCTGTTTCATGTTACCAGTTCTCCCTCTCTCCACGCACATGAATGTCAGGACAGTAGGCACTGATATATTGAATGAACTCTTCTGTAGCAGTATTTAGTGTACTATGCACATAACCCTCTCCCTCTCTCTCAAAATGGCAGCGTTAACATTGTGTAAATCCATACTATGTAAATTGTGTTAATCCCTCTCTCTGTGGACCAGTGTCTAGTCTATAAGTATAAATGTAAAAGGGTGTCTGCCCTCTCCATTCCTAGAATCAGAATGCTTTATCATTATTTGGAGCAGTTCTAGCCCTCCTCCTTTGTTTTCTTGTCCAAGTGTAAGGACGTATTAATCTGTCCCACTTAATCCACAATATTCCATCTCTGACACCTTCTTCAGGACAGTTGCTTCATTCGAGAACTGTACTTTTTGTTAATTTCACAACAACACCCCAAGAGGGGTGCCTAATGCCTGGAGCCATCCAAATATAATGCCAGTCTGGCACTTGTCCAGGGGTTAAATTTCAACAATTACTGCCAATACACATAACAATGATAATGTTATTCATGTCCTTCTTTACAAGGCTGACATTAGAACCCAAAGAGTGAAAGTGTAAATATTAATAGTAGCTAACATGCATGGCCCTGTTAAAATCCCACCTAACAATTTTTGGTTCTCAGAATATTCCCCGAGAGATAAGAGTAAACGCAAGAAGCTCATACATTTCTTGGATGTCCTTTCAACATTATCTTAAAGTAAATATTTAAGAAACATTGCATTGTGTTCGAAAATTATTCAGTTTTGTTAATTTGTTTCATTTGGAACATTCATAAAATGTTGTTAATGCATATTCTCCATGATTTTTTTACATGACTAAATGATAACCATCACGAGATGTTTCCAGTAGGTTTGTATGTGACATGTCTGGAATTATATTCTATGACTTTAACACAACTTGTTTGGAACAATAAATACGTTCTAAGACTGTACGTTCTGCTTGCAGAATGTTGGGAATGTGAATGTTCCCCAATGTTTTTGAAATGTTTGGTGTTGGGATCTCATTACTGTTTCTCATCATTATTTCCTCCTGTGCAACAAGGAGTAGATGCTAACAGAAAGGCAGTACATATGTGATATTTCTCACGGCCATCAATGCAAAATGTCAACAGCTTCCAGTGACTCACATCTCTGTCATCCTTTCAGAATATGACATGTCACCAGCCTGACTGTCAGTACAGTACTGCCCCCACCTCTTAACATACTCGTCTTCTCCAACTCGCTCTGACTCAAATTCAAGGCAGACCCTTGAATGCTCTGCGATGCATGACATAATGGCTATCAGTGAGATGGCTAATATAAAAAGGTATGCACAAGAAAAAAGATCCAAAATGCGGATGTGTCAGGTACTATTTGTGCTAGGTGGCTGAATATAGCTATTGAAAATAGACTTCAAACCATAAAAAATCCTTCCTTCACTTCCTCTTTTGTTTTGCCATTGTACCATCCCTCCATTCCCAGCTCTAACTTTCTACTCTCTGACTAGTTTCCTGTTTCCCGATGCTTACATTTCTGACAGGTATTCCAGAACAACCAATGCAAAGCCACTAATAAAACTTGATAAATAAAACATGTATCTACACAATATCACTGGCTATCCTCTGGATGCAGTTTGAACTGGACAAGTTCATTGAATAATCCCAGAATCAAAGCAGTGCCATCAAATGCTAGTCTTAACTGTTCTAAATACATTTCTCTAATTACATGCACATGTGTGGGCAGACAGATATGCACAAAGCCCAGGGCACATGGGGACATTCACACATACACACACACACACACACACACACACACACACACACACACACACACACACACACACACACACACACACACACACACGCTCTGCAGTACCTGTGGCAGGGCGATGGACAGCTGTCTCTGTAGGGAGTCCTTCTCGTGTCCCAGGTCCCTCAGCCTCAGTTGTGCTGTCCCAAGGCAGTCCTGTGTCTCCCTAAGGCTCTCCAATAGCCTTTCCCTCTCGGTCAGCATGTTCACCATCAGGGACTCCAGGTTCCCTGTGCTGCCCCCTTCATCCCCTCTGGACTCCCGGCCCCGTATCCACCCCCCGCCCCACCCATCCCACCACCACCACCCCCGCCCCCACCCCCCGCTGGGGAGGAGGGACCCCCGCCCGATCCAGCCCTTCCATCCTCCGAGATGGTGGGCATGACCTCGCACATCATCGTGAGGCTGGCGCCGTGGGATTGCCTCTTTCAGCGATTCCTGTGACAGCTAGGTGCCTCCACGCTGTGCTGTGTGCAGAGGTGAACGTGTGTGTGCGACTGTCTATGTGTCTCTTCCTTTTCTGTCTATCACTATTTGTTTCTCCGATCGTCAGTAAATCCAAATTAGAACCAAGTAAATCTCAACTTAAATAAAGGTGTCGACAAGTTATTTTGGTTGGTGATCCATTCACTTACTACATGACTGTGTTTGTGACTTTCTGCACTGCAGTTTCGCAGGGCTGGAGGCCAGGGGAGGCCCCTCCCTCCCCTCAGCTTAGCCTATCGCAGCCTAGTTTAGCCTGTGCGTCTGCCTCAACAAATGTATAAACACAGGCCTGATCATCTGTCCATTTGCATACCCCAATGTGTAAGAATCTCAGGCTATCCTTTGGTATTGGTGTGAGATTTTTGGATCAGTTGGGGGTGTGCCAGGGGTTTAGCTCTGCTGGGTGGGGCTTCATGAGACAAGTGAAGTAAAGGAGGGCCCACAGGTGGTGGGTGTGTCTTGGGTTTGAAAGGGGGGCAGACAAGAGGAGAGGCAGGAGTAGAGGAAGGTCTTCTTACCCCAGGTCAGCTTTCACAGAACCAAGAGGCAGAGCTGGATGAAGAAGAAAAGAGAGTGTTCATTTTAACTTTTTTTTTGTCTTTATAGGTTAGAATATTCCATCATATTTGGATAATTGCCCCCAATCCCCCCAACAGAACATATTACACCATTAATGGGTGAGAAAATCTAATTAGATTTTGTAAGTCTTTGTAGGTTGCCTCTTGCCTATGTCAAGCATCAAACCTGCTATGGTCTGAAATCTATTGTTCTTAAAGTTTTTCATACAGACTAAATAGTCACTGCCTAAGTATACAATGCACTAGTAGCCAATGCGTTCGTTATATTTAAAATGAAGCTCAAACATGTTTTTCATAAAGCTTTCCTTAAAAGACATAAAAATGATTCACAATTACTTGAAAATACATTTTGTCTAAATCATCATTGACACATTAAAAAAATGAACTTGTTGAAAAAGAATGACTAACTGACTTCAGCAACTATAGAAATAAAATTACAGACAAGAAAGATGCATCAGAATAAAACATTAATGTAAGGCTTAGCACAGCAAATGTGTGGATAGTGAGAAAATAATGTGCAAGGCTACTTTTGCAATGACAAAGCTACTTTTGGGTCAAAGATAAGGCGAGTGTGACAATTTGCAGCTTCTGACTACACAACCTTACTGTGCCATATAGTCTCTATATTATATTATGATATCATTCATAACAGACCTTTGATCTACTGCTACACTTAACCAAGACATGACAGATATGTATGTAGACTGACAGCCTGCTGACAACATACCATAGGACCCCAAAACATCCAATTAGAACAACCTCTGAAATAAAAACTGAAATAGATATGGGAGGGGAGAAAGAGAGGGGAGATACGGGGTAGAATAAGCGGCATACAAGACCAAGCATCAAGAAGGGAAGCATAACCGCGGGCACGCGCAGAGCAGATATACCAGGCGCCAAAACCGCCACACATCGGTAGGCCAAAATTAAATAGGCAGCAAAGAAACAGGCATTACATTTTGAAAAATAATAATTATAATCTACACTTCTGAAATTAAATAATTATCCACGGTTTCACGCGGAGTGGGGGGGTAGTTTGGGGGTGGGTACGTTCCGTTTGCTACAATATACTTCTTACCTCGACGCTAAACGCTTCGCTAGAATCAATAATGCTCAGAGACAGCCAGCTATATGGACAGACATACTTCCTTTACACAGGCCAGAAAATGTATCCAATTATATATTGCTTTGATAGCTAACTATGCTACAACGACTACAATCGCTGGTTTAAAAGGCCGGAGGTTTCTAAATGTATATAAATAAGCGGTCGAATCAACAACCCTACATACCAACCTTTATACACACGCCTGTACGCACGCACGAACGAACACACACACACCTATGCCAATTATGTAGGCTACAACACATTGTCATAGACTCCACTGTCCATATATTATTGTCCATATATATTTCTATAGTCTATGTTCTTATGTAGCCTATAGGTAGCCTACGTACGACACAGAAGCTGCCTGTAATAGCGACAATAATGGGTGCGCATAATGTCTGAAAATTATGCTTCTAGAATTGTATGACCACATTGCGATCCCAGTGCGTATATGTAACATACACGACATGCAGACGGACAGGCAGACATTGAACACCAGACCGACACATTTACGCACACTGAACATTATCGATATAAACCGCCATGACAATTATATAATAATAATTTTATACTTAGAGAGATGAATAAAGCGGGTTCTCATTTCTCTCGGTCCGATTGTGTTCATATATTTGCGATGATATTGGATGCAATGAGAATATAAAGATGATCTAGACAAACTTTAAACACACAGACACACGCATGCATACAAACACACACACATATACACACACGCGCACACACACACACATACACACAGATACACAGGCAAATATATTGTTGTCTACACTGCACTAATGGTGAAATGCATTACTAAATAGTATACACGAGCCTAAGCATGGACGTTGACGTATCATGTTCCGCTCTTTCCCCACTATATATTTCTTCCAACATATTTGCAAACGCACACACATACCCACACACAATCAATTGTGGTGTATTTTCAATGTAAACGCACCTGTCAAAGTCTCGACATTGTGATCGTTTATTCTTTCCTTCCTCCCTCATTGGCTGCCCCCTCCCTACACCGCGAGACAATCTAACAAACACGCACGCATATTTGATAAGAATACATACAATCATGGGATTTGGGCTGTGAATCTTTGTCGCTTACCCCGATCATCGTTGAAAGCAAATGCAAGACATCATCATATTCCCCACGGCTCCATTAGTGTCTCGCTTTTCGATTCCAATACCTCCTTGAAATACGAATATATGTTTCCCACTTCTCCCCTACTCACACATGTAAACGGCACAAGGCAATCGAAAGCAACGCTATACACCGCCACACCATAGACCCCCTCCCGTATCTCCCTCTCACACTCTCTCAGCGTCTCTACCGAATGAAAAGGTGCTGGGTCTTAAAGGGACATTCGCAACATTTTCTCTCATCCTCCCTCTCCCTCTCTAACGCACACACCCAGCAGACATATTCGCCAACTGACTGACAGAAAGACTTATGGCCAGGCATGCCCATATATACACACATAACTGCCTATAATTAGAAGCTATATATGTGTACATTATAATCGAAGTACACCATTCATCGCTATAGAAGTTGGGGTAGCGGACGAAACAACTACATTGCATGCTGTAGTAATAGCATGACACAATTTTGCAACGGCGAAAGGCAGTAGTTCCGGTCCAAACAGCATATGCAACATAAATGGCAGCAACTGAAAACCTCAGTTGTGTCACCACCTAAAATCTTCCAGGTACACTGGTAAATGATGACTTCAATAAGCCATGGCTGTATCACAACCAACACCAAGGCGTTTTTACGCACCGATTTACAAGATACAAGATGGAGATGATAGTGCACACCTTAGCTTTGTCGTCTGGCTACATTTAGATGGCCGCCTCGTGGTTAAGTTAAATAAAGCCGAGAAAGGCTGCTGAACGTTACACCCATCTCATTCTATCTTCTCTCACCTCGCTGTAATAACAAGTAGGCTACTGCACCCTGCACCGAAACATTCATCGAACCATGTCACTGACAGGAGACAGCAATCGATTATTTGAAAACAATACAAAACAAATGTGCCTGTCATTCTAAACGAATGTTCAGCTTTGAGGCACATGTAAAAGTTGTTTAATCATTCAATTTTGGTATCTTTATTGCCTGAAGAAAAAAACATCTGCACATATAATTTTGGTGGTTCTTACACGGCTATATATTTTTGACATCTAGAAAAACTGTCTTTAATGGATCTGTTGATCGATGGAGTAATGACAATCATACGTGTTAAAGGAATCGGATAATTTGTAACTCAGTCAGCCTGAAGTATTTTAAGCAACACCTGCCGAAGTCGAATTACCCGGGGATCGCGCGAAGCCAATAGTTTTCTACTAAGAGGTGGGATTCACAGGTTGTGAACCAATCTTACGAGGGGATAAAAAGGATGGCTACCAATAACAGGCGAGAAAAGGCGGGACTGAATAGAGCTAAATCCAATAGAATTCATCCCCTGCAACACGAGCGAAATAAGGTGGGGTTGGTTATAAGTGTCCCAAAAGAGGTGATGTAATGTGTTTTTAGACGATGATGTCATTGATGTAGACGTGGTAAGGATTTAAAGAGACACCGGGGTTGTATAAAATTGAGTACTGCATCAGAAGACCGAGAATGAAAGATTGAGAAAATAGAGAGGGGTCCTATTTAACAGTCTGTGGCATACAGATTATAGGAACTACAGTTCATATCAAAAAATAAATGCATTTTGGGGTAAAAGGATAACGAGAGGGAAGTACTGTGATTCCAAATATATTAATGTTTTAAGGTGGTGATATCAGACACTGACTTACACAGCTTATATTTTTCATACATTTTGCAGCAGGGTATTTACTGCTGTAGTTCTGGATAAGTGTCTTGCTGAAGCGTAGAAGGCTAGTATGGTCTCCCTGCAAGCTTCTGTTCTTAAATCCAGTCATCTAATGACTAAGCCACTCTATAGCCACACTGTGCTTAATAAAACAGCTTTATCCTTTGGACCGGAGATGCACAACGAGAGTGGAACTGAGTCACAAAAATAAAAAATAAAGTCACAAGCTACAACTGCAGACTGTACATGTATCCTTGATGAAAATGTCTTACTGTGGTTCGATATAGGAGTGAACCAGCATTGGTGTATGCAGCTGTTTAGAAAATTCATCCAGAAAAAATGGTTAGAACAAAAACAGCATACACGCTGGCCCTCCATGTATGAAGTTGTGCACCCGTGATTTGAACTGATGTGAGGCTCCTTATCAGCTGCATTTCCCCTGAACTTCTGACAATTGGAGATTACCATTGGCTATCTCTTCCTGATTGAACATTTTATCTCCAAATGACCTATGACCCATCCCAGATTTTGATTGGAGGAGGTAGACTTACCAGATGGAAAGGAGTTCTGTATGGCTGAAAACAAATGACTATATCCCATTCTTTGTCATTAGAATTTATTAGCTGATATTGAGCAGCAGTTTGGAAGAATATAATGTTGTAGATTGTTTCCTTACTGATGCACAGTGTATAATATTTGTAGATTTGGGGCTCTAGTTTGGGGAGGACGGTAAGGAAAACGCACTTAGATGGTGCCTTAGCCCAGTTTGGTAGTTTCATGATCGGCAATAAAGGCGTTTACATCAACATGGGTTGGGCAGTGATGTGCGATGTGCAAGTTTTGTGTGAAATCATTAGTGGAAGGCTCCATAGTGTCTCCGTCCCAGTCTGCCAGGAGTCTTGGAGTGACCCTGGACAACCAGCTGTGCTTCTCGCAAATCATTTAATGAATGATTATTAGTAAATACAATCTGTATTCAACTATGCAATTAAAAGTATTTGAGCTGTGCACTTGTAATGAGTGGCTCAATGCACTTAAATAAGAGAGAGACCGTCTCTACACCCGTGTAATTGTTTCAGATACACTACCGGTCGAAAGTTTTAGTACACCCCCATTTTCCAGTTTTTACTGAAATTTAAGCAGTTCAAGTCCAGTGAATAACCTGAAATGGTACAAAGGTATGCGGTAAACTGCCAGAGGTTTTAAAAAAGTTTAGGTTACCAAAAACTGAAAAATTATGTGAATTTGTTGGCAGTCAGTAGTTTCCTACACCATCAAAAGGCACTTGGAAACTGGAGGAAACTCTGACAGGAAGAGGTCTGGCAGACCCAAAGCCACAACAAAATCAGAAGACAAGTTTCTGTGAGTCAACAGCTTGCGTGATAGCCGGTTCACAGGACAACAGCTTCAAGCACAGCTTAACACTGGTCGAAGTAAGGAAGTCTCAGTTTCAACTGTGAAGAGAAGACTTCGAGCTGCAGGTTTGACAGGCTGAGTGGCAGTAAGAAAGCCATTGCTAAGATGGAAAAAATAAGAAAAAGAGGCTTGCCTGGGCCTTGAAGCACCGCCAGTCTCGAAATATTGACATTTTGAAAGGTTTTTGTAGGCCGTCGAGTAGGCGAAAGGATGGTTCCTCAGTGTGTGACACCAACTGTCAAACATTGAGAAGGAAGCGTGATGGTCTGGGGCTCTTTTGCTGGATCCAGAGATGGCGAATTGCACAGAGTGAGTGTTAACCTACGTTAACCCATTACTTGTTCCCTGAAAAGGGCCTTTTTTAAATAATTCTGAAATTTACATTATTTTTCAGTTTTTGGTAACCTAAACTTTTTTTTTAACCTCTGGCAGTTTACCGCTTACCTTTGTACCATTTCAGGTTATTCACTGGTCTTGAACTGCTTAAATTTCAGTAAAAACTGGAAAATGGGGGTGTTCTAAAACATTTGACCAGTAGTGTACATGTTTTTAAAATAAATGTTGATTGAATATTAACTACAATAGAATTTAGGCTACATAACTCACCGGTGTATCATGGCACAATGCCCTGGGGATTGCAGAGGTTGATATGACTGCACAGGAGAAGAATCTTATAACAAGGAATGATAAAGAATGAAAATTAATGAAGCGATTGCTGATATTGTTGAGATGTGGGGATCATATCCATAAAAGTTTGTACTTTATTCAAAATGTGATAGGCTAATAGACAAAATAACAGCAAACAATTCTGAAACATTTATTTACACATGCACATTAGTTTAGTATAGTTTTGTATTGCTGCATGATACACCATCCAATTATGTATTCAATTGTATTGTAGTGAAAGCAAGTCTCATAACTTGCTCATTAGTCATGACAAAATTGCCAGTTCATTATGGCAAAGATATTAAAGGGAAAAAAAACTATTATCTGATTGGCCATAGTGAACCAAACCCTCAGCACACCCACAGGTAATGTATTCTTCTTAAACCAACCTATTTTACTTTTGCGTTATACCATCTCTTGTCATGAAACAACCGGAATGGACAAGGACAGCCTTAATGTGCCTTCATCCTGGATTAGTGCTACTGTCTGCGCACTGTGACAATGAAACTAGAGCCCTTGGTCTGCATGAGCTGAAATTTGATTGTCTGAGGGTGTAGGCTGTGGATCATGGATATGGATGGATATTTGAACCAGTTGTGTGTGTGTGACTTGGAATTTGTAGTAAGGAGCTATTAAATAATAATTCATGAAATCTATGGAGTTGCAATATATTTCATGAATTAAATCACAGCTTTGATTTGGACTGAGTTTTGTGTCTCTCTGGAGTCTTGCATTATAGATCAATTTATGGCACACCATCTGATTGGTTTGTAATTACTCCCATAAGAAACTTTGCCTTAAATGCAGTAAGTAAGTCAATGTTCAGAGATGGTGTTTTTTCTTATGATGGAGAGGCAGGAAGTATACCAGCAATGCCCCAGGTCTATTATAGTATGACTATAACATTTAATGATAGCATTGAATAGTGCAACTAAAAAGCCACCATCTGGCATAATAATTACCCAGCAATACCCCCCTCCTCAAATACACACACACACACACACACACACACACACACACACACACACACCCACACACATATATGTATGAAGACCACATAAGTTCTGATAACTACTAACAGTCTCCTAATAGAAACTATGAATGTCCTCAGCTCACACCCATTGTTTCTCTCACCTGCCTTTTGTCTGCTGTTCTGTCAAGCCCCATTATTGATCAGGGTTTGAGAGAGGGTGAAAAGTCTCTCTCTGTTGCCCTCTGTCTGTGGAGGAGGAGGATACAAATGGTTATTTCTGGCAGCACTGTGTGTGTGTGTGTGTGTGTGTGAGAGAGAGAGCAGAATAAAAGAAAAGAGGTAGGGTGAGAAAGGATGACAGAAGAATACAAAAGCATTGTGCAAGATTGAAAAAAACTTTACCATGCTAGGAAAAAGACTGAACTGAAGGTGACAGATTCTGAAGACAGAGACTGGCTCGACCTGTGGCATTGCATGTTGGTCTCAAACACACAACTTACCAACCAGTTACAGCTACATGTTCCAAATTACCCCAAATAACATGTAGATGATTGTTTGTTTGCTTTTTTAAAAACAATATTTGTATTGTTTTTTAGAGGTTCAAGACTTTCAATACACATTTTAATACAGTTTCAAAGCACCTCTGAAAATCCCAACCCACCCCAAACATATACCCAACAATGGTAGTACATTAAAGCAAATAATTAACAAATCCTCCCAAACATTTCTCAAAAAAACACAAGGTGGTTTTCAGTTTATACAGTATTTCCTCAGATGATACATAAGTAGAGACTTCTTTATATATCATCTGATAAATTACCTGGGAGTAGTAGACTCAAACCCCCCAGATCATGTCCTTCTGCTCTAGGGTCAGACAGAGGTCAGGGGTCAAAGTTCAGGAAGGGAGCTTGACCTCTACACTGTAGGGCATATTTAATGGACTAATTACTATCTCTATCCACCAGAACAGTGGACTTTCATATTTATTTCTTCTTTAGCAACACCTGCCCCCATAGACCCTCCCCGATGTCCGATCCTCCTCCACTCTCTCAATCAGAACAATTTAGAGCAGTGGTCCCCAACCTTTTTTCACCACGGACCAGTTTCATGCAAGACAATTTTTTCCACGGACCGGGGGGGGGAGAGAGAATCACGCGCATAACAAAACACAATAAAGTGCATAATATATCATTTAATTATTCATTTAATTATTACATTTATAATGTAAATGTGACTCAACTTAACTTCTTTTAAATGCAGCTCTCCAGCAATGTTAGTTTTTTACTCATTTTTGCTAGGGTTAGCTTGTGGGCTTAATTTATTGGTGCATGGAAAAAAACTGAGACAAGTGCGGAAAAGAGGCACAGACGGAAGTGGTCATTTTTCAAAATAAAACACCCTGCAGACTGCGATAGTCAATAAAATGGAAATAAAATTAAAACGTTTTTATTCTTTCTGTGCGGCCCGGTACCAAATGATCCACGGCCCGGTAATTGGGGACCCCTGATTTAGAGCATGTCATTTTTCATAGACAGGCCATTTTCAAAGACATTCTATTCACTACAAGAAGTTATTCTTACTGGGCCCTCCATTATCTGTCAGAGAGTTCAGATGCAGGCTGCTATCTCTGTCTATGTACTCATGAATATTCATAAGCAGTTAGGCTCATATTGTGATGCTGAATGACTGGCAAACAAGTAAGCGCTAATGAATATTATGAAAATGTTTCTTCAATGCTCAGAGCTCTGGAGGTTCAGCGATACAGAGACGGCTTCAAGTAAGAAATCTTGGCAGCTTGAACGGAATGTGTTTGTGCCTGTCTTCCTTCCTACATCTGAGTTAAGAGGTCAAACATTCCTTTTCTGTCATTGACCTATCATTATCCTAGGGCCTAAGCTTCACATTTGAGAAGGGTTTAAAACCTTCGATTGGGGGTATTTTTGGTCAGTCGGTTCTGCTAGCTTTGTGTGTGGCAGCTCTGGAAATTTGGACAACAAGTTCTTACTAAGCCCATGTAAACAATTGGTATCACAAACCTCCTTGTCATCTCTGATTGTGGCCAATTGGAATTTTTAGTGAGGCCCCAGGAGAAGCATCTGCAACTGTTAACTTTGCTGGATATGCCTGGACAGACACAAACAGGGACATCCCTGGGTAATGTGTATTTTTTTCTGGTAAAGGAGAGGACAGTTCAGGAAGAGGGTGTTAGACATACATGCAGTTTGAAAAACAGTGGTGAGAACCTGTGTCTCTCTGACTGGACAGGGAAGGTGAAGGAGGCAAGAGAGAGAGGGGGTAGAGAGAGAGGCGGAGGAAGAGAGAGAGGCGGAGGAAGTGTCAATATATGACGCATACATGAAGACACTGAAAAATGCAGCTAAGACTAATTTCACACTGTTACTGTCTATAGGCCCTGACACATCGCCCTCTGGCTCCCCTGAGTCCTGTGGTGTAAACCAACTGAAGAGAGTGTACAGTGGCCTCGTGCAGACACGAGGAAGACCTATTGCGGTGTAATTCACCAGTCAGTTTAGCTCCAACATGTCCCCTTGAATGGCTCTGGCTTTAACTAAGACCGAAAAAAGGCTCCTCTGCACTGCACAATTGGTTCGGCTGAGGCATGTCAGAGGGAAACGAACAACAGAGTTACCCCCACTCTGTAATTCAGCAAAATCTCCAGATTTTTTTGTTCTGAGGAAGATCTAGAAAATCTGAAAGCTCAGCACTTTATCTGAAACTATGGAGATCTGCAGAATTACAGCATGAATAATTGGCTCGACAGGAAATGACTGTCTAGAATAAATAGCCTATCTGTACACTGTGTACATACCAGTAAGTCCATTCATAAAGCTATGTAGGGAGATCTTTGTCTTATTTTTATAATGTTACTAGGTCAGTAACTACAAGATGACCAAAGCAAGCAATCTTAAATGTGCATCATCTTCTTGTGCTCACATACAATGCCATAAAGATGTACCCTACCTGATGGCCCAGATGTCCTGACATCATAACCAATGCCAATTCAGAATGACGTCTGAATATGACAATGTTGTTTTTATTGGTGTTTTTGTTTTGTATTCCTGTGGTTTTAAACTTGTATTTCTATAACATTGTATCCCTATAGCACATTCATATATATATATATTTATATATAGATATATAGATATTAATGTGCTATAGGTATACAATGGGATTGTGGTTCGTGCCAATGCATTATTATTAAAGAATATAATTGTTTGCATTTTGTGAGCATAAAATAAAGCTCATTACTTATATAGTTTATTTTATATGATCTCTTTTGTTCATCTTTATCAAGGGTGTGAATAAAAACTACAGTCTACTGTACATTAAACACTTAAATGTAATTTTTAACTGGGATTCAAATTGATGTTTTAAACAATAATCATAAACAAAGGTTTTTTGGTAGGACATCATTTGTCCCAATTCTCAAGGATGGGTGATCTATATCTGTAACTCTGTAAGTCTCCATATAATACTGCATTTATATAAGGCTGAATATCTGTACTATTTGTCTAGTTTCCAAAATGTGGAGGGTTTGTGTTATTTACCAAGCATAATGGTGGCTATATACTCTTTCCTCATTTCCTAGCCTTCATGGTTTGTGTTTGTTCTAAAATTAAATTAGTCTTTTCTCATCTATAAGTTTCTTTCATGCTGTATGTTGTATCAATTAATTACTTGGCAAGTAATGTAATAGGGAAGTTGTACTGCATCAAGTCCATGATTGATCAACTGTCACTGCTACAATGCAGAGCCATACACATGAGCATTACAGTTTTCCTATCTAATTCCACTCTTCTTTCTGGTGGAGAGGCAATGTGGTCTGTAAGATCACATAATGCTTACAAATACATTTATTTCCTTTGCGTAAGTGTCCTTTGCAGCACAGATTTTTAGCATCGTGTGATGTTTTAGACCACAATGGACAAGGGCAGGAAACAAGTATTGGTACACAGACAGTCTTTTCACTGTCTCTTGAAACTATATTAAATGATTTCCTCTCAACAAAGACAACCTTTGAATGGCAGGATATTTGGGCTTTTTTCTGATGCCTAAATATCATCTGGATTATCTGGATTTGCTTCTCTGCTTCCTAACACATTTTCACCCATATGAGAAATACAGAAAACCACACTGATAGAATAATCAGGTAATTTTGTGGACACCAACACTTAAAGAGATTGAAAGTACCCTATGTTTGCTGAGTGTCTGAACCTAACCTAAATAATATAACCCTCTGTGCACAACGAGCCGACTGGTTTCACTATTTCTGTATCTATGCCGCCATCTGTTGATTAACCAGGGTATTGCACTATGCCCTAATTAGAGGAAAAGGGAGAGCGATGAAGAAATGTATTCAAGCTCTCATCTCAAATATATATGTTATTGTATTTGTTATCACTGTAATTTGTTAGTTATAGCAACTCTTTTCCCTTTATTTTTAGATTGTGTGATATATTCTTCTATTTTGTGAAAATCTATTGTGGTATATGTAATGCTTGGGAAACATGAGTGTATGTTTGTCATGCCAATAAAACAAATTGTAAGGGATATCCTCTTTCACGATGCTTTCTTTTTCCTTTTCCAATAATTCCGTTTCTGTTGTTGTTTGTGGCTGGTTTGTTAAGTGTTGGCCCCTCGCTTATGGCCTATTCTAATGCCAAGGTCCTTCTGCTGTAAACAGAGGGCTTTCAGGACTGAGGTCAGACCTCACACAAAACAAATCCACGGTACTAACAGATTGAACAAATTCTAATTGATGGATTATCTCATATTCTGTTTATATTATTGATGTTCTTTGAAATGTTTACTCATTTGTTATTGCTCATTCTTTTCTAAACGAATAGGAAGAACATTCTCTGGTTCTCTGTGGCTCAGTTGGTAGAGCACAGCATTGGCAACGCTTAGGTTGTGGGTTCATTCCCCACTGGGGCCACATATACTGAAAATGTATGCATTCACTACTGTAAGTCGCTTTGGATAAAAGCGTCTGCTAAATGGCGTATATTATATATTATATTACATTCGAACATAAGAACGTAATGTACATAATGATGAGGAACAGGCCATTCATCCCATCTAGGCTCATCATTCATCTACAGTCTAGAGCAGGGGTGTCCAATCTTATCCGAAAAAAGGCTGGAATGGGTGTAGGCTTTGCTCTAGCCCAGCACTAAATCACCTGACTCAACTACCGGTAATCAACGAACAATGGTCTTCAATCAAGACCTTAATTAGTAGAATCAAGTGCTTTAGCACTGGGCTATAACAAAACCCGTCAGAAAAGATTGGACACCCCTGGTCTAGAGAGTATCCAGCACTGTGTCAAGGCTGGACTTAAACATCACAAGGGTCTCTGCCTCTACTACATGATCTGGTAAGCTGTTGGAATTGTCATGAATTGCCAACTCTGCGTTAAAAAAACCTCAACCTGAAAAATAATTTGCAGTTTGTTTTGTTAATCCCTTTTATGAATTTAACTCATTAATCATGCCAGTTCCTCACTCTTTTTTTCTGGGCAGAGTAAAGTGTGCTGGAGACCAGACTGCCACCTGAAGAATGAAAATGTAAACTGGGTAAACTGGCTGAGGTTAAGGGGTGAGGTAGCAGGAAGAAGGGCTTTCCCAGAATGCCTTTCTCCAGGATAAACCAGTCTCTGTGGGGGTCAAACAGATCAGTGGTTGGCACTGGTGAGAGATCTCTGGACACTGGGAGGCTTAACTCAGAGTATCTACAGTGTCTAAATACACACATAACAGGATCATTTTTAACAAAAGGGATGGGGCATAATACTAGTTTTTAACCATAGATATCAGTAAACACATGGAAATTAGGTAAAATAAGATATTCTGGAGCCCTAATTAAAAATTTTCATTCTTTCTTGAATGTTTTGGACATAAATCACTTTTTAATATATATTTTTATTTTCAGTTAAAGTATGTGTATGTGTATGAATATGAACTTTTCTGACAGTATGAAAGGATGGAAAATGAACTGTTTGTCTGCTAAAACATCCAGTACGTCTTGTCCCTTCAGTCTTTGCCAAGTAAACTCTTCACTGTGCTCTTTTCCTTTCTCATTCACTCCCCTCTCTATCGTCCTGCCCGTGATGCATTTTCCATTATCATCTTTTTCTTCCTAACTCTCTTATGAGTTCCTTATCTATTATGTCAGATCCCAGTCCTGGACTGTGGAGCTTTTGGCCATTGTGTTACGTCACACAATTTTCAATTGCATTCTTCTCTGAAATGAATGCTACCTCTGTGACATAAGTAGTTATGGTAAAAACGGTGGCACTAAGACCCCACGGCCTGTGGAAGGATGTTTGCTGCTATGTATGGGTAGTAACCTGTACTTGATATTACTTGAACATGAAGGCCCAATGTTCTTCCTTTTTATATTTTGTTTCAGATTTTTTCCCTGCTTTTCTCCCAATTTGGTGGCTAAGTGTGCCCTCTATTGATTCAACTATGCCCCCCACAAGTGTACTGCCAACAGCTACGGGAACAGCCATTACTCTGGTAGCGGCAGTGGCAGGGAGAGTGAACCACCTTCTTCAAGACAGAACTTGCTCAAGCGCTGACCATGAGTGTGATACGTCCAGAGAAGCTTTCTGTGCATACGACAAGCTCATACCGGTTTCCCTCCCGCCTCCCCCTGAGACCAACAGCAAATTGCTGCCCTCGAATGGACTCCCAGCCAGAGCTGGGCTGGCACATCCAGGGATCAACCCTGGCCGCAGTGGATGTTCTTACTTTTAAAATTTTTGCCCACATGGATTTACCAATTCAATAGGCTTTTGTAAAATATGCCACTCCTTTCTATCCTCTTTCCAGTTTTAATGTATCTACTTTTCTTTGCATCTTGTCATTTTCATAACATATTCATACTAATATAAATATAAAAACGTTGCAGCAGGCCTCGGTGGCATATATGCAACAGTACCCAAGGAATTATGGAAAATTATTTATAAACCACTGACAGATATTTGTATGCAATCTCTATAAACTGGAGAAACACAAAATGAAGCAAGGTGGTACAGAAGGTAGACAAAATAATGGAAACATCAAACAATATATGAATATTTATTAACTAATAAGGAGTTGGGCTGCCCTAGGGCTGCTCAGCATAGCTTACATCCTTGTTGGAATGCTTTTGTAGAAGTTTTGAACTGTTTCTAGTGGGATATTGGACCATTCATCTAAACGGAAAGCTTCCAGTCCTTGTCACACTCTACGTTCCATAACTTCCCATAAAGGTTCAATAATGTTTAGATCTGGTGATTGGGGAAACCATGGAAGGGGTTTGACGTCATCCTGGTGTTCATTAAATCACTCCATTACCTGCCAAATTGCATTGAATATAGCTAAATGTAAAGTTCTGCATGTTGGAAAACTTTAAGACAGGATTATTTTATGGAGCAAAATGATATGTTTAATTTGAAAATGACTTGGGAGTATTCTACAGGATTAGGAAATGTGCTGTAGCAATAAAAACAGCAACTGGATACCAGGATATATAGCAAAAAGTATTGAGCATAAATCCAAGGAGGTCATGCTGATGTTATGCAATGCCTTTGTCAGAACACATTAAGAGTATTGTTTGCAGTTCTAGGCACCACACTATAAGAAAGATATAGAAGCTCTTGGAAAAGTACAAAGAAGGGCAAATAGATTTGTTCCTGGTATAAAATGTTAAGTTATTTTAACATTGTCACACGCCACGTGACAAACCCTGGATGGGAACAGAGCAGCCATGAGACGGAGTGGAGTTTGTCGGTCTACGGACATGGGGAAGAGACAGTGGGAGTAGCAGGTTAACATATAACAAACACAAACACAGACACAAAATCTTCACCCTACTCGGTGCGAAGCTCTCGGGTAAAAACAACAAACTAAAATAATCCAAATTTAGGGGACACCACGCCTCTTCCTCCGGAGCTCCCCTGGAACCTCCCCAGGCACAGACATATCCAGTGACCTTTCAACCCATGCATACTGAGACACTCAAACTTTGCAGTCCGAGTTCTCTTACCCATTCATCAGACACTCGCCACTCCCGACTGAGAGTGGCAACCAGCCCCAAGACACTCTCCAAAGTGTTCTGTTGCCCAATTACTGCCGAACCTCTTTCAATAAAACCGAGGGCGTGAGGCGGACCCTCTTTCAGGGCACCCTTTGGAGCGGACACCTTAGTGCACCCCTCTCCCTCTTCCCCACACACACAGGAAGCACTCTACTCAGTCACTCTCGACAAACGCACACAAAACAACACTCCACAAAACTTTTGCACTCACACCCATGACAAGACAAACTCTCCATACACACAAACAAAGACAACATTTCCATATCAATTGACTGATTGACACCAATTAAATAATTAAACCAATTATGGCCTTTGGAGCAACCCTCTGGGCGAAGTCTCTCACCCCCTGTGAGAGTGCCAAACCTGCCCCCGGAAAGTCTCCCTGCTCCAAAGGCCTCCACCACATGTAACAGGCAACCATGCCACTCCCATGTGGCCGAGACCGACGCCCTCCACAAACATGTTAAAGACATGAAATAACTGCAAGCCTGACTTGAGTCACTGATAATAATAGCAAAATAATGACAACCAAGACAAAGTCCCACAATAGTTTGAGACATGATTACAAATAGCTAGATGAATAAACCTTTGGCCACTTTGGGAATACAGATCCGTTTTACTGCCCTCAGCCACATGACAAGCTCTTGCTTATTTCGCATACTAACAATGTCTCCTTCTCTTTGTCCTTTAAAACCTCAATCAAGGTTATATAAGAACCTCAGGTTTGAAAGAATGAGTATATTCTGAACAGTCTGTTTTTCTGCTTGCTTCAACATTTCATGTCTCTCTTATCCTTAACTTCCCTGATACCCTTTGCATAGGGGAGTGATTATAGGTAGAAAATGTTCACATCTGCTGTAGGATAAAGTTAACAAGATAAATTATTCATTAGCCACCGGTGCCTTTGATAACAGTATGATTTTATTGTGTGACTCTTAGTCCCCACCTCCTCCACTCTGCTCCCTAACTGTCCCGCCCCTGTTCCCTCCCTCTTTCCTTTATGTTTCCTTTTGCTCTGTCGTTTTGTTGCAGGTTCCCTCCCCAACCTTTCATCTTCTCTCTCGAGTCTCTACTCATACTAGTCCTATTTGACTCCTGTGCCTTTACCTCTTTGGTGATGCTACGGTGGTGCTATTGTAATTTCTGCTAGTATTATAGCGCCAGCAAGCCCCCCCTTATCGCCGCCCCTGCTTCCTCTCCTCCATGCTCATCCCTCTCTTCCTTGCTCCCTAACTGCCCTCTCCTTTTCCATCCCTCTGGCCTTAATCGGTAATTCCTCAAGTTAAACTTGCTGCTTTTTCACAGTAGGAGCAGCTGTAGCCACAATTCAGTTCAGGAGTTTAGGGGTGGAGCCAGTAGTAGTAGACTTTAATGCATCCAATGCTGTCCACCTTAGTATGGGGTTGTGACCCATGATGACCTCTTTTAGTGGCAAAGGTCAGGCTCCAATTGGTTTCATATTAAGGGGTGGTGATTAGAGTAGGGTTATTAAACATACTTAGGACAGACTGACGTATCCAAGCATTGGTGCCAAACCAAAACTAAGCAGCTCCTTTTGTTTACATAGCTACTTCCGTTTTTTGCAATAATAAGTGGATATGTCACAGTCTGTCTTAATCCTGTTTTATTAACCCTGGTTCAGAAGAAGAAGCTGGGGTGCTGGGTATCTGATTCACAGAAAGTTTGTAGGAAGACATAGGAGATTGAGAGAAATGAAGAAACATAAAGTGTATTCACAAAAGACAGAAAGAAGAATTGCATGCAAGGGTAATTAGTTAGGTTTTTATATCTCTGTGGTGAAATTATGAAAACTTTGGTAACAACAAGGAAAATACAGACTGTATACACCAGCTATTCACTACACATTCTGATTTGATGATGTCACTGGTTTTCTACAGTGAGACAGACAGGTGACAGCTGGAACCTCTCCCAGTGGGAGGTCAAGCAGTGTGTGTGAAAATCAATCTGGTGGAACTCCAGAACAGAAATGTCAGATATGCCAGTGGCTGAGTGCAAATTACACAGATCATAGATTATACCTTTTATAGTAACAGAAAATAAAAACGTGAATCAAGAAAAAACAATATTTTAACAGAAGGCAGTAACGAAAGAGCCCTACCATCCATGCTTTCACATGACCTGAGACTACTCTCTTGGAGATTAAAGGGCAAAGACTGCAGAATAACGGAATACATGTAATGGCATTACGTGCAATCTGTGAACAATGTTGTTTAATGCTAGCAACAGCATACACATTTATTTTTGTTTATAAGAGACTTTAGTTATGTGATTCTGTGCTGGTTTGATTTGACATTGATACTGGCCTTGTTTTACATTCGTACTGGCCCAACTTAAAATAAATTGTCGTATCATTGATTTTTTTGTGTGTTTATTTCAATATATGGCTTTTGAATGGAAAGTAATCTAAAAGTAATGAAAAGTAATCAGATTACATTCTGAGATTGAGTAATCCATCAGATAACATTACTGATTGTAATATTAATGAGGTAATCAGTAATCTGTACCGGAATACATTTTAAAAGTAACCTTCCCAACCCTGGCCCACTGTTGGACAGAAAAGGCCTAGGGGGTTAATTGATTGATTGAAACTGGTATACAAGCACCATGACACCGGTCAATCAATGTGATCTTGGGCCCTTGTATCCATACAGTAGGCTAAGCGTTTTATCAGCAGACTCCCAATTGACCTGTACGTGTTAATTTGCATTATTTACGTATGTCAAATGCTGTCACAATGTAACAACAAATAAGATGTAGAGATTTGAAGAGAGATTTGATTTGATTCACAAGTTGAATTTACATTTGTCGGCATAGCTCTATGCATTTTATGATCCTGTCCATGTAAACAACATATGGCCTGGCCTAACCTAAATCTCCATCTTGTGTCTCTCTCCTCTCTAAAAGGCACATTTATTGATCTAATACCCATAAACAAACATAGGCTTCCCTGGTGTCATCACTAACAGGTTTTATTACTCCTTGAATGAAAACCAGAGGCCTGTCTCACAAAGCAGGATTAGTGGGTTAGCAAGCTAACTTCGGGTTTAACACTGGGTTTTCGGTCTCATGCCTGTGGCTCACTTTTGATTGGGGTAAATTGCCATGGTAACTTATGCCGCAAACCTAACCTGCTCCGGAGTAGGTTAAGTTCAGGCTAATGGATAAAAACCTATAAAAGACCTCCCCCTCACCAATCAGCTCTCTGGAAAATGATGTCACCATTCCTAGAGAATCCTGTGGATTTAGGTTCACAGATTGTAAGAAAGGCTCTTTGCAGGGCAAGAGTCTTTAGAGACCGTCAGAACCCCCTGGCTTTCCCTAATGACTTTTTATACCGGATACAGATTCTTGCAGAGGGAATATTGTATTTTTGCAAGCTTCTAGAGCCGCATGTCGCAAATGCTACTCTTGAAGCCATGCGATCACTCTGCAGCAAACTATATGTATTGCTCTACGTTTTCTAGCCAGTGGTTCATATTTGTATTCCATTGGTGATGCGGGGAACCTCAGCAAACATACAGTTTACTGCACTGTTCGCAAGGTGGTTTCTTGCGCTCAGAACATTCCTTCATGTTTTTGTAGTGTTTCCTGGCCATTTGCCCACTTTGACTATAAAAGATGGCTTCTATGAAATAACAGGTAGCCTACATTACTTGACTATAGTTATCAATAATGAATGAAATGTACTGTTGTTTATTAAGTGTGGTGTAATTTTCTCATAGGATTCTTGACAGTGATTGGTGCAATAGATTGCACTCACATTGCCATCACCGCAGCCCGAGGCAGACTTTGTGAATAAAAAATCTTTTCACAGCCTCAGTGTTCAGTTATTGGATAGACTGCTCATATTTTTATATTGATTTATGGCTCATTTGGACATTACACGAAGGGATGCTAAAGCTATGCAATGGTGTAGCAGAGCATACACAGCAGCCATAGTTGATGCTGGATGTGGATGCTGAAGTAAAGGTTTAGCACATGGAGAGTTTTGACACGGATAATTAATCATACACAGAGACTCTGGCAGAAACCTTTTCATCCACTCACCTTTCTATCTACTATTAATAAGTACAACGGGTTCCCTTATGTCCTCTTTGCTTAAATGCCAATATGCATGAAATTGACCTACAGTAATGCTTTTTCAGATGACTTGTGGCCATCAGCTTGGATTCAAGATGGCCTGAGTCTGTGCATGATTTCTACATCTTTCGTGAGCCTGTGCTATGCCAGCGATTTGAGGAAGATAGGGCAACTATACACAGTACTTAGGAAGATAAATGGTTTGTGTTGTTATCGCACTTATCATGCACTTTTCCCCCATCTTTCCCTTCATTGACAGGACTCTTTGATAGCATGCTGCTCGGTGACAGAGGTTATGCCTGCCAATGGGTTTTGATGACCCCCCCCATCCTGAACCAGAGACAAGGCCACAAACTCATTTTAATGTGGCCCATAGTAAAATGAGGGTCAGGAAAGATGGCCTTTGTCATCTCTATCTTGGTTGCCTTTATAAACCAGCTGTTAATTTTAATTTAATTGTGAGTTGTATATTTTTGACAAAGATTGATCCACCAGATTGCTCTGCCTATGAAATGATTTTTTGATTTAGTTGATAATTGGCCTCCAGTGCAATAATTATTACATTAAATCAAATACATATATTTTACATGGATAAGTAAGGGCTTTTAACACATAATATCACTTTTCTTCAATATTCAGAGTGCTGAACCTTAAACATGGGCATTTGACTGTTAAGGCTGTTAACAGTACATTATGCAAAGTGGTTTAGGGGCTCCTGTCCTCTAATCTCACTACCTTTAACTACCTAGCATCCCAGGATACTATTGCAGCATAACTACACTTTGCTGAATTTTGCAACCTAAAAAATAAAGGCTTTGAGAATATAAAACATGGAAGCAATATGAATATAATCTAAATTAACTACATTGAAGTAGCTGACCGATCCATACCACTCATTGGTGTCTTCCGCCATTTGGTCCCTCATTCTGTTGGCCACTGTGCCCATGTCTCATCACCCCCCTCCAGCTAGCCATAACACTAACTTTCTAGTCCTCTAATGATCTTTTGTCATTCACTTTGCTCTGGTCTGTCTCCATGCCGTTGCTGTGTTGTATGATGTATCACGCTTCATTTTCTTTTCTCATAGTGAAATATCTATGGAGACCGCTCTCCTCACTTAGTATCCACATTTAATAACGAAGCCCTACATATGGAATCCAATTATAACAGATGTTAATGACCGAGTTGTGTCTAGTCCGTGTTACATTACATTACATTAGGCATTTAGCAGACGCTCTTATCCAGAGCGACTTACACAGGTTACATTTCTTTACATACAATACATTTATACAGCTGGATATTTTACTGGGCAATACCTTGCTCAAGGGTACAGTGGGAATTGAACCTGCAACCTCTGAGTTACAAGCCCAGCTCCAGTCCCGTGTGTGGAACTACCCTCGGGGTGCAGTATTTTGCTGTCCAGTCTGTGTGGATACTGTATTAATCTATACTACTGTTCTCTTTTTAAGAGGACCTCCAGGCCTGTCCATTGAGCTTGTGTGCATTATTCTGCATTAGCGTCTTATGACAGACATGGTGGCATGTAACAGGCTTGAACAAAATATGCAGATGCAGAACACACCCACACATGCAGAACAGACCTGGGTCAAATAATTATTCAAGATACTTTAACCCTTAAGGCACCAGTGGAATTCCTGCCGATGAATGACACTTTTAAAATAAACTTATATTTTCTCAAATTCAGAACAGAATTCTTCTTGTATATTTTGGTTAGTAACATGCTTATTTAAAATACTCAGAGATCTCCAGGAATGTTTTTAAATTGCACTGGCATCTAAAGAGTAAAAGTACTTCAAATATATATTTGGCACAGGTCTGGTTCAAATACAGACATGGGTTGACATGTTGACACGCGGCAAAAAACTGAGAACAATTCACACAAAACACCAGGAATCTGTTAAATATGAACTCATTTATTAGAGCTAAAATGTAAACCCACAGACATGGCCTCACAGGTAAGTGCTTACCCAAAGCAGGAGAGAGAGGAGGGAGCGTGAGGGACAGGGAGAGTGAGGGATGAGAAGAATTCCCAGCATTCAAAATATATATATATACAGATATATATATTTTTTTTATGTTTCAGATTTTTTTTCCGTGTTTTTCTCCCAATTTAGTGCCCAAATATACCCTCTATTTTCTTTCAATTTACCCTCCCCCATGAACTCGCCGCCCACCTCTGCGGGACAAGCCAAGTCCGGCAATGAACCGCTTCCTCCGAGACGGAACTCGCCTATTATTTTATCCACAGGGAAGTCCTCCGTGCTCCTCACAAGCTCACACCGGCTCCCTTTCCCCCCTCCCCCTGGGGCGGATAGCCAAACGCTGCCCCCGATCGGGCTCCCAGCCAGTGTCGGTCTGGTACAGTCAGTTTTGAACCGCGAATGTGATAGGCAGCTCACACACTTGTAAAGCACCAGTCAAAACAAGTGCGTTAGACTGCTATGCTATCCGAGGCCTGAATTCCCAGCATTAAGCTGAATGGGAACACAGGAGTGCAGAGCAGAACTAACTGGGACAGAAGAGGAGAGGAGAGGAGAGCAGGAGCATACACTGAGGTATTCGAGCGGTGGGCTAAGATCGAAGCTCAATCGCAGTCATGCCACAATTGTTATTTAATACAATTCATTTGTCTATCAAATGGGTTTGATGACAATCATCAAGTATCTGTTGCTTTAGGCATTGTTTGCATTTTATGAGAACCGCACATCACATCCATAATCCCGCTGTAAGGGATGAGCAATATGTTCATGCCACTGAAAGTAATGGTTTTCAAATTACCAATCAAGTTATACTACAGCTGAGATGAAGAAACGATGAACTTCAAGAGGCACCCGGGTGCAGGCCAGTAAACCATGGCCTAAATAGGACAAAGCTGTTGGGGAGGAACAGGAGCGTGCCCATTTGTTTTCATGACCTTTCATTAACTGCACACGATAGAGTATCTTCTCCAAGTCCAAATGAGAGCTATCCATCCACAGCATGTTTCAAATGATCACAGTCACAAGGTATTGTTATTAACAAACATTCTCCTGATGCAGCACGCTAAATGGATGAAGCAAATGGAACCCAGAGCAGCCCTCCACACCCTGGATCTAAGGGGGAAGGAGCGAGGGGTTGGGTGCTGAGTGTGTAGAGGGATAAGTGAGAGTGGCATGGGCTGTGTTTGAAGAAGGGAGGGATGAAGTGAGTGTGGTATGGTTGTGTTAAAAGGTCTGCAGTTGCAGATTCTGTGTGGGTTCAATAGTGGGGTTACTTTGTGCCTCTCCAGCGACATCTTGAGAAATGGGGGCCTTTGCTCCTGAAAGAAGAGAGGAAGAGAGGATGTTAAAAACACACACCTTTCTACTCCCTTTCTTAAATATGGTCACTCCTCCCATTTCTCCATCGCGTTCTCACCTTGTTCTTCTAATTTGTTCGTCTCTGGGTGGAACTGCAGTTCCCCGTTAGGACCCGAGGGGGGCTTCTCCTCTACGGCCTTCTGATTCCTCTGTCTCTGAGACATCTCCAGCACTGCCTGAAGAACAGACAAATGTGGATTCAAATATCTCTGAAACATGCTGTAGAGCAATATAATGTAATTAGTAAAGCTCAAAATGGTGAGAGTTGGTGCTGTACATGTTCCTCTCCCACCTGCTGATACTCTTTCCTCTTAGCTTCCAGGGCCTTGCCCCTGTCCACCAGTAGTTCCTGTTCCTGTCGCAGAGACTCCGCCCTCTGAGCCAGCTCCACCTCCTTCTCCTGTAGCTCTGCCTCAAACTGCTGGAGCTCCGCCTCAGAATACACTGGCTTTTTGTCATCCAGGGTCTTCAACACCGGGGAATCATAAGGAGAGACTGCTACTACTACTTACACACACACACACAGAGCAGAGGCAATAGACAAATGCAAGCAAGCACACAACCTCTGTGTATTCTAACAATAAGCATCGCTTCTTCTTCCCACTACTTTCAGCTCCATTCCCTCCAGTCTGCAATCACAATCTCTCACCTCCCACTCCTTAGGGCTGCTGAACTCGTTCTTCTCTGTTGATCTGAGGAACTCTTCCAGGCTGACTAGGCGATCGTGGTTGATGTCCACCTACCGAGACGAATCGAAGCTTTAAAAAAGAATGACCATGTCTTGAACAGAATCTGACATCTTCATGTAGTATAATGATAGATTGTGTATATATTCAATGTGATGGTTTATTATGTGAATATGAAGTGTAATGGTAGATTGTGTATAGGTGAAGTATAAAGTAGATATGTCAATTTGAAGTGTAATGGTAGTGTTAGAATGTAATTCTTAGTATTCATAAGAAACATGACATTTGGTCTGAGAACACACAGATGAGGTTTGCGTTTGAGTATTAGACTGCATGGACGACGCCCCAAAGTTTGGCTGAACCAGGAGATGTCTTGTAACAATAGTCTCTGGCCCAATCAGGCAGGGCCCTGCGTCTCATCCCCCAGTGTGAATGAATGTAAATATACCATGTTAAGTGTATAAAAGAGAGCTACGCCTGTGTCTTTAGAACATTTTGTAACATGCTTATGTTTCCATGGCCGGCTGTGTAATTAACCTTTTCTAGCTTCCGTTACGAACATCAGGTCTGCCTCTTAAGAGATCATTTTACTTAGATTTGGTATTTCAGATTTACCAAAAGTAGATTATGTGTATATGAAGTATAATGGTGGATTATGTGTATGTGAAGTGTAATGGTGGATTGTGGCAGGCAGAGAGAAAAGCAGGAATGACCAACGTTCATCATGATGCGTTCTCTCATTCTCAGCCGTTCTTCTTCCATCTCCGTCATGTCGTCCTCCTCATTCCGTGGGTCATATACCTTCTCTAGCTGTGTGAGAGAGAGAGAGAGAGACTGAGTAGGCAAATCCTATTGGCATGGTAATGAAATTGACAATCAAATGAGGGAATACCTCTTTAGTGAACAGAGCCTCTAATTCCTGCTCATCCAGGACATCATCTCCATTGCTATCTATGAGAAAAAAGACAATGTTATGTGACAAGCTGCTTAAAGATTTCATCAATTTTCATAGAAATGTAAATGCTTTTAACTTTGAAATTAACTGTTTTTATCAGACAGGTACAATAGACTACAATTAGTTGATGATGATTTTCATGGTTCTTCAATGTGGAGATGGACTAAGAAATAAACTGAGAACAAAGGCAGGAAATAAGGAGGGATGGAGAAAGGCAGAGAAAACAAAAGATATATACCATGAAGTTTGAAGAAGGTTTTGGGGTTGAACTCCTGAGGGTCCAGACCATCAGTCTCTTCCCACACCTCTTGAAGCTGAGCCACGCTGCCCTGAGAAAGGAAGAGAGAAAGAGAAAGAAGAGAACAAATAATTAAGTGGAGCAGAGTAGATCTGTATTGTCCCACTGGGAAATTTGTTATGCAACATGTCACATAAAAGTGACACAATAACAGCATACAAATTATGTACATATAAAAAAACAGGTAATATTGAATCTTAGATGAGTTTTGTATTTAAAATTGTAATTCCAGTTGGAATTAATGTTTTTTGATCAATTAGATTAGCTTTGGGGAGACTAAAATGTCGCTTGGAAGGTAGCATATGGTACTATCATACGGATAATGACAATGTTGATTGTTGGCATGTGCCTTACGCCACACTGTAATTGATATAGTTATAGAAGGTCAGTAAGCTTTACCCAGGTTATTTTTACAGCAGTTTCACAATCATGCCAAGTTTTTCCTTTTTTTATATTCAGTTACTGTACCAGCAGACCAATGCCACTGCATCCAGGTAGGTGGAAGACTGCATATTAAACATCTCTCTATGTCCATGGCCCCACTTCTTTTTCCCCTCTTCTCCAGGGTCATTGCACTTTCTTCCCTAACAATCTCACTCTGTTCCCCTTTTACTCTTCACCCCTACTCCATTCCTTCCTTCTCTCCCTTTCTTTTCATATCCCTTTCATATACACATAATCTACCATTACACCTCACATACACATAATCTATATTATCACTGGAGCGTTGACTTTGATGTACAGCCTGTCCTTCTCCCTCAGCTCCTCCACCACTCTCCTACTCCCCTCCTACTCCCCCCCACTCCATTCCTTCACTCTCCATACTCCCTTCCTCTGCCTCTCCCTCTCTCTCCCTCTCTCTCACTGGAGCGTTGACTTTGATGTACAGCCTGTACTTCTCCTTCAGCTCCTCCACCACTCTCCTACTCCCCTCCTACTCCCCCCACTCCATTCCTTCACTCTCCATACTCCCTTCCTCTGCCTCTGCCTCTCCCTCTCTCTCTCTCACTGGAGCGTTGACTTTGATGTACAGCCTGTACTTCTCCTTCAGCTCCTCCACCACTCTCCTACTCCCCTCCTACTCCCCCCCCACTCCATTCCTTCACTCTCCATACTCCCTTCCTCTGCCTCTGCCTCTCCCTTCCTCTGCCTCTCCCTTCCTCTGCCTCTCTCTCTCTCTCTCTCACTGGAGCGTTGACTTTGCGGTGCTGTCTGTGCTTCTCCTTCAGCTGCTGCTGCCTCTCCTCCTCCTTCTCCCTCTTCTCCTGATCCAGGCTCCTCAGGTACTCCCTCCTCTCGTGCTCCTTCAGCATCTCGTAGCGCTTAAACTCCTCGTGCCGCTCTGTGTCGTAGTTCTCCAAGTCCTTCGTGGCCTGCCGCAGAGAGGAGGACAGAATTGCAGGGAGAGCCAATTCGCAGTGGAATGCTCATCTCATCTCATCATCACTCCTTTCTCGGTTACCGTGGCGATGAGTAGCTCCAGGTCTTTGGCCTCAAAGGTGTTCTGGTTATGGGGGTCCAGGTGCTCAAACTGCTTCAGCAGAGAGGCGTGGTCTATCTGCAGGTCTGAGGGGGAACATGTGGACTGACAAAGCATCTGGATACTGGGGAAATTCAGCATACACAAATTCACACTCTTGCCCCCTCTCTTACTCTGTATGTTGATACTGTTCAATTAAACAGTCACTCCCTCACTCACTGTTTGTACTGTCCAGTTATTCTCTGCCCTGTACTGTCCAGTTACATTCTCACCCCATCTCTCACTCTGTGTTGGTACTGTCCAGTTATATTCTTGCCCCTTTCTCACTCAGTGTGTTGGTACTGTCCAGTTTGGCCTTCAGCAGCATCCTGAGCCGGGATATTTCCTGCCTCTTCAGCTCGTCCAAGCGGGTCCTGACATGGTGGCCAACCAGGTCCAACTCCTTACTGAGTCGACCATTCTGAGAGAGGGAGAATATAAAGAGCTAACGCAGTATTGACAAGCCACTTAGTGGGAATGGCACTTATTGAGTGCATATAGTACTGAAGAGCCGGTGAGAATAAAACAGCGGAGAGTCACCTTGATGTCCTCTGTGTTTGCTGTCTGCAGTTTCTCCCTGAAGTGGGGGTCGGTCTCTAGCACCTCGATTACCTCCCTCAGGTACCGGTCATAGTACAGGCCAGTGTCCTGAGGAAGAACAGAGGTTCACACAGCTTACGGGGACTGATGTAGGGAGGGAAGAAAGGATATGCAAGAAGAGGGAGGGGAGAAAGGATATACAAAAAAGAAAATACCAAGCTCTCTTCCTGTTTCTCCTCCTGAGGGGGCAAGACTTCCTGGGGAGCTGCATTGCGGTTAATGGGCACTGACCACACCACAAGGGAGACTGACAGAATTAGCAGCCAATGAAGATCCGTGGTCATTCTCCTTGGAGTGAGAGAAACAATTACAACACTGTGCACCCCGAAACAGAAACACAAGATGTGCAGATCAATTCATAGGTATGTAAGCTACTCCTACTTTATTCATGAGTGACACTATACCTGGAATCATCACTTAAATCCGTCGAAGTAGACAGTGTTAGCTACATTAATAATAATATTTAAATAAACAATAAGGAGCGACAGATAATTCATCATATGCACACAAAACCGCACGTATACTCTCACGCGAGTGATACTGAATAATACAGTAGTAAAAGCTTGTGGAAAGAAAGACAAGCAGAACGAGTGACATTGCGGCACTGCTGCAGATATTATTTTGCTAGCGACCTAGATTGGCTAGATACAAATGTAATGGCAGACAAAAATAGAAGTATAGTCTTATTAACCACACTAACAAGCCTGATCGCAGAGGCAGAAGAGTCATGTTTTTACAAGCAAACGTAAGCAATACGATTTCTATTTCAGAAGCAGAAATTGCTACCAAAAAGTAGGATGCAAGATGAAGTGGAGGGGTGTTTAATTTCATACAAGTTGACTAGCTAGCTAATTCCTTCTGGCGCATTCAGGACTGTAACCTAGAACCGTCTGTAGCTAGCTTACTATACCTTGTGTCTGTCTCTCTCTTACCCTGTCACGTCAGCATTGTTCAGGTAAATATGTCCCTCTTTCACTTACTTTTACAACTCTCGAGTCTCTTTATTCCGATCCCTTTTCTCATCCGCTTTGTTTCTTTCCCTCCGTATTGCACGGGTCTCCACGGCTTTGCTGTGTAGAGGTTTTCAGCTTCCAAATCAGTTCGCTACGTGACTATGACGTATATAAGAGGGGACGTTCATTAAAGCGTACTTAATGGTTTGAGATGTCAAATTCATTTATATTGTGCAGACCTATAGCTCTTGCCTATAATTGAATATGGACGGGTATAAGATACATCGTAGCCTACTGTAAGTGATGAATAGTCTTAATGTAGTTTCAATTTACATTGTAGTATGTAGTCTATGTAGTATAGAATATTACCTGTATTCATTATATGCAGTGTGTATTGATCAGTTTCAGCTATGTCAATAATTGGATTAAACCTCCCTCAACCCTCTCAGGATGATCCAATGTCCGATGTTAAAATAAAAAATAAAATAAAAATGTGGGTAACTGAGGTTTTTCAAGACAGTCCTCATACGTCTGTTAATATGATTAGCAACGACATGAATGTTTGCTGATAATAACCCACCATATGGATGTAAAATATTTAATTAATTTGTGTGTGTGTGTGTTTACCAAACACAATTTTAATCAAAAAGAATAGCAAAAATGATCAATTAAATAAATTAACAAATGTACATCACATATAATACATGCAAATACATTAATAAATACAACTAAATTATTATATTCATAGTTTTGAAAAAATATATAGCATAATTACAATTTAAATAATACGGTCAATGAAAACAACAATGTGATTTTTATATTATTATGATGACAGGAAAATGATAGATATTAATACAAAACTTGAATACAGTAGGCTGTATGTAACATGAATTCAAAAATAAGTAAAAACAGTATTTCAGTTTTACAGAAACATATATATATACACACTACCGGTCAAAAGTTTTAGAACACCTCAATTTTTCCAGTTCTTATTGAAATTTACACAGTTTCATGTTTCAATGTACTCTTAAATTAAAGCATAGAACAAATAAACAATTGGAGATAAAAAATAAATCATGGAATCATTTTGTTTAACAAAATGTAATCTAAGTTTTTGACTCATCAAAGTAGCCACTTTTTGCAGATAGAACAGCCGAACACACTCGTGGCATTCTTTCTACAATGGAAATCAAATATTGTGTGGAAAGTTCTTCCCGACACTGTTGCAGAAGTTCCCACAAATGTGTTGCACTTGTAGGTTGCTTTGCTTTCACCCTTCTGTCCAGTTCATCCCAAACCAGCTCGATGGGGTTTAAGTCTGGAGACTGCTAGCCATTCCATGATTTGAAGGCTACTGTCTTGTTCTTTTCTTCTAAGGTAGTTCTGACATAGCCTGGAGGTATGTTTTTGGTCATTATCTTGCTGTAGGATGAACCCCTGACCAACTAGGCATAGACCAGAGGGTATTGGATGGCGCTGCAAAATGCTGTGGTAACTCTTTTGGTTCAGGGTGCCAGTCACTCTGTGCAAGTCACCGACTTTGGATCCAGCAAAAGAGCCCCAGACCATCACGCTTCCTCCTCCATGTTTGACAGTTGGTGTCACACACAGAGGAACCATCCTTTCAACCAATTTGAACCAAGATTTAAAATTTTGATTAATCGGTCCATAACACCTTCTTCCAGTCTTCAGTAGTCCACTGGCGGCATTTCATGGCCCAGGCAAGCCTCTTTTTCTTATTTTGCCATCTTAACAATGGCTTTCTTACTGCCACTCGACCTGTCAAACCAGCAGCTCAAAGTCTTCTCTTCACAGTTGAAACTGAGACTTCCTTACTTAAGCTGTGCTTGAAGCTGTTGTTCTGTGAGCTGCCTATCACGCAAGCTGTTGACTCTCAGAAACTTCTTCTGATTTTGTTGTGGCTTTGGGTCTGCCAGACCTCTTCCTGTCAGAGTTTCCTCCAGTTTCCAAGTGCCTTTTGATGGTGTAGGAAACTACTCACTGACACCTTGGCCTTATTTGCAATTTCTCTAAAGGAAAGACCTACACTTTTAAGGGTTATAATGGTCTGTCTGTCTTCCTTTGCCTTTTTCTCACCATTATGATAGCAATATACTACTTCCTGCAGTAGAATATTGTCCAAATAATGCTTCAGAAGGTGTAGTAACAGAGTCTGTTCCAACACTGCTTTTATACAGACAGAGGGTTTGTAAGTAATCAACAAAAGTTGGGACACCTGTAGGAATTGTTTGCATCAACTTTCAAGGCTTAATTTACTTCCAATGCTGCAGAACAGCTGCAAGTTGTTAACCCATTACCCTTTTTTATAATTTACATTGTTTTTCAGTTTTTGGTAACCTAAACTTTTTTTTTTAACCTCTGGCAGTTTACCTTTGTACCATTGTACCATTTCAGGTTATTTACTGGACTTGAACTGCTTACATTTCTGTAAAAACTGGAAAAATGGGGGTGTTCTAAAACTTTTGACCGGTAGTGTGTATATGTATATATATATATATATATATATATATATAGTAATAATCAAAATAGTAATAATTGAATCATGTTAAATGGACATGAATAGAGGTGGTTGCACAGGTATTTAGCAAACATGGTCAAATATTAGTCATAAAATATGCATCTAATCAAAACATTTGGTTTGCAATTCAGTGTTTTTGCACTCATGCTCACATTAATTTAAAAACTGAAATGAAAAAGCTCTATCATGTCAGTGTAGTACAGCAGCACAGCCTAAAGTTACAGACATAGGGCAGTTGGGTAGTGTCTTCACTCCCAATCACTAATTCCAGTTTAACTCTCACTTATTCTGTTTTAGCCTCATTCACTCACAACGTCTCTCTCAACAAAACATGCCCTTTTCTGTTGCTATCCTTTCATTCACCCTTTCCTTTCCCCAAATCTTCCTACAAACACATCTCTGTCACTATTCACTCCCCAAATATAAAGTTGTCTCACTACTACAATGATGCCATTAATACTGAGAACGCTCTCGACATCAGTCCGGCAAAGTGCAGAGAGCATGGTGGTCACGTGACGAAGCTGAGGACCCCTGTTGCCCAAGCCTCTAATGGCAGAATTCAAAGCAGCTGCTGAGACCAGATATGGCAGAGTTCCCAGGAAACTGGAGTCACAGACACACATGGCAACCAGGGTATCGCTATGCTGACGTAGTGTTGATAGGAACACTTATTCCTGTTTTTCCATCCTGTTTCTCCCCAAGTGCAGACAAGAAGTGTGGGATGAAATCTTGAGGGGTTACCGTGGCAACATCCCACTGGAGGGTTGCTAGGACAACTCGTTCCATCTCCTGGGAAAGGGAAGAAGAGGGAGATGGGGGTGAAAATAATGTTTACATAGTGGCAAACCAACAGCAGAAACGCAAGCCTTAACAGAGAAGGGGGGAGGTGAAGCTGAACATAAAACGCATATTTTATAAGGCAAAAAATCTTTAAAAAGACACTCACATAGATACATACAGTTATAGTCACTCAAACAGTATGGCGGATTTTCATAAAACATTAAACACAAATATGGCACAACAATACACACACTCATTCACTTACACACACTGTAACCCACCTATTAGCTAAACCAGTGGTTCTCTTAACTGTGGGCCAGGACTGTGAGGGGACTGAGGTGAGTCACAAGGTGCAGTACATGTGGGAAAAAATGACTTACTGTAGACAATACACTTTCCATTAACATTCACACCAGTCAGATAAACACTGTGCCTGCTAGATGCAATGCACTAGTTTCAGTATACATAACTAGTGTACATACCGTTGAGTACAAACAGAATAAGTGAAAGAGAGAGGGTTAACCTAGAATGAGTGATTTGGAGTTAAGACACTACCCAACTGCCCCATGTCTTTAACTTTAGGCTGTGCTGTAGTAAGATATTTTAACAAAAAATGTATTCCAAATTTGGACATGCATCAAGCTATATTGTAATAAGGGGTAGGTCACAGAAAATGAACTCACTCATTAAGCGGGTAGCGGGCTGGAAATGTTTTGAAACCACTAGCTAAACCTGATATCCATTGTGACGCACCAGATATCAGCGGAGGCACACAGGCCATCTGCACTGACTGTCTCACTCTGTGTCAACTTTGAGGCGATGAGGATGCAGGCTGCACACAGGCACAAGGACGAGATGGGCAAGGTCAGGGAGACAGACAGGAAGCAGTCCAGCAGAGACAGAGCCAGGGGGAAGACTGCCTTATCACAGCTACACTCACAGCACACCTAAGACAGAGGGGGACAATACACACCCTCTTATACACGGCATGCAAATTGTACATACAGAGCAATATGCTGACAGACTGCAAATTACAGAACAGCACCACTGATACCAGGAGGAAAATAATAATACATAATACATAGACAGACCTGCCACTGCAGTACTGCATATTCACACTGACACAAAGCGAGTGAGGCGGTTCATACATGACACGTGTGTGAGGCATGAAGCACAGGAAACCCCTGAGCAACCCCCCTAATTAATTAAACAACATACACATCTAAACAAATCTAACTCTAACAGGCAAAGTAAAAAATAAATAATGTGGCTGAAATACCAATGACGAAACGGGAGCAATTTGTTTATTTGTTGATGGAAAAGGCCCATGGTTCAATCAAGATTCAAATCCAGGAGCAAGGACTCTCCTCACCTCTAGTGTCCACTTGGCTAGCTCCCCTCTCCTCCATGGTCCTTTCTGTACGAGAGACATAGAGGGTGGAGGGCAGGTACCTCTCCTCTGACTGCAGCAGCCTCTCAATCACCCGCTCCCCGGATGCACTGGGGTCCCAGGGGGCCCGGACCTGGGCCTGCAACTGGCCTCTGCCCCCCTCCTCACACCACAGGGACACGGACATCCCACAGCCAGGAAGAGTTGAGGGAGAGGGGACCTGGGTGCCTCTGACCATGCCTCTGTGCCTGTTCTGGAACAAACTTTTCTTGATGTCACCTGCCTGTTCCTGCCTCTGTACCCAAGCCAGGGTGACAGCGTCAGCGTGTTAAGATGGGTCTCTGTTTATTTGTCAGTATCCGAGTGTGCCCGTGCCTGTGCACATGTGTGTCTTTCTCTTAAATCTGGCCTCACATTGCTCTTTTAATCTATTTATACTACTGGTGAAGGAGTGACAGAGAGGGAGGAGATGATGAGGAACTGCAAGAAACAAAGGCAAAGAAGGAGGGGTGGGGAAAAGACAACAATGCTCTCTGTTAAACAATGGCATCAACATGTGGAGAGAGGTGGAGAAAGAGATGGAGGCAGGGGACCAGACAAGAGAGGGAGGGGCCTAGTTGTCTCCCTTGGTGAGAGGGTGAGAGACAGAGAAGAGGACAAAAAGAGAAAAAGGTCATCTCAAAATTGTGACAATGGGAATTAATAACAAAAGTGTAAAATGCTTGTTGACAAGCCAGGGTGAGTGGCAGACAGAGATGATGATGAAAGAAAACATACCATGGAAAGTTTATATACACTATAAGTGTTTACTGTACCTTCCCAATAATCCTGCACACAGAAACACGCCCTTGAGTTGTAACAGCAATTTGATAGTAGGTGCAAATTATTTTTGGTATTATTCTGACTGATCGAATCCCAGCTACTGGAATGTAAACAAAATTACACGCTTGTTTTATACACAAAGACAAACGGACAGAAAGACATTTGGGTATGTAAAAGACAGTGAGGATGTACAAAACACTTGGCCCTTTGTGAAAATCTGCTTGTGCACATGATATTTGTTTTGGCACTCCAAGGAATTTCATTGTCAAAGCAATCTGTATTCCCCTGCTCCAGTCTCTGTAAGCAATCTGTTTATCGGTTTAATTCTCAATGAATACATTAGGGAGGGCAGGGCGGGTTGTGTGAGGCAGGTCAATGAGGCATATTGTTCCACTTACAAAACACTGTCAGCAAACCAGCTCCTTCTGGTCCATCGTACACACACACATTGTTTTTCTGTGTTTGAATTTTGTGTTTTAATATTTTCTAATATTTTATGCATGTCATTTTATAATGTATTTTTTTTTTAAGGATTTCTCATTCTCTTATTACAAAAACTAGCTTTATTTTGTCACAATGTTTTTCAGGCATTTAAACCTCACAAATAATTTGTATTGAGAGCTTGTATCCTAGCACTGCTCTCAACTGCTTTTCATTTGTCTTGCTGGAATAAAACAACATTTCCAATTATCTGTAGCCACTGGCAGGTCCTTTTCTCATTGTTATAATGAGTGTTAAGTGCTCTTTTTCTTCATGTTACAATGGGACAAAAAACAATACATCTAATCACATCTAATCTAAACATTAGGTGGTGTGGCCAGAAAAGCGTATGTGATAATTACTACTTCTAATTACAGTTCGAACTACCTAAGGATTATGTGTGATGTCATTACAAAACTCTTAAGAGTTATTCGCTGCGGGAGCCTTGCATTTCTTAAAAAAGGCACAAAGAAAATGTATTTGGAGCATGTTGTAAGTAAAATGGCGAATGACATTGGGTGTGGCATGGAGACGGTACATGATACTATCGAATGCTTCACAATTTAAGTGGGCCCATGGGTGTCCTATAAGAAATGCAAGAAATCTAAATTATGCAACTTATGCTGTAGGTTTGCGGGTGAGAGAATGATGAAGACTACCAGAGAGCACTCCGAGGCATTCATTGAGTTGGAATTAGAACAATGGTTCATGCATTACAGCAAACTTGAAAAAAAACAAAAACAAAAAAGAAAGTAAAAAGTAAAAACAAATTAAGCCTAAATAAACTTACTGTTATTGTGACTGACCTAAGCACAGCTGCTTGAATTAAGCTCTTACAGTGAGTAGCCATTTTTATACACACAAGCAGATAGAGAGACACTTATATAAAAACAGTGAGGACATATATATTTTCATAGCCTTCTTTGAAAATCCGCCTGTGCGCATGAGGTTTGTCTTGAAATCAAAATGACACACTCCCTTGTGTAAACTCGGGTCTGGAGTGCAAGAGTAATTTCTCATGGCAACAGTGATTTGAAGTGACCTGAAAAAACTGAGTCTGAGAGGCAGATGGAAGTTGGACCATCGGAGGCAGACAGGGAGAGAAAGAGAAAGCCACAGGCTACAACATTGACAGCCTGTTTAAGCAACATGCTACACTCATGCATGTCACAGCTGAGTTCACATAGACGTGGTGTGGATGGGAAGACTGATGAAAAGGGCATGGATAGGGGTATGTGTAGAGGCCCCAAATTTTCCAGCTCATTTCCTAGGACATGACATGAAACAAGACACCTGCTGAGACAGACAGAACTAAGAGCAGTTCACTCTGTTATTGCACAGTATCAAGTCACAATAAAGCTACACGGTTTCCTATTGGAAAATGAACAGTAGTTCCTTAACTATCACTTAACTATTACTTTACGCATTAATACATTAAAACAAGACTCACAATACACATGACATAAGAGACAGTAGAATAGAATAGTAGAATGATCAATCCCATCAATACTTTCAGTATTATTTACACATGCAAGCGCTCTGAAAGAGCCTGGCAGAGAAAGAGAGAGGAGGGCCATGTACCATGTGCTGTCAAATTAGCCATAGTATTCATGGATGTGTAAAGATGGACAGATTGTGAAGGAGGGAGGGAGTGAGTGAGGGAGGGAGGGGGTGTCAGACAAAGAGAGGAGGAGGGAGGACAGGGTGACCTCCAGTGACAGGAGAAGAGAAACACAACAAGTTGTTTAAGAGTTTTGCTATATATTTTATTTGTCTGTATTAATGAAAATATGGTTATAAATGGAACAGCCAAACTCCACATAAAACATTGATATATTGCATATATAACAACACACAGGCATGCACGTAAGCACTGGGGCGAAATGGTATCATTCAATGTCAAATTGCTCTGAGCGAGTTTTACCTTCATTACATTTGTATAGGAATGGGGGAGAGAGAGCAAGGGAGAGGAGATGGGGAGAGGGAGGGAGGGAGGAAGGAGAGGGACAAGTAAGGAAGTAAGCCAAGATGACTTAGGCTGTAGTATTAAAGAAAAGAAACAGTATAAAAGAGATCAACATATGACACATTACAGAGACTGGCTTCCAAATTAAAAGAGACAAGCAAAGAAATGACTGCCTGGACAAAGAGATAAATATGGATTTCCTGCATATGCTGGGTGAAGGACAGTCATACAATTCTAAAGAGAAGCGGATAGAGACTATAGACTAAATGTTTAAGGATCAAGAAAAATGGAAAATGAGTGCAAATTAGCTATGGCTTCCTATGGCAAAAAGTAAAAACAGAAGTAAAAATTCACAACGTTCAGCCACCTCTCTCACATTCAGTGCTGGGCCCTCGCCAGTGACACTATGAAGTCCATATGTTTCCCTCTTCTTTCTATAGTATATACAATATGGTACAATCTCAAAACTTTGTCCAGAGATAACAGTTCTGTGATACCTTCATATGCACTTCCGGCTTGCTCTCTAACTGAGTAACGCCCTCCTCCCCAAAATATCTCCTATCCTCTTCCTCTCAATTGCTCAGTCCCTCAGTTAAGGATAAGTGGGGGGTGGGCGCTTTGCCTCACAGCTTCCCTCCACCTGGGTGGCCGCAGTCGCGCCCTCGGCCTGCGATTGGCTGAGGAGTGGCTGCATCTCACTTGGCTCTGAATCAGGAGTCCCGTTATCTGAACTGACAGGGGAGCACAGGCCCAACACCTCCTGAACCTTCACAGGAAGCTCCTGGGGGAGGGGGATGGGAGGGGGTTCAGTCAGTACAAGCACAGGAGAAACAAAGACATCAGATGAGGGGCTGCTCAGTCACTGTCAGATTAAATACATACATACGGTAGAACCTCAGATACGAACGCTTCAGGAAAGGATGGTAACCTTGAAAATGTATCTTGTGGTAGTAAGTGACCCAAAACTGAAATATAAAAAGGGGGTCTGAACCTGGCTTGCGCTGGGCCTCCCCCAAATCATAAATTAATCATGCATGGGCTAAGGAGGGACAGAGCCAACCATCCCCCCTCTTCCAATCACTTAAAGTGTGACCTGTTGATGGCCTGAGCTCAGTTTTTTTTTTTTTTGGCAGTTTTAGAGGAGTCTAGTCATCAAGGGTGATTACACACTTTACAGTTTCCTTGGGAGATCTGGTCCCGGCTCACATCTCGACTGTGTGTGTTTGCTTTTGGAGAGAGACAAACTTGGTTTGGTATCATTTTCTTTAATTTCCTCTCTTTTGTGATTGTTCCATGTCAATTTTATGTCTAGGATTTAGTATTTATTAAGGTAGTTTAACCTACGTCTGTAGATTGGATGTTGAATATTTTGTCTTTGTCTAACTGTTGTAACTTAATAAACCAGCTGTTAATTTAAAAAGTTGTGAGTTGTATATTTAGATTAAGGTTGATCCACTGGTTTGCTCTGCCGATCAACAAATTTGGTGATTTAATTGATCATTGGTATCCTGTGTAGTAATTATATTAAATCAAATAAATATATTTTACATGTAGGTTCTGTGGGGCTCTGTAGGTAAAGCATGGTGCTGACACTAAGCATTGTGGATTCCATTGGGACCACATATGCTGAAGAATTTATGCATTCACTACTGTAAGTCCCTTTGGATATAAGCATCTCCTAAATGGCATATGCTATGTTATGTTATGTAGGATAAGTCAGGGGTTTCAATACAAATACCACTTGTGTTCAGTATTCAGAGTGGTGAAATTTAAACAAGGGTGTTTGACTATTAAGGCTACTGGATTTAGGGAATAGACCATTTTTATTCAAACTTCACTGTTCTGACAACTGGAATGTGTGACTCCATTAAAGCTTGCCTATTTGCATCAGTGACAATAAAGAGCTTGATATTGATAATGCGTAGTTGCGTATAATAGTTTGTTAGCCCCATAGCCTGTCTGGCTAACTGGTCAATCCAGAACACTGAGGTTAGTATCTCTGAGGTTCTACTGTTTATGTTGTGTATTATATATATGCTATGCGTGTTATATAAATGTGTTACATATATTATGTGTTTTATATGCAGGTAACTGCCTAAATAAAGGAAACACCAACATAACGTGTCTTAATTGGGCATTGGGCCACCAGAACCCTTCACCATGGAAAACAAGCAATTAGGCCTGTAGGTTTCATTTTGCGTGTGCCACACATGCACTCATCCGCTTGTTGAGAACAGGGTGAAGATCTCATCTGACCATATGACTTTTTTTACACTGCTCAGTAGGCCACTGCCTGTGTTCTTTGCACCACTTTACAAACTTGCATTGCATTTTTGCGTTCAATATGCAAACTGAAATGTTCCATGGCTTCGGTTCAGTTGACCATAATTACCTTGCAGTGCGTCAGCTGGAGGTAGATGGCCTCAGCTCCTCGCAGCACTGACTGCAGATCCAGCCTCATTGTCAGCTCATTGATGTGCTGGAGACAGAAATGGACACTCGGTAATACAGCCACTGTAGGAATTCAAAAGGAAGAGTGCCTCCTTACACCACACAAACAGCTGCTATGGTCAGTAATGAAGCTATTCTCATTGTGGTCACTGTGAAATACCTTCAGTATTGTGTTAAAATCATGGTCGGAGCCAATCAGCTCTCCCCTCTGTGACTCCAGAATGGAACAGGCCATCAGCAGATGGAAGTTTGGACAGGGCAATTGAGTCCACAGCACCTGAAGAAATGAGCCATGTAAAGGGAGTACTATAACACAGAATTTATTTATCTTTAATTACATTTAATATTTTTACTAAAAATATTTTTTTTTACTAGTTAAGAATGGAAAGAGAATGCAATTCTGTTTCTTCCTGAAAGACACAGAATCGCAATTGATGAAAATGGTGGAAAGCTATACTGAACTAAGAGTGTTACACCTCCCTTGCTGTGATTATACTGCTGAGACACCCTCTCACCTCCCACAGTGCCAGGATGTCCTCAAAGGAGAACTCTCTCTTGAACCAGATCAGTAACCAACGGAAACAGAAACACAGGGAGCCGCTGTCCTGAGAGTCTGAGGGGGAGGGGGAAGACAGAGAGAGAGAGAGAGAGAGAGAGAGAGAGAGAGAGAGAGCCAGTGAAGTGAGTGACATCACAGTATAAAAATTGATGCATCAATAACAGAAAACAAGTTTAGCTACATGACAATGACACAATAAAAACAGATGGGTGAGGTGGAGAGAAAGACTCTCCTTCTCAGGTAGAGAAGATTAAAACTGGAAGGAGACCGGTAGACGGAGAAGAGGAGAGGCTGATAAAGAGGGAACAAGAGAAAGACACAGGCAGACATGCACTGATGAAGAAGGAGAGACAGTTATATGCGTGTTTTACCCAGGTAGTCACACAGCTCAGGGTCCAGCGCTTTGAGCAGAATACTGAGCTGCAGGAGCTGCTGCTTCATGGCCTCCTGAGACTCCTCAAAGTTCTGATGCTGAGAGACAGAGGGAGAGGATTACACACACACACACACACACACACACACACACACACACACACACACACACACACACACACACACACACACACACACACACACACACACACACACACACACACACACACACACACACACACACACACACACACACGGCTTGGATGATATTACAATTTCCCTATTGACGACATGCTTTTAATAAAAATAAACTATATACGATATTATTGCTCCTACAGCAATTGAAGACTAGCCTAGACATGACTAGCCTATTACCTTAAGATTGGCAGGTGTTTCTATCTTTAGTGGCGATTTGCTTTTCACAAAGTATGCATATCACTTCATCCAAAATCGCTGGATCTCCATTATCCTTTGGTTTAAACCCAAAGAAACATCAAATAGGTGCAGTTGTATTTTTCTTTTGAACAAGATTTGCCATCTTTCCGCCATGTAGCCTAGCATAGCATAGCTTACAGGAAGAGTTTGTGCACAAGAGCTTGTGTGATAGGTGGTAGGCTGTAGGTAAACTTTAGCGCGTTTGGCACAAATAAGGAATTTGGACTGACTGTCAAACGTACAAAAACATGCATTTTTTCACTACAAAAAGCAGAGCAAGTGTGCTGAATCTAAGGGGGAATTTGGCAATTATGAATATCGTTCTATATTGGCTGAGAGCGAAAACTATTACTGTCGTCTACCAACATCGTGCTGCATGATAATATCATCATATCACCCAAGCCTAACACACACTACACAAAACACATCATAGGGGTCAAAATAACCTCCTACTGACCACAAGCTCCATGAAGCCTGTCAAGCACCAGAAAGACTCCACTTCATTCTGAGTGACGAAGAGGAGAGGGGCCAGGAGGTCACTCATTCCCTGTACATAACCTAACATAAAGAGAGAGAGAGAGAGAGAGCACGCCTTCAAAAACAAACAACAACTGAACAGCACGTTTATTATTTACAGTCACAATAGTCACCAGCTACAACTGGAGTGGAGAAAAAAAAACTATGTTTTAGCAGAGCTTACCCAGGTCGAAGTTGTACATGCAGTAGGTCATCAGGACGTCATGTAGCAAGGTGAGCCCTGGGTTCTCGTTCCCGGAGAAGAAGGTATTGTGCCTGTCTGTGCGGCTCACATCTCTCTCTGTGGAAGAGACAGGAAATTGCTCTAGAACGGGGGTTTTCAAATCCAGGCCTTGGGGTCCGTAGTGTCTGCAGGTATTTGCTCCAACCATGCACTACACCACCTGATTTCGAATAATTCGTTTACCTCCTTGGTCCAGAAGCGAGCCAATTAGTGAAATCAGGTGGCGTATTGCGTGGTTGGAGCAAATACCTGCAGACACTGCGGACCTCGAGGCCTGGATTTGAATACCTCTGCTCTAAGATAACTGGATGGACTGTGAATGAGAAATGACAGAAAACACCCTAAATTAAATATAGCTGGATTACACTACTATCGTGGCCAAAGAAGATGGACAACAGCACCAACCAACTAAGATAGGACAGAAGGGAACAACCACCACATCCAGCCTATCAGACACAGACACAACTTTCACAGATAGGGGGACTGACCAATCAGGCTGCGGTATCCCCTGAGCAGGGAGTTTCTCATCTCCTGCTCCTCGCTGACTGATTTCCACTGCACCTTCATCCTGAAGTACTCATCTCTGATGTAACGACAGATTGAGAGATGGAAGATAAGTGGGAAGCACATCTGTGTTTATTGCTGCTGTATCATGTAACATTTCCTTAGGTTCCATAGTTAATGAAGTTGTATAGTTTGTGATCAGTGATATTTGTTATCTGTGCCATGTGTCAAACAGCTCTGTCAGTCGCGACCCACAGACACACCAAAGCACATAAGCAGTGAAAAAGAGAGACTCACGTCTTTGCTCTCACTACGTCCTCCCTCTCTTTGGCTGTGCTGTTCCAGGAATAAAAACCCAACAGAAACTTCCACACCTCTTTCCGCAAGGATGGTGTGATACCCTGAGCATGAGAGAGAGAGAGAGAGAGAGAGAGAAAGAGAGCGAGAGAGCGAGAGAGCTTCCAACTTAAATAATACATCTTCAAACTCCAATCAGCATACACAGAAGGGCTAAGATAAGGAAGGAAGGCTGTGACAAATGTATTACATCAGGAGTCGGGAGCTTCTGGATCCAGGAGAGCCACAGGGTGCGCCGGTAAAAATGATCAATGAAAGCAGTTGATTACACAATTAATTGGCCTCACCTGGTTTCTTAGGTCTGAATTGGTTGAACACAAAAACCAGCAGACCCTGTGGCTCTGCAGGACCAGTGTTCCCTACCCTTGGATTACATCATAAGAAACAGAGAAATGGACACACCCCTCTGAAAACCAGCTCTTTGATTCGCTGGGGATCCGTGACTCGGCCCTCTGCGTCCAAAAACTCCTCCCACTTGTCCATGGCCTCCCCCCGCGTAACCTCAGGCCTCGGGCCGAGCTCAGCCCCCTAGCGACAAAAACCAAAAACCGCAACAAATCAGTCAATGTATTACTTTTCTCTCTTTCTGGAATTCTTATGTTGATCTCCCAAATTGTTGCACAGATGTAAGTTTCCCTTATTCCCCCCTCGAACACAATGGCAGAGCACACACTTTGACAAAAAAACAAAACACTCACTTGTGGGCATGGCATAATGCTATGAAATTCATATACTGATTTATATGGAGTTGTGATGTCTATGGTGGAACCGTTTTCAATAAAGTAAAAACAAAAACAGTAACACACTTGTGGACAATCAAAACATTGACCTATTCACAAGGAATTCATCTTATAAGAAGGTGGACTAATTAGGGTTCACAAACATAAGACATTGTATACAGCAGACATGAGTATAAATACAAGCTGATGATCTCAAGTGTGGTGATGGAGCCTATCTCCGTCCACTACAATTGATGCATCTTTCAGAACTGGGTATTGGGTTTGAGAGGCAAAGTACCACATGTATTTTTCTTCATCAACCATGTATGGAATTGTGGCCCATTTCGTCTTCTGATCTACTAACATTTAGTGTTGCAGAGGTCTACATAAACTGAGTTTATATGACTGTTCTGTGGTCCTGATTCAAACTTAAGAGTGTAAACAACTTGCCAATCTGTCAGTGTTAAAACAGTGGTCGCCCACTCCCTCCTCTTACACAGGTAATGAGCTCAAATCCAGGCTCTTCTTCAGCAGACAGGTGGCCGTGTGAGTCCTGAGGGGATCGGGGGTTCAGGGCGGAGTCTTGTGGCCGAAGTGCTCCTCGAAAGAAGTTAGTGACCTTGGAGAATCCCCCGAATGTGGTTGCATAGGGGTCCTGGATAAACCTCTATGGGCAGAATGGGGTGAGAGAGTATTAGAGAAAGAGTTTGAAGGAGACTGTACAGGATGGAGTGCAATTCTCTTTTCTGCAAGAAAGCATGGGAGATGGAGTGCGAGGTTGAAAGAGGGAGACTTATGGTACATCACGGATATACAAAATCCACATAAGAAGCACAAATACAAAATCTTACAGATAAAAGCACCCTCCTGCTATGAAACACACAGAAATCGCACAGAGAAATGACAATGCAGCTTATCCTGATACCAGGATATTTACAGTATTAACACAAAATTCACACCGACACTGACACTTGGACTAACTACAAGCAGCATGCACATACACACACAGAATGTGACTTACAGACACAAGGTCAGAGCTACCCTCCTCAAAAAGCTGCAGTTCATCAAATGACTGTGAAAGAGCACCAGAGTCATGAGGGTATGCCAGGAAGAGCCGGCCATCCACTGGAGACCTGAGAGGAAGAGGAAGAGATAATAGATGCACCGAAGAACATAAGAAACAGTGGAGTACAATTCGATACAGTACAAGCACAGACAAATCAGTAACGGAAAACAAAAGAGAGGGAGAGATAGAAAGAGGCAACGCCGCAGAGGAGACAGCCAGGCAAACAGCAGACTCACGGGGCCAGGATTATGTAGCGCTGAAGTGCCTTCAGCAGGTCCATGGTGCCTCCCCTGTGGAAGTGCAGGGGTGGGAGGGGGTGCCCCCCCCTGCTGGTGAGCACTAGGAAGTTCCGGCCCAGGGAGAAGCGCGCTCGCCGCAGAGAGTATAGCTCTGAGAGCGGGAGGGAGAAGGAGCCCCACTGACCTGGAAAACGGAGGGGGATTACCACCGAGCAGAGTGTACGAATCATGCATAAACAGAGATGGGTTTACTACAGTACCTAACTCTCGTACTGGGGGGTGCTCTCTCTCTCTCTTCACTGTGCTGATGACTGCCCAGTCAGGCTCATACCCAGGGTCAAAGTTTGTCTCCTCCACCCCTCCCTCTCCATCCTAAAAGAGGTAGAGATAGTACGATAATGCACATTGACCTAACTGATACTAGTGTTGAACAAGTGGGAGAGATTAATCAGAACTGCCCAGCAAAGCTGTTCCCAAAATACGTTGGTAGTCTAAGGTAATTTTTTACTTAGCATCTCTGAAAGGTATCCATTTTGTGAACAGGTTTCCCCTTCCTACAATAATTAACACAATTCAATAGTTACAGATAGACAACCTCTTGATGCAGAGAGGAAGGATTTGAATGCACATTTCTACATCATTTTACTGTACAATGCACAACACTAACAGCATGGAGGAAAGGTTTTACACATTCATACTCGTTAACCTTTTTGGTGTAGAACACAGCAGGTGCACTTCCTCTCTCCTCCTCAAGAGGGCTCCACTCCAGTGCTGGCTCCCCACCCTGAAAATGGTAATAAAAAAATCTATAGAAGGAAAAAATAATTGTAATAGCACATCTTTAAGTCACTGTTGGTCCCTTTGATCCATCTGGCCTACTCCTTTCAACTTCAAAATCTACTACAGTACAAAGCAGTGTCTGTGTACCCTAAAGTAGATTCACAAATTCCTGCTTTCTCTGTGAACCCTATGTATAAAACCAATTAAAATGTGATCTACAGTGCCGAAAAAGTTGAATTTTCTCGTTTATTTAATCGTTAATTAATTATTTAATTTTTTCTTCCTTTTAAAAAAAAATCTCTCCAGGTAAAAATTAGATAAGGAAAATGTGACTCCATACTAAGAATATCTGGGGAAATATTCTGGATCAATTTCCCCAGAGCATTTCCTGAAACTATATATTTGCAGATGTCACCCTTCTGCTTTAGTCTCTTTTTTTTAACCACATTTGCAGAGCTTGCTGCAAACTGTCATATCCTCGTCAGAGTCTGTGGCTAGCACCTGAGGACCTAGGGGACCCATCTCTTTTCTCCTGACTAACAGAAACATTCTCACTTTCTTCTTAGCCTGAGACTCGGGTGAGCCAGTTTATGACCTGGGTAAAATCTAGGCCGGCGGGCTATTCCTCACCCTCTCAACAATGCGGATGAAACCCGGGATGGTGGTGTCCTGGTTACTTCTCTTGGCATTAGTATGCAGGTACACTCCCTCCTTCTCGAACATCAGCTATACCACACAAAACAAAATACAATGTTTCACAACCACAAACAGAGCCACATACAAAACCACACACTGCAAAACCTGCTGTCAAAGTCCATTTTTAAAACAGGGGTCTCCAAACTTATCTGAGAAGGACCAGTGTGGGTGCAGGTTTTTGTTCTAGCTCAGCATTACAACACCTGATTCAACAGATTAAGGTCTTGATTGAGGACCATGATTCATTGAATCAGGTGTTGTACTGCTGGGCTAGAACAAAAGCCTGCACCTACACCAGCCCTTATAGGATACAATTGGAGACCCTTGTTTTAAAATGTCACACTGTGTTGTGAACCGGACAAATGGACTAAGTATCAGTGCCAGAAGTGTCAGTGGCACAATCCCAACAGCACTGAAATATCAATGTGTAAGTCGGAGTATCAAGTTTCACTCAGAATAAAAGGTCACCACCCTAATACTGACTGAAAGCAAAAGGTAGTACGCAGACTTCAAACAAACTTAGTTAATAATACTTCAGTATTAGACTAATAATATCGGTCTTACGTTAAGACATTTTGCTTATGCTTGTTATAGCTTATTATATCAGTGTTTGTGTGGTTGGTTTTACAGTCTTAAACTACTCTGAAATGTGCACTGTGCCATCATAGTTCCCTCTATGGAGCAATGTGGTAAAACAGTATTGTGTGTTTTTTTAGTTTGTCCCTGATCTCTATTCTAGTCATCACCAATTTGTGGCTGTGGCTGATTTTACACCCTAGAGTCCACAAAGTACTACAGCAGAGAACTAGCGCTAATCAAAGTATCTCTCATTGATGACCAATGTGTGCCTGGCATGTCATGGAAGTAACTAATAGCGGTCACATGAGGAACCTTGGCAAACTTAAACCTATCCTACCTATTGCAGACATCTAATGATATAGCCCAGGCTCAAGCCTATAACTATAGTGCTAAGCCTGTGCTTTTGGTGAGTGCCTTTATTGACTGAACTACTCAGGAGCACAAGATTGAAGGCATGCTCAAAGGTTTTCAACAATTGTTTATGTTCAAACGAATGTAATGGCATTTTGTAAGAAATCACCAACAAAATGGAAAGAATTACCATTTTTAACCTTGTGGAATATTTTCTTTCAAACACTTAGGCCTACATTTCCTGAAAAAAAAACAGTACTGAACAGAGTAAGTATCCTCTCTTTTTTATTAACACATTCAATATGTGTGATATTGCCTGGGGGTGGGGCTATGACATTCTGATAGACAGACTCCAGAAGTAGGTTGTTCTTTCTTGTCCAGTTCTTAACCGGTTTAGATCATATCTGACAGGGAGAAATTTCTACGTTGCATTTGGTGACTTTACCTTTAACAAAGTTAATATATATTGTGGTGTTCCCCAGGGGTATATTCTTGGGCCTTTACTTTTAATCTGTATATGCTACCACTGGGACATATTATTAGGAAGCACAACATCAACTTTCATAAGTATGCTGATGATACCCAGCTTTATATTTATAACACCTGGAAACTTGGGTCCTGTGAGCTCTTTAATTACTTGTATTGAGGATCTGTGGATGTCCCTATATTTCCAACAACTTAAAAGAAAAAAACAGAGATCCTAGTCTTAGGAGCAAAAGCCAAAAAAGAAGAAATCTCATCTCATTGATTCTCTATCCCTTAGAAACAAGAATCAAGTAAAAAACTTTTTTAATATTAAACTCTGAGCTTAATTTTCAAGCCCATGTTAGTAATATTACTAAATCAGCATTTTATCATTTAAAAAATATTTCTAAAGTGCAGGGTTTTATTTCACAAACCGAGTCAGATAAACTTTAATTACAAGTAGATTAGATAACTGGAATGGTATTTTCTCTGGTCTTCCAATAAAAACTATTGGTCGTCTGCAGCTCATACAGAACACAGCAGCACTAGTTCTAACCAGGAAAAGAAAGGCTGAGCACATTACCCCTGTTTTAAAATCCCTGCACTGGCTCCCAGTTAGAACAATAATTAATAAAAATAATTATCTTACTGGTTTTTAAAAGTCTAAATGGCCTAGCACCAAAATACATATCAGACATGCTTAAAAACGGCGTTTAGTGTTTATGCTCCTTGCCACTGGAATAACCTGCCTTTGGATCTGAGAAATACAGAAACATTGAATGGTTTAAGAAAAACTAAGAACATACCATTTCAGTGCTGCATATAAATAATGTTTTTCACTAATATCTACAATTACTGTTATGCACTTTATATGTTTACTTGTCTTATCTACTTGTAGGCCTATATATTATAATATTTTATTTATTTTATTATGTATCATGTCTGTGTACATATATACATACTCACTCTATGTATGTTTGTACACCTTCAAATAGTGTGCATCTTGCATCTTTTGTGTGTAAAGAACATTGAGTTGCCTCCTTGTGTGAAATGTGCTCTATAAATAAAGTTTAATTTGATTTGATTTGATTGAAGATGGGTGTTACGTTTTGCAGGCATAGTTTGATAACTATCAATATCAGCCTTTGTGTATGAATTTAAACAACTCCTCAGCTATATTTTAAATTCAGGGCTGGCTTGCCGTACGCTTACGACAATACAATAAAACGACCACAACACCTTTGGCCTTCCTAATAGCAAAATCCTTGGTATTAAACGATGTCACATTACGAGTTAACCAAGTAAATAACCGACACAGAGGAATCCTAGAACTTGTATAGAAATAAAATAAGTATAACCAAAACCCTTGCCTCATCCGCAGTGTAAGTGCGCCACAGTAACTTACAGTTGTTATTCCTAGCATGCACATTATTCATTATTCAGAATGTAGCCGGCTTTGTAGTGGAGGATTAATGTACGCAACAGCGTCATAGCAAGCAAGCTAGTTAAACGGGTCATGCCAGTGTGTACAGCTAACTAGCTAGCTAGCTACCATAGAAACGAGCGCTGGTTAGGTAGTTAGCTTAATTGACGTAAAGTAAACATTGGGGATTTTGAAATAGTTAACGTTAGCTTGCTAACTTGTAGCCACTACATATTTAGAGAACAACCGTTTCAACAAAGAGATCCTAGCAAAACTCTTCCAGGTAACGTTATAACATAATAATCATTCGGTAACTACAGTAGCTAACTAAAAAGACAACGTTACCTGTCGATAGCAAGCAAACAACTGGCCAGATAAAAAAAAAACACCATTTGCCAAGGATTTTCAGATCAAACGACTGAAGGGTGACTGTGGAATTGGCAACCAGGCATGACACAATAACTTTGCGTGTCTCTCAGTAATTACCGACAGCCATTATGACTATATTACAAGTGGCCAACATGACAAATATTGACAAAAACTCAGTTACCTTGTGACTCTCCCCGTTCGACTCCATTCTCCCGTCACCAGCGGATTTTCCCAAAACAACGCAACACCAAACGACACTTCCGCCTTGATGAATGCACCGCCCCGTGTAATGCGTCAGTCATAACAGCCAATCAAAACAATTAACTGGATGACAGACAATCGATAAGAAGTCGACGTCTATACGTATTGGAAAGGTTGTTGATTAGCAAACTGTAATCGTATCAGCGCCAACCCGACTGTATCATCTTAAATTGATTTAGATGATAGCCAAATATATTAAATGTATTTCTCTACAATTAGCAGCTAGCCTTATTTTGATATTCTGTTACTTTTACAACCCAAAAATACAATACAATAGGCTACATCCAACATCTGGTCATCCAGTTGTCACCCATGTCAGACATCTAGCGTTATAACTATTAATTTAATTCGTGATTAACAATACCCGTTTTAAACAAAAAAACATGAACAGCAATTACACATTTGTTATTTTTGTTAACGTTAGCCAGAATGGACACAGTAAAGAAGAAAACATGACATATTGAGGCATGAGCGCGCACGTTGTTTAAAGAAGACTCAAGAACGAGCCCGTACGCGCGCTACAGCATGCACGTATAGGCAGACTGTAAACAGCGAAACGCACGCAGCTACTGTACTGGACGTACCTACGTCGAGGATTCTAGAGAGAGCTAGCTACGCACAAGGGGGAGAGTGAAATAAATAAAGTGAGGAAAAGAAAGAAACGTGCAGTTGAAGAAGGAACGAACGAACGACAAGTGTAAGTAAAGGGACACTTTCAGCTTTTTCTTACACAGCTTTCAGTCAGGCACCTGGAAAGTGTGAGATTAGGGCGAAATGTGATTGCGGGGGAAGGCATATCTAGCGAGCTAGCAAGTTAGCTTGCGAAAAACAAATAAACATCATACGCAACAGTCGCTACAGTAATATAGTTATATACCATCATATATTTGCATATACTGTCTGACTTAACTTTAAACTTAACATTGAAAGAATAAAGATTAGCAGGCAGCTCATGGCATGTACCGAAGGCTTTGGCTATGCAGTTTGTTATGCTATTAAAAGCGCGAGACGGAGGGGGAGAACACACGGTCCGCGAGAAGGGGATGGAAGCAGGGCGCAGCAAGGGGTAATACAGTTAATTGTTTGTTTGGACCTTGCAAGAAAGCATAAAAAAAGGCCATACCACACATTGCACCGCATACATTAATTGCACACTATTGAGGGTGCATGCAACATAATTGGTCATTGACCAGAATTAAATCAACAGGGTGACCGATTGAGCAGCATTGAGTTATATTAGGGTGATCAACTGTTCTGAAATGTGGTGCACGTAATTGACCATGATTTTGAGTACTTGGGCACTGTATGAACAAGGAAATTGTGTTGTGGATGTGGCCGTATGTAAAACAAATCATTGAAACATTCCTCAACCCACAAATGAGTGATTTTTAAAAATATTTTGTTATAATTTGCTTTCATTATGCACAAGCATAGCAAAAACAATGAATACTAATCATATAATACTTGTAAAGTGGTATTTGCGCTGTATACGCATCTGTTCTTATATCATGGTAACCTGTTCTCATAAATCTACTAATCTATTTGATTCCCTTTTCTCCCTAGGTGACATCAACAGAGTTCCAGTCATCAGTCTCTCCCCTAGTTATTTTATACCTCTCTCCTCTGTTGCCATAGACACTGCCACTTAACACATTGAGTCTCAATACCAGATTGTGGCTTGTTGTTCACAATTAGGCTCTTTTCTGAATGTAAAGAACCAACAGACTAACGCGTACTTGCGTAGACTGGACATTGTAATGCTTCCATACTGCACTGAGAAACAGCAAAGGAATTCATAACCAAAGAAAATAACTTGGGGAAAAAGATAACATAGAAGTTAGAACTGAGAGAACAGAGGCAAGACAAAAACTTGTACACATACAACTGCAGATCTGAGAACATCTTAACAGTGTACATGGTACACAAATATAGCCCAGGAAATACAGACAGACCTAAGGATTAGCAGTCTACAAACAAACCTCGTATATACAGCCTTCCTGAATCTCCATTTAACTGATGAACCAAAAAAACTAAATCGAAACCATCCCTACATATCACCAGAAATAAAGTGGTACTTATCAAGAGTCCTGGTCCACTTGAAGCAGTTAATTTCTACAAGCCCTTACACATAATATACCGTTCAGTCAGTCTTTTCAGTACAGCAAACACTCTGAACATTTATACATTCCTTTATAAGCAATTTGTTATTTACCAGCAAATTCCACAAGGCCATTGATCTTCTCAACCCATCATGGCAAGCATCACCCAGTCCTCTGACCCGGACATTCCGGACAATCACAAAGAGAGCTGGTTGGCCCTGCTGTCCGCGGCGGAGGCCTACTGCCAGAAGTCAGGCTGCGAACTAGCCATCCTGACTGCAAGCAAGAAGTTTTGGTCCCTGGCAGCCGAGGGAGACGGTACCAGGAAGTGGGATGGCGGTGGAGGGCCGGGGAGCAGGAAGTGGGATTTCTCTTACCATGTGTGGGGCCAGGGTGCGCTGGCAGAGTCGTCGCGCCGCTACATGGACGACATTGCCGTGCTCCACTCCACCTCGGTGCTGACAGCACACAGACAAACTCGCAGGGGAGGAGCCAGTCCGGGAGTGGACACACCCTCTGAGACTGGAAGCAGGGGGGTGAGTGGGCTGCATTTCTCTCTCCATATGAATTTCTTGTATTTCTACCTGTATTGTGCGTTTCTCTTAATCTGTGACATATTCTGAGCTGTATCTTGTCTCCATCTGTGTGGCCTATTACTTCACAACCATGTCAATGTTATATTTTCTTAGCAGTTGGTCTTATCCAGAGCATCGTTCAAGGCCATCATGACAAAATAGTTGATTTCTCACAGCAGCAGCAACAACATAGTTGCAGCCATACAGTGGGTATAAAAAGTATTCACCATTTTTCACATTTTATTTTCTTACTTCATGGAATCAAAATTGATTTAATTGGGATTTCTTGCCACTTAACTTTCTTAATTAACAGACAATAATTGATTCCATAAGTATTCACCCCCCTTGACTTAATACCTCCACTTGGTTTGAGAGTCTTCCACATGCCTTCTGGCAAACTAAGCGAGATTTCATGTGACTTTTCTTCAACAATGGCTTTCTTATTGCCACCCTCCTATAAAGCGCAGATTTGTGAAGTGCCCCATCTATTGTTGTCCCATGGACAGTTTCTCCCATCTCTGCTATGGTCAGAGTTACCATAGGCATTGTGGTGGCCTCCCTAACAAGTGCCCTTCTTGCATGGATGCTCAGTTTTGGAGGACGGCCTGTTATAGGCAAATTCACAGTTGTGCCATATTCTCTCCATTTCTTTAGGATGAACCGGGGTATATTCAAAGTCTTTGAAATCTTCTTATATCCTTCCCCTGATTGATGCTTCTGAAGAACCTTTGTTCTTTTGTCTTGAATTAAGCTCTTATTTGGAAATGCACTAACCAACAGTGGGACCTCTCACAGACAGGTGCATTTGAATTTGATATGATTTGAAACACCTTACTGCACACAGTTGAACTCCAATAATATAATTATGTGACCTCTGAAGACGATTGATTGGACCAGTTTATTTAGGTATGTCTTAGAAAAAGGAGTGAATACATGTGCAATCAATTATTGTCTGTTTTTTATTTGTAAGTAATACATAAAAAGCTTTAGAGTGGTTTTTATTTGACATTGTAGAGTATTTTGTGTTAATAGCAAGAAATACCAATTAAATCATTTTGATTCCATGAAGCAAGAAAATAAAATGTGAAAAATGCCAAAGGGGGTGAATACTTGTTATGGCCACTGTATGTGTTAAATCTGTGTTCAACAATGCTGTGCAAACAAACCATCTTAAACATAGACAAACAATACCTCAAATGTTAATTGACTAAACAGAGACCAACTGCTCACATGCAGACTTAGGGTTTTTCAAGCCAGCATCGTCCTAATAATGATAACCACTTTTAGGATGGTTCTTTTCTTTCCTTTTCTCTTGTCCGCTCTCATTATTTCTATTTCTTTCTTTCCTTTTTCTTAGGGTGTGACAGGGGAAGGTGGGGCTGGAACAATTAGCCCCAGTGCACGGCTGTATTCGCAGAGCTACCCATCAATCTACAGTTCTACTTCTGCCATTGGCCAAGTTGCGGGGCAGAATGGGAACGGGGAACGAGAGCGAGAAAGGGTTGTAATCGAGGAGGCCGAGGGAGTAAGAGAGAGGCCAGATGGAGTAGAAGAGGAGGAAGAGGAAGACGATGAGGAAGAAGACATGGATGGGAGGAGGGGGAATTTGAATGAGACTGCAGGTGATCAGTTTACTTTAGTTTCTGACTGACAGGTGACATATTGTGAAATATTGTGTCAATCATATTGGTTACTGGTTATCTGTTTGTACTTCACTGTATCAAACAGTTTGTCAGTGTATGTTTCATATTCTGATTTCCTGTTTACACCCACCTATTTGCCTTGCCTTCAACTTTAATTCAGCATTTGAACTCTGCAAAACCAGTGCTGATGTGTCAAACCAGCCATTGTATGGAGTATAGATGCAAGCAAAATCACCCATGCCCCCCTGCTGTGCTCTTGCAAGTGAGCTGTTTGATGTTTTAAGGACATCACACTGTGCTAGCAAGGATTGGGAGGATTTAAAAATATGGAATCAGGAAGCACTTCAGCATCTTGAGGTTACTCTGAGTCACTGCCAAGAGCAATTGTCTTTGACTGGGGCAGTACACAATATCATTGACAGATAGTATGAAGAACCATGCATAATCTTAATTTGTGGTCTTATTACAACCTGGTAAAATATTCCAGTTTGTCTGTTTTCAATTATATATAGTAACACTACCCAGAAGTTCAGCATTTTCATAATTACAACTGTTTCATAATGTGGATAGTCCATCACACATTTACAAGAACAGTGCCTGTATTCCGTTTGGGTCAGTATTGTGGATAAACCGCTAAATGCATGCCTCACAAGGGCAGTGAAGTAGAGGTGGAAAGGCATTCAATCCTTTTTCTAAAGCTGCTTCTGAAGATGGTATAGTTGGTTGTTCTACCAATACGGATGTTCCTGCAACTGGTCATGAGAAGTTGCTTCACTGATTGTGAGTAGTAAAGCCAAGCTCTGCTCATTTACAGAGAGAACTGTCAGGAAGGAATCTTAGAGGAGATTTATACAGAAACGCTAACGTAATAGATTATGTAAAATGTATTGATTGTCATTAGAATACAGATAATACAAATTGTGAAAAAATACTGTCAGGTTAAAGAATAATCTCGCACTCAAACCACAGGTTATATTATGTAATTTCATTGCATACAGCTACATTGCATACAGCTACTTTGCCTATGTTTGAAACAATTTCAGCATTCAATTTATTGTCCTCACTGGAGGTAAGTTTTCACAGCTCATATAGGACAATACATATAAATACAGAAGGGGAAGAGAATGCTGTTGGCACTCCGCTATTCATCTCCTCAGGGATTTATTAAACTTAACCCCTAACTCCGTTTAATAAATCACTTGGGAGCATGATGGGAGTGTGCTGGTATTCTCTTCTTCCTTAGCACTTTTCTCTTTTGCTAAGCACCTGCACAAGAACACACGTGATGCAGCACGGTGTGGGAGTCCACATAAGATGCTAGGCCATGGAGTATCCTCTCTTCATTCTAAGTTAAAGAGTTCACCCTTCTGTTTCTCATTTTCTGACTTTGAGTGTACCTGGCAAACAAAAGCACCCCAGCCCTCTAAGTAAGCACTTTGGGTGATGTTTTAATGACATCACAAGCGCTCACTTCACCTGTGAGGGAGTGAGGACAGGGAAGAAGCATTCTTAATCACAATGTTGATAGGCTTCAGTGTCCATCCTCTCTCTGTGTCTCTGCTAGGAGTGTTCTCCATGGACGAAGACTCTCTTTCTCGGGACTGCGAGCCGTTCTTCGAGTCAGACGGAGAGGAGGAGAGCACTGATGGTGAGAGAGGGCCAACGGGGGCACGCCCCACTTTAGTCTGTGTGTGATGTTCAGGAACCGTTAATCATTGTGTGGTGTTCAGGCACTGTGAGTGCGGTTGGGTAATAGTCTACTTTGACCCTTAGGCTCGCTGAGTGAGGATGCACCGCCCCCTCCTCGCAGCATGGCCATGGGGCAGTTCTCCTTCTCCTCCCGTTCACACCATCCCCTGTCTATGGCCCGCTCCCTCCCCGTCTCTGTGCCCGTGTGGGGATACAGGGGGAACAGGGGGGCTCAGGGAGACAGCCACAGTGGAGAACGGGTGAGTGCCCGTGCTGTCTCCCTTTCATTTTTTGCTTCTCAATCTTTCAAGTCAGTTCAATTCAGTTCATATGGAGCTTTATTGTCATGAGCAACAAAATGATGTCTCCAAAGCACAAAAAAAAATCAATGCTTCTATAAACAAAAATTGTTTGTTGGTATTTATACATATACCCATACACTTTATCCTACATCTCTGTCTCTCCATCTCTCTGTCTGTGTCTCTCAGTTCATTTCCGTATTCCTTCTCGCACACTCTTGCACTTTGTCTTCTGACGGTGTTTTTGTCCCCGTCTCAGCAGGGATGTCCTGACCTGGAACACATCGCTGCCAGCATGCAGGCTCTGCTCGCTCCTGGTGCCACTGACGGCACAGAGATGTTTGGAGGACTTCCCCGGCCCCGCCTCAACACCGGAGACTTCTCCCTCAAACACTGAGAGAAGGGGACGGAGGACATACACTGACTGACTGGACACTACAGACACAGCAACACAGTAAATACTTACTTACACAAGGAACTTACCAACATGCTTACTGACCGTACATCACACTAATACAGAGAGGTCATTGTACACTACATTGATACCTAGAGGGGGTACACTGTTTGAGCTTATTGACTGATTGACTGTAAATTACTCCCACAGAGTGTACTTATAGACTTACTGGCTGTCACTAAGCTGAGACCGAGAGAACGACGGTGAGACAGAGAGATTTCACATTTTGACTGTACACCATGCTACAACACTGACTGTGAGAGCATGTATATAAACTGGTTGATTGATTAACTGACTTGATTCTACAATGCACTAACATCACTGACCCTGATAGATACAGGGTCAGGCTGACTGACTGCGCAATACAGTACATTAATATGACTGAAATAATTAGTAATGCTGACTGAGAAAGAGATTTACTACTCTGAGAGAGAGCCAGAGGGGTAGGGGTGGGTGAAGAGAGTTGCATCGACTGCATCTCTGACATTTCAAGCTGTTAAATGTATGCGTACATTTTAAATAAAGAAGCCAAATCGGTTCATGGTTTGTTGGTTTTATTTCTGAGACTGTGTGGTGTTTGGTGTCTGGTAGTGTAGGGTGATGAAAAACAGTGATGAGTGAATTATATAATCATAAGAAAGAACAGATGGGAATAGCTTGAGGATAAAGTGTAAAAGGTTTAGTGACAGGAAGAAGACGCATATGGAAGGTCCAGGTTAGAGACTACATTTATATCTCTAGCCACTACAACTGTACCCTCTTCCCTCATTTGGATACATCTTTTGTCTTTCTACATTGGATGGAAGAAGAGTTCAAAGTATTACACTATCTACTGGACAAATAGGAAATTCAAGGCTATGTTTTTTAATTGATGTAAAATAATTAGGATACTTTGAGGGTGATTTTACTGAATCCAAAACCATGTTCAGAGCAGATGGAGCTGTCCACATCTTTGCCCAATATTCCTTTAGCTTTGCCAGAATCACAAGACTTCTCATTTTACTACAATGTTAAGAAAATAATGATGATACTGTTTAACTGAAGAAAGATTGTTCCGTAACACACGGCATGTCCAGCTGAAAAAGGCAGGGGTTCCAGCTGCATTCTGCTTTCTACAGATCTGTATGTTTGAGTAATTCTTGTGTTTAAAAAAGTTGAAGTGTGCACTCTGTACAGAAACGTCTCTGATGTTTGATAATTTTCACATTCTGTTTCCACAGAAAAGGTTAGGTTGCATTTCTGTTTGTACCCATCTCAAATGTTTTCAAGTTCGGGGCGGCGGATAACGTAGCAGTTTTTTTGGCTGGTCCGATATGGTGTGCTCTGCCTGTCAGGGATGCGGTTCGAGACCCGTCTCTACCAGACCAGCCCTGGTCGTCAGCCCTGATCCAGGGCGACATTTGGCTGTCCGCCCCAGGGGAGGGGAGCCGGCTCGGGTCTGCTGTGAAACATGTAAGGAGTCTCCAGAACGTGGATAGGTGAATTCCGTCTCGAAGGAAGCAGAGTTTGCTGCCCTCTGAGAATTAGCTTGCCTCATAGAGATGAGCGGCGGACTCATGTGGGGAGGTTGAAATAAATAGAGGGTGTGTTTGGCTACTAAATTGGGAGAAAAACTGGAAAAAAATCTAAATATAAAATATATTTATATATATATATATATATATAAATATTTAAAAAAGAAATACACAAGTTCATGCTATCCACAAATTTAAGCCAACCAATGCATACTCATGAAGGTTCACAATACAAAGAGATTTTTACATTGTTACATGAAGTTTAATGAGCACTTCTCTTAAATCCTGTACACAACTGATTGTAACGCTTTGTAATTTGCGGCTCTTTTTTTCTATCAAGTAAACAAGAGTCAAGGCATAGTCACACACAAAAAATCTGTATGCTTGCGTTGTTTATGGTTGTTCGAATCGATCTACCCAAGAAATACGTTTTTATGGAGTACCAAATATTATTCTTCATAAAGGGGACCTCACGGTCACTGAGGCCCTCCACTCGGCAAAGTCTCAAACACTCAGCTCTCTTGCCGAGATGGGAATCTCTGGATCTGCACTGGCATGGTTCAAATCATACCTGGCTGACCGGTCCTACCAGGTTGCCTGGAGAGGATCCCTCTCCTCTCCACACCCTCTCCACTGGACTCCCACAGCCCTCGGTGCTAGGCCCCCTCCTAGTCTCCCTGTATACAAAGTCACTTGGTTTGGTTATCTCTGCTCATGGTTTTTCATACCACTGCTATGCTGATGACACTCAACTCTTTCTCTCCTTCTCCCCTTCTGAGACCCAGGTCCCAGCGTGTATCTCTGCATGCCTGGCAGACATCTCTGCTTGGATGTCCACCCACCACCTGAAGCTGAACCTGGGGAAGACAGAGCTGTTCTTCCTCCCAGCGAAGGCTGCATAGTGTGTCCATCCCTGTCTGCCAGGAGCTTTGGAGTGACCCTGGACAACCAGCTGTGCTTCTCAGGCCACATCGCAGCAGTCACCCGGAACTGCCGATTTTCCCTCCACAACATCTGGAGAATCCAACCATTCCTCACCCAAGAGGCCACACAACACCCTACACCCCAGCCAGACCCCTCCGCTCTGCCTCCTCTGGCAAACTGACCGTCTCATCCCTCTGGGCCCCAGACACCCGCTCCTCGCGGTCTCACCTCTTCTCTGTCCTGACCCCTTGGTGGTGGAACGATCTTTCGCACTCAGTCAGGACCGCAGAATCACTGGCCATCTTCCACAAGACTCAAAACCCACCTCTTCAGACTCCACTACCATTGAAATCTGTACATGTACTGCCTTTCGTAATATGTATACTTTTTTTAAACTTTCTAAAAAATTAAAAAAAATCTACTAACCTTTTCTTTCCTGGTGTTACAGGTATGGCATGCAGCTGCCAACAATGATATCTATTGCTGTATTACTGCACTGATCCCTTGTGTGAACAATGATTGATCATACCATGTATTCATGCACATCTTGTAAGTTGCTCTGGATAAGAGCGTCTGCTAAATGCTTAAAATGTAAAAAAAATTAAATGTATGAAAAATGGAAAATAAATCTACAAAAAAAACAGAGAGATATACCTGGCAAATCTGTGCCTTTCCTCTGGAGGAGCAGAATCCGAACATGCCCGTGTATTCAGTGACCACTTTGTGAAAGGTATGTATTAAACTTTCCTTTATTCTGTAACGTTAGCAGTTTTTTGTTGTAGCTTTGTTTCCCTGGAACTGAACAACAGTACGAAACGCGGGTGATGAGTTGACGTGTTATGTTGTGTTATTTTTCTTTCTATGTAAGCAATGTTGTGTTGTTTCATTTGCTTTTCGGTCAGCTCAGAGTTTTTTGGCCGCCCAAGAGCTTTATACGACATGGATGATGTAGACTGGGCTCCTACACTAAACCTTGGATATCAGAAAATTTAACAAAAGTCAGAGGCAACAAGACTGCAAGATGAAAGGGTGAATTCAAGAGAAGATAACCGAAGATGCTCTGAGGGTGTAGAGGCCTTGCTGGAGCTCCATGAGTCGATGAGGTTTGAAGCTGAGAACCCAGAGCCGGAGGAAAACGCTAGATGAACAGCAAGGTAAAAAAATAAAATAATTATTATTTAGGTAGCCAGTACTGTAGATAAGTTAGATAGGGCAGACCTAATTCACATAACAAATCATTTAGGTAACTTGATAAGATAATTTAGATAACTAAGAATTTGGAGAATAATTTATATAACTAATATTTACCAGAAAATATCAACAATAAGTAATTATTTCTTCCCCCCCCCCTATCATTTCAGATCCAGATATTACCACCACTGATGCGGGATGCCAGACAGACCTTACTGTAGATGACATTGACATTACATAGGCTTTCATCTGGTTTCCGGTGTAAAACGACTGGCTTCTAAACTGTTTACATAAACCGAGTACTGCTTGTTGCCTCCTTCCATGATTTCACTTCCTGACCACCAACTGAGGGAGCGCATGTCAGCACAGTCACGTGACTGTAAACAACTTATTACACAAAAATACATTGATTTCTAGCTCTAGGCTTAACTGTCAGGATGCAATGAGCAAAGATTGTTGTTTTTTGTTTGTCCCTTTCATATGAATAAATTGATTCATTATGGGATGGTTTGTTACTCACCTTCATTTGTTTCAGCTTGACAGTCAAGTTTGGCTGTTCCTTGACACCTCTGCTGCTATCCAACATTTTATCCCATCTTTCAGCATCGTATGGAGTGATCGTATTCTGCTCTAGAATTCCAAGATAATTCAAGGAAAGATTGTGTAATTGTAAGATCTATTTATTTCAAAGAAAAGTAAAATGACAAAAAAGATTAATTAATTGTAACAGGCTCAGTATTTAAGTAATGCGTTGCAGATAGTGACAGACGTTGATAGTTCGTCAAATTACATTTCGCATTTTACTTTTATAGTGGGAACACTAAGGGAAATTGAATGCACCGGGTTTTGATTAAACGGGCGGAAATGCGGGCTATATAAACTGTGTTTTTCTCATCTGCGCAGGCTCAGAGAGCGTGCGGATCGCACGTTATTGTGGTGTCTTGCTATTGAAGTGCCGCATGCATGCATGCATGCACGCACGCACGCACGCAGGTAGCCTACTGTCGACCTGTTGTGCGGGCTCCTGCCAGTCCTCCGGCAGTGACGTAATGTATTGAAATTGTTAAAGTGAAATTGTAATTGCCATTTGTAGCTCCCCATTCGTAATTTTATTGCACAAGTAATTGTATGCCTTGTTTTAAAAGAAATCTTTTTCTAAGACAGCATACATTTCTTATACGAAGATTGACTATTTAATAAAGTAGCCTGGTGTTCTAAATTGATTGCACATCTGGTCTATTTAATTGACTAACAAGCAGGCACGTGCACAGATAGGGCCCAAGGGGGGCTTGAGCCCCTGCCCTTTTGCCCTCAGAGTCAAAAAGTGCCCTTTTTTTGCCTGGTGTTAATTGTATTTCATTTTTCTTTATTTGTTATTGAAATTCTATCAAATATAAAGAGGGAAATGTATAGTAGTATCCACGAAAAATACACCTTATCAATTTAAAAAGTACTCCGCTCTCCAACCCCCCCCTCTAAATGGTTTTGTCTCAATCAATCAATCAAAGTCGCATCTTCCGACATTTCGAATACAACTTGTTATGAAAAGCACCGCATTCCCAGCCCCAGCTCGGTTATGGTGAATGATATCACTCAGGTAGGCATTGTTTTAAAGCACGATTAAACAACACTTACTTACTTTTTATGTTATATATCCGTTAAAAAAACTATGAAGTAGGTCAGTAGGACTTGCCACCTTCATGCTGTAATTTCGTCATTACTAACCTTGGTACTCGCGAGCAAGTAAGCTAGTCTAATTATCATTAAAACTATATTATCTCCGTCATGCAGGACAACTTACAAATATGCAATTAATTTCTGAAGCAGGTAGTTGCGTTTTGCATAGTTTTGCTAGTTTAGGGTAGTCACCCCCTTTTCTTTATAGCCAGTTTTCTAAAAACGTGATGTTTAAAAGTGTATTATTGTTTGGGCATGTAGCAGTGTGTTTCCCTGTTAAAATAAAAGTTTCAATCAATCAATCAATCCATTTTGATTGGGAAATAAGAAGCAGCATAAACACTGCTAGAAGAGGCAAATACACTGAAAGTCTCCAATGAAAGGCTAAATACTTCTCACCTCCCTGACCCTGGATCAGTTTTTCAGCCATATGCATAGATGTAACAAATATATAAGAGTGTGTTTAAGTTGTGTGTGTGTGTGTGCGCGTGCGTTTTTGAATATAATATAATACTGTGGTTTCTTTTCCTCTGTGTGATGCTCAAAAACATGTTACTAAAATCAAACTGTAGTTCAGTAGTTGTACCATATGTCTCATTTATAAAATATATGCAGTGTAACAAAATGATACAGAACATGGAATCTTATCATTACTTATATTGAAAGGTAAAACAGGTCCCAGGTTCTTTCTCAAAGAAACCACTGATCTAATGTGACTGAATTGGTCTAAACAAACCGAACATTGGCTGACTACATTACTACATCAAATCTGTTGTTTCTTCATGGAATAATGTGTTTCAGTAGAATTTAAACAGGTCCCATGTTATGAACATAGTGTGTGATTATGGATGGTGGCGGTGTGGCAACATCGGTGTGGCAACATCGGGGTGGGAATAGTGCGTGTGTCGGTGAGATGAGTGCCCTTTTTTTTTTGCTTGAGCCCCTGCCCCCCAAAATGTCTCTGCACGGCCCTGCTAACAAGTAGTAAGTAATACCTTGTATGGTATTGTTGAGACCCTTGGTGAATTGTATATTGGTTGTGGTGTTGTGTTGCAGTGTAAGCTTTCTCAAAACCTAAACATCCAGGGTTCATCTCATCAATGGGTGGCAGTATTAGCATAATGGTTAAGGAACTGGGCTTGTAACGCAAAGGTTGCAGGTTAGATCCCAGGTGGGGCACTGCCGTTGTACCCTTGAGCAAGATACTTAACCTGGATTGCTTCAGTATAAATGTATTGTATGTAAAGAAATGTGAAACTGTATAGGTCGTTCTGGATAAGAGCATCTGTTAAATGCCTGTAATGTAATCCATTGCATGTCTGACTTTTCTGTGGAAATTAACATCTTGGCTGGTAGATTTATTCCTGAGCATACAGTATTACCCTTTTGAGCGGGTGTTGCATAATTGTATTCAATAGACTACTGTCAGGCTATCATCACTTTGGAAAATGGCAGCTATTAAGAAAAAGTATTGCATCTGCTGTATCGTTAGCTAGAATTGTCATTTGGACAGAGAACACTTCATATTTACATTACATTTTAATCAGATTCTTTCAATATTGTTTTGGAAAGACTGTTGTTAATCAGCTTGCAAACAAACGTTAGCCTGTTGAAGAAACAACAAACTGGCTTGTTCGCGAACACTGAGCTTGCCAATCTAACCAATGTTGATCTAGTTGGCATGTTATCTGGTGGATAGAAACTTAACAACTCAAAGTGAATGCATTGGTTTTATGGTCCCCTTTATTTTCCTTACGTTTCACTACTTCCTCGTCAGTCTCTGCCTCCAAGTGTCATTGCTGGATTACTGATCACCATCACAGAAAATCTAATCAAAATTATTTGTATAGCGCACTTTTTTACAAATACATTGTTGCGAAAAGTGTTAATGGCAAGGAAAAACTCCCTTGGTCTAAAGCAGGGGTCTCAAACTCAATTTACCTGGGGGCCGCTGGAGGCAGAGTCTGGGTGAGGCTGGGCCGCATCAGGTATTCCACAAAAAAAGCTTTGTTAAAAAAATCCAATCTTCTCAAACGTCATTATTAACAGTTCTTTAACTTCAATGGGTTCTTCTGAACATGGCTTCTCTTGCCTACTCCTTGCTGCCAGAGACCTGGCAGCACTTCCTCTCACATAGCTGAGCCACATTTGGCTTGAGGAAGGAAGCAGTTGAGACCCTCAGTATGGCTTTTAGATGATCATCAGTAAGTCTGGGCCTGTACTTGGACTTATTGAAGTTCAAGGTGGAAAAGAGCTTTTCGCACAAATATGTGCTCCCAAAAAGGCACATGGTCCACTTGAACATTCGGGAAACCTCAGGGAAGCTGGGGGTCAATTCTCTCAAAAATTGCCCAAGCTTGTCTGCTTTTCCACTCACCTCCCTGAACTTGGCTTTGAGGTCAGAGTTGCACTGCAGGTCAATGAGCTCCATTTGAAGCACAGGAGGGGCATCTTGCACATCAAAGGAGAAGGGGTCTGCAAAAATTTGAAAAGTGGCTCTGTGCGTCTTGAAGTCTGCAAATCTGTGATCAAATTCCTCCTGTAGCTTCAAAATGGCATCAACATACTTCTCACCACTGAATGGTGTGCCTGCATCCACGAGTGCCTTGCATGCTGGGAAATGGCAAAGGTTTGTCTGAGAGAGCTGGGCTTTCCATAACACAAGTTTTGTGGAGAATGCTCTCACGTTGTCATAGGCAGCACTGACGAGCTGCTCCTGGCCTTGTAACTTCTTGTTCAGTACATTCAGCTCATGCGTGATGTCAACAAGAAAAGCTAAGTCCATGAGCCATTTGGGATCACTTAGCACAGGAACAGCCACCCCATCCTTCTCCATGAAGACTTTCACTTCTGCTCTCAACTCAAAAAAATCTCTTCAAGACGTTTCCCCTGCTGAGCCAACGTACCTCGGTGAAGTAGATCACATCCTCATATTCTGACTCCATTTCCTCTAAAAAAGCACGGAACCTCCGGTGTTTTAAGCCCCTGGATCTGATTTGGTTGATGCATTTCACAACGACAGACATCACATTGCCAAACTTCAGGCATTTGCTGCAAAGGGCCTGCTGATGGATAATGCAGTGCAGAGCAATGGCCTCCTCCACACCCTCCTCTTCCAGTTTTCTTTGAACAAGTGCCACCAGTCCATTTTTCCTCCCTGTCATTGATGGCGCTCCGTTGGTTGTTATTCCAACAAACCTCTTCCATGGCAAACCGGCATTCACAATGGTATCACACAGCTGGTGAAATATCTCCTGAGCGCTGGTCTGGCCATGCATTGGAATTACTGTGAGCAACTCCTCCATCACTTCAAAATTGTCATCAACACCATGGACATACATTGTGAGCTGGGCAGTGTCAGTGATGTCTGTGCTCTCATCAAGAGCGACTGAGTATGCATCGAAACATTTGGCTTTCTCAAGCAGTTGATCATAAATGTTACTTGACAGGTCAGAAATGTGCTCTGCCAAGGTGTTGGCAGAAAGGCTGATGTTGCTAAACTGACCTTTCTTTTCCGGACAGACTATACTTGCAGCCTGTAATATGCACTTTTTGACAAACTCGCCTTCTGTGAATTGCTTTCCCGCCTTAGCAATCATCTCACTAACCACGTAGCTAGCTTCGACTGCTGCATTATTCTCTTTGGTTGCTTTCTTGAATACATTTTGTTGCCTCAGTAGACATGTTTTAAGATTGGCAACCCGGTTGGCTCTCTCATCTCCCTGGTATTTTGCATACTCCTCAGTATGTCTAGTTGAGTAATGACGTTTGAGGTTGTATTCCTTGTGCACCGCAACTTTTTCTGTGCAAATAAGACACGTCGGGGTGTTCCTGTGCTCAACAAAGAAATATTGCATCTCCCACTTTTCCTGAAATTGTCTGTGCTCGTCACCAACCTTTCTCTTCACTGCAGGCTTTGAAAAAGACATGATTGGGGCTGTGTGATAAGATATATATTCATTCCACTTGGTGTCGCTCTCGCAATAAAGTTTCAATCAAGTGTTTAGCCAACCAGCGACGCACGGAGAACGTCATTTCCGCTTCTTCTTCCTGTAACAACAGCACGGCGGATAATGAACAGCCCGGTAACAGTCGCCTTTCTTTTTGCGCTCGATATTCATGTCCTTCATGATGACATGAACATCATGACATTTGAAGATGGTAGAAAGTACCGGGATAGCGAGCGCAAAAAAAGGCGACTGCTACCGGGCTGTTCATTACCCGCCGTGCTGTTGTTGTTGTAAATGTAGTCATAGAAACAAGTGAAACAAATGACATCATATAGAAATATCTTTGTAATGTTTATTGTGTGAGGCATTTACTATGGAGTAAAATGTTTTGATGAATAAATCTTTTTCCGCAAATGATTCAGTACATTCCATTCACCCAAAAGATTTTTTTGAATAATTTGTCCGTGAACATCACATCATTGCAGAGCAAGCGTGGAGTGCATGAAGCCGGGACAGTGGGACACCATTATTTATTTATTATATACAAACCATGGGATGCAGCCATGGAGGCGTTATTTACTGGCTTTTATTTTCTATAATAACTCCATGGATGCAGCGGGCGCTGCTAAGCTAGCGGCGTTGTATGTCCTAGCCAACACCGATGTTCCGTTGACTATATAACCAAGGTGGGTAGACCTGTGATGAGGCTCCAGCCTGGCCCCGACCATCGGCCCCGACGCGGGACGGCAAGCGGGAGCTGGCTGAGTGGCCCCATCGGAGGTCCACTCCCCCTCACAAAAATCCACAATCCATAATTTGTAAAATCTCATCTCATCTTCAGCCGCTTATTCCTAGTTAGGGTCGCGGGGGGGCTGGAGCCTATCCCAGCATGCATTGGGGCGAGAGGCAGGAATACACCCTGGACAGGTCGCCAATCCATCACAGGGCACTACATACACCATTCACTCACACACTCATACCTACGGGCAATTTAGACTCTCCAATTAGCCTAACGTGCATGTCTTTGGACTTTGGAGCGGAGTACCCGGAGGAAACCCACACGGACACGGGGAGAACATGCAAACTCCACACAGAAAGGCCCCCGGCCTGGATTCGAACCCGAGACCTTCTTGCTGTGAGGCGACAGTGCTATCCACTGCACCACCGTGCCGCCTAATTTGTAAAATATTTAGGGTAAATCTATCATGGAATTATGGGGCTGGTGGATGGTTTATGAACTCACAACAACTTTACCACCCTTTATTTCCCTGGAAAAGATGTTCCATTGCAAATCATGTTAACAAGTAATTACATACGATTCTAATATTCAAGTATGTGTAAAACCACCCTAGTCTAGATGTTGCATATCTAGATCTTTATCTCCAATACTCCAGCTTTTCATGATTCAAATGTCACCACCCCATACCTTTGCTTTAACCCATTGTTATTTTAGGATGAAGGATTGCATGCTAAAATGATTTCTGGCAGTTTGTGTGTGTGTGTGTGTGTGTGTGTGTGTGCATGTGTCTGTCTGTCTCTGTCTGCGCACATGTGCATGAGAGAGATAGAGTCCCTCTAACTTCACAATAGATGCATGCTTTCCTTTAAGCGTGATTTGTTTCAAAGCAGAATATAAATATATAAATAGAATAGAATATAAATTGAGAAAATTACATCACTTAAACAGACTTTTCTCCACTTTTTACAGATTCTGTCACAACATGGCAACAGGTAACCCTAATAGTTTCACCAATGGACTGGTGTTAGAATTCCGGAAAAAGCATGGGGGCATAACATGTTAATTGAAGAGCTCCTGAGTCACAAGAAAAAGAGGTGTCGGTGATCTTGCAATCCAGATGTTTGCTGAGAGGATGCACAAGACTTTCAGAAGTCTACGGAAAAAGAGAAACATAGAGGAGATGACCGAATATATCAACAGGCTATTCTCGTGGACATCAGTCTCACACATCTTCACGGGCTCAAGGAAAAGATGCCAGGCTTGGTGGCACAATTGCAGTTCCATAAAACAGTGCTCAACAAAAGTGCAAAACAAGGGGTGGAACCATGTTTACAGTTTGAACGAGCTGAGATTGCACTTGATTGAGGTGCTGAGGATCAACCAGGTAGAAATAGAGGAGGAGCCTGAACTGCAGCCTGCACGCACCTATTGGTAGACTGGCAGAGGAGGAAAGCTTGTTCATGGTAGACTGGCAGAGGAGAAGGACCCAGAAAGCTTGTTCAAAATTGCTGAAATGCTGCTAGAGAGAAGAGAGAGAGGCGCAAACAAAAGTACACTCTTACTGGACCCAGAGAAGTTGGTTGGGCAGAGGGTGTAGCACAATTGCTGTGAGGAAGGGGAGCCAACTCTAGTTTGGTACAGTGGTACGGTGCTACAGATCACCAAAAGAAAACCAAACGCTTTGAACACCATGTTCAAAATCAAATATGATGTCGGGGATATGTGGGAATTCCCTCTGCTTAAAGACATGCAAATTGGAGACCTGCGGATCAAGATTAGATTCAATGAATGGTATCCACACAAAATGAAATGAATGGTGTCCCCATCCCTCCCGCTGGTCTCACTGTTTGTTCTTTTAACCTGCAGGGGCAGCATATTTAGTCTTGGATTCACACAACCCCACACATACACACATACACCTTTCACATTCACACACTGAACACGCACCTAGTATTATTTTGGTAATAAATTCATTATTTTAAACCGTACTTATGTTGTGGTGTCCAATTAGTTTCGGCTGGACTGACCGGTCATAACAATGAAATATTTTAATCGATCGTTTTGAGTCAAAAAGGGGCTAATCATAAGTGAATTTCTATAGTCAAAATAGTCACCCAAATGCATTTCGCATATTTTATTATTACCACAAATATGTGTATCAGATCATATTTCATATCCTGATTAAACAAATTGTTCCGAGAAGCTGCTCTATCACATGACACACAAATGTAATAACAAATGTAAAAAAATTGGACCCTAACAACCTAACCGCCAAATCTTAAGTATTTGTACCTCGCTGCTTAACGAAGGAGGAAAAGCAGCAACTGTTGAGCATTTTATTTATGAATGTTATACCAGCCGAGAAAGCTGTTCCCCTCTACAACTGACAGTTAACTGGCAATAATTTTCTCTGCACTAACGTAAATTTTTTATAGCATATGGGATTTGGAAATAAACCACTAAATCATCGTGATTTGTTTTTTTGCACGTGTTTTGTGCTCAAGTGTGGGCCAATATGCAACGTTTTGTAGATTTTATATTGTAGATACAGTATGTAATAACGTTAACATGCACATGCGCCTCTGGTTTCTGCCCGAGGGCTGCTGGCAGCAGGCTAGGTTGTTGTGGCTGACGTAAACATACACAATAATGGTAGCCTGCTAGCTAGTAACGTTAGCACTATTTAACATTGGGACGCAACAACGAAGATCACAACAACACACAATCACTTCAGAATTGCCACGAACACGTTTTGAGTAAATGACCATGAGAAAACAATCGATTCCAGGCAGTAACGTAGGTAATCGTTAGCTAGCCCTCTGAGGTCCGTGCTAAGCTTAGAGGAGGTTTTTGATTTTGGCATGGTCTGATATTTATCTCAATTTCATCAACTTAACACACACTTACTCCAAAGTGTTTGATATTTTTATTTGAAGGACAATCACAGCTACATTTATATGCCATCAATAGTGTGGTCAGTATCATATGCAGCTTGTAAATAGATCTACAAACACACAAGTTATAAAGAGTAAATTTTTCTGCCGTCACAAAAGTTGTGAAAGCACACACTAAACTATAGTGACGAATTGTTTTGCCAATATGCGTTTGTTCATCAAGGTCTTGTTTATGTAAGGGTGTGAAAATAGTTTAGCACATCTGAGATCTAAATAGCTAAAAACCTGTTTTTATCAGAACTGGTCACATTTATTTCAGGCTGTGGGAGGGCTATATGCTAATTTCAAGAATATTCATGATCCACACCTGAGGCTTGTCCACACCTGTAAAATCTGTCAGATGGGCCATCTCTCTCTCAAAGGCCGCCAGACAAAGAGAAAAGCCATCAGAGTAAGCAATAGTCAGTGAGCCATGCAGAAAGTTTTTTTCATTTGGGAAGATTCATTGAAAACAAACTATATACAAAACATTCCAAATTAAAACATGGTGAGACAATTTGTTCTTTCACAGTCTTTGGTGCCACTTCTCAAAACAGTTTCTGGTCAACTGTAGACACAAGGGAACGTCACAAACCGCTGTTTCCCCGACATCTTGCAGAGTACACATTTATTGCAACCAACAGAAGCCAATTTGCCAACATCCAGAGTGTTTGGCAGTGGACACAGGCACATGATCAAAAGTAGCCCGTTTTCTGGGTTTAAGATATTTATCGTTAAACGTCTGTCGGAAAACGAAAGCAAAATCCGTGTCTGCGAAGACACGGAAAGACAAACAAAACAAAACCAACGAACAGGAACAAACAAATCAAAGTAAACAGGTAAATCCACGTATCCAAAAACGTGGTATAAACTAAACGCTGGGAATCTAAACAACAACAAGCACACGAACAAACAAGTTCTCGAGAGGCAAGAAACATTAATCACAATAGGTATTATCAAGCTAAGCTAGATAATGTCCAAGCGCCGAAACAGAATGCCAGCTGGTTAAATATCCTCCCGTTAATTATTCGCAGCAGTCGAATACTTTTCACGAGTATTTGAAAATATGGTAAATAAAATAAATATCAGCATACACCGTCTGTTGCTGGCAGCTCGCAACCGTAAACACAGACAAGATCCGATATAATGTCGGGACATTGTTTACGCTGCAATTTAACACACGAATTCATATATTGAATATATATACGAGTATTTGATAACATGGCAGATCAAATATAGTTACTTACTCTTCGTCAGTTATTGTCTTCGTCGCTTTCCATCGATGCTCTCAAACACTGCAGCGCAGAAAATCTTTCCATCTTGAATAAAATTGTATGTCTGTATAAAATCTTGCTTCAAATTGTCGGGACAGTTTGTGTTTGTTTACGCCGGCGTTTTCACACATGGCCCCACGCCCCTCCCACACCTCCCCGAAACTCGCACCTAGTTACCATGTCAATAGAAGGGGGACGGTACTAAAAGGTAAAAAACAGAGTAAAAAACAAGGTTTACTTTTGGTCTAATTAACCTAATTTAAAAAATCCCATTTGATTTGCCAGTGCTCAAATCGGAAAGTCGCGATTCTAAGGTTTCTGTCAATGTTTTTGTCGCGTGTGTATGATAAAATATCGCGAAGTTAGAAATAGTAATATACTTTTATTGCTGCTGGGAGCGGCGCCGCTCCCGTCGACCTCAGGGGCTAGCTAATGCACATGTAACCCTTCTCGGTTCTGCAAATACTGCAGCAGACGCACACAGGTTGAGCTCAAGTACATTTACTGGGTAAAAGACACATAGACCATCGTCAAAGTAAAACAGTCAGAAAGATCTTATCCAGCTCCGTTAAAGCAACTGCGACAATACAAAATCCACGAGCTAAAAATGCAATGTTAACATTATCCTGATAATGACAGCTAGGCTGCTCATTCTAACATATGGCAGTACGCAAACTAGTTACAAACTTAGCGAACCTTGCTGATATCAGAAATAAAATAAAACATGTTTCTTTCATGCAAAAAACGCGATATAATCCAGTTTCACAATCTCCGTGTCTGTTGCATCATTTATGACATTTCGGGCACAATATTGCATGGACATTTTAATATTTTAACATTTTAACATTAAAAGGGCGCGAGCGGACAAAGTTTTTAATGACCAATCTCTTCAAATCACAAAACAGACTGCAGAGATTTTAACAGGAAGCCTGATAAAAGCGACAGGGACTGCCTCTGACCACACGGTGTCGCTATTGACCCTTTGAGTGCAATAGTCCGTGTATTAATAGAAAACAAATACAGTAATAAGGCTTATAAATACTATTTTGTACTAGCGCAAGACCCGCGTCTAAACAAACGCATGTGTATTGGGAGATGCAGATTTCCCCTGATAAAATGCATAACTTGATTTCACAGACCAGGTATTTGTAAAAACCGCATGTTATACATGAGTTAAAATATCAGAGCTGATTATGTTTATTGTTTGGGGCTGACAAGAAAGCAGTACAGGGTGGTTGTTATAAACGTATTAGGTTGCCAGGTTCTGCGGAAAATCGTTGAGGAAACTCAGCAATTGAGAGATTTGGAAATCAAGTAACCTGCACGTTATGCAGAAATTTTAACAAGCTAAGAAAATTGGTTGAGAATTGAGCGAGCTTTATCAGGGGAAGTCTGCATTTCTCAATACACGTGTTTAGAAGCGGATCTTGGCGGCGCCAATATGGCGGCCATGTAGACGCATGTGAACAGGGTGAATAAGGCATCTACGTTCTTATATTTATGCCCCAGGGCAGGTGCTGAGTGTGCCCGGTCGGTAATCCGTTGCCACAGTTGCAATATCCAAAACTTGCAATTTTCCCAACGATGAAAAACAGAATTTTTGTTGGTGGCTATCAAGCTAACTTAACATAGCTATGTCTACAAATTAAGTAACGTTAACATCTCATTACCCATCCATCATTCATGTATAGAAAGCCTAGTACAGTAATAACAGTTTATAGTGGAATACACATTAAACAGCAAAGATTAAGTAAATGTTTGTTGCACGTGTCATGTGTAGTGTCAGTACGTTAGCTAATATATACGCCATTTAGCAGATGCTTTTATCCAAAGCGACTTACAGTAGTGAATGCATACATTTTCAGTATATGTGGCCCCAGTGGGGATTGAACCCACAACCTAAGCGTTGCCAATGCTGTGCTCTACCAACTGAGCCACAGAGAACCACTAACTAGCTAAACTATTTAAGTTTCCCCAAACTAACTCTATAGCAAGGGAAACTGTTGAAAGCTAATGGCGCTTTTTCACCACACAGTATGGTACGGTACAGCATGGTTTTGTTTTGTCGCTTTTTCCACTGCTAAGCGAACCATGCCGAACCTAAATACCCATGCTGAATTTAGCTACTAGTGAGCTGAACAGGGACCTAAGGGTGGAGCTAGATCAACCACTGTAAATCAACAGTGGCATTTACATTTTTTTTAGCTCATAGCTCATTCTTGACATATTTTTGCAGCGACAAGCTACATAAAATCACAGATGTACACACAAAGACAAATATAGCTAAAGGTTTCATTTTTATATGATTGAAAAAGTGTCGGCTACAGATGTAAGAAATACGAGGTATTAAATGAGCGTGGTTATATTGGCTAGGGATGAAAAGGTCAGTAGAAGACTTCTGTCGGAAGTGTCTGGAGTCACAACAGATGGCACTGAAGCCCAATTTTCGCAACCCACTAATTCCCTTACCCATAATTTCTGTCCCGTTTAGCCGAATCGCTATGGATCTCATGGGCCCCTTGCCAAAGAGTAGCAGTGGGCATCAATATATTGTAGTTATAATTGACTATGCCACCCGATATACAGAAGCAGTGCCCCTGTGCACGATAGCCACGGGAGGCATTGCCAGTGAGTTAATGTTACTATTTACATGGGTGGGCATACCAAATGAAATTTTGACCGATCAAGGAACTCCGTTTATGTCCAGAGTGATGTGAGACTTATACAAACTAATGAATATTAAACAGTTACGCACTTCAGTGTACCATCCTCAGACTGATGGATTGGTGGAATGGTTCAACCGAACACTCAAGAGCATGCTGAGGAATGTGATGGAGGCAGATGGTTGGAACTGGGATCAGCTTTTACCATGTCTAATGTTCTCTATCCGCAAAGTGCCCCAAGCTTCCACAGGGTTTTCACCGTTCAAGCTCCTCTACGCGTGGCGACCTAGAGGACTCCTCGACTTAGCCAAGGAAACAACAGCCGTCACCACATCGCACCCTAGTGGAACACGTGGAGGAATTGAGAAATCGGATGGCTACATTGTGGCCCATCGTACACCAGCACATGCAGCTCAGGCCCGGGTGTACAACAGGGGAGCACAGCTGCGAGAGTTTCAGCCAGGCGACTGAGTGCATGTGTTGGTTCCTACCTCTGAATGCAAGTTTCTGGCAGGATGGAAAGGTCCCTATGAGGTCATTGAGAAAGTCGGAGAGGTAACTTATTGGGTAAAGGCAACCTGACCATCTTAATGTTACTCAAATCTATCACATAAATCTGCTTAAAAAATGTAATGGCCAAAAAGTGTTATATACAGCGTGCTACAAGCCTTCCTTTGCAGTGTCTTTTCCCCCTGTTGTGCCACTGTTTTTGAGTTCAACTCAAAAACAGGAACTAAAGGAGCTGGTCAGCCGCGACCAGGACGTTTTTTTGGAAGGAGCCGGGGCACACGGATTTAATTCAGCACCGCATTGATACAGAGGTAGGGAAGAAGTTAACATTCCATCCTTATCGCATCCCTGAGGCCAGGAGAGAAGCCATACAAAAAGAGGTACAGACGATGTTGGCAGCAGGGATCATAGAAGAATCAAAAAGCGAGTGGTGCAGCTCCATTGTGTTGGTTCCAAAAACCGACGGAACACTTCGTTTTTGTAATGACTTTTGGAAATTAAACAAAATCTCTAAGTTTGATGCTTACCCCATGCCCAGGGTGGACACGCTGATTGAGAGACTTGGGACCACCAGATTCATAAGCACCTTGGATTTAACTAAAGGTTATTGGCAGGTACCCCTGACCTTTGAGTCCAGAGAGAATACTGCGTTCGCCACCCCAGACGGTCTCTTCCAGTACTGCAAACTGCCATTTGGATTGCATGGAGCCCCACCCACCTTTCAGAGGCTGATGGACCGGGTACTTCGACCCCATAGAATATATGCGGCCGCTTTTCTGGACGACATTATAATTCACGGAGATGACCGGGACACACATCTCAAGCGGGTGAGCAATGTTTTAAATGCGGTGAGGGGGCGGGTCTTACAGCTAACCCAAAAAAGTGTCGATTAGGTTTGCAGGAAGCTGAATACCTGGGGTACCTAAACTTTTTTTTAACCTCTAGCAGTTTACCACTTACCTTTGTACCATTTCAGGTTATTCTCTGGACTTGAACTGCTTACATTTATGTAAAAACTGGAAAATGGGGGTGTTCTAAAACTTTTGACTGGTAGTGTATATTAGCCGGAAATTATTGCCATGAGAACAACGTTATTCGACCGTGGAAAAAGAGTGTCTGGCCATAAAATGGGCACTAGAAATTTACCCTTTTCATTGACCACGTGCCACTGGTGTGGATGGCGAGAACAAAGAAACTAACGCAAGGGTCACCAGATGGTTTTTGTCATTACAACCCTTCGCGCATTCTGTACTCCACAGGTCAGGGGTTGCCCACGTGAATGCGGATGCCCTCTCCAGGAGGGATGCCCTGTGGTGTCAGGCGGGGATATGTGGCAGCCGCCCAGAGGCATGGAGAGGGGTGGTTGTTGAGGGGCATTACATTGCAGCCCGCTGGCTCCACCCCCGCACATTAATGGGAAATCTGGGGCTGTCTGCACACACACCTGATGCATGGTTGCAGTAATCCCGGGAATTTGGATTGCCTACTGGATTGATTGGATTGCCTGGAGAACCCTGTTTGTGTACCAATTTTTGACTGTTTTGAAGACCTGCTTTGGATTATGACATTGGACTTTGGACAAAGACGACGAGAGTGGATTAAGGACTGCCTGTGTGTGTTCTTTCCTCCCCCCCAACATCCCTGATCCTGCCACAATATATATATATTGCGGTCGCATTATTTTTTGTGATTTAAGATAACTCCTCCTATCTAACTCCTCCTATCTTCACGGTTCTGTTGTGTGATGGAAAAAAGACACAAGGACACGACCCATGAAGGCAATAGTTACTGGTATGGATGGCTACCGTGTCGTACCTACCATACTGTGTGGTGGAAAAACGCTCAGGATTAATGTTAACTTGTTGGGAAACCACCTAACGTTATTCAGTCGAAGCGTTGAAATTAGGGTTGATTGAGTTTTTAATCGCACTACTTAATCAATGGTTCAGATGGAAAGAAAACCAAAGAAGTGTATTGCTTGTGAAATATGGTACAACACAATTTCCTTAGTGGTCACATCTACTACCTGGTTAAAAACGCATCACCATCGCAAATACAGAACATCGATAACGGTATTTGACTAAGGACTGTTGCCTCCTCTTGCGCACAAACCGAAAATAAGACGTATATTTTCCGTCTGTCAATTTTTTGACAAATTAGTTCCATACTGACAATATTAGATCAATATTAGAACAGTACTGTACCACATAACTTGCCACTGCTTGTTGTTTATAACTGCTTGACACTGGCAAGAATGAAAATGACAGGAGCAAGAAAGCACAAGCCAATTAGAAAGAGGAACAGGGTAGGGGTTGCAACAGGGTTGTTGTCTGTGAAGTAAACCTTTCAGTGATTACATTTGTTTTGTCAGTGGGAATTTAAAACGTATTCATAAGTCCTTTGCAACTCTGCTGAAAAGCTAGTCACATCCAATTATTTATTTGCCCATTACATCATAACCTTTGTTCTGTTGAGCAATGCCATTTAAAAATATATTTCTCTCTGTTCTAAATTTCATATTCATCCATGGATATGGTCTGAGGGCCTTGCAAATTAATGAATGAATGTTTGAATATATATATTTTGAGTGAATTCCATGATTGAGGAGGTTCAAAGAGGTGTCAGCTGTCAATGTCAATGTAGATACAGTGTCTATGGTCATCCCAGTGTAGATGTTGTCCTACAAAAAGAGGTTCTCATTGTCTTCAGCTCATGCTAATGAGCTAATAATCGATTTTTCATATGCTTGTGGATATAGCACCTGGCCATAAAAACAGTTTGGTGATAAGCTCTCCCACATTGCAGGAGGAAGCCCTCTTGATTCCCCTGTCAATTATTCGATTGACATTAAGCCAATAGTTTGCTATAATATGCAACAGTTTGCATATGAGACTGGGTATGAGACTATGCAAATGGTGACTAAAGATGCCACCATTCAATTTAACATTGATATAGGGATTCCCATGCAGCACATCCAGCTGAGACTCTTGTTTTTAGTGCAGTGATCAAATTCCAACCATACCAGTGCCAAGTGCAGCCAATGTCATTCAGGGAGAAAGGGTTTGAGTTTGCAACTGCTACGTGAGTAATCACACAGCTCATGTTGTGGTTAATGGTGAAAATTACCCTTTAAATGCTGACAGTGGCCAGGTCTTCATCAGGTCCTTGATTGTGAACTATATGGGCCCTTTTCTAGTGCACAAAAAATACAAGAACTAGACCTAACGGGAACTAACAAAAACTAGCGCTAGTTCTGGTTCTGGTTACCGTTCTTCTTTCCACCGACTTAACCATACGTTTTTTCCTCTTGGCCGACCAGAAATCTACTTGCCAGAACTGCCCTCATGTGCTGTAATTTAACTGGAACATACTCGCATAAAAACAGACACTGTGTTTTGTAACACTTTATTTTTTATGAGAACTGTACTTGTTTCAAGGTCCTGTGGCTTTCTCCATGGTTTTCTCCATTATGCTGATATTTCTTCTTCAACAAATGCTAACAAGAATGCTTCTTCCCCTTCATGATCAGTCGCTTGAGTGATGCAAAGTGTGTAACCAATCAGAGATAAACAGTGATGTTAGTCCTGCCCCCAAGGTCCTGTTTGGTACGGTAAGTACCACATCTTGAACAGGCAGCAAAAATCAACAATGAGAACTATGTGGAACTGGAACCTTGGTAAATGAAAAACTCAAAGTTCCCATTTCCTAGTGCCAAAAAAGTGCCAAACGTTCTGGTTCTCATTTTGTTTTTGTGCAATGGTAAAGGGCCCTAAGTAAATATGATCACATTTTCTCCCATAAGTGGTTGAATCACAACTATTGCAATGAAATTTAGGTTAAAAATAACCCACCTTGTGGGTAATAGACATACTCTAATAATATGTATAATATTCAGATCAGAGAATAAGTAAAAATGCTAAATCGATACTCTGAATATGTCTCAATCTTGTTTGATCATGGGACTGTATAATTTTATTTAACTTTTATTTATACAGGAAAACCCATCTGAGACAGGAGCCTCATTTACAGTGGGGCCCTGTATGTCAAAGCATATACAACCAAAATACACATAATAAATAACATTAACAGTTAAAAAATAAACTGGACACATACAGGAAACATTCTATAAAAACATGTGCAGTCCAGTGTCTGGTTACCAAGGATTTAAAAGTGCTTAATGAAGTGAGAATGTTCTGCATGATGTACTGTAAGAACAGGGAAGGGACAGCCCCCATTTTGGCTGGCTCTCTGAACAATACCAGGGCATAAAGACACAACTTATTTTTTACATATAAACAGGCTTAAATGGGTCCTGTATGTGTATAGACAATTGTTCTTTCAGCTGAATTGAGTCAGTGAGAATGAAAAACATTCAGCCCAGTTCAGGGCTAGACTGGGAAGATATTAAAAACCTGAATAGCCTCTCTCTTGAGAAACCTTGCTGTTTATGACACAATATTTTTTCAGGATTTAATTAGTTATACATTACTATTATGAATGTAAAATACAGTTGTTCTTTTGAGACTATGTAATATTCAGGAGAAAGTTAACCTCACCCAAAAATGAGTGCACTGTGAATAACTGTTTTTCAGAATCAAGGGTAGAAGCCACCCTCCCATGGCCAAACCATGGCCATCCTCATCTCCACCTGTGCACTTCAACGTCCCCACCACACTTTGTGCACCCACACCTTACAAAACTTTTATGTTGGACCTTTCTACCTTTAAGTTTTCTCCTTTGCAAAATAAACCGTTTGATGTTTGCCTTGTCTGTGCCCCTCCTCCATGACTGCTGTTCCTGGTTGTGTCACAATTAGTACAAAATTATATAATTTGTTTGAGCATACTATATAGCTCATAACCAGCTGTATTGTTTATTTTATACAGCCTTTTTTGCTCATTTTTATCAAGGGTGCCAATAATTCTGGAACTGACTGTAAATGTCTCTCTTGGAGAAATCTCTGTGGGAAAATACCCATGTCCTCCTCATCTGACAATTCATCATCATGATCAGATTTAATCTCAAGATCTTTTCATTTTTGAACAGTTCCTTTTCTTCTTCACTCTCCTGATCAAGGTCCAGGGCTTCACTGTTATGTCAACAATGTGTTCCAGAGCCTCCTAGGCTGTCATCCTTCTCCTCATGTTGCTCATTTTCTCAACCTCTGAGAATGTAATGCTGATAGGACCCCCATGCAGGATCCTTTTAGCATGGGAAATATAAGGTTCCTTGTCATAGGCATAATAATATTTGCACTGTATCACACAGGTGAGACAGGGAGAAAGAGAGGGGATGTAGCTGGGTTTCATCTTTCCTGTAGTAACAAATTAAATATGTGTCCGCTTGCAATTTATTTTGGGGGAGGGGGTGTGTACAGTGGGAGGGAGTAGGCAATCACCTTTATATATTCATAGTGGTTCTTGAAGGATCATGCAGAATTTGGAGCAAAAAAATAGAATTGGATTGGTTCGATACCTTGAAGGTGGGTAAATTGGCAATTTCCTATTGTGTGTTTATATGAGCTATTCAAAAGGCATTTTCTTAAAAATCCCAAAGTAAAATGGCATTGTATTCAGGGTGTGTATACAATAACAGCTGTTCTTGAAGGATCAGGCAAAAAATTGAATTGGATGTGTAAGACACCCCTGAAGTTGGGTATATTCATATTATGCATTTACAGTACATAGGCTATTTGTAAGTCATTTTATTACAAATTCCACAGTAAAACTGAATCATATTCAGTGGCATACTGCAGTCGTGGTTCTTGAAGAATCATGCAGAATTTGGAGCAAAATAATATAATTTAATGGGTTAGGTAGATTGGCCCTATGATATTATATCAAAAGGCATTTTCTTAAAAATTCCACAGTGAAATGGCAGCATATTCAGGGTGTGTATACAATAACATGTTCTTGGAGGATCATGCAGAATTTGTATCAAAAAATGTCATTGGATGTGTAAGACACCCTTGAATTTGGGTATATTGGCACTATGCTATTAAGCATTGAAATACTGGGTCATTCATGTATTCAATATTGAATGACAAAATAATATGCCATCATGTAGTTTCACAAATACATTTTAATGATTTTTTTGGTTTACACAAGCGCAAACATATTCCTCCTGGCCGCGTAAAGAAGTTGCACAAGAACGACCCCATAATTAGCGCTTGTAAAACCCCTATAAAAAAGTGATAATTAGCTACAAGTGCAAGCTGCGGGAAAAATACGTTTACGAGTTGTGACGTTTCATTGAGCTTTGAACTGTCAATCGTGGCAGAGGGAAGTGTTGCTTCAGAGATTGATGAAAAAATTGGATTTGTTTTTTAGAAAATGCACTTTTACATCGGTAAAGTCGTAAACATTCACTTACACATGTAACCGTTGATTGTATTATGTAGCCTTCATTTTTACAAAGGGGAACAAAAAGATTTAGCCTATTTTGCTTTGTATTTTGATTTATTATTTATGTATCCGCTTCATGTCTGCGACCCCAAAGGAAATGACCGCGACGGCCTTTTAGGAGTTGGCGCACGGGAAATATGAGCTTCCAATGAACACACGAGAGCAGCAAATGATCGCGTGTCGCGTGTCCTTCCCCTGTTGACACTACACGGTTCTCAACGGGCTACCGCAATCTACGGTAATGATGCGCACAAAAATGTTTGTTGCGGGTAGTTTGTGTATTTCCGAGCATAGCTTTACCGCAGTCGGAGGTGTCTCTTCTAAGGTAAAACAAGCATTCGTTCACGCAGGTATCATTGAAAGCCTAAGTTCTCCGATATTTTAAATGGTAATATGTGTTGTTTCTGCTAGGTTGTTGTCAGGGTTGGGAGGGTTACTTTGTAAATGTAATTAGTGCCTGAATACTGATTACACGGCTCTGAAAGTAATCCGATACGAATACAGTTACATGTCTCAAAAAAGTAACGTAATCAGATTACTTTTAGAATACTTTTGGATTACTTACTTTTTCCATCACAGATGGGTATGTTTTGGGGTACAGGAGACATTGGGAAGCTGTTATATAGCCAAAGGTGGTGCTACTTAGTACTAAAAGGGTGCTCAAACTTTTGCACACGCCATGTTCACTTTTTTATTTGATCAGTAATACATTTAAATAGTTATTATGCATTACACTTTGAAAAAGGATGTCATGTTCAACTTTCCACTGTGTTGAGGTCAGGTCAGCTTCTGTTCATTTAATAATAAATACTAATAAATTTGAGATGTCAATTTAGCTAAATATATGCAACATTGTATCTGCATTTTTTGTTGTAGTCGTCGTCATTAACATGTTATGGAATTAGAATGGACAGATTCAAAATTAATCATAATAAAAAGCAAAGGGATATTGAAAGGCAAGTTCTTTTACTGTTTTGATGGCTCATCATGACCATAACTCAAACACAGCATCTGAAACAATGTAATAACTTTTGAAACTTTTTTGGCACTGGAATAACAGCGACTTGTAAGGGATATGGCTTAGAAAAGTGCCAGTGTTGGCGGGCTGTGTAGCGGCGAATGTGCGGTAGTGCATAACGTAATTGACGTATAGTAGAGTACAATTGTCTACCAAATTGGGAGAAAACTGGGAAAATAAAAAGAATAAAATAAAAATGTCATCGTTTCAACAATAAAGAAAGCAGTATAAAATTATCAGAGCAGTTAATGCGATGCCTCAAACCGTAGGCTAAGGTCAGGTAACAGCAAATTACTGCAGAACTGTGTTCATTAAACTGAAGGTTAGCTAACGTCGACTTACTCCAAGTGCTTTTTAAGATTCGAAGTCGAGTCCTTTGATGCCGACAGTATCTTTATTCCTGGAAGACACAAGGTACACTGGACCGACAGATTTTTCCCATGTTCTTCTTTAAACTGGAAATTGTGTCGATAACGCCACAAACTAAAAGCTGACTTTTCTTCCATCTTGTCCCTATCAATGTTTGAGTGTGGGCGCGCACTTTTTTTTAAACGCATTTTTTTTAACGCAGTTTTTTGGTTCTGTGCAGCGGCTGTAGTTTTCGTGAGCTGTGTGATGATAATCATGTAGGCGTGATAATTTTGGTTGTTGTAGTATAGGATGTCGTGTTTACATGGGTACATGTATTTATATGATACTGCGGATTTACGATTACGTTGAGTGCCAATGGGTTTCTGCTATATTGAGGGTTAAATGTCTTCATGGCAGTGTTCATGAATTGATTGGCAGTAGCATTAGTATTATCCAATTAAAATTGAATTACAAATGACTCAGGTATGGATCAGGTAGTTTTTCATTATCTTTGAAATTCTCAGCTTCTTATTCAGACCAAAAACAGTCGTATTGTTGTCGTAGTTATCTTAATTGCCCCAAATCGGATGGATACTCGTATTTTCCACCAAATCGACCGGCACACGAGTTAATTGGTCATTCAATGTTAAACAACAACTGTAAATCGAGAGGGCCTGGGTAAAGTAATGTGCCTAATTTTCTCCTATTTTAATTACGCTCTGTTCAAATAATGCAATATAAACCGACAAATATAATCAGAGGCCCTGTTTACACTTGTCTTTAAATGCGACACGTATGGATTATATCGCATAGCCTACGTGTCGCATTTAAAGACGTGTAAACGGGGCCATATTCACGCTAAACACTGCCACACTCTCATGACAATGAATGCACGTGAATTAGGAATGACTAAAGAAAACAACATTGTGCTTCTCCCCAGTATCCTAGGGTCCACTCCCATAATTACGGGACATTTTATTGGTTCTTGTAAATCATATTTATTAATTTCACTACAATATGGATACATTCATGAACATTGGCACTTCAGATACAAAATTGCATTTTCCCCAATTCAAAAACTCCCACCATGTAAATAAATCAACATACAGGCTTCAGCATTATACAACTAATAATATTTAATTCAAAAAAAGTATAGTAATATGCTATCATACTGTAATGATAATAACAGCAACAACAATCTTGTTAGTAATTATAATATGCATAATCAAAGATTACAGTAGGATCTATTATTTGTCATCATTGTCAGCATTATTATTATTTCTTATAATTTTCTTCTTTTTCCTTTTCCTAATTTTAATGAAGAAAAGGTTCATGTGATGTGGAATTATAGGAATACCATTATGAAAACACGAAAAAAATATGGCATTCTTCTGTTATTCTACTGGCTTCTATTCAAATGTATCCCTTCTTTTTTAACGCCCCATGATATCCCTGCCCCCTGTATATTTTTAACCTTTTTTTTTTTTTTTTACTTTTTCTACCATTTTACACCCCTTCCCCAATCCAATCCAATCCAATCCAATCCAGACCTCCACCTATCCATTCACAACAGTCCTCCTCAGAAATTTGCTTACGCCACCTCCCTCAAGCTGATCATCTTATCTCTATCTCCTTTCCTTCCTTCATTCTCTCTCTCTGTATCTCTTCCTCACTCACTCCACTTTCTTTTGAATGCGGCAGAAAGAATTCCTCCCCACCCAGAACCCAGGCAGAAGGCGCTCCTTGAAAGAGACCTTATACCTGTGCAGCAGCTTAACTTCCTTCTTTCCCTCCCCCTCTTCCCCGTCCAACAGGATGTAGAAGTTCATGATCCCTGCAGGCTGGTCCAGATAGAGCCCGATGACGGAGCACAAGGGCCCCGGGATCTCCACATTCTCGCCGTCATGCCAGGCCTGGTAGCAGGAGCCGGCCCAGCCCACACCCCAGGACCCGTCATTCTCCCCAAGACCGCAGGGCCCGTCCTGAGCCTTCCGCCCCACCCCTTCATACGTGACCCCAATGACCACCCACCCCGTAAACTCCACCTCCCAGTAGCCCCGTATCCCCCACACACCCTCCTTGCAGAGCACCTGGAGAGGGATAAAGGGCAATGGAGGCAGAGTGGTTCAGTGCAAATTGGCTTAATTCACAGTCATACACAAGCAAGCAATCCCTCAATGATTATAAAAACATGATTGTTTCTGAGGCTTTCCATGTCAGCTGTTTTGTGTCATCTGATTTTGTTAATTTTGATGTATGAATTGTTTTTTAATACTTTTTGTATGCACTGCTACCTTATTGCCATGTCTCTCTTGAAAAATATTTAAGTTTTAATGAGACTCACCTGTGGTGTGTGGTCATATCTCTCGGGTCTGTCCAGGTAAGGGCACACAGACTCCTCAGACATGCGGGCCACTTTGCTCGCCCCCTCTGAAATCCACAGCAGCTTCTGAGCAGTCCTGTCATCCAGTGAAACGGGGAGCCAGTCTGGGGGTGGGGGGGATTAATGAATGAGGAATTTCTGCTGTTCATTTGAAATTGTATTTCAAAGCATCACATACACCAAATGTCACTTTCTTACATTTCAGCAACTCAGCTCTGGTTGTGGGTTCAGGGATATTCTCCTCATAGACTGGAGGCTTCACTGTGGTTAGAGAGGGATAGGGCAGAGATAAAGAGAGATAAGGCAGACTGCACAACACAAAATAACACAAAATCACTGGCACTGATAGGAAGAGAGCACTGCTTTCTATGCATCAGCACTGATTCTGAGGGACAGAAAGCGAGAAAATGGCCTTATGTATGACTAACTCATAGGCCCCAACAGATTGTATGGAAAGCATTACAAGCAGTTAACTACATAATTTTAGGCCATTTACCTTCTGCAGCAGCTCCAGCTTTTGATTTTCTTCCTATAAAAAGAAGAGAAGCTTCATTTAGATGCACGGGTCTGGATTTAATCATTAACTTTGATTTATAAGTAAATTCAAGTTTAATGTGTTTTCTTACTTTTAAGTTTTACAACATTCTGAAAAATATTTTGGCTTGTGCCAAAATGTGCTTTTGAAGAAGAAGCCTAACATGGTTTAATTGTGACTCAAAGTTAAAAATTTTGGTTGAATCCAGCCTAGGATCTGGGTACCAAAGTGATAAAAAATATAATTTGAGGGTGATGATGGTCTCTTATGAAAACATAAGACTTGCTTAAGAGTAGGAGTGTGTTGTAAGTATTAGTTATATTAAGCACAAACCGCAAAGTGGAAGGATTGAGTTATGCTTGTCTGGTACCATGATAGGCTTAATCTCCTCTGTGCAGAGTGGTAGTTCAGTAAGTTTAGTATTCTTCTCTCCTGTCCTCCCTCCCACTGTGTCACATGCTGTATATCATTCTGGAGAATGTGTACTATGCTGTAGGTTAAATGTTAGCAGTGTGTACAGTTAGAAGTTAGTGTAGTTTACTCATACCAGCATAAGTTAGAATTACCACTGAAATGCATGCCTTGCCTATAATTACATACACTATGGACACACATCAAGGTTCTTTTGACAGAGGGGGTAAGATATTCTTAGAATACACTTTCTCTTGTGTTTTCATGGTGGTGGGAGCACAAGTTTCATCGTTGTTTCTTCTTATGTGTCTTAGCCATCTTTCCAAGAACAATGTCCTGCTATTGATGTGTTTGGGGAGTTTTATAGAAACACATTTCCTTCCATCCCTCTCCTCTCATCACTTTCAGCTGTCTGAATAGCTGGATGTTCAACTTGCTGATTTATTTATTTGAGAAAATGGAGGAAGGGAGGGAGGGAGGGGGGGGAGGGGGAGGAGAGAGAGAGAGAGAGAGAGAGAGAGAGAGAGAGAGAGAGAGAGAGAGAGAGAGAGAGAGAGAGAGAGAGAGAGAGAGAGAGAGAGAGAGAGAGAGAGAGAGAGAGAGAGAGAGAGAGAGAGAGAAAAGCCAGGACATAAAAACAGACTCACTGATTGAGCAACTCAATGCAATAGTAAATTCACATGGACTGTGGCACAATAATAAACACCTGTCAGTGCACTTCCTTGAGTATCTCAAACGAGTACTGGCATGAACTGTCTGTCAGCACCGTGTGTCGTCGTAGGTTGCAAAATTATTTGTCTATCTAAAAGTTCCCCATAACACTCAAAGACGAATTGTCATTTAACCGTCGTAAATGAAAATATAGCGAATTGCTACATTTGATTTATATATATATATTATATATATATATATACACACACACACACACACAAGTTCTGAGGACATAACATCACGAGCAAGCACATTGAGCAGGGGCCCCTTTCCTTTTTAGAAACTCACCCGATCACTTCAACCGTATGGGATTTCTCACACTGCCATACTATTCTAGGTGGCGTTCTGTTTGTGTGGGTGTGAGTTTATGGCTTTTTCTGGTTGGCCCGTGCGAGCACATGTGTGAGAGGCAGGTGAATAAACAGCCCTATGAGCCTGCAAAGAGGTAATAGTGCTCATGGTGGCTGGGAAGGAGGAGCACAGTGCCACAAGATTCAGACCACTAGTAGGTTGGATAATTTAAAAGGATTTATTTTCAGTCTTTTGGAGCTTGACGTTACCAATTTAAACAGTATTGTTAGTATTGTATTAGTTACATTTAGTATCTATTTTGTGTGCTTTAGTGAGTATTACATCTAACATTTCCACCATTTGTCACAAGTAAACAAAGCCAATGTGTGTATAACTAAGGCCCCCTCCTACCTAGCAGACCTCCTCACCCCCTATACCAACGTCAGGGCCCTCAGATCTGCTGATAAGGGTCTCCTAACCACCCGTAAGTCCAACCTCAAGTCTAGGGGGGGGCGTGCTTTTGCTGTCGCGGCCCCTGACCTCTGGAACAGCATCCCCATGTCCATCAGATTTGCCCCCTCCATCGAGTCCTTTAAATCTAAGCTCAAAACTCACTTGTATTCCTTAGCGTTCCCCGACTCACACTGACTCCTGCCTTGTTTGTTCTGTTCCTTTGTATGTCTGTTGGTTGTTTATTTTCTGTTTATTTTTACCCTTAGTCTACCTGTATTGTAAAGCACTTTGGTTGACGAGCGTCATGTTAAATGTGCTATATAAATAAAATTTGATTGATTGATTGATTGATAACTACCTGAGATTTGTCAGCTCATTATGGCTGACAGTGAAGAGAGGAAGATACTGTATGTGTGATGTGCACTGACCTAGTGTTAATCTTATGGATGCACTGAATTATTGTATTCTGTGAACATTTATCTATATTACACTATACGATCCCCAATAAACTACTAGATTTTTGTGTCGTATGCTTAAAATGCCATATTTTTCCAGTAATTTCTCAATCCTGGACCAGATTATTACCATACATATTGAATACTGAATATAGTTAATAGAAATCCTCCAATAGAGTATTTCAGAATATCCATAACATAAGAAAAGGATAAAAAGGGATATAATAAAATAGGATTATATGTGATAGGAGAGGCAAGAATAAAATGGAAAAGGATTAAGATAGGATACAGTTGGATAAGATTGGAGGGGATATAGTGAATCTGGAAAATCATGTCTGGTGGATGCAGACAGAATGTACTAAGAATATAAATGACCATCCAACATAAAGTACAGCCTTTCATTCATTTATAGTTCATTAAGATCACTGCTACACCCTTCCTGGACAGCTGGAAAGGAGAAGGAAGAAAGATGGTGGCCTTAGTTTCTGTGATGGTCACCATACATGGATGCTGGATCTGCACTCTGCTTGGAATATACACACCTGAACACGTGTGGAATAAAGTTTCCAAATCATTCACATCCAAGTCCTCTCAGATGGCAAAAATGTAGGTCTTTGAGGTGGTCATCCGATAGCCCAAGTGTTGACTCTAATGCTTCTTGTTGACAGTCTGTGACATTGCTTGGTTGACATCACTGGATTGCTTTTTGAGGACAGGTGGTCATTGAGCATAACAATCTCACCAACAAGTTGCTGTCCAGCTCCTTGACCTCTCAACCCTAAGCTTAAAGTGTGTATTTTTCAGAATTCCTCCTGCATGTCCAGGAAGTGTCCTTTCCCATCAAGGCGTTGCTATGGGATGGTGAGGAAGAGGAGGCCAACTAAGACCCAATGAGGCTTGAGACAAAGGCCACAAATTTGGCTAGTTTGCACTGGCAGCCAACAATACTCTGGAGAAAGGATTTAAAGACTGAATAGAAAGAAAATCCAAGAGTCAGTCTTAGGAAATAAAGACTCTGAACCACACTGGACCCACAGAAAGAAGAAAGCGTGGAAATGGAACCACGTTGAGCAGAATGTTTTGGAGGCCTGGGGAAAAGAGTTAAATTCCACTGGACTGCAGGCTCCCCAGGGACCTCAGTTTTATTATGTCCACAATATGTGACACTTTGTTACAAGTGGGTAGAGTTATAAATTGGGCATCATATATATATCCTCAGTAAAATAATTCAAAAAAATCTGGGTCCTGATATTATTATTGGCACTTGCAGGCAGCAGACAAGTACAAATATAATAGGGACTTGTATAAGCATTTTGCACACCCTAAATAACCCAACATCAAGTATGTGCGTGAACTATTCATTCAGGCATGCACACATATATAGGTTCTCAATGACTGGAATGGACACTATGCTGAAGTAATGCACTGCTGAGACAGCATATGGTGTTGTGTAGTGCAAGACTGGGAGCAGCAGATTGAGACTCTTGAACCTAATGCCAGAAGGGACGTTACTTTTTAACCAATGAGTAATGTTGCCTCACCCACTGCGCTCCTTTAAAAAATAAAGCTGGGAATCTGGGCTGAAGTCAATGTGTAGGCACCCTGCAAAGTGCCTGGAAAGGGACATAGGCTAAGTAAATAAATAAAGTAATGTAATGGAAGAGAGTGAGAGTGACTGAAGGTCATCTGGGCTTGGAACACGGGGTGTCCCAGGCGGGGTGATGACAGGTTACTTCATCAATCACTTCTCAGCCACACTCTCCCAAAATCCTGCCTTAAAGGGTGAGAGAATGCAAGGGAGGAATTGTGGGGGGGGAGGTGTAAGCGGGTGAGAGAGGAGGGGGTTTAAGAGATATTGAAAGTAACAGAGGGCTAGGAAGAGTGTAGAATGGAGGGACATATTGACAGGGAGTGAAAAAAGAGCGCAATGAGTGTCGGGGAATGGTCTCACAGGGTGATGAGAGGAAAGATATGGATATGTGTTTAATTGTAACTGTTCTAGTGCTCACTTCAAAATTAAAAACATTCAGAGACCAACAAAATATTCTTGCTTTCCCCTTCACGACGATCAGCTGCTTTCTGCTATTCTATGCCTGTCAGGACAGGTGCTCTACATGTTAATGAGAAAAATGAGTGAGAGGTAATTGCTTAACCCTTCTGTTATGTTAGGGTCCGCCGTAACCCGTTTCAAGTTAAAAATTATATAATAACTACCATATAGTATTTTTTTGGAACAAGGCTTCATGATATCCTCCACAACAGCTATATAAACACTACAAAACTGATTTGGACCATTTTAGACAATTCTGAAGGTCAAAGTGTATGCTTTGGTGTTCGGGTCCGGGAAGACCCAGCAGTGCATTGAAATAATGTGTCTTGGGGCCTTGGGGCCATAAAATAAAATTACAACAGGATTGTATGGTTATGAATGCATAATAAGTTAGTTATGATGTAGTAAAAACAATATTGGATGATAGTCATTGTTTTTGAGTGTTTTGGACTGAGTTAAATCATGGGTCAAAATTGACACGCGAACACACGGGACAGAAACACCTTTCTAACATATCGCAACACAGCTAACATAATTCAGGTATGTCAAGGAGCAGTTGTAGGAACTATCAGAGCAAATATAGGTTACCTTAGTGTATGCTAAATGTGTGTTTATTAATTAATCTATATTTGTTGTTCTGCTTTCTGATGTGACCACCCCTAGTGTCACAACGTTTTTAAGGATATGTTATGTAAACCTGCTGAGTCACTTTGGGATTAGACATTGCCCAGGTTATTATGAGGGAGTGAGCAAATGATGGGAGAGAGATCAAAATTCCCAGGCTGACAGGACCTAATCTGTCAGAGAAATCCCCCGGATCATGCGGAGATCCATGCTAAAGCTCTGTTAAGATAGACAGATGGATAAACAGACACTTGGGAAGATTGATTGAGAGACAGGGAAATAAAGACATAAACAAGGGGGGCAGATGAGGATAACCGAGCAGCAGCAGAGACGGACAGAACTCATAATGGATCAGAACATCAGCTGAAACAGAGGGTTACACTGACCTCTCAATTGGCAGCCATGTGGTTCCCTCAGAAAACAGAGCCGAGCCATTGGCTCTTGACTGACAGGCGGGTTCGTGATTTAAGTGCTTTTCCAAGTAAGGCAAATGACCCTCTGACAGTGCGGAAAAGTAGATGTTGATATTGGACTCACTGTGGCTAGGACCACAAACCCCCCCCGATAGGAAAACAACGCACTGTCCGTATCGGATTTTAAATGCCAGTGCAGCAGAGAGGATCAGCCTTCGGCTTGAGCCACAGCCCCAAATGCCTCCAACAGGAGGAGACAGATAGAGATAGATGGAGGTGGATGGACATCACACCCATTTCTCTCACGCAGTTACAAAGTGACAAGCAACCACATACTGGACCGCTCGTGGAAGGGAAGGGGATGAAATGGGAGACTGCATGACTGAATGTTTCTCAGCATGAAGTGGACATGGACAGATGGACAAACAGAATGTTTCAGAGGCATAAATGACCTGACAGGAAAGGGATGGGTGAATGAAAGGGGAATGAAGAAAAGCAATGGATCAACATTAATCTTAACATAGAGGGGTTTTTATGGGCGGTCAGGGTCATGAGGAGCAAAGCTCATAGATTTATGGATCAATTGTGAAATATTAAGTTACCTAAGATAAGAGCAGGACTTAGAGGACTTAGAATAACATGTCCATAGAATGCTCTTTGTCCATAGAATGCTCTTTGCTCTAAGGGAGGATAGAAATGTGTACTGCTGTCCAGTTTAATATAGCGATATGGAAGAACCTGTTATTTCACAAATATTAATATTTCACAAAGCAGAGTGTGGCAACCTCCTAGCTGTGCCGTTTTTCATTCTGTGACATAGGTTCTCATTCCATATGGCTTTTACAAAACAGATCAACTCACAGATATCCTAAACACCAGACAGTCCACTTTGAGGGCCTGGACATTGAACTGAAGAGGCTGAAGGAGATGTTTCAATTTATATTATGGTTGACTGCTGACAAGGTTTTGATATCTAAGACATTTATGTTAGTGGAAGGTGAAATGATATTAAAATGACATATGAACATTATATTTAGCCCATGCTGTATCATGAATATTGGTACTGCTGTGAAGGCTGGTTGACCAATCAGCTTTCAGGTCTGAAACTGTGCTTTATAATGAGAAAAAACTCTTGACACCCATGCACCCAGTATCTCATTCTCACGTGCATACACATGGCATTAAATACTCAGAACTGTCTATATTAACATACTATATAAGCACTCCAACAACTGAAATAAAACCCTGACCACACCATGTAGATGAGGCCTGGTAAATGCTGTGCTAAGTAATTATAAATCAGATGACAAAATGAAGCCTAGGAGCGTTGCCATAAATAAAGTGGTCAGAGAGATTCTCAGCTGGGGAGTTGAGTTACTGTAGACTCTTTCACACTTCGTTACTGTAGGAGCCAGGGAGAGGTTGAGGGAGAAGGGGTTGAGACAAAGAAGGAGGTACACATGTAGGGATTTAGAGAAAGAGAAAGAGTGAGAGAAAAATAAAAAGGGAGTGGGGAGAATAGACAGGAGTGAAAGGAGAAGGGTTGGAATAATCAGTGGTGGGGGAGCAGATCTCATCCAGGTGTTGGGATGGACATGTTGTGAAAGGTTCATCAGGAGAGGGGGAATAAGAAAACAAAAAGACAAAAGACAAAAAACACAAGAAAAACACCCGTGATAATGAACTGGAGAAGGGGCAGGAACAGGACAAGGGATAGGAGCTGACGCAGGCCAGACAGCAGAAAATAAAATTGACTGCCAAAAATGAAGAGGAGAGAAATGGGAGATGGATGGGAGAGATGAGAGGTGAGAGGTTTACCAGAAAAGTGAGAGGGGAGGACAGATGGGGAACATGGCAGGAGAGACACAGAGAGGTGAAAGAGGAGAATGAAGTGAGACAACGGAGATGATTGAGGAGAAGAAGAATGTTGGCAGCGAAAGAGACAGAGAGTTTGCTGGCAAAGAGGAGGCAGTAGTACTTCTATTAGAAAGACGGTGTGTAACCGAAACATAATATCTTAGTTAATGAACAGCAATATAATCACATCATAAATTTCCCATAAAACATTTAATGATGAGCTCTTAACTGTAATTTTATTCCTTCTTTTTATCAGTTTACATGGCTGTGGTCAACTTTCTCCAATACTTTTTTGTCACCACATGAAAAACATTTTTCATTGTTTTTCATACTTTCCTGCTATCAGTTACATCCGTAGTTTCATTTTCTTACCGACATATCAATGGAATTTGGCATTGGCTTCTGCACCAATTCTGATAAATACAAACGTGTTTTTCTGCTGAGACAATATCACACTATCTGAAACACCATGAAGTCAATTGGCCTTTTTCCCAACTTTGTACTCAAACACCCCCATAAAGCATAGGAGAGATGCAATTTTAAAACAGCCCAGAAAATCAGTTGCAGTGCAATACCCGACAAACCTCAGAGGTTAGTGTCGACAGGAGGAACCCAACTCATTAACCTGCCTCTAACCAGCTTTGGGCCAGCATTGAGCACAGCCCAGCCATTGAGAAAGGAACACATTAAATACACCTAGCCATATATTAAAAGCACACAGTGGATGCGCTCCAAAAGTAGGAATGTATTACGGATTACTTGGAGATTTCTCATTCACATCCACATCTATATCCTTTATGACTGATGAGGAAAAGCCCATCCCCCTGATTCCCATTCCCATATGGCCAACCCTGCCAGCTCTGTATTCTCTTGGGGTGCCCCTCTCTGGCTGACAGTAGCAGGCTTAGTGAAGTGCACCAACCACACTGTCCACCGCAGGCACTGGCTTTAAGATATTAGTATTACTATAAATACAACTGTATCAACACAGCTATAACACCATGGGTGGGACTGTCTTTTATAAATATGTAATGTATCTATTTAGATTAAATAAGATATATATCCATGCCTGTATCAGTATTTATAAATGAGCAAAACCCAGGGCATACTGGGAATCTGCTTGTTGATGTCTTTTCAGTGCTGAAAATGTATCCATGCAAACAAAAGAAATACAGAAGGACTGTGAACTTTTGTGAGATATTCTGACTGCACAAGAGAAGAAAAGAGAGAGAGAGAGAGGGAGCAAGAAAGAGAGAAATGCTGCAATATTCTTGTGTGACCACAGTGTTGTGTCCAACGGTTGTTGAACAGTTCAGTAAAATACCATTACATCCCATTGACACTCTATGGAGAATATTGAACATGCAGAACATTACCGTTTGCATTTTTAACAAACATAAAAGAGAAAATGGTACCAAACAATGTGATATTGAGGAACACAAGATCTGTACTGCATGTGATACCCAATGTACCTTTACAAGACACCATTAGAATTCCATGGTTTTACTTTTGCGTAACATACCAAAGAAAGATTGTTTTATTTATTTATATTTGGTAAAAGCTATAGTTGGATCCAGTCACTGCTATTTAATTTCAATCCTAGATTGAGCCTATGATTAATCTTCCTGGTAATTTGAGCAGCCAATGGCACTGAGAACTGACGCTGTGGATCCTGTTCCTACCCTTAGTCTCCATGCCCAGTTCAGCCAGATATGCACTGTTCTAACTATGTGCACAGACACAAAAAAACTGAAATAAATTCACATTTTTATCATCGGAATGCAAAAGCATCAAGGCATTAGTTTCCTTTCAAGAATGCGTTTTAAATGCAGTCTTTGTGGGCCAACAGTGTCTCAAGCTCTAACAATGAAAAAAGATTCAAACACTCAATAAAGATTTACTTTTGGATGTTGAAAACAATCTCTCATATTTTCTCTCTCTCACTTTTTTATCTGTTCATTTGGCTACACACCTGCAGGTAACAACCTTTTTGAGTTTTACTGACCAGGCACAAAAATGATCCTTCTTGTATGTCCATAATATATCAATTTAATTTGGAATATCTCTCTGCGAAAATATTTTCAAATAACATGTACTAAGTCATCCAATTAATAACAAATGTAACTAGATTTCAGGTAGTATTCTAATTATAAATTAATACCTAAATGTCTGACTGGGGAGTTCCGTCTTAAAATGTAATATTGAAATAAATTGGCCCTATATCCCACTTTCACACATTGCACGGCATCCTACACAACAATATAGTCTATTCAGTGCATGTATTGATGAATATATCCAGGCATTCCTATGGAAGTCTGCATCAGGGTTGCATATGGGCTCCTACCTGTTTTCTTAGACTCAGGCATGATGCAGGCCGTACTTGTAGGCATACGGTAGCAAGGTGTCCTTAGGGCGAGTGTCTGTCTGTCTGTCTCTCGGGGTCCACTCTTATTCCCTCAGAAAAAAGGGGAGGGAGTAAAAGGGAAGGAGGAAATCAGAGAGGAGGGGACTTGGGGGAGTTTGCGGTGGTGGTGGTGGGGGGTGTATGTGGTGGGGCTGGACATGAAGGTGGCTTTGGGATGGGCTCTGTCATCTGAGACTCATGTAACCTAAGTGTCCTTTCAAAGGAGTGATTAGATGGAGGCAGACACTCTGAGTATGTCTGATTGACCAAGGGGGGCACCCCAATGCGTCAATACCGATAGAGGGAGGGAGAGAATTTCACATACAGGACAAGAATTCAAACCAGGCTTCACTAGAGAAAGCAAACATTTTCTGTGTAACAATATTCAGTGAAATAATGTTCAGTATAGCAACCTTCAGTGTAACAATTCTCTGTATTAAAATGCTCAGTGTAATGCCATTCAGTGTATTGGGGAAATTGCAAGAAGTAACAACGCAAAGCATGACAAAGATCAATGCAATATTGCACTTACATTTACATTTATATTTTAGGCATTTAGTAGACGCTCTTACACAATTGACATTTCTTTACATACAATCCATATTTTTACTGAAGCAATTTAGGTTAAGTACCTTGTTTAAGGGTACAACGGCAGTGCCCCCACCTGGGAATCGAACTGGCAACCTCTGAGTTACAACCCCAGTTCCCTAACCATTACACTACACTGCCGCCCTACATTGTTCTGTGTAAAAACATTTACATTAAATTTTGGCATTTAGCAGATGCCCTTATGAGACAAAGCGTGAGACAAAATGACCTGCACATCCAAAATATGCTGTGGGTGTAGGACCAGAAACAAGGTCACGGGCAAGATGCAATCCAGACCCCTAAATTTAGACACACAAGGGGCTTCCGGGTCCATCAACAGCAGCATAGCAGGATTCCTCTCTCCACACTGCCAGCGGTCATGCTGAAATCACTGGAATGTCATGTGGACCACACGTAATAATTTATACACATCCGCTGTGATGTGTATCTGTTGCTATGTCACCTTGACAACTCTCAGCTCGCTGCACAATTAAGACATTTAACCTTGGACACAAACTGATAGAGGGGACATAATACTTTTCACAGTACATTAAATCCAATTTGTAAACTGATATCAAGCACATTGCTGATAATAATCATTATTAGTCTGAGGGAGCTACTTTATGCAGAGGAGAAGCACATAAAAGCTGATAATCCTATGCGTCAAATTGAATCCAAAGAGCTTAGCATGGTGGCCATGACCTAACACTAACAGAATTAGGTTCTCAGTGAATGTATTTGTACAGAATGAGATAGTAACACTTCTGGACACACATTCATATTTACATGAATACAAAATTAACAAAGCCGTATTTAATAATGTAAATACATTTGTTATACACGTTTGTTATACATGAACAGAAGCCTAACATTGACAAACAAATAAATATGCAGACAAATCAACAATTATTAATTTATTTACTTTGGAATTTGGAATGCCTAATCGTGTTGATAGACCCGTCTCAGCACTGCAACATCCTCTGTTCAATTCGGATGAGCACAGACAAGCATGCACTATAAATGCATGCATGCAGCCAGCCGTCATCTTTTCACTCTGCAGTCCACCAGCTGAACTGCACCATCATTGTGTTGGGGAGTATACTTTATGCGTAGATGGCAGAGAGAGACTGGAGACACCCAATAAATAATGATCTGTCTTCCATATGTGGATAAAATGTCTGCCATTCGGAATTAAAAAAAAAAAAATAGTATGTTCAAAATATTTATATAGAAATATATTGCCACCCATTCCCTGACAATTCACGTATTTTTCATATATTTATTTTTTTATGATGCAAGATATGGAAATGGAAGAATAGAGCTCTTTGGTCTGGTCTCCATATTAATGGATTATGGATTAATGGATATTTTTGGTCACTGATTCTGTAATATAATGTGTAGTTGACAATATATGACAGTTCTTTTCGAACAACCTTAATGAGATAAACAAATTTAATTGCATTTACTTTTTCATGTGTATTATACAGTATGTACATATCCAATTACGTTCCAGCATAGAAAATGACAAAATAAAGTCTTAGCTGCAACAAAATTGCCCACCTATTCAACTCACTACCATGCTCCTAGGTGGGTATCTGGTTAAATTTTAAATAATTCTGGTAATTCACCAAAATGATTAATGAGACATGTAACAACATAGCTTGCTAACTAGCTAGTTCTCCTTAGAAGGAGATAGATAGACCCCACTTTGGCAAATAGCTAGCTAGTACTGGTAAGTTAACATTACGTTAGCTAATTGGCATTGAATAACTAGCAAGCTATGCCAGAAAGTACAAGAAATTACTAGTGTGGCATCTGGTTAGCCAATAATTCACTCATAAATGAAAACGGTTAGAAGTCACTTCGATTTAATGATGAATAAGGTTTAAAAATGTACAAACAATAAATATAGCCACAAATGGCAATTAACGAGGTTGAAGCTAAATGTGCCAATCATTACTTATTGGATAAATGGTGCAAACCATTTAGCCTACAGCAAGGCCGTAACCATGGAGTCAACATTGGGGGGGACCAAATCAATTTATTTATATTTTTTATATCAGCTAGGCTATATATTGGGGGGGACATTTTGAGCATATCTGAATATTGGGGGGGATGTGTCCCCCCCAATATATATGGTAATTTCGGCCTTGGCCTACAGGCTCAAGAAGGCATTAACAAGAAGGTAAAGTATTGCATTGTTCATTGCTCATTGCAATGCAAGTCCTGCATGATCATAGGTCAAATAGACCCTGAGATATGCCTCACATCCTGTTTATGTAACTTTGTCGTCAACTTCATTAGCGCATAATGGCCAAACGGTTTGATCCACCAAAAAACAGTAGTATCGTTTTTCCAGGTTACTCCCGGCATACTTTGAGTGAAATTTGGTGAAGATTGGATCAACTTTGTAGGAGAAGATTTTTCACAAAATTCAAAATGGCGGAAAATACAATATGGCAGAAAGTGACTATATTATACGAGATAGACTTGCCTTGAGCTAAGGATTCAGGGGGAAAAGGTTTTTTGTTTTTGAAAATTTTGTTTCAAAGCAAACAAAATGCCCTTGCCAGCTACATATAAAAAAATGCACAATTCAGATTTTCTCCTCCTGATTTCGCTTCCTCTGAAACAGAACTCGCCAAGCTGTCAACTGTAACTCCAACACACAAAGAGTCAATCTTGATGACGCAGTGAGTTCATGCCAGCTTCCTTCCCCCTGGGGACAGACAGCCAATCACCACCCCTGAACGGGGCTCACAGCCAGAGACGGACTGGTGCAGCCGGGGAGCAGTTTTGCTGTATAGAATCGATCTCATAAGAAGAATATTGTCAGTTGCTTTCCATTAGTAGCTTTGAGGTTGAATGTGGTGTTTTTAAAAATAGACATTAAGTAAAAATTGTTACAATGTGAATGCAGACCTGGACCCAGACGCAGACTCGGAACGGAGTTGGATTTGCGCTCCACACAGGAGGCGTTTAATAAAAGATAAACAAAAGGCGACTGGAGAACACAGTCAAAACGCGAGCAAAAACAGAATTAGCCGGGCGGCTACAAAACTAGAAAACAGACTAACAAACAAACGAACAAACCAAAAATATAACAGGCAGGGATCGAATAGGCAAGACGGATAAACTAACAAACAAACGAACGAACAAACCAAAAATATAACAGGCAGGGATCGAATAGGCAAGACGGATAAACAGAGAAACCAAACGAGAGCAGTACAAGACGAACAAGTACGGATTGGCACTAGAGTGAGTGCGTGCTGATCTTAAATAGAAAAGGTGAAATAACTAAATTGACACAGCGTGCAAAATGTGCAAGGGAGTGAGTGTGACAGGCTGAGACTAACGAGGGGAAACAGGGAACAGAATGCGGAAACGGAGAACCGCGCCCCGCAACAATGACGACACAGGGTGAAAGCAAAACAAGACATGACACGTAAGGAACGGAATAGCAAGAAACACAAGGGAGGTGGACAAGACGGGACTGCGATGTTACAAAAATGCTTTTTAGAAAAGAATGACTAAACATTTTCAGAGTGGCTGGGATGAAAGACAGGGGGGCTAAAGCCCCCCTAAATAGGGTCTAAAATCACCACTGCCCGGAACGCCGTTCTGGTGCTTTCGGGCCCATTTCCATCACGGTAGAGGCTAGATGCCACCCATGAAGAGGACGAGATGCGATTCGAGATGGGATTGGCCTGTTGGTTTTCTTTGATTTTACAGTACGCGTGACTGAACCCTAACCTTAACCCCTATGCCTAAACTTAACCCTAACCCAAACCCTAACCCCTAAACCAAAGCATAACCCAAACCGTCAGTTACGATGGTCACATTTGACGTCATGCGTACTTTGCATCTCTGTCCTCTGCATGGGGGGCATCTAGCCTCTACCTTTCCACCACTGGTTATACTTGTGGATAGAAATGTACAGCATATGCCTTGGTAGGGTATTATAATTCCGACTACTGTAATAGCCATGCAGTAGTAAAACTTTAATGACATTACATTTTACATTTTAAGCATTTAGCAGACGCTCTTATCCAGAGCGACTTACAAGATGTGCATTAATACATGGTAGGAACAATCATAGTTAGCGCACGAGATCAGTGCAGTGATACAGCAATAGACATCATTGCAGGCATCTGCGTACCATACCTGTAGCACTGGGAAGGAAAAGGTTAGTGTATTATTATTATTTTTTTGGAGTATAGTGTTGTATGGTGTAGAACAACTAAACAGGGGTGACGACAAATTCGCTAGATGGACAGAGTTCAGTGGTAGTGGAGTCTGAAGAGGTGGGTTTTGAGTCTCTTGCGGAAGATTGCAAGTGATTCCGCGGTCCTGACTGATTGCGGTAGGTCGTTCCACCAGCGAGGGATCAGGACAGAGAAGAGGCGAGACCGCGAGGAGTGGCTGCCAGGCGCCCGGAGGGATGGGGCAGTCAGTTTGCCAGAGGAGGCGGAACGGAGGGGTCTGGGAGGGGTGTAGGGAGTGATGAGTGACTGGAGGTATGGGGGAGCAGTACCTCTGGCCGCTTGAAAAGCAAGCACCAGTGACTTGAATCTGATGCGTGCTGCGATGGGGAGCCAGTGCAGTGAGGAGGAGAGGGGTGACGTGGGTGAACTTCAGCTGGTTGAACACCAGGCAAGCGGCAGCATTCTGGACTAGTTGCAGTGGCTTGATGGCACAGGCCGGAAGGCCTGCCAGCAAGGAATTGCAGTAGTCCAGACGTGAGATCACCAGGGCCTGGACCAGGAGTTGAGTGGCCTCTTGGGTGAGGAACGGTCGGATCCTCCGGATGTTGTGGAGGGAGAATTGGCAGGTCCGAGTGATCGCTGCAATATAGCTCGAGAAGCACAGCTGGTTGTCCAGGGTCACTCTAAGACTCCTGACAGACTGAGACGGAGACACTATGGAGCCTTCCACGGTGATTGATGCATCAATCGTCGGGGAGCCCTTCGCTAGGAGGAAGAGCAGCTCTGTCTTCCCCAGGTTCAGCTTCAGGTGGTGGGTGGACATCCATGCGGAGATGTCAGCCAGGCATGCAGAGATCCGTCCTGGGACCTGGGTATCAGATGGAGAGAAGGAGAGAAAGAGTTGAGTGTCATCGGCATAACAGTGATAGGAAAAACCATGAGCAGAAATAACAGACATCATCAGCAGGATGGAGACTTCATAGACATTTAATTCCTTACATTGCTGAAAGTATAAAATGTATAAAAATGTAGCGGACAGCAGACAAGGAGTATCCAGGAACAGCTGAACTTGACAGTCAAGATTAAACAAATTCAGTGTTTTTTGTTTTTGTGAGTGTTTTTTTTGCCAAAAATGTACAATTAGGCAACAGACCATCGCATAAGGGATCAATTCAACAAACAAAACAAAGAAAATGCTCAGTGCATCGTGACATCTAAGTATTCAAAGTATTTTTGTGTACTTCCAGTTTCTCTGACTCAACTACATCCAAGTAATGTGCCACAAATAACGGATACAACATGACTATGACTATAGTGAGGTCGGCACACCCATAGCCCCCTTGTTGAGAAAAATGATGCACTAGACATTTTTCACATCATGCATTATATGTTATAAATGTATTATTAAACAAACCAAAATTTACTATATTCATTTATATATTATGTAGGATATTTAAATAGGCATTATCAAATGGACCCAATCATGCTCCTTTCCCATCCACTTGGTGTTATCCATATACAAGAACCACTTTAAACTTCTTTAATTTAAATGTAGCTGCAGTATTCATTCTTACATATATTTTACTCATTCTCAGACATGGCTTTAAGTTGTCTGTATTACCTTCACATAACGTGAAGTTTGTTCTGACTAAAAAAGATATGAGGGCAAGCTGGCATTTTTTGTCTTTGGCAATGCCTTGGTAAGGTAAGCATTGGGTTATTATTTTTGAAAACGATGAATAGGCTCTTACAAATGGCAGGTTGCAACAGTACGTGAGCTCATTATATGGGCTTGGGGAGCCTTGTTAGGAACCTCTGAAGTAAAGGGCATTTTCTTTTAAGAGAACATTTACTGTGACTGTGTCCATCCCCCTGAATGAGCGACAGGGCAGATATATGTTCTTTTTCCAGCAGTGAAGACAAAGGAAAAGGATGGAGGCAACTTCCCATTATTTGTTCCCGGAAAAGGGCCTTTTTTTATAACTCAGAAATATACATTATTTTTCCGTTTTTGGTAACCTAAACTTTTTTTTATAACCTTTGGCAGTTTACCGCTTACCTTTGTATCATTTCAGGTTATTCACTGGACTTGATCTGCTTACATTTTAGTAAAAAGTGGAAAATGAAGGTGTTCTAAAACTTTTGACCAGTAGTGTAGTTTCTCTCTTTGACTTTCCCTATGACAATATTACTGTACATCACAGTCCCTCTCATCATCCTTATGAGAAAAAGACACCCCATTAGACACGCCAAACTTCACCAACACATGAATGGGTAAGTAGTGACTGGCCATTACAACCAAACCAACAATTAATAAAGGCCCTATTCAGAGTTGAGTTATGCTTTCGCAGTGTGGAGAAAAGTTGATAATTATGCACTTTATCTGTCTGTTTGTATTCAGACTTTGAACTTATTTGTGGAATTAACATCCTCTGGCAACTTGCGTGTCTAGGGAGGGGTTTTCCCAAAATAGAGGTGTGTCTAGAGATATTTGCTGTTCTGACTTTGATGTAAGTTAAGCAATGTTTGCTCCCAAAAAAATATTGAATAAGTTGAATCTGGCCATTGTTTGTAAGAGCATCTATACATGAAAAAAGAGAAAAGCACGCATATGTGCTTTGTCTACTTTGAGAGAATTTGCACTGTAAGATGTATAATAGTGTTTACTGACCTCATTCAACAAGGTTTGTAATTCTTCATTTGAAAAATTCAGCTTTCGCCACTTTGCTTCCTTCTTCTCCATCTTGGCTTCCTTCTCCTGCATCTCAGCTACTGTGTGATTAACTACACAGGTGCTTCTCCTTTCAAACCCTCCTTAATTGAAATCATGGGAACATGTTGGTACAGGCAATAGTGTAATTATTCTGCGCTTGCTAAATGCCCTAAATAGCTTGGCAGATAGCTAACAGGAATTGTCCCAATAAAGTTCCCTGTCCAGGTACAATCCTGGTCTTGAAAGTGAGTTTTAAACTCTGGGTCTTTTGTGTTTATGTAGTTCTTTGTAGGCCCAGATGAAATTTGTGCCACGATAAGAATGGAGCTGCCTTGCAGGTCCTCTAATGGAGGTGAATCTTAATGCGTTAATAAAGCTGTCCATTATCATAGACTCTATTACCTCAATGTGTACTGCTCTTGTACTCAGCCAGGTGAGCATGATGGCCCAACACTTTCTCTCTGCATGGCTTCCTCTAGCTTTTTGCAGAGCACACACTTGTGTATGACACTGAACACCAACCTCTTACTTCGTTTCAGGTGTGCTGCTGGCACAGTTCAGGTTCCATAGTCTGCACGATTGTGATCTGTACTGACATGATGCCACTGCTCTGGTTGAGTGGACCTTTTGTCACTCTATTAGAGACATACACATAGAATCTTCTTGATGTGTTGTGAATGTATCCTAATAAAATGTTGCTGTCGGTGTAGAACTTCACTGTGTGAATTTCAATATCCATTTAATCTGTCATCAGATCTGCTATCTCTACTGCTAAGATGGCAGTGCAAAGTTCTAAGCGGGGAACAGTGTGAGCGGGAAGTGGAACCAACTTGTATTTTCCAATGACAAACCCAACCCAATGTGTCCCTCCATGTCAACTGTTCTGAGGTAGGGTAAGGCTGATATCGCCATAGTGGACACATCTGAGAAGACGCACAGTTCTCTGTGTTGTGTGGAGAGTGGAGAAACCAGAACATAAGACCTTTCGATCAGTATCTGCTTGAGTTACATCAGGGAGTCTCTCACATTTTCCATTGCAATTATTTTCCTTCTGTCAGTGGAGTGTCCTATTCACATTGTTCAGTTGAGAGCTCTCGCAGCAGAGCTTTCCCTTGCATTGTGATAGGTACCATGACCCTAGGGGGTCGTACAGGCTGTTGACCATGGACAGGATACCTCTTCTAGTAAATGGCTCCTCCTCTTGAGTTATGCAGAAGGTGAAACTGTCTGTTTGTAGGTTCCAGCTGAGCCCTACGCTATGCTGAAGAGGCAGAGGATCTACTTGTAGATCCAAGTCCTTGAAGTCCTTTGCACAATCCTGAGAAGGAAAAGCTTCCATGACTGTGCTGCTGTTAGAGGCTATCTTGTGCAGCGTGATACTTGATTCCACAAACATCTCTCTTGTTCTTTTCAGGATGTCAATGGCTTCTTCAGCATTGGAGAATGAGGTAAGTTCATCATCCACATAGAAGTTTTTCTTGACAAACTGAGCCGTGTCCATACCATGCTCTTTCTCCCCCTCCTGAGCTGCTCATCTCAGGCTGGGGAGGGACGTTTGCCAAACACATTAACTTTCATCCTGTCACATCATTATTTAGGTTGTTACCTTTGTACCACAGTCACAGAAGTCATGGAAGTCACAGTGATCCTTGCAGACACTGAAGCAGTAAAACATCTGTTACACATCTGCTGTGACTGCGATGGGTTCCTCTCAAGAAAGATTTCATCATCTAAAGACAGGGCTGTCTTTTCATCATCTTGCGTTCTCTCAAACAGTTAATCTGTATCTTCATCTAGGACGGCTGTCTCAATGAAGACCCCATGGTGCTCCTTCATCAAATTTCTCTTTGACGTGAATGGTATTCGCACATGGGCTAAGGAAGGATGTACGTCCATTGTATAGCACGTTAGTCTTGTAGATGTTAATGCTAGCTGGCTTGTGGGCTCCTCCCAGGAACACTTTTCCAATGATAACCCATCCGAGGTTTAGACGTTGTGCAAATGGGGTCCTCTGCACTGTTCCCTCAATTTCTGCACACACAACATGTCTCTGCCGAGAAGGAAGAGAATAGCTGCATCTGGGTTGAGAGCTGTAATCTTGTCCCCCACTGGCTTGAGATGGGGAAAATGCTATGCAATCTCAGGGGAAGGAATTGTCAGGCATCATGTCACATTCAATGAGAGTGGGGAGAGTGCCTGCGCTTTACCATCCATTGACTGTACTACCTAGTTGCTTGCTCATCACCCTATTGTTTCCTTGACTCCCAAGCATATCTTCAGGGTGTATGGTGCTGTAACCGCTCTGGTGCTGAAGAGGTGAACAAATTCAGTTCTTGCCAGGGACTTTCAGCCCTGCTCATCTTGAACAACATACTGTACAGTTTTCACTGCTTTCTCTCTATGACCAGCTGGGTAAACTCTGACTAAGCATATCTTAGCACATGATCTAGAACTAACTGTATTGCCACAGATCTTAGTGCACATTGACGTTACTGACTGGTGTTCTCCCTTTGCTCCCCACCTGAGGAGCTCTCAGTCTTCCATGGGGCTGACCCCAGGTGTAGAGCAGAGGGATGTTTATCACTGTCACACTCTTTACATTGCACAGATTTCTCACAGGCTGTCCCAAATTGCATACTTGCTTCATGCATTCTCGTGTACTTGTAAGAACGCACTTCCAAGTACACTCAAAAGAATGCACTACAGCAAGAACGCAGAGCGCTTAAAATCTGTCAAATTTGAAACAAACTTGTACTTAGATGTCACCACTCTTCTAACCTTAGCATGAAATACATCCAGCACAGGTTACATTGAAGCAACGGCATTGGTGGGAGTTGCCCGTGAGCTTATTATACGGTTCTGTAGTGAAGGGTTGTTGGTATTGATTGACATGGAACAGGAAAGAAAATACCTATATGTATTTTCAGGTTAAGATGCGATTATACATGGTCTTTGTGGCGATGAGCCATCTCCAGTCAGTAACATATGTTCGTAGTTTTATGCCATTGATGCGTTTTATTTATAGCTAACTTAGTTAGCTAATGTTACGCTAAGTGCTTTGTTGATGTTAATAAAGTTTTTCATTTTAAGTTGGGCTAAAATAGTTTACAAGTTGCAAAGTGGCTTTGTTCGTATTACTTGAGTAGCTTACATAGCAATAATACTTCATTCGCTCCAAAGATTACTCTGTATGTTACCTTTTGTTGTTAATGACTCTGTTACACAATTTCAACAATAAAGTCAATGATATTTACAACATGTACTGGGTTTTATTTATCCATGGTAAGTGTCCATCTTATTGATGGTGACACTTGTTGGTTTCAGTCATTTCCAGAACGTCGAAGACATGTCCTGATCGGTCCATAAATCAACCAAATCAAACATACATCTCCATCAGTAAAGTTAACTAGATAGCTGTCCCTAGCTAGATAGAGAGTCATTTATTTATTTGTCAACATTACATCTGATACATAGCTATGTTGCTGTAGTAACATTAGAATTTCAGCTAGCTGGCTATGTTAGAGAAGTTACAACTCAGCTACAGTTAGCTAGCTAGCAGGCTAGTTAATTTGTGACAAACATTGCTATCACTAGCTAGCTACGTTCATATACATAAGTTGTGCATAGCTAAATATCTAATCATGAATAATGTTGACTAATTGCATGAAACTATAACAATTCAGAAATATTCCTCCTGCCTTGTCCTGTCACCTTCCATTTTTATGTTGAGCCAATAGAATTAGTTGTTAGTACACACATAGTTAGGTAGTGAACCAAAACTAGTAGTATGATACTTACCCAGACAACGTGTAGGCTACATGTGTATGAGTCTATAAAACGCTACTTCGTTGTATGATTTCCATGACATGGTGTCAGAAGTGACCGCATTCACGTCCATAAGATTTTTTTAATGAAAAAAGAAGAAAACGAAAGATATGGCGAAGTTTCCCACTCCCGGCGCTTTTGATTTTGAACAGCCGGTATCATGGCCAATGTGGAAACAAAGATTTTTCCGGTTTCGCATAACCAGCAAGCTCAACAATGAAACAGTTGAGGTGCAAGTAAACTCAGTTATTTATGCAATGGGAAAGGACGCTGAGGCAATCTTTAATTCGTTCACTTTTGAAGATCCAGCTCATGTAAACAGCTATGACAGAATGATGAGAAAATTGGATGTTATTCATGAAAGGGCACGTTTACATCAGTGCGTGCAGAAAGCAGGAGAGAGTGTGGAAGCATTTGTGCGTAGCCTGTACGAGCTAGCAGAACACTGTGAATTTGGCGGCTCAAAGGAGGAGCAGATCAGAGACAGCGGTTGTGTTCGAAACCGTTCACTCGTTCACTCATTCCCTATTCCCTATGTAGTGTTCTCTATGCTATGTAGTGTTCCATGTAGTGAACGATTAAACTGTTTTCGGACACTACACTGAACGTCATTTGCGTCAAAAATGTGCCAGATATTCGGGTGACGCAAGCGGACGCGCCCAGTATTACGTAAACAAACCGAGCACTCATGACAGCAGGTTGAAATGTACTCAGGTAGTATCGGGTTTGCGTGTTCCGTTTTGAATGTTAAATCCCAAATAAATTGTTGAAATTCTAATGATGTGCAACTGTGGTGCTGTCTGCTAGCCACTGCTTTAACCACCAATAGCTACCGTTATGGAAGTCGTGAGCTAACTAGCTCGTGTGGAGAAAATAACATTAGGATAACTCACGAGCTCACGACTAGCACCAACTCCCATAGCGATAATAACGGTAGCTATCGGTGGCTAAAGCAGTTACCTAACATTACCACCACCATGATTCCTGTTGCTGTTTTACTGCTGTTGGCTCAACTTTTGTTCTTGAGGCATAAACGGAGGTGTATGTATGACAGTATGATACGACCGCATTGCATTGTGGTACACGGGAGAAATTGTAGGGTACATTCGCTGTTCACTACAAATCACGGTGAATTGTGGGTATTTTCTCATTCACTATATAGTGAACGAAATTAACAGTTTAGAATTCGTTGCACACTACAAAATGGCGTACACACTATATAGTGCACTATATAGTGAATAGGGAGCGGTTTCGAACACAGCCTATATAGTGAACGAAATTAACCGTTGAGAATTCGAACACCACTACAAAATGGCGAACACACTATATAGTGCACTATTTATGGAATAGGGAACTGTTTCGAACACAGCCAGAGTTGTCATCGGGATCGCTGATAAAGACGTTTCACAGAAACTGCAAATGGAGGTGGAGTTAACACTAGGGAATGCAGTACAGATTGCTCGCCAGTCAGAACTGGTTAAAAAGCAGAATTCGGACATGGAAATGAGTGAAGTTAACGAAGTGAAGCTAAATGTGCAGCACGGGGATTTTAAACATTACCAAGGCCAAAGAAAGCAGGGTATCAAACCGAAATACACTGAAAATAAACAAAAAGCGTGCACACGCTGTAATCGCATGCACAATTACGGGGCCCTGCACATGACAAAAAGTGCAGGAAATGTGACAGAATTGGACATTTTGCAATAGCATGCAAAACCAAAAATGTAAAAGAATTAGTGGCACGTGATGAAACTAAAAATGGTGCATTTTTCCTGGATGCAGTTATGAATGAAACTGATTCAAAGGAAGAGTGGCACATTGATTTACTGTTCCAAGGCAAGGCCGTAAGGTTTAAAATCGATACAGGGGCTGACATTACCATCATGTCCCAACGCACATACGAGAGCCTACCGCAGCACCCCCAGTTGGTCAAATCCGGTATTGACGTGAGAAGTCCTGGAGGCAAAGTGAACTGCAAGGGAAAATTCATTGCGAGCACTGAGTGGAAAGGGCAAAAATACACATTTTGGACTTTTGTTGTCAATGGCCTGCATGCAAACAATTTACTCAGCCGTAGCACTGCCTGCAGTGCAAAATGGGCCTTGTCCTGAGAGTGGATGAAATTAGCTTGGATGTGTTCGGCAACATTGGCTGGCTGAATTGCAAGCCAGTTAAAATTGAGTTGAAGCCAGACGCTCAACCTTACAGCTTGACACAGAATGGGTATGGGCAGAACCCCAGCAGCGAGCCTTCAACAAAGTCAAGGCTATGCTATCTATGGCTCCTGCCCAGGCGTACTATGATGTCACAAAGGTGACAGTGGTGAGTGCCAACGCCAGTAGCTTTGGCCTGGGTGCAGTACTACTGCAGGTCCACAGTGGCAAACTCAAGCCCGTGGCCTTTGGTTCCAGGACACTGACGGATGCTGAGCAAAGGTGTTCGCAAATTGAAAAGGAGTGTTTGGCTGCAGTGTGTGTGTGCGAGCGATTTGCCCTCTACTTACAAGGTATGGATAACATCTGCCTTCAGACAGGCCACTCGTTCCGCTAATTAACTCCATTGACCTTGACAGAGCGCCTCTGAGTTGCCAACAGCTGCTTATGCGTCTCATGCCTTTTAACGTCCGAGCAGTGCATGTGCCTGGAAAACAATTGGTGGTGGCGGACACCTTATCGAGAAACCCACTTCAGAACAGTGGCAGTTCAGAGATGGAGGCGGAGGTCCAGGCATACATTGAAGCCGTGATGACAAGCACCGGTTTCCAAAACTAAACTTGACACCATCAGAGAGGCCATGTGTGCTGACACAGACTGATGCTAATCCGCGACAACCATGAGGGATGGCCCAAACATGTGACACATTCTGTCAGCCGAAGATGGATTGCTCCTGTACGGAGACAGGATTACAATTTCGGCCTCACTGCGGGAAGAGGTTCTAGAACAGATCCACAGAGGGCATCAAGTGTTTGGTAGATTATTTCTCTGTTGTAACAATGCTTCTTGGCAATACATTTTATACTGTTGGAAAGCCTGTTTATTTCCCTTTTAAATGGTGCCCCATTTGTAAGGAACATGCATTTGTGGGATGAGCAGCACAGCTGAGTATGTGGGTTGCGCCCATGAAAAATTTGCCAAATCTTTTCTGCCAATGCCAAACAGCTTATTCTGCTGTTGCTATTGACTCTTGTTTGGTGTTGTTTGGTGGATTGGATGATTGAAGTCTATCAGTAATAAGGATGAAACAAGACATATTGGCAATTTTACAATTTATTAATTTAACAAACAGTCAGGAGCCTCAGTAGTGTGTGGAAGAACCAGACACAGCCACAACAGCCTGGCACCTCCTCCTCATGCTGGTCACCAGCATGGTCACACACTGCTGTGGGATGGCATTCCACTCTTCAACCAGGATTTGTCACAAGTCAGCCAACGTGGTTGTGTTGGTCACTCTAGCATGAACAGCACGCCCAAGCTGATCCCACAAGTGTTCAATTGGGTTGAGGTCAGGACTGTTGGCAGGCCATTCCATTCTCTCTACTCCCAAATTCTGGAGGTAGTCTCTGATAAACCCCGCTCTGTGGGGTTGAGCGTTGTCATCTTGGAGGATGGAGTTCGGTCCCAGACTGTGGAGATATGGGATTGCCACTGGTTGCAGAATCTCATCTCGATATCTCTCTGCATTGAGATTGCCTCCAATGATGACAAGCCTCATTTTTCCAGTGATGGAGATGCCGCCCCACACCATCACACTGCCTCCACCTGCAGCAATCAGCATAGCGTTCTCCCTGTCTTCTCCACACTTTGACCCTACGATTCAACTTCCGTAGGCAGAATCTGGACTCATCGCTGAACATAACGTTTCTCCACATGTTCAGGTTCCAGTGCAGGTGTTGCCGACACCAGCGCAAACGGGCCTGATGGTGAAGAGCAGTCATGGCAGGCCTCCTGGCAGCCCTATGAGCCCGGAGATTGGCTGCGTGCAGTCTGTTCCGGATTGTCTGGGCTTGACTGCAAATCTGTAGAAGACAGCCTACGGTTCCTAAGTGCTGAAAGGGTGAGGAACCGGTCTTCTTGGGGTGTCGTCTTCTTTGGACGCCCACTTTGCGGTCTGTCTCTGACATCCCCCGTTTCATGGAACTTGGCCTTCAGTTTGGAGATGGTACTAGGACTCACTCCAAATAATGCCGCAACTTGCTTTTGCGGAACACCAGCTTGAAGTTGCCCTATCGCACGGGCCTTATCGAACAAATGTGGCATGCCGATTCTTGGAGCAGACACCAATTGACCACTGTAGCAGGGTCCATGCTCACAGGTGCTGCCAATCAGGTGGCACCTGATTGTCAGCACCTGGGGGTACCGGAAGCTCAAAACAAGAGTCAATAGCAACAGCAGAATAAGCTGTTTGGCATTGGCAGAGAAGATTTGGCAAATTTTTCATGGGCGCAACCCACAAACAGGCTTTGCAACGGTATACAATTTATTGCCAAGAAGCATTGTTACAACAGATAAATAATTGACCAAACACAAATTTCCGAACTTTTTGTTCGATGTTTATATATAGGACAGTATACGATTGTTCCTTGGTTTTGTTTTAGAAATAATTATTTGGGAACACTTTGTATTGTTCTGGGGGGGGAGGTGGGGGAAGAGAAAAAGAAAAGTCTTGTTATGGGATTGCTATTTTGAGTTTGCAAATTTGGTTGTTATGTACTGTAAAGGGGGCGTGGTTCACATTAGTAAAGGAATGTAATTATTAAAAATTTTCTTTAAAAGGGGTAGATGTGGTGAGCCAATAGAATTAGTTCTGTTAGTTACGTCACACACATAGTTAGGTAGTGAACCGGAACAAGTAGTATGATACCTAGACAATGTGTACATGTGTGCTGCTACTCGTAAGTTAATAAAGTCTATAAAACACTACTTTGTTGTATAATTTCCATGACAATTTCCTTGCTGAATAATAAAAAAATCCACTTCTTCTTCACCTTCAGCGCAGAAACCAGAAACTGGGAACGATAAGTACATAAAAGTCTACATCCATGCACACTATGATTTTATGTCCTCCCAAGTAAACCAAAGGGAAATTCCGGTAAATTCTTTGTGTACTTGCCAAGTTGCGTACTTGAGATTGGAACGCACTTGATCACATGACTGTTTACTTCCGTACTTTATATATGTACTAGATAGAACACAAGTATGCAATTTGGAACATGGCCACAGTATTTTGTGAGATGTTGGGTCAAAGCACAGCATCTGTAACAGATATGTTTGCCTTTAAGATAACCCTTACGCTCGGCAAGGGCTTGCTTCTGCAGCTGTGGCATTTTCTCAGAGGATGAGGTTTATTGTGCAGCAACTTCTGTCTGGGTCCTCAACCTTTCTCTGTGAGGAGTTACTTTGGTTAGCTTCCAATTCTGATGAGACTTCTGTCTTTCTGACAGACACTGACATTCTGGTATTGTGTTTCACAGGTTTCTCCGTCTTGAGGCTACTTGCACTGCCGGTGGTTAGATAAGCGAAGCTGGGATTATTGCAGGTCTTTGCCTGGTCACACACAAACTTAGGAGAATGGTGGGTATAGGACTCGATGCTCTACTTTGTACCTTGACCCTAAGCAGATCCATTTCTCTTGTAGGTTGTAGGGTAGCTTCTGCACAATTGGGCTGATTCCATTAGCTATATTCATATATGCAAGACAAGGTAGGTGTCCATCCTCTTTAGCTGCCTCAAGCTCTAACAGAATGTCCCCTAGCTCTCTCAGCTTTTGATTGTCTTTGTGAGCGTTGGAAAATCCTAGATTTTCTTCAACAGTGCATTATCTATTACTTCAAGTGATCCATAGCAGTCCCTGCCACACTATGCTGAGCCCTGCGGATGCATTGTTGGTTTGCACTGCTCTAACTCTCTTGGAAAAGCAGGTCTAGCTCTTCCCTAGCTGTCAGGGTCAAGTTTCTGGTTGAGCTAAGAAAGGATGCCTTCCAGGCCCAGTAGATCTCTGGGCGATCGTCAAACTTCAGTAATCCAGAGCTCACCATCTCTCGGCGTATCAGGTACTTGGCTAGGTCTGCTGTGCCTGACGGAGCAGGTGGGGAACCCCCAGGTGGAAAAGTAGGATGGGGCTGAAGTTGATCTTGAGTGACTTGTCTCATGTTGTGTGATTCTTCTCTCTGTCTGTAGAGCTTTCTCATTGGACTTACAGTGTGACTGCCAGCTCTGCCAGCACTCTGTATTTTTCTGCTTGAGGTCTTGGCAGGTGATCTTTGGAACCCATGGTCATTGATTTCACTCAATGATTTCACTGTGTAGCATTTAGCTGTCTCACCATTGTCCATGGGTGTCTTGTGCATTGGTGAAGAGGTAGGTTCTTGTGACTTTGTGAGATAGTCTTCCGTAGAATGTTCCTGCACATATTCACTAGTTTGCTGAGCTGAGTTAAGGGGTGGCATCTTAGTTTCAATCTGGCTGTGTGGTTCTCCACTATTTTTCTCGATAACTTCTTCTAAAACCTCAGGCTCAGCTAAGGCTTCAGTAGCAGCACCTTGTAGATGTACAGCGTGTAAGCTTGCTTGAAGTTCTGCTTTTCTTCCTAGCAGTTTGAGCTGTAACCCTGTTGCAGCTTCAGCTTTAGCATATGCCCTGGTAGCTGCAGCACTAGCTGATGAGAACTGACCTGAATGTCTAGAGCCTGAGCACTGTGACCTGATTTCAAAGGTCTCTTGTGTGTAGATTTCATCCTTTGATTGCTGCATGATGAGCTGGGCTACAGTTCACTGAATTGTTCGATAGCTGAAGAGTTTGCAACGTGCAGGAGGGATCCTGTCTTTATAGCCATATAGTCAGTCTTTTTGCTATTCTGCCCTTGACTAAACGCCCTGAATAGCTTGGCAGATAGCTAACAGGAATTCTGCCAATAAAGGTCCTTGAGGCAAGAGTAAGATTTAGTCTTTCTTGGAAGGATATTTTCTTTGTTAAAATGTACAACACAGAAATAAAGATAAATGTCACAATTTGTACATTACAAATGTGTCATTATATTAACAAGAACATAGTTCCAAGACAATGACAAGGCTACAGTAAATAGAAAACGCTAAAATAGCATTGAAAATCCCATAGGTGAGCTAGCTTAGCCTTAGCCTTGTCCCCGCAATCTTACAAAGTTACATAAATGTCCCAAACTGACAACAAACATCACAGACAGTAAGATAAGTATCTTAGCTTCAAAATAATACAAGATATGTACTTACAGACATATATTACCAAGGTCTAACAACAGAAAGGAGGAGAGCTTGCACAACAATCTTTTCAACTGTCATAAAACAAATTGAACTAAACTTAACGGACTTAAATTCCCAAACACCACTAGGAGTCACTCACTAATAGTGGGCAGCACAGTAATACATTTACACTACACCAAAAACACCACAAAGCAAAATAGATTGGGGAAATATATATCCTATAGTGTATATGTCAATTCCCATTCATATTTTCCAACAATTTCCATGCAGTTGTGGACAACTAGTAAAATCTTTTATATATTTTTTCTTGACATTTTTTAAATTAAAGCCACATGCTCCTTAAAGGGATGAACTGAGATTCTTGAATGGAAAACATAATTGAAACAAAACTCTCTGAAGCGTTATAATTAGCCATCAGGTATTAATTTAGGTACAATTAATTAACATTTTTATGGAGCTCCATCAAATTTTTGAGTTAAGCATATGCATAACAGAAGTTTGAATACGAAGAAATTTGAACATAATAGGGCCCTTACTCTATCTACTGATTGCTCTGATTGCCTGATTGATTGCTCTGCGTTCTATTGCTCTGTGCTGACTTGTTCATATGTGTACAGAAGTTTCGTACAAATATACATACATACATATTTGTATGGATTTGCTGATAAGGTTTTAAACTGTTGTTACCGTTTGGCAATACTCCTCCATCTAGCAATGGCTAGTTAGTTAAACAGCTAACGGGTTAGGAAATTCGGTACTACATTGAGCTGACAAAGACAACCCTGTCAGGAGCAAATCTTAGAGCAGGAAAATATTAGTTACTAGCTAACATGAATTTTACTGTCCATATGTATACATTAGTGTATAATATAACCAGATTCTGCTAGCTGTTGCAAGCTCCCTTGCAACAAACAACCAGTACCTAGCTGTTAGTTATACAGAGGTTTTTCTTGTCATTCCTGGTTTTCTGCTCCTTACTGTTTGAGAACTACCTCGGTGTGGTTTGCTAAATTGACTTAGTGTCTCTGTCTTGGCAGTAATTTAATAAGGTGCAGGGAGAGTTAGGTTTATGATAGGTTTCAATGATGATTCGTATAAACTATCGTATCTTAAAGCAAGGGTAGGGGGCGTGTATCGTGTAATATTCTTATAGATACGGGAGCATCTGTATCAATTACCAACATTCCTGGTTTACTACTCACACATAAGTCTCTTGACTTACAAGGTTTAGGTGGAACTCTAGTCAGAGCTTGTTTAACAAAACCAGTGCTTTTTGAGACAACATCGATATTGGATGAGTAGAATGTATTATAGTACAAGTTGAAGGAACTGTAATTGGCAAAGACATGCTAAATGAACTACGGTGCCAGTTGAATCTGGGGGATTCCCCCTCTATGTAAATTCTCTAGTAAGAATAGTACTGTGATACCTCTCATGTATGCTACACATAGTAATTATGCTGCCCTTTGTGCCCCTGTAGCTCTCCTCCCCCCACTCCCTGGACTCCCGGAGGTGGGGGCAGTAAACTAACTTGATTGTGGACTCCTAACTAGCGCAGGAGCCCCAATACTAAATGGGGGAGTAGTGAAGAGACTACATGAAGCAATACAGAAACCAAGACAGGTGGCAGTATTGAAAGTAAAGGCCCACACCAACAGAACTGATCATCATACAGAGGGTAACAGGAAAGCAGATGAGTGGGCAAAGGTTGCAGTCAAAGGTTACAGCCATCGAAGGAAAAGTTGCCTCTGTGGCAGCTGCGGATGGTTGAGCAGACAAACCGTGCTTAAAGAACAAACTAACAAAGCATTTGTTCTCCATTTCAGGAAAAGACTGGGTGATGAAACAACCAGCGGTGCTCCTCTCTATGAGAGCAGGGCCGGCTAATCCAGATTCACTTTCACCCTTCAAAATGCTTACAAGTCGACCTATGAGGACTCCTGGTGATTTGTGTATTGGTGGTGGTGAATAACATGTAATGGGTGATCGTTTAGTTGAATATTGCAGACTCTTGTCCCAGTGTGTCTCACATGATCACAGAACCAAACCTGACCTGGCTGAGGACAAAGAGGAAACCTGTATAGTTTAACCTGGAGACCAGGTCATGGTGAAAACATATCAGAAGAAGACATTTGATCCCAACTGGTCCGGACCACACACTGTTCTGCTCATGACCCCATCGGCTGTTCAATTGACTGGAATTCCAGTGTGGATCCACATTACTTGATTAAATAAATACAAGGGTGAGACCCAACATGGGGCACAATAATCCCCGTCTACCTTCTGGCTCCTGGGGGCTCTCTTGTCATGTGTCTCCAGGCGGACACACGTATCCACAGTACAAGAATGTGCACCAACCCTGCAGGCTGCAGCTGGTCCTGGTCTCACAGATATCGGATGGGGCTCCATTCAGTGCAACAAGGAGATTTGGAGAATGACTGAGTGTCATCTCTGGGGTGTAAGAAGGTCAATGTTGTAATGTTATGAAAGGTAATGGATCTGGTGTATTAATTTGGAAGGATGCGAGAGTGTGGGTTGATACAGGAATGGGTTGGGAGGAGGCAATTAAAGTACACAAGATGTTTAATATTAATTGGAATAGAACTGATGCAGGACTGCAGGAGGATGGTTTCCCCACTCCAAAGGCCATATATATGAGTATGCCCTTCAGCTAAGAGGTGAGGCACATGCTAGATGCTATACTCCAGAGAAGCCTGCACATGCCCTAAATTGTATCATGAACCTAAGATTGGACCTCTGAAGCAGAACCTCTGCCCGCCCTAATAGGTGTATCATTCAGACACTCTCATGTAATTATAAAGGTGATGTAATTAGGAAACATAGGGATTTGCTCTCTGATATTGCCGGATGGGTGGGAGCCGCTGGGTCAACAGTAAATACCATTTCAATAACTATAGAATCGAATAATCGAGATTGGGCTGACAACCTGTTAGCAACAGGTACTATGTCACGCTACTTTCTAATCAAGCTACTCACCATCTTGCTTCCGCTACACATGATCCTAACACTTAACCGGCAGTGACACGGGCAAAGTATCGTCTCCTCCGAGATGGCACTCGCCAAGCTGTCGACTGCAACTCCGGTACTCCAGAACCACTCCTGTATGCAGCAAACTTCATGTCGGCTTCCTTCCCCCCTCCCTGGGGCGGACAGCCAATTACCACCCCCTGGTGGCACTCCTGGCACTCTGGCGCAGCTGGTGGAATCGAACCCCGGTCACAGTGGCCAGCATCGAACGTTGTAACCACTAGACCACCCGGGAGGCCCTGTGAACAGCTCTTTTTAATAGTAAATAAAATATATTATTTTCCATATGTTTTCTTTCAGTCATTGTTCCTCCCCCTCTGGACCTGACCGGATAACCAAAGGTGGTGGCAACAAATGTTACCCGTTTATATGTAGTAAATCGAAAGTCAGCTACACTGGTGGCAGCGGAGGGATCATTTCCAGTTATAATTATATTGGTTGGGGGTTGAAATCATGACAGACGAAAACGATGTGCCTCCCATTGCTCCTGAACGTAACCACATACAGCATCAAATATTCATGCCCAAAGTTTTTACTGGTGAAGGCTGTGATTGGAGTGACTGGTTAATGGTTGGAATGATGCAAACAAATTGAAATTCATGACTTTATTACTATCCCGTAGAGCATGCAAGATTTATCGGGGACTTCTCGCAACAGTACGAACCAGTTTGAATTAACTTAACCCATATCCGCCTAATGCATTATTCTGTATAAACACAGTGTGCCTAGCCACATAACATACCCATTCACACTCAACCAACCTTCAGTCTAACACTTCCCTCTTGAAAATGGAAAGAGAAACAACAGGCAAATTACTTATCATTGGAAAGAGCATGACATGATCTTTATTGTAATTTCATGATGTATAAGCCGATGTGTTATGCCCAATCGCAAAAAAGTTGCAATTGAAAAACATACACAAATTATGAAAATGTGAAAATATGTATTTGTGCATGATTTATAATAATACATAATTTGTGGAGATATATGGTATGTCATATCAATTAAATGTTTTAACAAATTAGTGTTATTATATACAAACTACATGTATAATACACACAATTATGTACAGATAAATTCTTACAATCTTACATTTATTTGTCGCATCTACATTTACATAACCATTTTGAAATTTGACATGAAGAGTTATATTTCAATGAATTGAGTTTGTATCATTCTCTGCAATGTCACAAGTTCATCACGTGTCTTTGATTTTTGATTTTTTGAGAGACAAACTTGATCACTAATTAGCTCGCTTCCTGGACCAAGGAGGTAAACTAATTATTCGAAATCAGGTGGTGTAGTGCGTGATTGGAGGAAATACCTGCAGACACTGCGGACCTCGAGGCCTGATTTGAATGCCCCCATACTAAGGTAATCCAAGATGATTTAAAGAAAATCGAGAAGTTGGCAGAAAAATAGCAGATGACATTCAATATTGCTAAATGTAGTTATGCATGTGGGAAATAAAAAATTAAGACAGGAGTATTTTATGGGGGGAGAAAAATGTGTTAAATTTGAAAAAGACTTGGGAGTAGTTGTTGATAAAAGTCTATTAGGATCTAAGCATTGTGCTGTAGCAGTGAAAAAAGCCAACAGGATGCTGTTGTGAGAATGTGAGTGGGTGTGGTGTATGTGAATTGTTTGCTGTTGAGTAATTGTGATTGGGTGTGTGAATGATAGATGGGTGATTGCTTCACGAGTCCCACCTGAGCCAGGCAGAAAGTAAGCCTTTAAGAGCAGGTGAGGCGAGTGGGGGATCAGTTTTGTCTTGTCATTCATGTGTGTGTATTGAGAGTTGTTGGTTGTGTCATTCATGTGTGTTCATTCAGAGTTGTTGTCATTTGTGCGCGTGCATAGTGTTAGTCTTGTTGGTTAATGTAAGGTATGACGTAGTGTTGTGTTCGTGTGTGTTCCCCACAAGGGGGTTTCCATGTCGGAGGACGTGGAGTCTGCTGAGTTCTGTGTGCGTTTGTCTAGACCAGGGGTCGGCAACCTGCGGCTCCGGAGCCGCATGCGGCTCTTTCAGCCTCATGTTGCGGCTCTTTCAGCCTTATGTTGCGGCTCCGCGTGGCTTGGGAAAATAAATAATAAGTATCCAATTGAATCGGGCGCAAAAGTGGGCGCAAACTTTTTTTTGGCGTAGAACCCCGTCGACAGAAAATCCGAGGGGCGCAATAATTATTTTCGTTGCACCCCCGGTCCGCGAAATAAATGAACTGGTCGCAGCTCTTTTTCGCGTAGCACACCCCCCCGTCGACAGAAAATGGGGCGGCTCCCAGTGTTTTCTTTTCCGTGGAAACCGGGTTCAAATGGCTCTTTGAGTGTTACGGGTTGCCGACCCCTGGTCTAGACTCTAGAGTGACTGAGTAGAGTACTTCCTGTGTGTCTGGGAAAGTGGAGAGTGTCTCGGGGCTGGTTGCCAGAGAACTCTCACTGTGAGGAGTGGTGAGGGTCTCTGTGTTTGTGTTAAAAGAGAACTCGTACTGAAAAGTTAGTGTCTCTGTGTGCATGGGTTTGGGAAGCACTTGAAAAGTCACTGAATGTGTGTGTGCCTGGTGAGGTCTAGTGGACTGAAGAGGCACGGTGTACTGTTGAGATGTGTATTGAGTGTGTGTTGGGACAGTGCGTAGAGTTCTACCCTGTCCTGTTAAGTGTTGATGCGTGTTAAATGTGGATGCGTGTTAAGTGTGGATGTAAGAAAGCGGTGTGGAAAGCCGCTGACTGCCTGTTTGTTGTGTGTTCCGCCCTCGGAGGAGGCGGGCTTTAATTTCGTTTTGTTTATTTTAGTTTGTTTCAGTTAATTGTTTTTGCTCGAAAGCTTCGCAGCGAGTAGGGTGAAGACTTTGTGTTTTGTGTTTGTCTTTATTTTGCTCTCCCGCTGTTTCTCTCTCCCGTGTCTGGGGGAGAGACAGAAAAAGAAAGATCCGGTCCGGAGACTGGCAAACCCCACTCCTCTGCCATTTCTTACCATTGGCTGCTCTGCTCACATCCAGGATTTTGTCATGTGGCGTGTGACAATGTTATATAATGCCTTTGTCAGACCTCACTTTGAGTACTATGTGCAGGTCTGGGCACCGCACTACAAGAAAGATATAGAAGCTCTTCAAAAAATAGCTAAACTAAAAGAAGGGCAACTAAATCGGTACCTGGTATTTAAGGATTGAATTATGTTTATTTAGTTATGAGGAAGACTTAATACATTTAGGGCTCTAGTTTGGGGAGGATGGTAGTGAAAATGCACCTGAAAATGCACCTGAGTGTATTTTCTAGTTTCACAATTTACAAATGGGATATTTCACGTCTCCATCCAGTTTGGTAGTTTCGTGGTTGACAATAAAGACGTTTGCGTCAACATGGGTTGGGCAGCAGAATGGGGGGTATCAATACAAACATTAGGTGCAATGCAAGTTTTGATAAGTGTGATTCGTTCACGTTTTCGTCCACCCAGACCACCTCTTAATTCAAACGCAGGGCATTATGTGCTAGTTTGGTGATGTTATTTATGGGCACATATGAGCAGATAGGGAAGATATGCATTAAACACCCCAATGTTTTGTGGATGTTCTATATTTCACCTCACTCTGAGGCAAATGTTTAATAAACGACTATTTGAAGTGCAATCTCTATTCAACATAGCAGGTCAAAGTACTTGAGCTTGTAAAGGGTGGTTTAATATACTTGAATGAGAGAGATACCGTATCTACATCCATGTAATTGTGTAAGATGCATGTTTTTTTAAAATAAATACATGCATGTATGTATGTGCTCCAGTTTCTATTTGGTTAAATATTAAACATTCACTGTGATAAAATTCAATTCAATTCCATTTTATTGTCATTAAAACAATGTGCAAGCACATAGCAAAATGAAAAGAGGGCGACAGCTTCACCAACAGTGCAAAATACACATAATACATAATACACATGACAAACATAGTAAACATGCAAAAGGGCATACAAAGTGCAAAAAGGCATGTAACATTGACACGACAGCGCAAGAAGGCATGTAACATTGACATGACAGTGCAAAAAGGCATGTAACATTGACATGACAGTGCAAAAAGACATGTAACATTGGCATGACAGTGCAAAAAGTCAGTGGGTGGCCAGGTTCAGGAGGGTGACAGCTTGGGGTAAGAAGCTGTTTCTGAGCCTGGTAGTATGGGCTCTGAGGCTCCTATAGCGCCTCCCGGAGCGCAGGAGGGAGAACAGTCCGTGGTTGGGGTGGATGGGATCTCTGCTGATGCTGAGACCTCTGCACAGGCAATATTTGAAATGTAGGCTACATTGGCCACTGTATCATATAACAATGCCCTGAGGGATTTGTATATGACTGCAAGGGAGAGGAGGGACCTTATAATGTATAACTTTGAGGTGTGGGTCAGGGATCATATCCATATTTTATATCCGGAAAGGTTTGTACTTCATTTAAAATGCGGTTATAGTCAAAACAGCAGCAAGAGAACTAAATACTGTTCAGAATGAGAGAATTCTGAAATGATGTTTATTAACATGGGGGTGATCATATTGTTGAGTGTGGGAAAGTTGCTCAATAAAATAATATAATGGATATATTTCATTATGCGGAACAATGCTGTGGAATGCGGGACTGAGTCCAAATGTGGGACATCTGGTCAACCTATGTGGAGCATCAGAAGTGCATCAGTAAACACATTTTAATATATGTTGCTTTGATGAAAATACACAAACTATACTAAACTAACATACCCAATATGTGTTTGCCTCTTCCTCCTCCTGAACAACTACATTTTTTACACAGAGTTTTCAATGCGTGGAACAGGTTACCAAGTCAAGTACTGGAGGGCTTTATTTTATGCTCACAAAATGCAGAAAATTATATTCTTTAATAATAATGCATTAGCACGAACCACAATTTAACGGTTCACAAATTATTATTTTTTTCCCCGAAAAATCTAGAATCACAAATATGCACACCCGTAATCAATACTTTGTGGTTCCTCCCTTGGCCATTATAACAGCAAGTGGTCGCCTTCTGTAGTGTCGTACAAGGTTATGGAACTTCTTGGGGGGGATCCTCAACCATTCCTCCATGCACAATTATTCTAGTTCCTTCAAATTCTTGGGTTGACGTTGGTGGACTGCTTTTTTGAGTTCAAACCACAAATGCTCAATTGGATTCAGGTCTGGAGACTGAGATGGCCATGTCCGGACATTGATCTTGTGCTCTGTCAACCATTTCTTAGTTTCTTTGGACGTATGTTTGGGATCGTTGTCTTGTTGGAAGGTACATCTGCGGCCAAAGTGTAGCTTCTACAAATGGTAACGATAGAGGATTCAAGGTGGAGTTAGCTCACTCAATCCACTCCCTACTGCGGAGGTAACTAAACTGGCTGGCTGCCACCGATTGCTGCATAGCTAGGCTACTAACATTAGTTAGCTAGCTAGTTCAGTGCTCCAGTCTCATCCAACAGCGTGTTGTCCTGTCAGTTTCCCTTCCTGGCAGAGGGAACAAGGTTTTTGGACAAAATGTGTTGGTACATGCTGGAGTTCATGGTTCCAACTATTTTAATAAGGGCCCCAGGGCCTGTGGATGCAAAGAAACCCCAAAGCATTAAATATCCACCACCATGTTTCACCATAGGCATGAGGTGCTTATCAACATTACTTACATTCTTTGGACACCAAACATAACACTGATGTGCATGTCCAAAAAGCTAGATTTCTGTTTCATCTGACCACGGTTCCAATTGTAGTTCAGATGTAGTTTGGCGAATTCAAGACACCTTTTTCTGTGAATTGTCTTCAAAAGAGGCTTCCTTCTTGCAACTCTGCCATAAAGGCAATTGTCATGTATGGTAGATTTAGATGCCTTGTAACCCCAAGATGCCAGGTTGTTTTGGAGATCTTGATCTGTGCCCCTTGGACTTCTTTTTGCCTCTCGAACCATCCTTCTCACTACACGTAGGGGCAAGATAGACTTGCGTCCTCTACCTGACAGGTTAGCCACTGTTCCAGTGGCCTTAAACTTCCTAATAATTGACACAACAGTGGAAAGCGGTATCTTTAACTTTTTAGTGATTTTATTTTAATTTAATTTAATTAAATAAAAAATAAAAAAAAAAAGTTAGGCGGTAGCGGATAGCGTATCGGTCTAACGCTTTGTATTTTGGCTGGTCCCATACAATGTGCGCTGCCTGTCAGGGACGCGGTCCGAAATCTGCGTGTCTACCAGACTGACCCTGGTCATCAGCCCCATCGGGGGCGGTGATATTTTCTGGAAAATAAATATTATTAATAAAACAGTGTTTTTCTGAACAATTGTATTAGTAGGTTTTTTTGTATTTTCTGAGCATAAAATATACCCCATTACTTATATATATAGTTTATTTTATACAATATTTTTTCATCTTTATCAAGGGTGTGAATAAAAGTCTACTGTATATAGGCTAGTATATACAGTGGGTATAAAAAGTATTCACCCCCTTGGAGCTTTTATTTTTTATTTCACCACATTTTATTTTGTTACAACATGGAATCAAAATGGATTTAATTTGGATGTCTTGCTACTGATCAAAACAAAATACTGAATGTCAAAGTGAAAAAATCTTGGGGTTACATGGTGTCTAAAGCTACCATTCGATGACGCCTACATGACAATGGCCTATATGGCAGAGTTGCAAGAAGGAAGCCTCTGTTGAAGACAATTCACTGAAAAAGGCATCTTGAATTCACCAAACTACATCTGAACTACAATTGGAACCGTGTCTTGTGGTCAGATGAAACAAAAATTGAGCTTTTTGGACATGCACATCAGCGTTGTGTTTGGCATCCAAAGAATGCAAGTAATGTTGAAAAGCACCTCATGCCTACAGTGAAACATGGTGGGTGGATCTTTAATGCGTTGGGGTCATAGGCGGAGGGTAAACTAACTACAGGGTAAAGCAGAGGTGCCCAACCTGTCGATCGCGATCTACTGGTCGATCATGGAGTGCTTGCAGGTTGATCGCGAGATGATTGTTGGAAAAAGTATAAAATCAGTATACCTATTATAATTTTTTGCCCTCTAAGACCTACCGGGGCACGGGCGAAAACGAAAAGGCACTCCTCCCATTCTTTGGTCCGTAACTTTGTCATTCATCGTCGTAAAACCAATCGGAAAGTTGCATTGTTTAGCTAAGAAGTTTTGCTTTAGAACAGTACATTCCTGTTTCTGAAATTACAGAAGACGCCTCCTTCCATTGTTTGAGGAGAGTGCGCTGGCTAGTGTAGCATTGATTCTTATTTGTTGTGTGTTTGGTAAAATATCCAAAATCAAACCAAAGATGAATACTGGGTCGGATGCAAAGAGACAGAAAATTTATCATTTCCACAAGGAATGGGAAGAGGATTATTTCTTCGTTATGTCAAACTCAAAATGTGTGTGTCTCATCTGCCGTGCTAGCATCTCCATCGCAAAGAAGGGTAACCTGGAACGGCATTTCAAAACCACACACAAAACCCATGAGAGGGATTTCCCAGCCAAGAGTGAACTACAAAAAAGAAAGGTACAAGAACTGAAGTCTCAACTAGCAGCACAGCAGTCCATTTTCACGAAACCTAATAGCAGAGGAAAGGCAGCGACCATAGCATCATATCGCGTGAATCACGTTCTTGCGAAGCAAGATGGTGAAGGAGGCATTTATTTAGGCTGCAGAGTCGCTGTTTGGAGATTTTAAGAATAAGATTGAAATTGTGGCTACTATCAAGGACATTCAATTATCCAGAATCACAGTAACACGGCGATGTGAGGAAATAGTGGAGGACGGGGGTCGACTGAAAAAGGATATTGGCGCGTGTGAGTGTTACTCCCTTCAGTTCGACGAGTCGACCGATACGGTAGATGTGGCGCAGTTATCCATTTTTATTAAAATGGTGTTCGAGGACATGAGTGCAAAAGAGGAACTACTCACCATTTTGCCACTGAAAGGACATACACGGGGCGAAAATATTTTTCAAGCTTTCATGGAGTTCATTAACAAGATCCAACTGCCCATTTGTAAGCCATTACCACTGATGGGGCACCTGCTATGGTAGGCCGTACTAGTGGGTTCATTGGATTGTGCAAACAAAGTGACTCTTTTCCGGACTTTATTCATTATCATTGCATCATTCGCCAACAAGTTTTGTGCGGTAAGATTTTAAACATGAAAGAGGTGATGGATGTTGCAATGAGGATTGTGTGTTCGATTCTGGAAAAAAGTATATAAAGGAGGCTATTTCGCTCTCACATGGAGGAGACTGACGCAGAACACATAGACTTGCTGCACACTGATGTGCGGTGGCTGAGCAAAGGTACATTTTTGGCAAGATTTAGGAAGCTATTGCCTGAAATCAAAGAGTTTCTCAAGCTCTTTAAACATGCAGAATATGCACAGCTAGAAGACGAGCAGTGGCTCCTGGATTTAGGATTAGTGTTCCTTACTGACCTTACTGACATGCTGAATGAACTGAATGTAGAGCTGCAAGGAAAAAACTAAAATGTAATAGACATGATCAGCTCTGTGAACACTTTTAAACGCAAGCTACAACTGCTCTCAACTAAGCTGCAGCGCCAAGACCTGCGCTACTTTCAAAATATGCATTCAGAACTTGAGCGTCAGGGCAAAGACACAGTGAAGCTTGACAGTGCACGTTACATTGAGCAAGTTCAGAGCATCTCATCAGAGTTTGACAGACGCTTTATTGACTTTGCGTCACTAGAGCCTGTGTTTTCCGTTTGGCACAGATATAGATGTTGATGACATTGCCTCCAAAGTGGCATCACTCTTTCACCTGGACACAACTGCAGTGGAGAATGAAATTCTCACCCTTCAAAATGACATTCAGATGAAATCCAGGGCAACCACTGAGATGAAGGGTGAGTTCTGGGAGCTACTGTTGGAGGAGAAGTATCCCAACATAAGAAGGTGTTACTTGTCAGCCCTTTTTGGGTCAACCTACCTGTGAGTCTGCATTCTCTCACATGAAGATCATAAAGTCCAAGTACAGATCTACCATGACAGATGGCCACCTAGTAGCCTGCCTGAGACTTGCAACCAGCTGCTACTGCCCTGACTATGAGAAACTAGCTGCCTCCTCCCAGTGCCAAAGGTCACACTAAGGTAGGAAATTCATGTATTTCCCCTTTTCCAAAATGTAAAACATTTTATTAGTCCTTTTTTAATGTGTGCAACAGGGTATTATAGTGATAGTCCCACACTCTGGGAACTGAATTTCCATTTTGTTTGTTGTTTCAGGGCTCTAAACTGGGACTGTTAGATCTCCTCAGGTTGGCAAATGAAAAAGCAGATCTCATGTCTAAAAAGGTTGGGCACCCCTGGGGTAAAGCTATGAAGTCTAGGAGCATGCACATTCTCTCTATATATTTTGACCAGTAGATGGCAGTGTGAAGCAATTATGACGCAAGTCATGTGTCATAGAAGAGACCATGGTTATTGAAGAGACAAAGTTGATTTGGAGTTGGGAGAGAAGCGAATACCCTGTTGCAATCCAACAAAATCTGAAACAAAAAGACTGATTAATGAAGGAAATATAAGTACTAAAAATGAGTTGAATATATACATAATGTCACGTTTGCCTCTCACTGCCGAACCCCACTGGTTGAAGTAAGTTAAGTTGGTCAAGTTGTCAGAGTTTTATGCCTGTGCTAATCTTCAGTAAAATAAAAGAATGAACTTTCTCTAACATTACACCAGTGTTACACCTTATTAAATTTGATGCCAATTGTAATACAAGCCTTGCTTATTAATTCAAACACACATCATTTATAACACTTTTTATTGACATTAACAGAGTGTGTGTCCAGAATGGCTCCGTGAGTCCGTAGAGATTGGAGCACTGAACTAGCTACCTAACTAATGTTAGTAGCCTAATAGCTATGCAGCAATCGGCAGCAGCAGGCCAGTTTAGTTACCTCCACAGTAGGCAGTGTATTGAGTGAGCTAACTCCACCTCGAATCCTCTATCGTTAGCATTTGTAGCTACACCTTAGCCACAGATGGACCTTCCAACAAGACAACAAATCCCAATCATACGTCCAAAGCAACTAAGAAATGGTTGACAGAGCACAAGATCAATGTCCGGACATGGCCATCTCAGTCTCCAGACCTGAATCCAATTGAACATTTGTGGTTTGAACTCAAAAAAAAAAAGCAGTCCACAAATGTCAACTCAAGAATCTGAAGGAACTAGAACAATTCTTCCTGGAGGGATGGTTGAGGATCCCACCCAAGAAGTTCCATAACCTCGTACAACACTACAGAAAGTGACTACTTGCTGTTATAATGGCTAAGGGAGGAAGCACAAAGTAATGATAACAGGGGTGTGAATATTTCCGATTCTTGACTTTTCTGGGATTTTTTGTGTGGTTTGTGCCAATGCATTATTATTAAAGTATATAATTTTCTGAATTTTGTGAACATAAAATAAAGCTCATTACTTATATAGTTAATCTTTATCAAGGGTATGAATAAAATTAGTCTACTGTAGCTCGCTGCCAACTCTGTCTGACCTGGGAGGGTCATGAAATATGGCACAGCCCCCTGGTCTGTTAATTTGCTGATACCCATTGTCCTGAGGTCTCTTTTGTTCAAATGGCTAGGTAGCTAATGTTAGATAGTTTGCTTAGATAATATTCAGAGGTTTTCGATATATATACACTACCGGTCAGAAGTTTTAGAACACCTCAATTTTTCCAGTTTTTATCGAAATTTACGCAGTTTAATGTTTCAATGTACTTAAAGCATAGAACAATAAACTATTGGAGATTGGAGAAAGAAATCATGGAATCGTTTTGTTTAACAAAATTTTATCTAAATTTGACTCATCAAAGTAGCCACCTTTTGCAGATATAACAGCCGAACACACTCGTGGCATTCTTTCTACAATGGAAATCAAATTCGTAAAGTTCTTCCCAACACTGTTGCAGAAGTTCCCACAAATGTGTTGCACTTGTAGGTTGCTTTGCTTTCACCCTTCTGTCCAGTTCATCTGAAACCAGCTCGATGGGGTTTAAGTCTGGAGACTGTGCTGGCCATTCCATGATTCCTACCGTCTTGTTATTTTCTTCTAAGGTAGTTCTGATGTAGCTTGGAAGTATGTAATTATCTTGCTGTAGGATGAACCCCTGACCAACTAGGTGTAGACCAGAGGGTATTGCATGGGGCTGCAAAAGTCACCGACTCTGGATCCAGCAAAAGAGCGCCAGACCATCACGCTTCCTCCTCCATGTTTGACAGTTGGTGTCATCCACTGAGGAACCATCCTTTTGCCTACTCGATGGCGTACAAAAACCCTGCATGATGAACCGAAGATTTCAAATGTTGATTAATCGGTCCATAAGACCTTCTTCCAGTCTTCAGTAGTCCACTGGCAGTGCTTCATGGCCCAGGCAAGCCACTTTTTCTTATTTTGCCATCTTAGCCATCATGGTTTTCTTACTGCCACTCGACCTGTCAAACCTGCAGCTCGAAATATTCTCTTCACAGTTGAAACTGAGACTTCCTTACTTAGACCAGTGTTAAGCTGTGCTTGATGCTGTCCTGTGAGCCGCCTATCACACAAGCTGTTGACTCTCAGAACCTTGTCTGATTTTGTTGTGGCTTTGGGTCTGCCTGACCTCTTCCTGACAGTTTCCTCCAGTTTCCAAGTGCCTTTTGATGGTGTAGGAAATTGTGCTCACTGACACCTTGGCCTTCTTTGCAGTTTCTCTAAAGGAAAGACCTACCTTTTTCTTGCCATTATGATAGCAATATACTACTTCCTGCAGTGCAATATTGTCCAAATAATGCTTCAGAGGGTGTAGTAACACAGTCTGTTCCAACACTGCTTTTATACAGACCGAGGGTTTGTAAGTAATCAACAAAAGTTGGGACACCTGTAGGAATTGTTTGCATCAACTTTCAAGGCTTAATTTACTTCCATTGCTGCAGTGTAAGTTGTTAACACATTAGGCCTACTTGTTCCCTGAAAAGGGCCTTTTTTAAAATCTCAGAAATGTACATTTTTTGTTAACCTAAACTTTTTTTAATTATTTTTTTTTTTTTTTATCTTTTACCTTTTTGTACCATTTCAGGTTATTAACTGGACTTGAACTGCTTACATTTCAGTAAAAACTGGAAAAATGGGGGTGTTCTAAAACTTTTGAATGGTAGTGTATATAAATTACTAAAATTAGTCTACCAACAAGTTTAACATTTTTATGAAAATTTTATTTTATCCCTTAGCTAGCTAACATCACTGTTATTTTTTTGCATGACATTTTTCTTCTGCTACGCTGTCATTGTGCTAACATTATTGTAACATGAGTGGAAAAGACAGCGGGCTATCTTGCAGTGTTGACTGCAGCAGTGCTTGGTAAAAGCTGGCTAATTTTAAACATTCAAGTTAATGAGGTGACATATGTATAAAAATAAAGCAGGTTGATATTCAGCTACGTTTATGTTCTAGGCAATTGTCTGAATGTCAGGAATGTTAATGCACAATTTAGAACCCCTTTCTTCAGCTGGCTATGCATTTGAATGCACTGCATTCCAATTAAAGCAAGGAAGCTCAGCATCTCTTGAGCTTATGTGACGTAGCATTACAAGATTCTTCAGAGCATCTGCTTTTTCAAAATGTTTTGTTTTTTCTCAACGATGCAGATAAGTGAAACAAAAATGGTAATGTGCACAATGTAATTATTCCCAAATCTACCATATAAACAATGGGTTTTTTAACATAAAAAACCCCCTTTGCTATCATCTTTAAAACAGCTCTTTTAAAAAAGGCAGTTTACCTTGTAAAAATGTTAATGTAATGTTAAATTCTAGGTTACCTAGAATATCTCCTTACCTCAGTCAGGTGCTCTTACAACAATTCAACCACAAGGCCCAGTCCAAATGCTGTACTGAGTGAAATATGGTTAGAGTTGCAATGCTTTATGGAAATCTGAAATGCGAGATGCTGTATGTGAACCATAGAAACTGTTTGATCTTTGAATACGTTGCAGAACACCTCTCCCAGGTTAGAGTCAATACCTCTCAAGTGTTGACACGCAGTTAATAATATATATATACCCACTCTCTGACACACCGATATATCAGTTTACAAACAAATGACCTCGCATTAGTCTCTCCCTCATTCACGCTCTTCTTTCTCCCAGCTGTTCTCACTGCCTCATCCCTCACTCTCTCCAGCTAACAAGGGGAGCGGGGGCAAGTCAGGGAGAAACGTGTAGGGCAGGGTGATAAAACTGCATTTGACTGGCTTACTCGACAATGAGCTTTTCAGCAAAGAGGCTTTTGGGAAGGGGAGGGTTGTCATATGGCTCAACCGAGCCAGCTATTGAGAGTGGTTCCCCTCCACCGGCTGATGGCCATCGTCCCCGAGGCTGACAGCCACCGCTCCCTTGGGCACTGCTGGGAACAGCAGAGCTGTTTCTTGATGCTCAGAGCACTGCCTTGTGAATTTAGAGCCTAGCACTGTACTTCCTGCTAGTAACTCTTTTTAAAAATATGAATTGCAATGATTGTGATATGTTGTTGTATCTAAACTCGGCTGCTGTCCTAGGGATCTTCCTTTTGGAAAAAGAGATCTGAAGAGTATTTTGTAGTCAACTGTACTACATGTAGTAACATGCTGTCCAGTTCTGGTTTCATGTCTTCAATTCATAAAACAATGGACAAAAGGTAAGATTTTAATAAATATTTTATTTCACATTGAGTAATAAAATGCAGTCCAAGACTAAAATGAGTCAGGCTCGTCCATGTGAAATTGCTTTTATTGAGTGTCAGTTCAATTCCACCACATTTAGTGACCTCAGTATATACAACTAGATGATGTTGGCATCCTGAAATAACATTGGTGGAGGCAGAGTTTTCATCTACCTCCGCCATTGGCTGCTCCGCCTGCGGCCCCGCCCCCTGTCTGATCTTGAGCTCCTGACATCATCAGGAAGAGAACCAGAGGCACGATGTACATCCACTAGAGCAAGGGGAAATGGAAAGACAGGAGTGGGAGAAGGGAAACATGGGGAAAGGATATGGGAGGGGGACACAAATAAAAGACTTTAACACAAAGTATCTGCTTAAAAGAAGTACATTAATGCAGGCACACACATGCAGTGATGAACAGTTGGACACACTCAAATGAGCTGGACGCGTTTTATCATTTAAGAACATCTAGTAAATTAAAACATGACACCGGGAGTGAGTGTGTCAATAATACAGATTATAATTAGTGCTAATCAATCATCTGATTAATTTATGAATGTTAATTCTTGCCAAGGCAATGGATTGGTGTTACTCTTTCACAGGCGCCATTGAAAGGAAGGATTCCCATAGATAGAAAGAGAGGGTGAGGGATGATTCAGAGAGACAGGGCAGCGTTAAGTCCTTCAGTGAGTGAGATGGAAAGTGAAGGGAGTTGGTGTTAAAACTTCTCAGGATGCTGCTCCACAACTTCCAAGGTAACAAAAATTGCTGTGTCTCAATGTCTGCCATGCCTTGAAAGGACAGATGGGCAAATGCTGCCTTCACAGGGAGGTGCCCTGCAATTGAGACACAGCTAACATGTACATTTACTTGGCTCCCACTTGCACCGTACCTCAACTGCTGGAGGGCCAGCTCTGTATAACGTAGTCTCAATGGAAGGTGCCTGTGCTTCATTTAAGACAGGAGGTCGCACGTGATGCAGTTCTTACAAGCCCCACACTGTTCATATTCCAGGTGGGACACTACTGTTGGACCTTTGGGCAAGGTCCTGTCTCATCAGTTCTCATCAGGAACAGAATGAGTAGGACTCTAATTTGCTCTTGATACAGGCCTCACACCTAAGAATTTATTTTTAAAAGACTGATTGAGAAGCTTCTTGTTGGAGGGAAAGTATGAAACAGTGAAGCAAGACTCTGGGTCAAATGCAACTGACTGAACAACGTGTTAACCACACAGATAAAATGACGGTATACACTAATCGCACGGTAGGTTCCTTCCACAGTGCCTCTGCACTGGGACTGTGGCATTTACATATTTATAAGAATGCATAGCATTCTACATTAATCCTATAATCTAGAATACTTGAATTCAGGAATATGATGTGGCACATATCACTTCCAAATGACCCAGACCCTTGTGCCTCATGTACAACTGCACATAGACACACGGAATTAAGATTGTACAGGCATAAAAAAAAAAATCAGATGCATGCAGTGTGGAAGGGACACACAATGACAATCGAGTGAGCCATTGAGTGAGTTAAGTGGGTGACAGTACTTGAAATGAATGGGAATCAGTTCTGCTCTCTGTCTCCCCCTGCTGGGGGCTGTGCTGAACTGGTGGCCATGAGGAATACTGCACCTCCCAGAATCAAATACCACTGAAACACAGCACAGTGCAGCACGATCAAAGTTACACACAGGCAGCAGTCACAACAACAACATAGCAAAGCCACAATCAGCACAGAAACACAATAGTACAGCAGTTATGCACAACAACACAGCATAGCCACACAACAAAACAGCCACACATAGCATGGTTCTGTGTGGCTCAGTAGGTAGAGCATGGCGTTGGCAACGCTTAGGTTGTGGGTTCAATCCCCACTGGGACCAAATATACTGAAAAAAATGTATGCATTCACCACTAAGTCACCACCACCACTTTGGATAAAAGCGTCTGCTAAATGGCATATATTATAGCACAGCAGTCACAAAAAACAGTACAGCAGTTACTATACACAATAGCACTGCAGTCAAACAAAACAGGACAGCCACACCCAACAGAGCAGCACAGGTATGCACAACAGTGCCCTATAGATCAGCATATTATTGTCATTCACAAAATGATAGCACAAACAGCACAGCACAGCCTTCAAGAACTTTAATGGACATTTCTGCCGCCTTACCTGCCATGAATTCAGGCGATCTCATTTATACAGCATGTAAATAGATTTGTGAGTTCCCCTTCATGCTCTCAACATAGTGAAGTTTGCACACAATACGGTAACAAGTAGGAACAACAACTGCAGTCATCAGTCCTGCTGGAAGCACATAGCAGAAATGGTTGTTCTACCATTAAGTATGCTAATGACCTAAATTGTGATGTCTCCACACCACCTTGGAAGAGTGCACTGACAGTAAGACCAAAAAAACGAATGCATGGAAAACATGTCCATTTTGTCCTTATTGTTTATGCTCGACTCCTGCAACACTGGAATGCAAGCGAGCCCTTTACTGTGTACACGCTGGCAACGTCTGCACTTTGTGCAGATTGCTACAGGGGTTGTCAAGATAAAAGGGGGTGAAGAACGCCTTATTCATACAGGTTACTGTTGACAAAAATCAAACTTATGACCTCCACATTTCGCTGATGTGGTGCATCATTGATTGGTTGGTTAGCAATGGAGGCGGAGCTGTCATAGCCACAGTTCATCGAGCAGCATCATTTTCACATTTTACATTTTAAGGTCTCTTATCAACATCAACAGATACCTCTGGTAAGAACAATCATAGTTCGCACAAGAGATCAGTGCAGTAATACAGAGATAGACATGTTGTTGCCAGCTGCATACCATACCTGTATATATCTACAAAAAACTAACTTGTGACTAGCTAGCAACCTGGTATCACGCAAAATAAAGCTTTAACAGTAGTAGATGTAGATAGCTAGCATCATTGATTGACACGTTGAACCAGCTTAGCGATTAGCTGGAGGTACGGACTTTCTGTCATAAAACCACAGTTCAATCGAGCTAGTACATCATTTTACATTTGAAGCATTTAGCAGTCGACCTTTACATGGCAAAGATCTTATCCACTGTTTTCATTAAAGGAGAAAGGTTAGAGTCCTTTGAAAGGATATTAACCTCAAGCAAACATTAAATATTGAAAGGAAATAAATAAAAGAACAAAAATTTTAAGCATTTAGCAGTTTATTCAAAAAATATTTAAAATAAATGAAATTTATTCCACAAAATCCCAAACCTAGTTAAAACAACAGTACAACACTAACTCACAGGCTAATCTAGCCCAGCAGAGTGGCCTCACACAACAGTGCAGCAGAACTGTACAGCAGAACAACACAGGCACCAACAGCACTGCCAAATCACAGACAATAAAGCACACCATAATTACTAGGGGTGTAACTGTTCAGTTTCCTACCAAATCACAACATACAAGTAAAACATTTTGTTTTGTACTTTTTACTTTTGTTTGTAGTAAAGTGTCCTCAGGATTTTTTTGGGCTGCAACATGGATTGTTCAAGAATAAAATAAATGTCCCTTATTTTCAATGTTTAGCCAATGCATTGCATGTCTCACTAATGTTTTGCACCATGACTCAAAAACAGAATCAAAATAAAACCATGGAGTTGGTGAACCGTTACACCCCTAATAATCACACATGGATCTGCAAGCCAAAAATATAGGCAAAGTGCACTGCAGCAGAACAATTAGAATAACTGACAGCAAAAGGACATACTGGCCCGGATTCAAATTAACATTTGTCCTTAAATTTGACTCAGTTAAATGCAAGTGCTATTTTACCTTCGCAAGCAGTTCATTCGCAGGCAAGATCATTGATCTCTTAAATTAATAGGGGTGAGTTGATCGATCGATTGGCCCAATACGATCTTAAAATGCATTGCACTTTAGTGAGGAAAAGTGTAATACCTGCCTCAGTGTTCTTGGATGATCACATTATACAACCATCTTAATCTAATTACACAGGGAGGTTAGAAACAAAGCCCGTTCAAGCAGAACCACCTGGGTGAAGCTAGACTAATTCATTTGTATGAGAAGGGAGACAGTAAGGGGACGGTGAATTTCTACTCTAAACCAAAAGCTAGCACACATAGGGATATGTAACAATGAATCCTGCTCAGACCAGTCCTAATCTTATCAACTGACCATTCGAACGCAAACTTAAACTAGCCCGATTCAGTGTGTTTTTTAACATCACAGAGAGGGACTTTTTGGGTTGAATTTGGATTGTTTTGTCTTACCCTACCTAGTGTGTGTGTACACACTGATCTGCAAGTATTTTGCTTATTGTTAAACTGTTAAATCAAGTTATTGTTAAATCAACATCTCCCTGGAATTCTTAAGAGGCTGATATGCTTGTTTAATAGATATTTTTGTAGCTGATGTCCTGTGACCTGAACTTGAACAAGACACAAAATGTGACGAACGTGCACTGTACAGATGGGAATGCAACTGTTAAATATAATTCTACCTATATGACAATTTGCTGAATCATGGGAAACAAGTACTAGGGCCTGTAGGTTTATTTTGGTGTGCGCCACATGCACTCATCTGCTTGTTGAGAACAGGGTGAAGGATGACACATTTGATTATATTAGAGACAAGCTTGGTTTGGTATCATTTTCTTCCATTTAATCTCTTTTGTGATTCTTACATGTCAATTTTATGTCTAGAATTTAGTATTTGTTAAGCCGGAATATCAATTCAATGTTTATTTCCATGTGGATGATAATTGTTGGGGCTATCCAGTTTGGAATCTACGTCTTTCAGGTCGCGGCCAGATGAGAGCGGAGCTCAATGTGGTACGAGCAAGCTTGTGAAATGGTAGCGATAATGTTCCATATGTGAGGAGACCGAACTAAACCCTACATATTGGAGGTTCCGTTTTAATATTTGTTAAGGTAGTCGAACCTACAGTACGTCTGTAGATTGGACGTTGAATGTTTTGTCTAACTGTTGTAACCGAATAAACTAGCTGTTAATTTTAATTGAATTGAGTTGTATATTTTGATGAAGGTTGATCCACCAGATTGCTTTGCCTATAAATTAATTCTGTGATTTAATTGATAATTGCTATCCTGTGAAGTAATCATTCTAGTAAATCAAATAAATATAGTTTACATGTAGGATAAGTAAGGGGGTTTTAACACGTAATACCACTTGTGTTCAGTATTGAGTACTGAACTTTAAACAAGGGCATTTGACCATTAAGGCTACTGGATTCAGGGAATAGACCATTTTTATTCTAACTTCACTGTTCCGACAACTGGCTGTTCTTGATTAAACTGCCTGCTCACACCCTAGATTGAATTTACAGTCAACTGATTGCTCGTCTGTTTTGCCTTGCATCTCGAACCAATGCACAGACATTACGGTCGAGGAGTATGTGCTCTTGACCACAGTTTCCCTGAGTTGATGACGTCTTTCCCTCAGACTTCCAAGCTAACATCACCTTAGCCACTGTTCCTGGTGAAACATCAGCAAGTTGAGCAGTCTTTGTTACTGAAGCTCCCGCCAACCGTTCCTACTCCAACAATCACCCCTCATTCAAAGTCACTGAGATCTCTTCTTCTAGCCATGGTAACCAAAATAATAGCCAACTGTGGGCCCAGCCTTTTTACACATGACCCGAAGTGTGATGAGATGTTAATTGCTTACTCAACTCAAGAACCACACCTGTGTGGAAGCAGCTGCTTTCAATATACTTTGTATCTCTCATTTACTCAAGTGTTCCCTTTACTTTGGCAGTTTCCTGTATGAAAACAAACATTTTAAATTCCTTGCTAACATTACTGATGAAAATGTAGCTGCCTTGGCTAGCTAGTTCAAATTGAATAGTTAATAACAGAGTTGTAGTACTCGAGACCAGTCTCGGAGCACAGACTCGTAAGTTCTTCCGAGACCAGCCGAGGCTGATAATATTTGCATTGTGATTTTCAATGGCCAATTAAATAAAATGTAAATTATGACCAAATTATAATTAACAGTTATCATAATTATCATCATTCTTCATAAACTACACGAGTCAATAAAACTGTTCCTGTGAAAGGTTGATACCCCGCCGACCATTGGCTGCGTGATCTAGGTTTCAATTTGAATATCAAGTTGTTTCTCCAATGTAAATTTAGTTAACATCTGCTAGAAGTCAGTCTGTTCATGTAAGAGACACAGATTCAAGGTCTAACGTTATGTCTGCCAATTCGGCAATAATACGGTTTGCGAATACAAATAATAAAGACTTCATTTGCAAAACCTCAATGGGAAAAAACTAAAAACACACTGACTCATGCAAATATTGCAAGTAATCCATAAACCGAGACAGCTGGTGTCTCCCGACACTTGGAAAGGTCTCAAAGATCATTTTAAAACATTAAATCATTTTAACAAATCATTTTTACTAAATTAACCAGTGCTCAAATCTCATTTTTCTCATCTCATCTTCAGCCGCTTATTCCTAGTTAGGGTCGCGGGGGGCTGGAGCCTATCCCAGCATGCATTGGGTCCAGGAATACACCCTGGACAGGTAGCCAATCCATCAACATCACATTCACTCACACACTCATACCTACGGGCAATTTAAATATCTCCTTTACATATCACGATTAAATGTACTGAAAATATGGACATGTATTATATGCACAGATCGGATTGAATCTCGTCTTTTCAACAATGCATGCCAATTCACGTCAACTGCGATGTCACAAAAAAAAAAAAATATATCCCATCCCGATTCAAGGCAGATTACTCTAGAATAACTGCTCCTTACCTTTAGTGAAGTTTATAAGTCACAAAATAAGACAGATCATTGATAATGTGGGCATCCTGATCACCGTACGGATCTAACTAACAAAAGTAGTGACCCTGTTTTGTCACAAGAGCAAGTCAAATTGAGAGAATTCCAATGTTGCGTTTTGTATCACCAACAACAGCAAAGATGTCATTCTCCTGGGTCTACGAGATATGCGAGTATGTTTCACATAGGAAAGTTTTGCATCCTCGCGATGGTAAAGCTGTGCTACAAACTAAGCCCACACCTGTCATTCGCCAATAAGTATTAGGGCAAACAGCACCACCAGTAAGATCATCATGTTAAATAATTGATTCCCTCCATACATGCTGAAATTTGTCTATGGTTCTAGCCAATGCGTTGTCCTCCACAACACTATGAGGTTTCCTTTGGTTTGCATTTGCTATCATGAATGTGCTATGCGCACATCGTGATGCTAATGAAGACGCACGTGATTGAAGAGAGTGCACGGACTTCAGAGTTTTGGAAAACTCTTTATTCTTTTCTCTTAGTTTATTTGGATTTATTATTTGGTTTTACAATACCAAAAGTCCCAAAGAAGACGCGTTTTGATGGCCAGGATTCCCCTCTGCCACGAGAAGACACCTATCAAGTTCATGTCCTGTGATGGAGACTGCTTCACTGACTGACACAACCAAAATAACCTATAGTTAGGAACAGACAAAACACATCAAATTGTTTCACTGACACTGTACCGTAAAGTTATGACATCTTGCTACCTACCAAGTGCTGTCCCAAACTTACTCCCTACTAAGACAGCTACGTCATTTTGAATCCATGGATCACCTGAAGTTCATGGAGACCCTCACTGCTGAACTTTGTGGGATTCCCTTGGACACATCTGCTCCACCTGCCAAGACACTGAACTGTGCCCCTGTGCCAATCACAACCCCTTACAGACAAATCACTGAAGGCCAGACAGGGACACCTGCACTGTGTGGTCTGTAAAACCACTCTGTCTGACTGTTGACAGAAACTGTTTTGTCAATTGGCATGACTCCCATGCTGCCCAGGGACCCTAAATGGTCTAAAAACGGTTAAAAAAAACAGTATATAGTTCAGTATAGAAAAGTGATACCCCTGGCCTCTTGAGAAAGGTGTTTTTCAGCAGATTCAATTATTGTGTGTGTGTGTGTGTGTGTGTGTGTGTGTGTTGACACCCACTCCGCTGGTTTCGGGGTTTGGTCAGATTGGCCGGATCTGAACGACCTCTGTGTCCGAACTGGAGTGTCCCTGGAGTGGGCGCGGTCTGACTCTGGGGCCGTGAGGGTCTCAGACGACATTATAACTGACCCCCTCATCCAGGTCAAGGCAACAGCCACATATGCTGGACACAGTCACCTGCTAACATCTACAGGTGCCAGGCGAATTCTCATGGATCTACACCAACATAGACAACAACAACACTGGACTGGTCTTCCCTCTGCCGACTAAAACTTCAGGGAAAACTTGCATGTCTTCCTCTGGCCGATCATTCTGTTTCTCATTCATTCTTAAAGAACACTGCGCTCAATGAGGACATTGTCACATTTACAGTAAAAGCCAGACTACAAGTCCTTCCTACCAGACTCAATCTCTCTATCTGGTTTCCTACTACTCAGGTTCCCCATTGCTTACATCACACCACAGAACAGGTCACTGAAACAATGTCACATATCTTGAATGGCTGTTATGCGTAAAAACAAAGGAATGTACATAGCACGTCACGACAGAATAGTGGACCTCATAGTGAAGGACATATCAAACCATTTCTCTTCTTCAGTGAGAATGTACAAACATTCCCCTACCAGACTGTCAATCCTTCCATGTTCCATCTCTGTGATAGTAACCTAGCCATTTTTACACAGTTGTCTGCTAATACACCAGATGTTGTTGTTGTTAATGAAGAGGCCAGAGAAGTGTCTGTATTAGAGATAGCCTGCACCTTTGACCCTAGCCTAGAGGAAGCCTTTATGACCAAGGTCATTAAATACCAACCACTTCTAAATAACATCTCAGAGCTAGGCTATAGGTGCAGACTATCCGTTTTCATATTTGGCAGCCTTGGACATACTCACAGGTTGGTCGTTAGAGGGTTTCAACAACTTGGAATGCCCAAAAAGGGGGCTAAAAGGCTAGCTAAATATTGTGCTTTCTCCGCCATATATGGCGGAGACGCTGCTATTTATACCCATAAGTGATGTGTTTTGTTTTGTATCTTGAAGATCTGTGCCATGATTCTGTGAATGCAACTTTACTGCACCTTCAGTATTTGTGTCCTTGTATACTTTTCTTTATGTGGACATAAATAAATTGTTAAAATGTGTAATAAACACAAAAATTTTATTAAGTTTATTGTGTCTTTGTAGTTTATATCAATAAGTGTGTTATACTGCATCACAGATATACGAGTGCAAATTGAATGATTCACATAGATTCTGCTGAATCCATAGACATCCAGCTCTTAACATACATCAAATACAAGATTTATGAAATGTGGTAAAGCATTAAACAGTTGGCTTGGAGTTATGAAAAATAAATAAAAATAGAAGCACAAATTGGTAACAAAACTTTCTCCATTTAACTGTCTCTTACCCATTTTGACTAATGGCATCATCGATAGAATATCTTTGGAGTGCGCATTTTAGCCTACCCTTCAGCATTCAACAACCGAGGTAAAGTTGATCTTGGCAATTTTGACTTGATAGATGACATGATTAATGACTTGATTAATGACTTTTAATGACTTTTTATGTCAGTCACGGTGGCCTTTTCAATGCCGAAATCCTGAGATATCTCTCTCTGGTCACTCCATTCTCAAAAGGAGATATTTCAAATGTTCTCTTAATGGAGAGCACAACCTGACATCTTCAGTGTTTGGTGCACTGTACCTTCCGTCACATGCCATTTTTGTCAAGATCACAAAAATAAGCTGTTTTTTGAGCTGTATGAGCCTCACGCGCCAGGATTATATCTCAATCTCTTGAGATCTGATTGTCTGGGGCCGGGATTATTTAAACTGTTATTTTATAGTAGGGAGATGACGTCTGTTTAATGTCAACACATTGGCATTGGTTGGATAGTCCCGTCTGTCAGATGCATGGGAATCGGACACGTGACATTATAGTAGTGTACTGCACCATTACTGAGGCTACAAATATAAACTATATCTGTTTGAAAACAGGTCTGTGAGCAATAGAATGTCTGCACTTAACAGGGTAAATACAATTATATTACAACTGATTGGATCACATAGACATTCCTTTCATACAATAACAAGATTTGATCGATTTGCTTGTAGTTGATCAGCTATTACAAATTACATAATTTGAATCATATTCCTTTTACAAATCAGATTCAGAGCCAATATCAGACATTGGAATTGGCCTAGGAATTCTATATCGGTGCAACCTTAAAAATGAACTTACCATACTGTGAAAAAAATGGAATGCTTGCATTTATTTTTAAGTCAAAGCTATAGACAAAATGTTATAGACTGAATTCAGGCCATTGTCACCAACATGGAAAAAAATTTAAAGGGAGGGATTAACATACAGACAGAAGCCACAGACAAACACAGGTAAAAGTGACTGAGGTCCAGTCATGATGGAACTGAAGTGAATGAGAGGTGTGACTGAGGGATGCCCAGAAAGATGTGAACTGTCATGGTGAAAGAGGAGTAAACATGGAAGTGGGCAGAAAAAAAAACTGAATCCAAGAGCTTGGAGAATGCCGGTGGGTATGCCAAAACTCACGTATTTTGCAAAGAATGATTTCTGCTCCTGAGGGTTCTTGCCCTTCTTCTCAATTTCCTGCTCCATCCTCTCGATAAACAGCGCCGTCTCAGGACTGAGAGGGGAGAAACATTCGCCATTCAGAGGCCGACACAGAGTGTTAAAAGGAAGTCGGCTCATGGAACTGACCCAACCCACACTTCGCATTACCAAAATTAAACGAGTAGAAAAGTAAGTAAGCTCACAGGAATAAATCGAACAAAAACCTTTCTGAAAAACAGACTGCAGGCAGCAGAAAATTGAAATGGAGACTCACGCTGGGGCATTGACAGGTCCCATGACGCTCACTGTGGTGTTGAATGCTTCCAGGTCAACTTCATCCTCCACCTCTGCCCCTCGACATGCCCCCGGCACGGTCACTATGGAGACCCCAATGAGGTAACCAGTGACATCAGTATGGAGGGTGATGACATCACTGAGATGGGACTCCACCATAGAGCACTAAGAGGTAGAGAGGGAATTCAACCGAGGGGTTAATTCATGTATAACGAAGAGTGTAAACATTTATTTTATCATCAGACCCATATACTGCAGAAAAGATATCGAATGGTTCATGAACTTACAATAGCCACGAAAAGACCAGCAATAAAAGAACACTACATTCAGACAAAAAAGAAAAAAACACCACCACAAGTAAATTCAACATACAGCAGTTCATATACACCAATACCAAATTAAATAAGTCAAGGTAAAATAAAAGCACATAGGGTAAAATAATAAATTCCATTAGAGTTGGAAATCAAAACAAATATTGGAGGACATTTTACATTACAGTGGCTCTATACCTGTAATTACAGGGATTGACATTAAGCAATCTGAGCCACTTGCCCTTCCCACTTTGCTTGTCTGGAGACTTCAGTAACTTGTCCGAATGTATATATATATATTTTTTTAAACCTTGATTTAAGCACCTTTGAAACACAGGTTGAGCACAAGTTAATGTGACTCAACACAGGTGGGCCACAAAAGAATATAGCATGAAGGCTTTTGCACAATTTTAATGGATTGCATTTGGAATGCATTTTAATCAGAGATAAGTAGGCAAATATAAGTCATGGGTCAGGCAATAGCCATGTGATCCTACAAGCTGTCAACTAAGGTGGGTACGGAACACAATATTTAAATACAATCAAAAACATCAGTATGCACACATCCAGAAAAGTAGTGCTAGTAAATTATTGGAAGAAAAATCTAAGATTAAAAAAAAAAAAGATAAAAGTGTCAGTTCTGTCCCCCCCCACATAGCTAACTGGCTTTTTTTTTTTTTAGCAATGCTTGGAATGTTGTTATCCAATGTTCATGAACACAAAGGGTGAATTTATCAGTTGAGCACTGTGGAATTTTTAAAAGGGTTAAAGTTACTCCTTCGTACCTTTTTGAGTAGAAAAATAAATGCAGGCTGAAGTCTTTGTTTCCGTGTTTCAAATATGTAGTCTTTTAATAAAGCAGACGACCTACTGGGTTTGTCCCCCCAAGTACAGATTGACAAAAAACCAAAGATGGAAAGAGCATGGCGTAATTTTATGCACTGTGGGCCTTTCACACTTATCTTTAGCCCAGAGCACACATGCTGCTAATCACATCACAAAAAGTAATTGAACAGGATGAGACATCAAAGAGGGGGGAAATTGCACCTGGGGGAGACGAGAGGGGAACTGAACTGGGGGGGTAAATGAAGTTATCACAAATGGTGCCAAATGGTCATTGTCTTAAACATAGGGTGAGACACATCAGGGGGGTAATTGAATTGAAGACTCCCATGTATTCCAATAAGCACTAGTAGATGGAGGCCTCGAAACCAACTTTTATCCTCTCCGTCACGGAATGGTCCCGAATAGCTATTTCAACCGTCCTGAGCTGAACATATTCCGTCCTAGAAATAAACCGTTTGAATTATTTATTCAACGAATGTTCATTAGGACGAAAGGACAAGAACGGGCAAAACTCCAATAAATACAAATTCGTATGGGACTAGTACTATAATAGTATGAGGACATCAAAGTTTGCCAAAACTGTATTGGTCATACAACTTAATATATCAGTATTGGTTCTAATGTTTCCAGCATGTCAAACTATGCATAGATGCATTTGGCTGCATTATGTATGCAAATACTAAGTAGGTGTTATGAAAGTGCACGTTACATTAAGTGTTGAGGGTTTTCCATAAAGCAAGTCTTTTGTACCAAGGTGTACTTACATAATCATGTACTTCGGCAGTTAATGCCTCATAATACTGCAAACTGTGTGCATCTGTCACAACCTAGTTTCCTCTTAAAGTGAGCTTAATCATATTATCTGCCCAAATAGATAAAGCAGATTAGTTCTCAGTTTTATCTTTGGTTGCCTCTAGAGAATCAAGCGGATATTTTCCACTTTCCAATGTTTTCATCATGTTAAATCATATCATAATTTTTATGTTATTTTACGAATTGTAAGGTGTTCCTATAGAACATGACTGTAGGATTTAGGAACTGCTGATCTGGGAAGAACTTTTGACAATACTCTTAAGAGCACTCTATGGAATAAAAATGTGAAATGACTACATTTGATTGATAATACTCACATGTATAATTACACATATAAAAGGCCAGTATATTGTAAATCTTTATAAAATATTGTTTAGAGAGATATTTGGCGTAAGTGTTAATGGATGGGCCACGACCAGTGAGGAATGAAGTCTGACAAATGTTGTTTTATCAGAATTTGAAGCTCCATCCCTCCACTCATCTTCAACTGCCACATATCCTAGGACAAATTCAGGTTTAGTGACTCCTGCCCTTCGGGAAGACTAAACCATTGATTTAAGTTCATAGGTACTTCTTGAGACAAGCTGCACAAGCATCGTAGCCCTGTCTTGCACTTGACATGAGTCAGAGGAAGACACTTAAAGCCCTATTCAGAGTTGACTGACTTACTGTAAGTTCCTTCAGTTATTACAATAGTGGCATAGAAAAAAGTTGTTTGCATTCAGACTTGTGCTGCACACATGCTGAAATTGACCAGAGCGCTGTAAAAATGTAAATAACCGTCTACGAATACCTGCCCGCTGATGCCTACTATAAAATTTCAGTTATAGTATTATAGTTTTGTTTCAATGGTATTTTGCACTCAAGAGTCTTAATTCATCCCTTTAAGGAGTGTCTCTTTAATAAATAAATAAAATGTCAGGCAGATTGTACTAGTTGTCGACTATTGCATGGAAATAGTTGGAAACTATGAATGGGCATTGACATATATAGGATATATATCCATTTTCCCAATCCATGTTGTTTTGTGGAGTGTTTTATAAGAGTGCATTTATTACAAAATTGTCTACACCAGCATTTTCCCATGATTTCAATTAAAGAGGGTTTAAAAGGAGAAACACCTGTATAGGCAATCACCCAGTAGCTGAGGAGGAGGGGGAAAAAAAGTGGCGAAAGCCACATTTTTCGTATGAAGAATTCGAAATTCTGGTGAATGAGGTCAGCAAACACTATTCTCTCAAATTTGACAATGGTCAATTCAAATTTTTCCCTGTAGAGATGCTACTTATTCAAGCTTTTTTCTAGAGCAAACTTCGCTCAACTTAAGTCGAAGTCAAAATAGCGTCCATCTCCAGACAGGCATCTCTATTTTGGGAAAACCCCTCTCCAGATACGCAACTTGCCAGGGCAGCTTAATTCCATTAAGGTCAAAGTCTGTATACGAACAGACAGGCGAGGTGTATCATTTTAGACTTATCTCCACATTGCACGCTCTTAACTCAACTCAAAATAGGGCCCTTCAAATGCAACAGTGGGGGGTCTTATGAGACTTACTGCTCGCACGAATGCAGTAAGGTAGCCATCAGTTTGCCGATCTGCCAGTCTGTCTGTCTGCAAAGACATTCTAGGCACTCGGATTCTGTACAGTCCGTCTACTGCTGCCACCTCCTGGAGAACAGAGAGAATGGGAGGAAGCATTAAACAAGAGTAAGCAAAGAGTCTTCACAAGTGCCATTAACCATATAACAAGTTTCTTTTTCTTTCTTTTTTTTTTACAATGGAAAAAGTCAACATAAAAGTTTGACTTCCAAAACCTGGGCCTCATGAAGTTCTATGTATGCATGTTTACACTCTTCAACTTGTTGCCGGATTTCTGAATTCTTCAACAGGCATCTTTGTTGTGACTGAGAGTCATGACAATTTCAATAGAGGAATAGCAGCTGATTAAATAAAGATGAGGCTGATGGCCACTATTCTCTTTTGGCATAGAAACACCTTCACATGTTTTTAGTAACCAAGGCCTGAGTGCATATCATAACATGCATTATTAAACTGCCAGAGGGCTGAGAAACACAATCATACTGTTATTTTAACTATAGTAGGGCTAGGGTTGTAATGACAACAAATACATTAGTTGAATAAACAATTTTTTAAAGACATTTATAAAGTTTTTTCATATATTAAATGCATTATGTTCACCATAGAGCAATATAGGAAACAAAGAATCTTTTTTTAAAGGCCAGTTAAAATAATAAAACTATAAACATCCAGTGTCATGATTCAGTTCCCCCTCAAAATCACGTTCCCATGTAGAGTGCTGCCAAAACGTTCCACTTTCAGCAAATCAGCGTGATTGTTTACATGCTCCTGGTTGAAAAGCACTGAACTTGTGTTTTTTAAAATGTTTTAAAAGATTTTGATTCTGAGTTATCCCATTTTCGTAGCCAATTACACCCGCTATTTTTATGTCAGTAGTAATGTGAGTTCGCTGCCGTAGTCCTGCGACCGGTAGTGACGAAGGCGAAGTAACGTCTCCTCTGAGACGGCACTCGCCAGGCCGTCGACCGTAACCCGGTACTACAGGGCCACTCTTATGCGCAGCGAACGTCATGTCGGCTTCCCTCCCCCCTCCCTGGGGCAGACAGCCAATCGCCGCCCCTGGTGGCACTCCCGGCCAGAGCTGACTCTGGCGAGACGGGGAATCGAACCCCGGTCTCCGTGGCCAGTGTCGAACGTTGTAACCACTGGACCATGTGGGAGGCCCCTCATCTTGTGTTTTGAGCAACAATCTGAGCGATACATTCAATGCCACTGTTTGGAATTTAATAGGAACAAACAAGATTACGTTAAGCATAAAACATGATATCCGAGTAATTCAACTAATAGTAAAAAATTTAACAACTAACTTTTTACAATTATTTTAACAGAGACAGTGGGCACCCCATTGATTAGTGGGGGTCGCTGGTGAGGAACAAAATGTGGACAAACCAGGTCACTGAATCCTCCCATCCTTGTGCATATATACAGTGGGTATAAATTGATTTACCCCTTTGGCATTTTTTCACATATTTTCTTACTCCATTGAACCAAAATTGATTTCCTACCACTGATCAACACAAAATACTAAACAAAAAAACTACTTTTTCTTAACTAATTAAAAATAATTGATTGCATAAGGATTCGCCCCTTTTGCTAAGACACATCTACATTAAACACACCGGTCTGTGAGAGGTCCCACAGTTGGTTAATGCGCTTCGAAACAAGAGCTTCATCATGAATCATGAAGACCAAAAGCACCAAACAGGGGAAAAATATAAGCTTTCAAAGACTTTGAATATCCCCCAGAGCAAGGTTTAAGTACATCATAAAGAAATGGAGAGAATATGGCACAACTGTGAATTTGCCTAGAACAGGCCATCCTCCAAAACTGAGCATCCGCAAAAAAAGGGCACTTGTTAGGGAGGGCACCAAGAGGCCTATGGAACTGACAGCTACAGTCTTCCATGGTAGAGATGAGAGAAACTGTCCATGGGACAACAATAGCCCGGGCGCTTCACAAATCTGCGCCTTATGGGAGGGTGGCAACAGGAAAAAAACTCACATGAAACCTCACCTAGAGTTGGTGGGAGACTCTCAGACCAAATGGAGGAAGATTCTATGGTCTGATGAGACCAAGATTGAACCTTTTGGCATCAACGTTAGGCACTATATTTGGCACAAGCCTAACACTGCGCATCATCCCAATAACACTATCCCTACCATGCAACATGGTGGCGTGTGCCTAATGCTATGGGGATGCCTCTCTGCTTCAGGGACTGGAAAACTTGTCAAACTAGAGGGCAAAATGGATGGAGGTAGATATAGACAAATCTTGGAGGAAAAACCTGCTGCAGTCTGCAAGACACCTGGGACTTAAGAACATTTGTACTCCAGCTGGACAATGTTCCAAATCACACAGCAAAAGCTACATTGGAGTCTTTTAAAAAAAAATCTATGTACTGGAGTGGCCCAGTACAATCCCAGACCTCAATCCCATGGACAATCTGTGGAAAGATTTGAAAATTGCTGTTGACCAATGGTCCCAAACCAACCTAATTGAGCTCGAGCAATTTTGTGAAGAAGCATGGGTGAAAATTACACTGCCCAAATGTGCAAAGCTGGTAAAGACTTAGAAATAGACTCAGCTGTAATTGCAGCTAAAGACGCTTCTACATAGTTAAGGGGGGGTGAATACTTATGGAATCAATCAAATTATGATTCGTTTTTTTATTTGTAATTAAGAAAAGGCTTGTTTTTTTTATTTGACATTATAGAGTATTTTAGGTCAACCAGTAGCAATAAATCCCAATTAAATCAATTTTGATTCCATAAAGTAAGAAAATAAAATGTGAAAAGTGTTAACGGTGTTAATACTTATACCCACTGTATATATATATATATATATATTCTACCATGCAGAGTAATATTCTGACTCAATGACTCCCAAGAGATGGCGGCCTATTGACCACTTTCCCGAACTCTGACCTTTCCCATGATTCATAGCGGTGTCATGTTACTGATATCCGCTCCACTTACGTGTGTAGCCTGGTGTATATGAAGACAAAAATAGTTTCAAATTGTCAAATTTCGCAGATGGTTACACGGAATCAGATTATCTAACAAGTACTGGGGACAATACTGTGAAAGTGCCCAATCTGCCTACCGTAACGGAACAGGTAGGCGATATGAAACAATGGCCCGATGTTAGCTATGCTGACATTGTCAACTACTTTGTTCTTAGTGAGGGCGTTGATGGCGAGGGACTTCAAAATTACAAAATTATCTATCTATCTATCTATAATATTATTATATGAATTATCTACATAGCAATAAGATTGGTAGGTTATTGTGTAAAAAGGACAGCAAGTTTACTTTCTTAAAAGCTGAGGTTGAGCCTAGCCAGAGTACCGGCTTGGATAATGATGAGAGCCAGTGGCATGATCGAAACAGAACCCGACATTACAGGTTCTATTTAGAGCTAGGTAACATGGGAAATCCTGTAGCCATGCACCAGCTATTATCTGGAAAGTAGGGATATATGTATTAGAGTAACACGATTGTATTAACCATAAAAAGCGTCACTAGCACATAGCTGCAATAGAGCTCTCACTTTCAGAAAGCTGCAGGAATATACGTGGATCGTTCCTTACAAACTAGGACAAAGCAACATTACTGATAGTCCTGCAGCTTTCTCGGAGAGCATTATTGCAGCTTACAAGCACCAAGGTTATAACTAGTTATAAACAGAACCATTAGGTAACGTTAGCATGTCTAAGTAGCAAAAGCTACGTTAATGAAGCATAACTATTTTCATGCAGTCTATACAAATTCTGTCAAACTCTGAAAACAATAAACATACCATACTATTATAATGACTTGTTTAAGTATTTGACCAGGCTTTTAATAATGTAAAGATACCTTGAGGTTGAAAAACTGTACAATTATTTATCTTGATTCAGGTCCAGACATATTTGGCGAGTCTGACTGTGTTGAAAACAGGCTCCATTCACAAAATCTTTTCATTAAAAAACATTCAAAAATGTTTTCGGGAGCTATTTGTGCACCCGCGAAAGGCACATGTTGAGCCGGAAGACATTATCCATCCAGGGAGAATTAGCTACATTCAGCTAGCAACTTGCCTTTGGGGCTAACAGAAGTTAGTAACCGTCCCGGAAATGTGTCGAGTGTCATGGCGACAACCATCATCTCTCGCAGGAAAGTGACGGATACCATTACAGATCGACCACATTTAGGAACAGGCAATGTGGGTTGAAAGCTTCTTTTGGCTTTGTCCAAAGATAAACCCATCCAGATGTAGGAAAAAGCATAAAAGACAGCTCATCAGACCATATTACTTTCTTCCACTGCTCAGAAGTCGTCATTTTGCCATTTCTATGACTGATGTACCTGCAATTCGAGGATCAACTATTTGACCTCTTTCAAAATCTGAGGTCTCACGTTTCTTTAGAAACTCACATATTAAAGTGTTGATTTCAAAATGTCTTTTATAGCAAAAATGTACTGGTAATTAGCATTTACATTAGTATGAAACGTATACTCCTTTCTTCAAAAAGTGCTTTTTCATTTGGTGTTTCCATTATTTTGTCTATCCACCCTATCACACACACACACACACACACACACACACACACACACACACACACACACACACACACACAGTGATGCTTGAAAGTTTGTGAACCCCTTGTGCAATCATAGAAATCTAAATTTTACCACAAAATCCTTATTTGACCAGTCTTTTCTTAACTGAAATAAAGGGTCTATATTTAACAATTTCATACATTTTGAGAAAATTGTTAAAATATCACCAAGAACCACAAGAAAAATTATAATTCCAGTAAAAAGCAACCTAAGAATAACATCCACGGATCTACAAGCCTCCCTCGCTACACATGATGTCATTGCGCATCCATCAACAATAAGAAGAACGCTGAATAGAACTGCCATGCAAGGGTAGCCGGGAAGAAGCCTCTGCTGTCTAAAAAGAACCAAGCTGCCCATCTTAAGTTTTCCAGAGATGACCTTGGACAAACCTGAAGGTTTCTGGAAGTCTGTTCTCTGGACAGATGAGCCCAAAATCTACCTTTTTAATCACAATAAAAAATGCCATGTCTGGTGGAAACCCAACACTGCCCACCACCAAAATAAACTTATCCCTACAGTCAAGCATGGTGGCATGATCTGGGGCTGCTTTTCTTCCTCTGGGCCTGGACGACTCGACATCACTAATGGAACAATAAATTCTGAGAGATACACTATATGGCCAAAGGTCAGTGGACACCCCTACTAATTATTGAGTTCAGGTGTTTCAGTCACACCCATAGCCAACAGGTGCATAAAATCCAGCACATAGCCATGCAATCTCCACAGACAAACATTCAGAATTCAGAATGGTTCGTAAAGAGCTCAGTGACTTTAAACGCAGCACTGTCATAGGATGCCACAAGTCAGTTCGTGACATTTCTGCCCTACTAGATGTGCCCCGGTCAACTGTAAGTGCTATTATTGTGAAGTGGAAGCACCTAGGAGCAACAACAGCTCGGCCACGAAGTGGTAGACCACACAAACTCACAGAGCGGGGCCGACGAGTGCTGAAGCGCATAGCGCGTAAAAATCGCCTATCATCTGCTGCATCACTCACTACAGAGTACCAAACTGCCTCTGGAAGCACCATCAGCACAAGAACTGTGCGTTTGGAGCTTCATGGAATGGGTTTCCATCGCCGAGCAGCTGCACACAAGCCTCACATCACCATGCGCAATGCCAAGCGTCGGCTGGAGTGCTGTAAAGCACGCCACAACTGGACTCTGGAGCAGTGGAAACGTGTTCTTTGGAGTGATGAATCATGCTTCACTATTTGGCAGTCTGATGGACGAATGTAGGTTTGGCGGATGCCAGGAGAACGCTACCTTCCAGAATGCATAATGCCTACTGTAAAGTTTGGTGGAGGAGGGATAATGGTCTGGGGCTGTTTCTCAGGGTTTGGGATAGGCCCCTTAGTTCCAGTGAAGGGTATTCTTAATGCTACAGGACACCAAGACATCTTAGCCAATGGGATGTTCCAACTTTGTTGGCAACAGTTTGGGAAGGCCCTTTGCTGTTCCAGCATGACTGTGCCCCTGTGCACAAAGCGAGGTCCATAAAGACATGGTTAGAAGCATTGCCTGAGTTTGGTGTGGAGGAACTCGATTGGCTTGCACAGAGCCCTGACCTCAACCCCACTGAACACCTTTGGGGGAAGAATTAGACTGTCAGCTAAAGACTTACAGAAATCTCTGGCACATGCTAGCCAGGCCTTCTTGTCCAACATCAGTGCCTGACCTCACAGATGCTCTTTTGCCTGAATGGGCACAAATTCCCACAGACACACTCCAAAATCTTGTGGAAAGCCTTCCCAGAAGAGTGGCAGCTGTCATAGCTGCAAAGGAGGGTCCAACTCCATATTAATGCCCATGGTTTTAGAATGGGATGTCCAACAACTCATATAGGTGTGATGGTCAGGTGTTCACGGTCTTTTGGCCATATAGTGTATCATGAGAATTCTTGAACAGAACATCAGGCCATCAGTCTGAGAGGTAAAACTTGGCCGAAAGTGGGTGTTCCAATAAGACAATGATCCAAAGCATTCAAGCAAGTCTACCAAAAAATGGCTCAGGAGAAAGATGTTTTGTGTTTTGGATTGGCTAAGTCAAAATCCTGACCTAAATCCAATCGAGATCCTGTGGCAGGACCTGAAGTGGGCTGTTCATGCCAGACAGCCCTCAAACCTCACTGAGTTGATTGGGTTCTGTAAAAAGGAGTGGGCAAGAATCCCTCAAAGAAGATGCCACAGTCTGATCAGTGGCTATAGGAGACGTTTGCTTCAAGTCATCGCTGCTAAAGGAGGTGCCACAAGTTATTGATTGAAGGGGTTCACATATTTTTGCACACAAGAAAATCTAAGTTTTTGTTAAATTAACAATGAAAATATACCATATTTCTTTGTGTGTTCTATATTTGGGATATCTTAATTAAGAATTGACATTTAGATAAAGATTTTATAAGGTTACTTTTATATATTATATACATATGTTATACAATATATGAAAATAATGACCACCCCCTGCAGGGTTCACAAACTTTCAAGAATCATTGTTTATGTATATACAGTAGACTCCATTTTTATTCACACACTTGATAAAAATGAATAAAAGACATCATATAAAATAAACTATACAAGTAATGAGCTTTATTTTATGCAGAAAAATGCAGAAAATTATATTCTTTAACAATAATGCATTGGTATGCAGTATCTTTAACTTTTTAGTGATTTTTTTGTAGCCATCACCTGATCTATAGAGGTCAATAACATTGTCTGATGCTTTCAGTTCTTTGCCTTTCACCATGATGATGGCTGACCACAGTATTTCAAACGTGTGCTCCCTCCTTTTTATATCCTAGGGAAACAGGAACCATTGTAGGCCACTGTATAGTTCCATAACCTTCCAATGAACTTAACAAATGAACAAATAAGTTGTATATTTATGAAGATTTGTTTTTGTTGGATTAAATAATAGTTTTGAATAATAGGCGTGAATAACTGTGATCCAGATGTTTTCTGTAAAACAGTTATATATTATTAATAAAACAAAATATGTTTTTCTGAACAATTGTATTAGTATTGTAGGTTTGAAATTTTCTGCATTTTTGACCATAAAATATACCACATTACTTATATAGTTCATTTTATACGATCTCTTTTGTTCATCTTTATCAAGGACGTGAATAAAAATGTCTACCGTTTACATGGAGAGACAGAGAGACAGAGAGATACAGACAGACACACACACAGACACACAAAGCCATTGTCACCCCAACCTCCCACCCTCTGCAGTAAACAAGTCCTTCAGTCACTAGGCAAAGGCTTGCCTCCTGCCTCTCTTTTCCCCTACATGTACGTTCCCATACTTAAGTTGTATGAATCCTATATTCCTGACCAATGTACATCGAAATTGTAACAAGTCCCATAGGAACCCTAGGTAGCAGTTTTACACACACGTGATGTGTGACATGATTGGACTGTTCATTCAAATAGCTTTTGATTATGCTTGTTACAGACCTGGCAATATTGGCACATAGTTTTGAGTACCACTCGCAAAAAATATATATCTATAATATATCAAATATAATGTGCCAGCACCTTGAGTGTGTTCCTGTCTTCTTCTGTGAGCTGACCCTGTGAGAGGTATACAGTGTTCTCCCTCCCTCCCTTCAAGGTTACAGCTCCTCGCTCTCTGAACCGCGGAGAATCATCTGTGGAAGATCGAGTATATACAGTACTGTGCAAAAGCCTTAGGCCACTCTGAAAAATTCAAATTAAAGCCATCTATCTGAGCAGTAAGTGTTTATTTGGTCGAAAAAACACTATATTGAAGTAAACACATTGAACATTGAAGTAAACACAAAGAAACATTAGTACAATGTAAACAAAAACCTCATTTTTAAAACAAGTTAGGATTTTGTGTGGCCTCCCTTAGAATGCAAACCTGAAGCAATTCGCTTTTGTAGACTGTTGTGTAATGTTTTCAAATAGTCTTGTAGTAAATTCTTCCAGGCTTCCTGCAGGATTTGCCATAACTCTTATTTTGACTTTGGCTGCTTTTTGTTCTTTTCCTGTCCAAGTGATTCAACACAGCTTTAATTATGTTGAGGTCGGGGCTCTGAGGTGGCCAATCTAATACAATCCAGTGTTCCATCTGCACACTTCCGCTATTTCCATCGATTTTGACCAGATCCCCTACACCATTGGCAGAAATGCACCCCCAGACCATGACAGAGCCACCACCGTGCTTCACAGAAGGCTGCAGACAGGCATCAATGACATGCATCTTCTGACATGCATCTTTGTGCATCTTCTTCTCACGGTCGAAGTGTGTACTTTGGTGCGAGACAACTCTACCAGATGCTGAGCAAGCAATGACTGGATTTCCTTCTGTCTCTCAAGAAAGTGACGCTTAAGTACTGTTCATCAGACATAATACATGGAATGGCTGGAGTGCCTCGAGCAGAGGTTTGGGAACCAAACCTGTGTTCTTCTAGCCATCTCACAAGATATCAATAACTAGTTCATTTTTATTGTATTCATGTTTATTTGTATTTATTCTAATGTTACATAACGTTTTTCCAAGCAAATAAACACCTACTGCCCAGATACATAGCTTTAAACATACTTTTCTTGGGTGGCCTAAGACTTTTGCACAGTACTGGAAGTAAGCCAGATCAAATGGACAGCAATATTAAAACAAATAGCTAGCATGCATTAAATCAACGAGACGGTGGTGTAATGCAGCACTTATATTCCACTTTTTAAGAGTAATACTTGGAAACCAATTATAGAGAAGACAGTGTACATCAGTCAAACAAAATAAATACTCACCTAGTTCGAATGAGTGATCAAGTGGTACAGAGAATCCAGTATCGGTGTCAAGCCCATCTCCTGTCTGAGGAGGCACAGCACCATTAACACCAGCTACGTATCACAAGGTAAATGTCCTTTACAGCCAACTAACATACAAACAAGTAGGTGGCTATAGAACAGGGATGTCCAATCTTATCCGAGAAGGGCCGGTGTGGCTGCAGGCTTTGGTTGTAGCCCAGCACTACAACACCTGATTCAACTAATCATGGTCTTAAAACCTGTTAAATTGAAAAGACATTTGCAAACTAAGCCCTCAACTCACGTTGATAAACCAATTTAGTTTTTCCGTCACAAAGAGGCAGAATTGCAAGGCCAGCAGCAGGCCATACACAAACAAATCACAATCCCTATGAAAGCGCAGATAGCGTCATATTTGATTGCAAAGTGCAAAAAGCCACACACCATTGGCAAGACCTATGCATGGTGACAAAATAGCTAGTCAAGAGAAAATTCCTTTGTCTGATAACACTGTTGCTCGTCGTATTGATGACACTGCCAAAGACATTAAGTGTCTACTCATCAATCGTGTCAAGAACAGCGGAAAATATGCTTTACAATTAGATGAATTGACGGACATATCTAATGCAGCGCAGCTACTGGCCTTCGTTAGATACATATACGAGGGAAAGCTGCACGAAGATTTGTTGTTTTGCAGTCCGCTTAAGGAAATGTGCACAGGTAAAGACATATTCAACAAACTTAACAACTTCATGCGTGAAGAGGGGCTGTGTTGGAAAAACTGTATTGGGATATGTACAGATGGGGCTGGTGCTATGTTAGGGAGGAAGAAGGTACTAAAGGCAAGAGTCCATGAGGTGGCACCACAGGCCCCACTGTGTTATCCACAGGGAAGCCCTCACTTCGAAGGCCCAACACAAATATTCTGTCACTCTCTGACAAAATTGACGCGTTTACAAAGAAGTTGGAGCGCTGGGCCGTGAGAGTTAAAGGGGGCAGTGTGGAGATGTTCCCCGAGCTGGAGGAGTTCCTGGATGGGAATGAACTGAGTTTAGATACCATGAAAGACACTATAGTAACTCACCTCCGAGACATAGGACCACTTTGACTGGATTCAACAACCGTTCGCTGCCAGCACTGGGAATAACTTGCCATCGGAGCTACAGGATTCATTGCTGGACTTGTGTGCGTTCGCGTATGTGTGACAGGGGGGGCGTGAGCGTGGCCCAAATGTTTAAAGGGGGGCGCAGGCAAAAAAGTTTAGGAACCCCTGGTCTTGATTGTAGACCATGACTAGTGAATTGGTTGAATCAGGTGTGTTAGTGCTGGGCTACAACCAAAGCCTGCAGCCACACCGGCCCTTCTCGGATAAGATTGGATATAGAGATTACACGTGTAATTAAGAACATAAGAATACATAATAATGAATACATCTAGGCTCATCATGTCCTAATATAAAGAGTATCTAGTACTACATCTAGCCTGGACTTGAATAGCCCAAGCGTTTCTGCCTCTACTACCCGACCTGGCAAGCTGTTCCAAGTTATTGACAACTCTCTGTGTAAAGAAAAACTTCCTAATATCTGTGCGGAATTTGCCTTTAACTAATTTCCACCTGTGGCCTCTTGTTCTGCTGACCCCACTTATCTTAAAAAATCTTTGGTATTTTACTTTGTTAATCCCTTTTAGGAATTTAAAAACCTCAATCAAATCAAATTTTGCAACTACCTTGATAGCTAGTGCGACGTTACACATGTAAAACAATGTAAAGTGTTAAAACAAGCATAGCTATCTAACTAACTTAGTATTGCAGCTGTCGCCAGTTGGACGGTTAACATTGTAGTATGTCAGATGCACTCGAGTCATTCCATGAATGGATTATGCAGCTACAGCTCATAGATATCGCTAACTACCTGATTTCAGTGTCGCTAGCCGGCCGACGGTTTTTTTGGCTCTAAAGCTAATCTCATTGATTTATATTTGATTAAAGAATACATACCTAAATAGTACACGTGTGCATTAGTTAATTTTTTTAGTTCGCTACCTTGAAATACGGATTGTGTAACGTTAGCTCGCTAGTGTCACAACAGTACCAGTTAACGTTAACAAGTCGATGGCTATAGTAATGTGACATTTCCCCAAAAAAAAATAATAACGTATAGTAGTGGCTACTGAAAAAAAATGCGTTAGGCTGGACTCACCCTTCTGCCAGTGTTACAGCTTGCAAACGGCGCAGTTATCAATAAATTAACTGCCAATAATGTTGAAAAAGCGAGGTCGACACACCACACAGCTGCCATTTTGTCTGATATGACCAGCAGCAATGCAAGATGGGAAGAACTACAATCCTGCGTAACGACGCCATAAAGTTGTACGAAAGCTACACCATAAAACGTAGAAGAGCGGTGCACGTTTATTAATGTAAGTTATAACTACGTAGTTATATTAATTGGCCTACAATCATTTTTATTTCCAATTATAACGAAGGAAATGCATTTTTATGTGTTTGACACAACATTAAAATCACAATATTAAAATTATTGTACACGTATTGTAGCGTTGTAAATAGTGAATAGGCTAGAGAGAAGGATGACAATATTGTAGGCTATATCAGGGGTCGCCAACATTTTTTACACCGCGGCAGGTTTCATATTTAGTCTCAACAAAAACGTTTTCAACGTTAAAAAAAGTTACTCAAATACTAAGCATATAGGCTACTCTGTACATCTGTAAGATACAATTCCTAAATTCGGTCTGCGTACCAAATTATTGATATCAAAATTAATTAAAATTACAACTAAACTTTAATCAATATATAAATTTCACGAACGAACATTTTGAATTGTAGCGTACATTGGAGTGATTATAATGCCACGTGTATGCGTTTATAAGTGTAAAGACAATTTAATCATGAATTATTGTTTTAATAGCCTATATTTATTTGAGCTATTCAGGGAATGATATGGCTTTCAGTGAATTTTTGAATACGTTCAGACATCAGCAATATTGCGTTTAGGCTACTAATGACTGTGAGAATCCGCATCATGAGATGTAATTTGACTATTATTTTAAACATTTATGCAACAACGGATTTTTCAACATAGGTGTTGATTTGAGTTTAAACTTGCTTATTGTAATCATAAAACGTGCGTTCACTGTGTAGCATTCTGGAGTGAGGACCATCTATTTGTTTTTGTTTTCAGAGCGATGTTGTCAGTACCTGCTAAAACAACCAGTTAGCTAGTTAACTTCAGCTGGATGAAATACAACTCATACTGACGTCGATAGAATCGTACATTCTCCGTAATTAAAGCTCACCTCACAAGATCTTCACACATCTTGAAACTAACACTAAGGACACAGAGCATTTGTCGTGTGCTGCTGTTAGTTTTGTTAGTGTTAGTTTCAAGATGTGTGAAGATCTTGTGAGGTGAGCTTTAATTACGGAGAATGTACGATTCTATCGACGTCAGTATGAGTTGTATTTCATCCAGCTGAAGTTAACTAGCTAACTGGTTGTTTTAGCTGTACTGACAACATCGCTCTGAAAACAAAAACAAATAGATGGTAGGCTATATTGTAATGTAGCCTACCTAACATTTTAAAAAACGTGACAGGAACATTGCTAGCCACTAAAATACATACATAGTCTAACATTAATAATGAAAGTAGCCTAATTAAACCCTATAATAAAACACAGCCCAGTTTCTCATATTGACATAGACTACATTGCAACTCACCAATCAGTAGAAGCCCTGGGCCTGCTTCCCTGCTACAAGCCGGTGAGAACGGACGCTACATGATTCCGTCACGGCCCATTGGTTGGGACCCTTGCTGTATACGAAGCGGTCTGGTGTAGCCTATATACATTTCCCACTTAGTTACCATTTAGTTCTTCAGAAAACGTGTTAGGTGAACTTAAGCGTTGTTTTGATTTTTTTCGGTTTTAACCATTTTTTAGAATATTTACAACCAAATACGAGTTAACAACAGTTTTGCATATGCTATGCTACTCAAAAGCTATGAAAAGCCTTGTGAATAGCGCACACTATTGGTACAGACAGGAACTTTACAAACTCGTTTTACTTTGTCCGTTCACTTACACCTCACCAGATGTCACTCTTTGCTTACTTGCTCAGTAGCTGTCATACTTCATGAATGTTAACAGTCATTGGCCCCTATTCAAAAAGCGAGTTTAGGACAGTTGTAAGGACACTTTCTAGAACGAATCTTATACTACGATTTGAAAACAAATCTAGATCCAAATATCAAGTCTAGCCTACTCTAAAGCATGCAGGTATTAACTTGCTATTTTAAGGATGTGACTTTTTATTTATTTTATTAATTAATTAATTTGTTTATTTATTTATTTTACCTGCCACAATAATTCATAAATCACTTTATCAATACAAGCATTTAACTTTGTCTTCCAGTGCTAACTCGTAACTCAAGCTCATGTCTGCTGTGTGCTTAGTGTGAAATATGAAGAATGCCCTTGAATTGAGGTGAACACATGGTCTTGAACAATGTACAATATATCAGGTGAATCTGATTGGCCAGGTGAGCTATCTGTGAGGCCTGCTGGAATAACTGGCTCCAGAACTGTACAGAGCAGTACAGTGAATAAAAGTTATAGCGTTCTTGCTTTATTTCCTCAGAATCAGAAGTGGATCTTCCCACTTTAGGCCAATCAGCAGCAGTCTCAATGTATGGTGGAGTGGGTGTTACACACAGTTTTGATCATAAATTAACATATTTTGCTAAATATATAGTCACAAGTCATAATTCATGAGCACAAAGAAAAGAGAGAGTGACATTACACCGGTACCAGCTGATCAAATTTCATGTATGTATAACGCCTTCTCAGAGGAGATTGCCAGCCATTTCATAACATTTTTGGCAATGATGCAATTTTAACTTGAAAACATAGTTAGGGAATCGTCCTCCTCTCTTCTCTTTCCTCTCTTCATTCATGGGGCATTCATTGAGGTGTCATATTGAGTTTCTGTTTCCCAATGCCATGCTTCAATGTTTGATTCTGTTAAAAAAAAATAGATCTACAATTAGCATTAAAATATAATACTTATTGGTGCTCAAAGGTGTACATATGACAATAAACAGCTTACAGTCTTTATCATTCCAAAGATCCAAACCAAACTGAAGGAAACTGAGTGGAATGTTATCCACAGATTCTTCAGGAACAGGAACCAGGGTGGATTGAATCAGATTAACATTATTTGACTTTAATATGCAAATCACAGATGGACTAAAACCAGAAATGTGTAGCTTTAGTGCCATGTCCTTATTTCAGCCTAAACAAAAACAGATTTATTTTATGTGATGATCCTACGACATTATGACTTTTCCTTATTGGTTTTATGAAAAATTGTATTTTCAGTAAGCGTTTGTGTCTGTGAGGATATTTTATTTTCCTTTAAACAGTTGAGGCTATCAAACCTGTGTTATGTTTAGAATTTTAGGGCTGTGTGTATGTACCAGTTTGTCATCAATGTACAAGCAACTGCCAAAAGGCAACAAAATGAGGGATCCTTTAAACGGGTGCAGTACCGCAAGTTTACCATTGGGGGCTGCCACGGTCATTACCGGTGGATTGGCCCAACCCTCCTCTTTCCACGAGCACCCACCCCCACCATCCCCCTGTGAACCCCCACCACTCGGCTCTCCTAGTCCGGGTGAGGACCATTTGAGTGTCCCTATTTTGGCAGTTACCTGTACCTGTGACTGAAGAGTGTAATTGTTTAATTAGTTCATATGTTAATCACAGTTGACGCTAATGCTTTTAATAACTGCATATCTTTTTTTACCATAGTTACATTATATAGTCAGTAGGATTGAAACTGAACCAACTGGGGTATGCAGTTATTCAGTTTGTAAGCTAGTTGTAGTTAATTAGGTTTCATCTGACACCTATACACCTGCAGATCCGTTGGGGAAATTAAAGACCCATACTAAACGAAAAATATAGTAATTAAATGAAGTTTATGTAATTCCTTCCACTGAAAACATTAGTGAAAACAACAACCAAGAGATGTTTGACCCTATGTTTGACACAGCCCCTCTTGGCAGTGAAAGCATTAAACATAATATAAATAAATAGAAATAGCCTTTTTTAATGTTATTTCCAGCTTGGTAGCTATGGCTCACCTCTCTCTATCTTGCGGTAGTGCCCAAAGAGTGAGGGTGTCTGTACCTCCAGTCTAAAGTAACATTTATCTCTCTTCCTCCCTTCCCCTCCCTCTCTCTTGATCTATGCATCTCAAATTGCACCGACTAAAAATAGAGAGTCTTTAATCTCTGTCTCCCTTCCTGTCTTAAGTTCTCTCTCAAATTAAAATTCAAAAGGCTGTTTATTGGCATTGACAAGGTTATGAATGCCTTGCCAAACTCTATGCATGGACAGAAAAAATGGCACTGTGGAATAGCAATGAAAGCATAGCTTAAATAAACATGTTCACACATTGTTCTCAGAAGCAGATGTGCTGCTCTTTGTGCTGGGGCCAAACAAGTGTAAATTATTTTCTTGAACTGTTTGTTAAAAATGGCCCTTTCCCCCACCCCCACCCTACAGTGTAGATGGTAGTAGTGCATTGTCACTTATAAAATACATCCAAAGGCTTATCTTGCCATAGACAATGCTACCAAATGAAACATAAATGAGAAAATATGTCATTTTGATGTCCAACATAAAAGCAGCTGGGAAACTTGTCTTATACAAAGGAACAAGATTGCCTGCTGTTTCCACAGGGACGGCAGTGTGATGCTGTGAAATGAAAGAAGTGAAATGTTACCATATGTAGTCTGCGCTAATTTGGTCAATTACAATTTTATTGGATAACAATATAACAATAGCAGTGCTGCTACCATGTACACTAAAAATATAACGCGTTGAACTAGGAAAAAGATAAAGGGAGACACATTGTACAGGTAACTGCCAAAATAAAGGAATCACTTGAGTAAATTAGGGATACTGACGGCTCTGTTATGGGATGCGGTGCATTTACCTGCCATGATTTAGGTCCAGTCAACCTCTTAGAGGGCAAGGTGAACACCAATAAATACAAAGTAATTCTGAGTGATCACCTTCATCCTATGGCAAAGCATTTCTATCCTGATGGGAGTGGTCTCTTCCAGAATGACAATGCCCCCATCCACATCATTCCGGAAGGTAGCGTTCTCCTGGCATCCTCCAAACCCAGATTCGTCCATCAGACTTCCAGATAGTGAAGCATGATTCATCACTCCAAAGAACATGTTTCCACTGCTCCAGAGTCCAGTTGTGGCGTGCTTTACAGCACTCCAGCCGACGCTTGGCATTGCGCATGGTGATGTGAGGCTTGTGTGCAGCTGCTCGGCCATGGAAACCCATTCCATGAAGCTCCCGACACACAGTTCTTGTGCTTATGGTGCTTCCATAGGCAGTTTGGTACTCTGTAGTGAGTGATGCAGCAGATGATAGGCGATTTTTACGCACTATGCGCTTCAGCACTCATCGGCCCTGCTCTGTGAGTTTGCGTGGTCTACCACTTCGTGGCCGAGCTGTTGTTGCTCCTAGGCGTTTCCACTTCACAATAATAGCACTTACAGTTGACCGGGGCACATCTAGTAGGGCAGAAATTTCACGAACTGACTTGTGGCAAAGGTGGCATCCTATGACAGTGCCGCATTTAAAGTTACTGAGCTCTTTACAAACCATTCTGAATTGTAAATGTTTGTTTATGAAGATTGCATGGCTATGTGCTGGATTATATGCACCTGTTGGCAATGGGTGTGGCTGAAACACCTGAACTCAATAATGAGTAGGGGTGTCCACTGACTTTTGGCCATATAGTGTATATATACATACACACATTCATAAGCACACAGAGTGAACAAAATAATGGAAAGGATGTTGGTGTTTCCTTTATTTTGGTGGTTACATGTATATTACAACGTATAGTTAATGCTATGTAAATGGAATATGCTGTAAGGATACTGTAAGATTCATACACACAAGAGACACAAGAGAGGTTAGTAATGCAGCAATTAATCTGACTAACAGTTATATTTCCTGGAGTGGAGAGGAAGACAAAGAGTGATTGGCAGGGACTGGAAGAAAAAAGATTTATTAACCAAGAACATCAGATGATTGACAGTTCAGCTTTTAACTTTTGACCTGTCACTCTACTTTGCTTTGAGAAAAGGTGAAGGGTTATTTACCCCATGATGGCTGCACGCAATCTTAAAAAACACATGTTTTCCTTGCCTTTTTACCACATGGGGAAAAAAAACAAATTTCTTGAACATGTTGTGACGTCCCTGAGCATGATGGTTTTTTTCCCAGTGTGTAAAAAAATAATTTAAAAAAATATAGAAAAGTGGTCATCAAGATCAGACACCTAGAAGTTTAAATCTTCTTCAGCTTGCCAGCTGACATTGAGAATTGTGGCATCACTGCAACTACTGGATATGGAAAGGAAACAGGGAAAGGTCATAAGGTAGATATGGTGGAATCTTCATTGATGTTTGACTCAAGCAAGTTCCAAAGACAATGAGTTGTCCACACAAAACAAATGTGAACACTGCGATGTGTTGGTTTGCAACTGTATTGCAGAAGCATCGCAGAGACTAGGAAAACACTTACAGGCTATTATACCATGTATTACTGGAATTACAAGGATTAACTACATGCGAGCATAAGGATACATAATGACAATAAAAGGCTATTCAGCCCATCTACGCTCATCATTTACTTACAGCCTAGAGAGTATTCAGCACTGCGTCAAGCCTGGCCTTGAACTACCTCTACTACATGACCTGGCAAAAAAAAAAAAAATCCTGATATCAGTGTGGAATTTACCTTTAACGGGTATATTAATAGTAACAAATATGAAACTATTATATTCACATTTTTACATTTTAAGTATTTAGCAGATGCTCTTATCCAGAGCGACTTACAAGATGTGCATTAATACATGGTATGATCAATCATTGTTTGTGCAAGAGATCAGTGAAGTAATACAGCAATAGACATCATTGTTGGCAGCTGCATACCAAGAAAATGTTAGTAGATTTATTTTATTTCTTTATTTTGAGAAAGTTTTAAACAAGGATACATATTACGAAAAGCAGTATTAAACATATAAGCAGTGGTGATGACAATTAGTTAAATGTACAGATTTCAGTGGTAGTGGAGTCTGTAGAGGTGGGTTTTGAGTCTGTTGCGGATGGAGTGATTCCTGACCGAGTGCGGAAGATCATTCCACCACCGAGGGGTCAGGACAGAGAAGAGGCGAGGACTGGGTGCCTGGGGCCCAGAGGGATGGGACAGTCAGTTTGCCAGAGGAGGCAGAGTGGAGGGGTCTGACTGGGGTGTAGGGTGTGATGGAGGCAGGAGGGAGAAATTCCTCTAGCGGCTTGGTAAGCCAGCACCAATGATTTAAATGTGATGCGTGCTGCGATAGGGAGCCAGTGCAGAGAGGTGAGTAGTGGGGTGATATGTGTAAACTTAGGTTGGCTGAACACTAGTCGTGTGGCAGCATTCTGCACCAGTTGTAGTGGCTTGATAGCACAGACCAGTAAGCCTGCCAGCAGGGAATTGCAGTAGTCCAGGCATGAGATCACCAAGGCCTGGACCAGGAGTTGTGTGGCCTCTTGGGTGAGGAACGGTCGCATTCTCCTGATGTTGTGGAGGGAAAATCGACAGGTCCGGGTGATCGCTACGATGTACCCCGAAAAGCATAGTTGGTTGTCCAGGGTCAATCCAAGGCTCCTGGCAGACAGGGATGGACACACTATGTAGTCTTCCACGGTGATTGAAGCATTAATCATCGGGGAGCTCTTCACTGGGAGGAAGAGCAGCTCCGTCTTCCCCAGGCTCAGCTTCAGGTGGTGGGTGGACATCCAGGCAGAGATGTCTGCCAGGCATGCAGAGATATGCGCCGGGACCTGGATCTCAGAAGGGGAGAAGGAAAGAAAGAGTTGAGTGTCATCAGCATAGCAGTGGTATGAAAAAACACGAGATAACCAAACCAATTGACTTAGTATACAGGGAGAATAGGAGGGGGCCTAGCACCGAGCCCTGCAGGACTCTGGTGGAGAGGGTGTGGGGAAAGGAGAGGGATCCTCTCCAGGCCACTTGGTAGGACCGGTCATCCAGGTATGATTTTAACCATGCCAGTGCAGATCCAGAGATTCCCATCTCGGCAAGAGATGAGAGCAGGATCTGGTGGTCGACAGTGTCGAATGCAGCTGATAGGTTGAGGAGGAGGACGGAGCTGAGTGATTGAGACTTTGCCGAGTGGAGAGCCTCAGTGACCGTGAGTAAAGCAGTTTCTGTGGAGAGGCCTGCTTTGAAGCCAGATTGGTTGGGTTCAAGCAGGTCATTCTATATGAGATAGAGAGACAGTTGACCATTCTAAGGTTTTTGATTGGAATGAGAGAAGAGAGACAGGTCGGTAGTTACAGATGTAAGCAGGGTTTAGAGAGGGTTTCTTGAGGAGGGGGATGACATGGGCCCTTTTGAGGGTAGAGGGGACAGAAACAGAGGAAAGAGGGCGTTAATTACATTGGAGACAAAGGGGAGGATGTGCATGGAGATGGACTGGAAGAGCAGGGAAGGAATGGAATTGAGAGAGCAGGTGGTAGGACTGTGGGAGTGAACCAGTTGTGGGATGTCAGGGTCAGGGAGGGGAGAGAAGTATGATAGGGAGACAAGAGGTTTGGGTAGTGAGATGGGTGATGGAGGGTTAGGTGTGGGAGAGGTTGGGGAGAAGGAGTTGCGAATGTCACTGACCTTCTTGTGAAAGAAGAAAGTCATTCACGGTTAGAGAGGAGGGGGGTGGGGGAGGAGGAGGGGTGAGGTGAGGAGAGAGGCAAATGTACAGTTTACGTGGGTTAAAAGCAGAAGACTGAATTTTGGAGAAGAAAAATGCAGATTTAGCAGAGGAGAGGTTAGAGGAAACGGTAGCCAGGAGAGTGTGGAAGTCAGTCAGGTCACCAGGGGATTTGGATTTTCTCCATTTCCTTCTGCCGCTCGCAGTTTGAGTCGGTCAGTACGAATGCAGTCAGTTAGCCAGGGGTTGGGGGGTAGGAGACGAGCAGGTTTGGTGGAAAGAGGGCAGAGTAAATCAAAGGAGGAGGAGAGAGAGGATAGCAGAGTGGATGAGGATTCCTCAACAGGTAGCTGAGAGATGGTATCAGTAGGGGGAAGGGATGATATGACAGAAGCAGACAGGGCTGTGGGGGAGAGAGAGGAAGTTGCGATGGACAGAACCAGTGGGGGGAGTTGAAGATGATTTGGGTACAGGGGGGAGGGGGAGGGGAGGGAAAAAGACAGAAAGCAGTGCTCAGACACATGAAGCGGGGATACTACAATGTTGGGTGAGGTGCAGTTCCTGGTGAAGACAAGGTCCAGTTGGTTGCCGGCCTCGTGGGTGGATGGGGATTCAGCCATGGTGAATATACTGAAAAATGTATGCACTCACTACTGTAAGTCGCTTTGGATAAAAGCGTCTGCTAAATGGTATGTATTAAGTCGAGGGAGTGAAGGAGGGGGAGAAAGGGAAAGGACTGAGGGGTGTCCAGCAGCAGGTTAAAGTTGCCGAGAAGTAGGGAAGGAGCTGAGTAGGGCATCCATCTCATCTAGGAAACTCCCCAGCGGACCTTGTGTGCGATAGAGAACAATAATGTGCAGTTTACACATGAATGATACCAAATCTCCACAGGGCGGAGATCAGTATACCTGTACCTCCACCTCTACCTGTGGGTCGTGGAGTGTGGGAGAAGGTGTAGCAGTGGAGAGAGCAGTAAGGGTGGCCGTGTTCTGAGGGGTGATCCATGTCTCGGTGAGTGCCAGGAACTGCAGGGAGAGTAGGGAGGCCTGGGCTGAGATTACATCAGCCTTCTGGACAGCTGACTGGCAGTTCCATAGGCCACCTGCTACCATGACGTCAACACTGGTGGATCTAGGAGGGTGACTTAGATTCGAAAGGTTGCGCCTGTGAGTTGCATCTCTCCTTCTTGGAAATCTAGAAGAGGAGACACGGACTGGGATAGGGAGGTTGCACATGGTGTTAGATGTGAAAAAGTAGTATTGGAAGAGGGGTACTTTGGGGTACTTACCGTGTGGCATTCACTCCCTAGCTGCCCTCCCTCAGTGGACTCCTGCAGGTAGAATCATTAGTCTTTGTACACTGAGTCTTTGTATGGTGAGGCTAGGAAGGTGAGGCTGTCGCAGAAAGCTGCCACTTTCTAGAACTACAGTTACTAAAATGCCTACACGAGACAAATTACTATGAGCCGATTACAAGCTGAAAACAATGGGCCCAAAGCAATTAGTAACAAGTACCACCACTACTCCGGAAGCGGGTGACTAAAGAGATAGAAACTAAACGAGAGACAATAAAACTGATTAATACTGGCAAATTAGCAATAACTCCAAAGAAACAGCAGTGAATTGCTAATAAAACCACAAAATCTGCATCGACTAGCAATAAAACCAGTGAAACAGTAACGGAATCAGTAAGGGAAATGAAATCTAAAATAGGGTTACTTACTAATACTTGGATGCAGACAGATGATTAAACTAACACAGAATAATGCACACTTTATCTTCTTACTCTTGTTAGTCTGTACAAAAACAATTTGCCATAGTAATCTATGTGATTCATATATGTATATTTAGTTAAAATGCAAATGTCTATTCAGTTATCTAGTTTGAGGCCACAATGTGTTTTCCTCTGTACATACATGGGTGATACCTGGTGTCTCGATGAGGGACAGCAGTAGGGAATTGAGTGCATCTTAAAAACAGCACCATCATTTGGCCGGGTTGACCCTGTATGTTTATTCTTTCAGAGAAGTGAAATTTCTACTACTACTACGACTACTAATAATAATGATAACATTCAGAATGCAGATATAATGTTGGAGGCATGGCAAAGCATCACAGCAGCACAATGAGAAGCAAAATGTGCAAGTTAGGATGCTGAAACATTTTTGCAAGCATTCAAAAATGATGAAACACAAACTGACTTCCAGCTACTATCATGTACATATTCGACATATTCTTTATCAGTATTTGATCAATAGGTTCTATTTAATTCATTCCACAGAGATAAAGCACACATGAATTAAAATAAAAGAGATATTGCCTCTAAGTTTTTTTTTTAATTAGGCCATCTGTGGGTCTTTCTGGCTGTTTATCAAATAGTATTAGAGGTCAGGGAAAACATGTTCTTGTCATGGGGGGGGAATGGGCAAAAAGCCCATAGATACAATATACACTGCCTGTCCCCCAAAAAAAGTCACACACTCTAATATTTCGTTGGACCGCCTTTAGCTTTGATTACGGCACGCATTCGCCGTGGCATCGTTTCGATAAGCTTCTGCAATGTCACAACATTTATTTCCATCCAGAGTTGCATACATTTTTCGCCAAGATCTTGTATTGATGATAGGAGAGTTGGACCGCTGCGCAAAGTCTTCTCCAGCACATCCCAAAGATTCTCAATGGGGTTAAGGTCTGGACTCTGTGGTGGATTGCCATGTGTGAAAATGATGTCTCATGCTCCCTGAACCACTCTTTCATAATTCGAGCATTGTCATCTTGGAATATGCCCGTGCCATCAGGGAAGAAAAAATCAATTGATGGAAAAACCTGCTCATTCAGTATATTCAGGAAGTCAGCTGACCTCATTCTTTGGGCACATAACGTTGCTGAACCTAGACCTGACCAACTGCAACAACCCCAGATCATAACACTGCCCCCACAGGCTTGTACGGTAGGCACTAGGCATGATGGGTGCATCACTTGATGGGTGCATCACTTCATCCGCCTTCTTACCCTGATGCGTCCATCACTCTGGAACAGGGTACATCTGGACTCATCAGACCACATGACCTTCTCCCATTACTCCAGAGTCCAATCTTTATGCTCCCTAGCAAATTGAAGCCTTTTTTTCTGATTAGCCTCACTGACAAGTGGTTTTCTTAAGGCTACACAGCTGTTTAGTCCCAATCCCTTGAGTTCCCTTCGCATTGTGCGTGTGGAAATGCTCTTACTTTCACTATTAAACATAGCCGTGAGTTCTACTGTTGATTTTTTACGATATGATTTCACCAAACGTTTAAGTGATTGCTGATCACGATCATTCAAGATTTTTTTCCGACCACATTTCTTCCTCGAAGATGATGGTTCACCACTATCCTTCCAGGTTTTAATAATGCGTTGGACAGTTCTTAACCCAATTTTAGTAGTTTCAGCAATCTCCTTAGTTGTTTTCTTTTCTTGATGCAGGCCAATAATTTGACCCTTCTGAAACATATTTTCCACGACCACAGGATATGTCTTCCGACATGGTTGTTTAAGAAATGAGAAGCTACTCACTGCATCAGTTAGGGTTAAATAACTTTTTGCCAGCTAAAACAAATTAATCACTGCAGTAATTATCCAATGGAAGGCTCTTACCTATTTGCTTAGTTAAATCCAGGTGGTGACTTTTTTTTTGGCCAGGCAGTGTAGATAGAGGACACATTTTGCTTTATTGCCAGGCTGTGTATGAAAATTACTTTCTGTGTTAAATGAAAACTTTCACTGAAAAGCAAACAAGATGAATGCTAAAACCTGAAAATATGTGAATACCTTTTAAAAATATGAATAAAGCTAATGGGAAACTCTGTAGATAGGATGCAATAGGCAATAAAGTCTCCCCCTCCCCCTGGATTGGTAAAAATAAAAAATGGTGATGTTGCATGGGGCCTTGGTATGCTAATAAACACTCAGACTGGCCGTAAGACTGTCACGTCTCATCTCAATGACTGTGTCTCTGTGTCAGGGGTAATGGTCGGTCAGGGACGGACTGTGTGAGAGATGATCTGCCAGTCAGTCAATGTATCAATAAAGTGTATCAGTCAATTAGATAAGGGTCATGTGCCCTCTCAAATAACCAATGAACAGTTTGTCAGCCTCTTAGAACCCTTTCACCTCTCTTACTCTTCTCTTCATCCCTCTTTCTTTGGAGAACTTAAGATTCCCCTTGGGTTTCAAGTGACCCTCTCTCTCTCAAGGGGGTGGGAGACTTGTGCTGAAAGGGAGAGAGATGGGGGGGTATAAGTGAAAGGCAGAGCAATAAAAGGGATAAAGGAAAGACACTCAGACAGTCTCACTGACGAGGAGAGTGGCAGTAACTGGAAGAGACAGAGACAGACCCACACAGTGCAGCCATGCCAGAAGCTAAGAAAACAGGTAAAGGCATAAGAGTATCGAATGGATTGAAGCTCATTGCAGAATCCAGAACCTTCTGACTTTGTAAACATAAATACAGTATATATGTTTGATCGTGCTAGTATGTGAGCGTGTCTTGTCTGTCTGTCTGTCTGTCTGTCCATTGCTTTGTTGTTCCTTTTGGTGTTAATGTGTTTAAATGACCAGTATAAGTTTTTCCCCTTCCCTATTCTTCTCTTTTTGATGTTTTCATATTCCACACATTAATTATCAATATGTAATCAGTTGGTTCTATTTAATGCATTTCACAGAGATGATGTAATGAATTATAGAATAAATCCAAATGTAAGAAATGCTGCATCTCAGTTCATTAACTGGCCCGTCTGTAGATGTTTCTGGCCGTATATCAAATTTTATTTTTTTTAATCATTTAAGATTTTTGATGGATGATGGGCAAACAGATAAACAATATAGCTGGGAAGACAGCTTTAGTTTCTCCTGGCCATATGTGAAAATGTCATTAAGCATTGATGATTGATCATATATGCATGTGCTCGTTTAGCAAAATATAGTCACCAGAGTACACTAAAGGACGGTGTTTAAAATGGGGAGGGTCATTGTTGCATCAGCTTATGCCCATGTCTGAATGTGGAGAGAGATGGCATACATGATTGTTAATATAAATTTTCTAGTGAAAATCCACTTTGCATACTCTTGTTTTAGCCAAAATATCGATATATCATACACATCTTTATACAGTTAATATAAATAGGTGGTGAAATTATTTGTAAAGAAAATATCTTTGGAACATATTTTGTAGAATCTGTATGTCCATTCTTATAAACCATATCTGGTTACAGTTGTTGATTATCCTTCACTTAAAAAATTATTTAAGTAATTATTGCAAGATTTACAGAGTGCTTTGTTAATGCCTTATGACATACAGAGCATCCCTTCTGTACCCATGTAATGAATTAATAAAGGAAATCACTGAATGCATCCACAGCAACACTCGAAAATACCACCTTATGCAATAAACCACACAACTCATGCGAGCCAAAGGAATTATAAGCAGGTGTGACCAAAAATGAGTTATGTGATTATGGTCTTTTATATGAAGAGCATGGCTGATGAATGCTGCTATGGATTTTATAATGACATTCATCTAGAACAAATAATATTTGGGGGTTCTGCTAGAATGTAATGCTACAGTCTGATGGAATTGGTCTTCCTATGGTGTTTCCACAAGTAGATATTGAGAATTAGGTTTTAACCCCACCCCCCGCCCCAGACCCCAGTATTAGCCTGGCTGAAATTCTCAACTTCCGTCAGACCAGACAGTCTGAACTGCTATCAAAAATGTTTGCTCTGATACTGTTTATGGACAAGTCATAGTTTTAATAACATGTCAACTGAAGCATCAATATGTGTGTGTAAAACATGGCCATAAGTGTCATAGAAATGTATTATCTGTATATAGTAATGTTTGTGCTTCAGACAATTTAAAATATGACTGGCTTCCTCTGTCTGCAGTCTGCCCCTTTTCAACAGTGACTGAGACATGATGGTCTCAATAAATAACTGTGCAAGGTGAAATATGAGAAAGATTGATGAAGGGACATGAGAGAGGGAGGGAGGGATGGAGAGAGAGAGAAAGAGAGAGGGGTGGGTGGGTGAGAGAAAAAGTTCAGAAAAGGGGCAGATCAAAACTGATGTGACCATCTCTCTCTGTCTTTATCAAAATATCAGTATTTCCCTTATATCTACCCTCCTATTCCAGTCCTTCCCAAACTCAAATTAGTGATTGTACACACTAATGAGGATATGAATAAAGGCCTTTTAGAGCACAATGCTATTTATGGTGGTTTGGTGCATTCGGGGGGACAAGAAATGTACAAGTATTACTTTGGAGTAGGGGTGTGACGGTATACCGGTATGATGGTATACCACAATATTAAATCACGTGGCAAAAGCTATTTTCATGCGGGAAAAAATATTTCAACCGTTACCCTAGTAAAATGTCTAAATATTAAATAATATAATACTGGACCTGGGGTGTCTGCTAAGGTAATTTAATCCTACCACCTCTTTGGCTGTTCTTGCATTTTGTTTTGTTTACAACATGATGGTGCACATGCAGACAGCTCCCTCGCATTTCACAACCCTGGTAGGTTGTGCAGACTGTCAGCTTTAATTTGAGGGTATTTTCATCCAAATCGGATGAACTGTTTAGAAATGATAGAACCTTTTGTACATAGCCCCCCATTTCCAGGCACCATAATTCATTGGACAGTTTAACATATTGTAGAAAGTAATCATTTTTAATATTTGGTCACATATCCTTTGCATGCAATGACTGCTTGAAGTCTGCGACACATAGACATCACCAGATGCTGGGTATCTTCCCTGGTGATGCTCTGCCAGGCCTGTACTGCAGCCATCATCAGTTGCTGCTTGTTTCGGGGACTTTTTGCCTTCAGTCTCCTCTTCAGCATGTAAAATGCATGTTCAATTGGATTCAGATCCGGTGATTGACTCGGCCAGTCAAGGATTTTCCACTTTTTGGCCGTCAAAAACCCCTTTGTTGCTCTAGGAGTATGTTTTGGGTCATTGTCTTGTTGCATGATGAAGTGCCATCCAATGAGTTTGGAGGCATTTGGTTTTATCTGAGCAGATCAAATATTTCTGTATACTTCAGAATTCATTGTTCTACTTCTGTCTGCAGTCACATCATTGATGAAGACAAGTGAGCCCGTTACACTGGGAGCCATACAGGCCCAAGCCATAACACCCCCTCCACCATGTTTCACGGATGAGGTGGTATGCTTTGGATCATGGGCATTTCCTTTTTTTCTCCGCACTTTCCTCTTTCCATCACTCTGGTACATGTTAATCTTTGTCTCATCTGTCCACAAGACTTTGTTCCAGAACTCTTGGGGCTCTTTTAGGCGCTTTTTAGCAAACTGTAATATCGCATTTCTGTTCTTCAGGCTTATCAGTGGTTTGCATCTTGTAGTGTACCCTCTGTAGTCCTGTTGGTGTAGTCTTCTACGTATGGTAGACTTTGACACATCTACACCTGCATCCAGGAGAGTGTTTTTGATCTGTTCGGCCGTTGTCAGGGGGGTTTTCTTCACCATGGAGTATTCTCCAGTCATCCACTACAGTGGTCTTCCTCGGTCTACCGGGTCTTTTGACATAATTGAGTTCACCAGTTGTTTTTTTCTTGTTAATGATGAACCAGACTTCGGCATGGCCAGGGTTTTTGCAATGTTCCTGATTGATTGATTTTCATTTCTGAGCCTTATGACAGCCACCTTAATTTGTATCGACACTGCTGTCTTCCTCATGTTGTCACACCCCAACAACAATCTCCAAAGGCAATTGCAAAGTCTAGAATCAAGACTAGACATCAACAGCTCTCTTCTGCAATCACTAACACACCTGCCTAACGAAACACATCTGTGAAGCCAATTCAACAAATACTTGTAGTACCTTAAAATGGGGGGACCATGTACAAAAGGTGCTGTCATTTCTAAACGGTTCATCCAATATGGATGAAAATTCCCTCAAATTAAAGCTGACAGTCTGCACTTCAACCTCATTGTATCCTTTCAAACTCAATGTGCTAGAGTACAGAACCAAAATAACAAAACGTGTCACTGTCCAATGAATTATGGTGCTCACTGTATATATATTAGGGGTGTGACGGTATACCGGTATGATGGTATACCACGATATTCAAATATGAAATAGTACTATCATAAACTTAACTTAATACCATGATAGTAAATCATGTGGCAAAAGCTATTTTCATGCGGGAAAAAATATTTAAACCGTTACCCTAGTAAAATGTCTAAATAACCCATATTAAATCATATAATACTTTACCTGGGCTGTCTGCTAATGTCATTTAATCCCACCACCTCTTTGGCTGTTCTTTCATTTTGTTTTGTTTACAATGCGATTGCACACGTGCAGACAGCGCCCTCGCATTTCACAACCCTGGTAGGTAGCTGTTATTAGCTAGCTAGCTACACGGCATAAATCTCCATTTGCAGTCCCTTATAAAACTTGTGATGTTATATATTATAGCAAAAATACGCTATAATACTTGTGTCAATGTAGATGTGTTTATACTGATTTTAACGTGAACAAGTTTGTCTTTTAGAATATACCACTGTTTTGGTGAATTTCTCAGTATTTAAAGGATTACTTCAGTTTTTTGCAAACTTTTTGCGATTCATGTTGCTGAAAGTCAATGGAAAATAGATGTAAAACTCCTGGTAACTTTAGTAATTTGTATGAAAAATAAGCAACTCTGGGCTTATTTGAATCCTTAGACTATTTTGTATTTAGTTATGTCCAAAATGACATATTTTATTTCATATGGAAACATGTAATAACACGCCATAACTCAAAAGGGGAGTTTTGGTGTGGCGCAGCCTGTACTTTTTGTAAATTTTAATAAAATTTGAATACACCGAAAATAACTTTCGTGGTTGTATTCGGGACAAAAACCAATCGATTGATACATTACATATAGACATATGGAGAAATATATACCTTTTTTCCTAAAAAGCATAAAATATACTGTTTTCTATGCCAATATTACATGGTTATTTGCTAAAAGAGGCATCCGTCACTCTCAGAAGCAAGTTATGAACAAATGTAAGTTTCTGAAGAAGCAGTACACCAAAGTCTGTTTTTAATTATGTCGAAACATCACAACCCTGTTCAGCATTGACGTGTACTGAAGTAGACTTGTCGACCTTGGGTCTAGTGTGAATGGCATCATCCTTTACTTTATGCACGTTATTTATGGAAAGATTTAGTGATCTAAATATAGTACTAGATCCAATACACTGATAACGCCATAAAGCAAAATGTTTCTTAATTCGCAAAGTGAATGATTTAAATTGATTTAAACATACAATTGCAAGGAGTGAACTATAATCAGTTGCATTTTTTGCATTAAAATAGGATATAAATCTGCAAAGAGCCATACGATAAACAGATCAAGTTTTTGTGTGATACTTTTTTTAAAAATTAAAAACTAATACCGTGATATACCGAAAACCGTGATATTGAGTAGTACGATTATCATACTGTGAAAATGTTATACCGTCCCAGCCCTAATATATATATATATACTCAATACTATATACTACAACAAAACTAATATGAATACATATATGTATACATATGTATTGAGTATTAATAGTAGTTTTGTTGTAGTATTTATTTCGGATACTTTTTACACAGAGAGTTGTCAATCCATGGAACAGCTTGCCAGGTCTTGTAGTAGAGGCAGAGACACTTGGGGTATTCGGGTCCAAGGTTGAAGCGATACTGGATATTCTCTAGACCAGGGGTGTCCAAACTTTTTCCACTGAGGGCCAAATACAGACAAATATACGAAAGGCTGGGCCACTATTGGGGGTTGGGGGGTGCTACGCGAAGAAAGCTGAGACCAGTTCGTTTATTTCGCGGAGTTTTTCGTTTATTTCTGTCGGCGGGGGTGCTACAAAATAATTATTGTCGAAAAAACCTGAGAGCAGTTCGTTTATTTCGCGGAGTTTTCAATGAATACGGGTGGCTCCACTAGTGGTGAAACTAAGAATTACAACTCAGTCAAGTGCAAGTTTCATGCGCGGGCCATATTCCTTATATTGGAATGCGGCCGCGGGCCAATAAAAATGGACCGCGGGCCGCAGTTGGCCCGCGGGCCGTAGTTTGGACACCCCTGCTCTAGACTATGTAAATCAGTGGTCCCCAACCTTTTTTGCACCACGGACCGGTTTCATGCAAGACCATTTTCCACGGACCGGCGGACCGGGGAGGGAGGGTGGTACACGCGAAAAAAAAGCTGAGACCAGTTCGTTTTTTCGCGGACCGGGGGTGCATGGAAAAAAAGACGGAACACACAGGCACACAGACGGAAGTGGTCATTTTTCAAAATAAAACACCCTGCAGACTGCGATAGTCAATAAAATGGTGGTTGGGGACCCTTGATGTAAATGACAAGACTAAATGGGCGGAACAGCCTTTTCTTATCGTTATGTATCCTTATGTTTTATTAACCTTTTGTATGTATGACACACGCTTCAATATAAATGCAGTGCTCTCTGGGATTAATTTGACTAACACATTTAAGCAAAAGTTATATATTTTTTCTTCTGATTCAACATCAAAATCTGTTGCTCAGTGAAATCAAAGACAATTGTAAGAAATTGAAAGTAAAACTCGTGCTTAAATGTATAACTTAAAGTCAGACTGAACTGAACAGCGGCCAAAGTAAAGATTTAAAAGAGCTTGTGAAAATGGGCAATAGAATTGTGACATTAAATCCACATTTAAGTTTAAAATTTAACTATTGACATTAGGTTACCTTCTCACTTTCCCCAAATCTTTGGTTGTTATACTTTTTCTTTCTTTTGGATTTGTATTATTCAGGTTATCTCCTCTGCCTTTAGCCACATCCTTCTTTCCTTTGGTATTACCCCCACTCTTACCCCCTCTCTGACTCCTCGCTCCCTCATATCCATTGCCATATTATTGCATCATTGATATTATGTTACTGCCCCCCCCCACCCCCCATCCCAGCCATAAACCTCAGCTAAACCTTGCCCTGTGCTCAACATCTCATATAACATGCACACAGTGATTTACACAGTGGCTATGAGTTTGTCTGGCATTTTATGAGCTCAAATAATATTTCTTAATAAACATTAATGAGTATAGATCTGGTAGACTGCACAGTCAAATGGAAAAAGAGATTGATACGCAGACATTTGGACATGATGAAGTTTGTGTCAGATGATTTTTTTATACCCTCTGATTGAATTACTTCACTGTTTCCCCTCATGGTAACCTCAAGCTCAATATAGTGAGGCCCGTAGAACCAAGCTGATATGTTGCAGTAAGATATCACAATATTTCTTCTTTTAACCACCGAAAAGGCTCCTCATTTCATTAGAGGCTAGAGTCATTTCTATTACTGGCTGACTGTTTTGCTTCATGTCAAGATAGTACTCAAGTCAAGATAGCTTTAGAGGTACTTGCCAGTAAATCCATAGCAAATGTTTCGGCGTGTGCACATTAACCTAGCTAACAATTATTTATGTTCCCAGCACGTACATTTGTCCATTTTCCTGGATGTCCCTTCAATGTAATTTTTAAGTCAACATTGCAAGAATGGCCTTCAGATTTTTAATTTTTTAATTTTTTGTTATTATTGAAAAATAATTTGAATTGTTGATGGTCACTCGTGTTAATTTTATCAGGAAATATAACAATTTTCAATTAATCTGACATTTAAATACAAATACAATGCTACGACTGTTTGGGGAATGTTCTTATTGTAATGCTATCTCACAACCGCATTGAAATCTAACCAGAATGTTCCCCAATGTTTCTGAAACATTCCATTAGCTGTGAACAGATATAACCTCTCATCTCCAGACCGGCATTACTATAGTGCTCCACTAGAGAAAGGCTAGTAGAGAGTGTAAGTGTACATTTTACAAAGTGTAAAATGTAAAATGTAAAGTGTTACTGTTACCCTGAAAAACTTCATTAAAATGGTGTAGATAAAATGCATGTCTCTTCGCTCCATTGGGATCCATATGTTGCTGTCCTGAAAGCCCATTTTCTCAGGGTGGGGCTACTGTAGGAATGCTGGCAAAATTGCAGGTAGAAGAGAGAAGTAATTTTTAAGGGTTACTAGCAGACACAGGAAACTGGCTGATTATGCAAAAACATAAAACCATGTTAGCATTCCTTGTCTCTCCTACATGACCCTTGAGGTTTTTATTGTTTAACTTTTGTCCACCATTTTCATCAATATCTATAACAAATGAATGAACTCTCAGGTTCTTGGTTCCTTCTTTCCCTTTGCAGCCAAAGTGTAACGGTATGTTGATCCTTTTATAGACCCCCAATTTTTCAGTGCAGGTATTGCAATATTCTATGATCATGAGCATTTATGCATTTACTATTGAATTTACAAGATATATTGATCCGGAAATGCTATCACAGCAAGCAGGACAATAGATTTGATTGCATTTATGCACAATACGTTTTTTAAACTATAGTAAGGTATCACAATATTTTATTGCCAATACCCACATGCTACAGTTGCCAGTATCCAAATAATGATTATGTGGAAGAAGTGGACCCATAACTGTAAAATGCATTAGTCTTCTCATATCTAGTCTAAAGGGTAGTAATGTCTATGATCCTATGAGTGATGTGATGTTTCTAGGTGGATAGGCAGGCAGATTCAGCGGCTCACCATTACACTTCTGTTTCACATAGAAAATCGCAAACATACACATGTTGAGCCCCTGTGCAGTGAGGCATTGCATGTCATAACTTCCCTTTGATGGGTTTAACGTTACACCATGTCAATACTCATCTCTGTGCCCTTGTGGGCATGTGTATAACCAATGATGGATTTACGAACAGATGGATATATCATCAGCCTCCTCCACTGAAAGAGTTTCAGTTAGTGACCATTAACCCATTAACCTTACCCAGACAGTTATGTGCATCTGTAATGAGCATAACAACGTGAGAAAGAAAAATAACAGGCCATTCATTCCATCTTAGCTTGTCATTTGCTTAAAAGTTTTAATTAATATATCACTATATTGAGCTTGGTCTTGGAGGATTCTTACAAGCATTGCAAATCCTGGCAAGGTAGTGCATTCATTTATTACTCCCTGTGTTAAGAAATCTTTTCAAATGTTGATGTGAAATTTAGTAATTAATTTCCACCTATAACCTCCAGTTCTGTTCACAGTCCTTAGTGTGAAATAACCTTCACAGCCCACCTTGTTAATCCTTTTTAAAATTGTGAAGACTTCAATAAAGTTCCCCCTTAGCTTGCTTTTCCTGTGGCAAAAGGAATTAATCCTCTCTTAAGTTTCTCTTTATCTCTTCAAGACTGTGAACTTCTCTCTATCTCTGTTTAAGACTGTGAACTTCTTTCTTTGCTCTTCTTTGTAATTTCCTGGAGTTTCTATATCCTTTCGTAATGTGATGACCAAAGTGCCCATGATATTTGAAATGCAGTCCTAAATAAGGCATTTCTTCATTTCATAAGGATTTAAATAGCGATATATTCAATATTGTCTATTTTTATCCTGATTTATTATCACTTCCGAACTGTATGCTTCTCTCTTGAATTTAGTATCATAAGTAACATAAATAAATGCACAAAGCTGATATTTATGGTAGGGCTGCAATTTGGACACCGCTTGTAACCAAGGCCAATGCGCAGCAACGCAACCGCAACTGGTGTAGTGAGCACAAAACCTGGACTTGGAAGTGGTTTTGTTTCAGTTTCTTTCACTCGCAGTGGAAGAAACCGATATGACCTGATGAGTCTTTTACTCTTTTTCCTACATCTGGACAGGTTTATGTTTGGAGAAAGGTAAATAAATGATGTCTAGCCTGATTGAGAGATACTCCTCCGAAACAAATGATGTCATGCACAACTTATTTTCACACCACAGTCTACAAGTTTGGCTAGCACAGACATGAGTCAGAGGAAGACACTTTGTGTGTAGATTTATACCAGCAGATTGTTGGCGCCCGATTGACCAGCAGGGGTCACTGGTATGCAACAAGAACGGATAAGGGCAGCTTAAGTGATAAATACCCCATCACATGAGACTGTTTTGTGGATGTTCTGTATTTCACCTTACTGAAAGATAAATCATTCAATACATTTGAAATGTAATCTGTATACAACTAAGCAGTTCAAAGTATTTCAGCTCTACTCTTGTAAGGAGTGGTTCAATACAATAGAATGAGGGAGAGATTGTCTCTATGACCATCACATTGTCTAAGATACATGTTTAAAAAAAAAGAATATATTTGTATGTATGTATGCGCACTAGTTTTTGTTATGTTAAATATTAAACGTTCATCATGTGAAGCTAGGGTAACCAGATTAAAACAGTCCAAATGCAGGACAAGCAGGATGAATTTGCAGGACCTTTTAGGATGTGCCCTGCATGCCTTCTTCAAGGAAAGAAAGTACTGAGAAAGAAATCTAAGGAAGAGGCAGAGCTCATCCTCCACTGGCTGGCCTGGGTGTCAGTAGTGATTCATAGGCTTAATGTCCTTAGAAGGTGAGAGGAAGGTCTAAGGTGAAAAGAAAAATATATGGTGAGGGTGAGAGGGGTCTAAAGAGTGGGATAATTAATCGAGGCCTCAAGTCTGCATCATGGTCTGGGCAGGAACCAGAAGAGGGTTGGTGCTCGAGCGGTCTGTAATCTCAGGGCGATGGAAGAGAACAGAAAGGTAGATAGGTTAATAGTCATAATAATATAATGTTAGGCAGGTACATGGAGGGGCCAGAGCATTTCTAAAAATGCTATCACATAGCAAAAAGTATTGTGTATAAATAAAAGGAGATTATATTAATGTTATATAATGCCTTTTTCAGACCTCACTTAGAATACTGTGTGCAGTTCTGGGCACCGCACTACAAGAAAGATATAGAAGCTCTTGAAAAAGTTAAAAGAAGGGCAACTAAACTGATACCTGGTATGAAAGGTAAAAGTTATGAGGATAGACTTGATAGGCACTGAATCTATTTAAGCTTAGCAAACGGAGACTTAGGCGGGATTTGATTGAGGTTTTTAAATTCCTAAAAGGGATTAACAAAATGAAATACCAAAGATTTTTTAAGATAAGTGGGGTCAGCAGAACAAGAGGCTACAGGTGGAAATTAGGTAAAGGAAATTCTGCACAGATATTAGGAAGTTTTTCTTTACACAGAGAGTTGTCAATGCCGGGAACAGCTTGCCAGGTCAGGTAGTAGAGGCAGAAACACTTGGGCTATTCAAGTCCAGGCTAGATGCAGTACTAGATACTCTTTAGATTAGGACATGATGAGCCTAGATGGGCTGAGCGGCCCGTTCTTGTCATTATGTATTCTTATGTTCTTATGTTCTTAAAAGATTAACAGAAAGGGGGTGTATGAACCATTAGAGTGAACTAGGAATGACAGCACCATAACACAGCATAGAACAGCTAACCCTGAGCGTTCACATTCAGTGATAGGGCGACAGCACTGTCATCTCACCAGACAGCTCTATGGTCTCCATCCAGTCTCCTCACTCATCGTTAATTATAGGATTGAACCTAAACATTTAGAGGAAGATTATTCCATAAAAGGGTTAGCTCTGTGGGAGAAGGCTTTGCCTCCCATTGTGTTTTGTTATTCTTGGAATTTTCAGATAGCCAGCATCTTGTGAATGGAGAAATGGCTGTGGAAAGTAAGGGATGAGTAGCTCATTAACATATTCTGGAGTGAAACCATTTAAAGCCTTGTATGTTAGGAGAAGAACCTTGTAGTCTATTCTAAATTTAACAGGCAACCAATGAAGGGTGGCAAGCACAAGGCTAATATATTCACATTTTTTAGTTTAGTAAGTACCCTAGCAGTTGCATTATGTACCAATTGGGGACCTCTAAAGGAAGAGTTAGTGCAGCAAGCTGATATGAGACATGAAACTTTAACCGCAGAATTTTCTTATTGACACCCCCCCCATTGGGCCTCCCAACCCATTTTGACACAAATGAGAAATATTCTGTTAATCCATCCATCCATCCATCCATCTTCTACCGCTTCTCCGTTTCGGGTCGCGGGGGCAGCGTCCTAAGCAGGGAGACCCAGACTTCCCTCTCCCCGGCCACTTCGTCCAGCTCTTCCGGGGGAATCCCGAGGCGTTCCCAGGCCAGCCGAGAGACATAGTCTCTCCAGCGTGTCCTGGGTCTTCCCCGGGGCCTCCTCCCGGTGGGACGTGCCCGGAACACCTCACCAGGGAGGCATCCAGGAGGCATCCTAACCAGATGCCCGAGCCACCTCATCTGGCTCCTCTCGACGCGGAGGAGCAGCGGTTCTACTCTGAGCCCCTCCCGGATGACCGAGCTCCTCACCCTATCTCTAAGGGAGAGCCCAGACACCCTGCGGAGGAAACTCATTTCAGCCGCTTGTATTCGCGATCTCGTTCTTTCGGTCACTACCCACAACTCGTGACCATAGGTGAGGGTAGGAACATAGATCGACCGGTAAATCGAGAGCTTTGCCTTTAGGCTCAGCTCCCTCTTTACCACGACAGACCGATGCAGCGTCTGCATCACTGCCGACGCCGCACCAATCCGCCTGTCGATCTCCCGCTCCATCCTTCCCTCACTCGTGAACAAGACCCCGAGGTATTTAAACTCCTCCACTTGGGGCAGGATCTCCTCCCCGACCCGGAGAGTGCACTCCACCCTTTTCCGGCTGAGAACCATGGTCTCGGATTTGGAGGTGTTGATTCTCATCCCAGCCGCTTCACACTCGGCTGCGAACCGCTCCAGCGAGCTGGAGGTCACGGCCCGATGAAGCCAACAGGACCACATCATCTGCAAAGAGCAGTGACCCAATCCTCAGGCCACCGAACCGGACCCCTCAACGCCCGGCTGCGCCTAGATATTCTGTCCATAAAGGTTATGAACAGAACCGGTGACAAAGGGCAGCCCTGGCGGAGTCCAACCCTCACCGGGAACAAGTCCGACTTACTGCCAGCAATGCGGACCAAGCTCTGGCACCGGTCGTACAGGGACCGAATGGCCCGTATCAAGGGGTCCGTACCCCATACTCCCGGAGCACCCCCACAAGACTCCCACGGTAGGGACACGGTAGACTGGTTGGGCAAAGCCTTCTCCAAGTTCCACAAAAACCACATTGCTCCTCCTGAATCCGAGGTTCTGGTTGGGCAAACTCCCCCTGTATGCACCCTCCAGGACCACCACCCCGGTCTGGTCCAGAGGCACTGCCCCTGATGAGCTGCTGCAGAGTCCACAGTTCCTCCGCGGATCTCACCAGGGCCCTGCCAAAAACCACATTGCTCCTCCTGAATCCGAGGTTCAACCATCCGACGGACCCCCATCCCCACTCCAGAACCCCTGAATAGACCTTACCAGGAGGCTGAGGAGTGTGATCCCCCTGTAGTTGGAACACACCCTCCGGTCCCCTTTCTTGAAGAGGGGGCACCACCACAGCCCGGTCTGCCAGTCCAGAGGCACTGCCCCCGGAGGTGATGTCCACTCTGCCAGATGCTGCAGAGTCGTGTCAATCCAAGACAGCCCCACAACATCGTCGAAAGTCGATCATTGAACTGCGGCCCAGGGTGTCCTGGTGCCAGGTGCATATATGGACACGCTTATGCTTGAACATGGTGTTCGTTATGGACAATCTGTGACAAGCACAGAAGTCCAACAACAAAGCACCATTCTGGTTCAGATCGGGGCCGTTCCTCCCAATCACGCCCTCCAGGTCTCGCTATCGTTGCCCACGTGAGCATTGAAGTCTCCCAGCAAAGCGAGGGAGTCCCCGGAAGGAGTGTTCTCCAACACCCCTCCAAGGACTCCAAAAGGGTGGGTATTCTGAGCTGCTGTTTGGAGCATAAGCACAAACAACAGTCAGGACCCGTCCCCCACCCGAAGGCGGAGGGAAGCTACCCTCTCGTCTACCGGGGTGAACCCCAACGTACAGGCAACGAGCCGGGGGCAATAAGTATTCCCACCCCTGCTCGGCGCCTCCCACCAGGGGCAACTCCAGAGTGGAAGAGAGTCCAACCCCTCTCAAGGAGACTGGTTCCGGAGCCCATGCCATGCGTCGAGGCGAGGCCGACTATATCTAGCCGGAACCTCTCGACCTCCCGCACCAGCTCAGGCTCCTTCCCCGCCAGAGAGGTGACATTCCACGTCCCTAGAGCTAGCTTCTGCAGCCGAGGATCGGACCGCCAAGGCCCCCGCCTTCGGCCGCCGTCCATCTCACACTGCACCCGACCCCCTTGGCCCCTCCCATGGGTGGTGAGCCCATGGGAAGGGGGTCCTACGTTGCTTCTTCGGGCTGTGCCCGGCCGAGCCCCATAGGTGTAGGCTCGGCCACCAGGCGCTCGCCCTCGAGCCCTACCCCCGGGCCTGGCTCCATATTCTGTTAATGATGGTCGAAACTAGCAATACTATAACTGCCTAGGTGCATTGTTATAGCAATACTTTAACTGCCTAGGTGCACTCTCTCTCATTGTCATCTTCATCATTCTTCTCATTCGCTTCTCTCTCCCTCATCTCCAGTTCTAACCTTTTATCTCTCTTCTCTTCAATCTCTATCCTTTTGCCCTCCACACATCAACCTGTCTATACAGTATTTTGTCCTTTTAAAAAAAATCTCCACCTGTGTCCCTGGTAAAATTGAAAAGTCCTCAGTTTTAAATAATATGCAAACAGATTTCCACAAATGCAGCTTAATTTGTATGGTAGTGAAAATAAACACGTCAGTCCCTTTTTTCATCTTCATCTTCATCTTTCATCTAATTTATTCCCCCCTTCCCTACATGGTTTACTCCTTGTTTGCTGTTTGCTTTGCCCTGTTGTTTACTGTCTATCTCTATTTGTACTCACGAGCACTAGATGGGCGGGAGTGAGACATCTCAGTTGGAATGTATAAAGGCCATAATTCATATCATCATTACTGTCAAATAGAACTATGACAGCAACACCTCTTCCCCGCTCTCTGTTTCCTTTTGCTGTATTCCATACCAATCCTTTACCTTTCTCTCTCCTTCCCTCTAACTCAAATTCAATTCAAAAAAGCTTTCTTCCTCGCTTGACTCCTCTCCACTCTCATATTCATCAGCCATCACTCACCTGGCTGGATCTGTCAGATAGCACCACAGAATGATACAGAGGAGCTTAACTGTACCCTTGCGCTGCCAAACCACCACCCCCTTGTCCCTAATCATGAAACAGTGAAACTCCATCAGCCACCCAACCCTTGGGTGGATACCAGCCAAATTCCTGTAATACCATCAATACTAAAGCACACGCTGGGTGTTAAAAATAGCGGCTCTGCCTATAATCTTTTTGGCATACCTTATTTGAAACATCTGATTTGTTTGCTCATCTGAATTAGGCACATTTGGAAAATACCTGCATGCTTCCGTGGACATTTTACTAAAAGCACACTGATGTGAACCCTCTGTGTCTGTATCTGTTGTGCTTATCTCTTATCACATCCTATTGCTTTGTTTATCATTCTGGTCAGATTTCTAATACTGAAATTGTATTACTCTAAAACAACGAACATTTGTATTCTCCAACATTTTGTATTCTCCAACATTACAAACTCACAAATCATTATTTAACAAGAAAAAACTCTCTTGCCATCATTGTCAAAGTGCAAACATTTGTTTATTGCTCAACCCTGTGTAACACTGAGGACATACATCTAAAGTGGCAGGAAATAAAACTACCAATGCTATAGTTAAGGTAAAAGAAAGGGATTAGATTTCATCGTGTGACATGCATTTTGTTGCTTTTAAACAACTGTGTATGTGCGTGCATGCACGTTCAGGTTTGTGTGGGTTTACATTGACGTGTGTAAGTGAGTCCGCAGCTATCGAAGTGTGTCATGTGCAAGCTGGAAGCAACCAGTGTGTCATTTGAACTACACACCTGTTTCTGTTCTCAGAGAGTTGCTAAACATATACCCGGACCTCATTGAGTGTGTATGTTGCACTAAGGTGCCTGTGTTCATGTGCGTTAGCTTGTGAAGAGATGGATATCGCAAGATATTAACTTCTCTCTCTCTCTCAGTGTAGTGTTAAGTTAAGAGATATACACTCAGATTGCGGAAACAGACTCGTTCACACATCTCTGAGGCATTGGGTTAGATAAGTGTTAAACTAATGTGGCATATTGCCTTATTTTTAACATTTATTTTGAAACTTAAAGTAAACCCTCAAAACACATACACATATCCACCACAGGAGATTTTATTCAAATATTATAATGTAATAGAATACAAAAGAAAATACTACGTTTTGCTGGGAAATGTTCAATTATGCAACAAGTTCACAAAATATATGTTAAACCTATATACAATCCATAGAATGTCCCTACACTTAATTCTTTATGAAGACATGTTAATAAAATGTATACATATTTAATTACATATTTTTAGGTATACCCTTTCACATCTACACACAGATGGAGTGGAAATGGCAATACTTTAACATTGACTTTGCTGCTGTGGGAAACAAGGGAGAGGGAGTGGAGATGGCTGAAATGTCAGGAGAGCTTAAGTAAGTGAACATTCCAGAGAGGTTACACTGAGTGTGAGAGTGTGTGTGTGTATATGTGTGTGTGTGTGTGTGTGTGTGTGTGTGTGTGTGTGTGTGTGTGTGTGTGTGTGTGTGTGTGTGTGTGTGTGTGTGTGAGAGGGAGAGAGAGACAGAGAGAGAGAGAGAGAGAGAGAGAGAGAGAGAAGAGAAAGAGACTGTCACCAGACACTGAAATCGTCAGCAGAACTGAGAAAGGGCAAGAGAGGTGGAGGCAAAAATAGAGAAAGAAAGATGGGGGGAATCAGAGCAGGATGCAGCACTTTTATCTGAATGTTTAAAATAGCTTTTTAACATGCTGGAAAATGTCAGCAGAGTTGTACGTTTTATTTGGATTTTGTGCTTCCTTTGAAAAATATAGATTGCATATGACTTAAAAAATGTGTGATGAATGAACTATCTGGTGGATGTTCCTGTAAAGCAGTGGTTCTTGGTGTAGTAAGTTGTCTGATATCAACTACTGAATAATGCCGACTGTACTTGACAGCCCTGTGGAGCAGCGCATAATTGGTGGTAGTGTTGCCGAGGGAGAAAGGGGTTTCAGTCAGCAGTGTTGTCGCCATCTCTGTTCAGCAGAATGTGACTAAGGGGGAATTTCATTGAGGTTTTTATTTTTCAGAAGGGATGAATAAAATGGATTACAGAGAATCTTTCAGGCTGAGTTATGTGACAGTAGAACAAGGGGCATTGGTGGAAATTAGATGAAGGTACATTTTGCACTGATATTTTTTCCACACTGAGAGTGGTTAATGGTTGCAGTAGTTTTCCAGGTCATGTATTAGAAGCAGAGAGGGACCTGGCAAACTGAACTATGGGGTGTTCAAGACCAAGCTTGTGACAATGATAGATATTATCTTGACAATTGGTAAAATTACAAGCCTAGATGGCCTGAATAGCCTGTTCTTGTCATCATTAACTCTTATCTTCTGTTCATTGCTCAAGAGTGACTCCTCTGCTTGATCAGATGCCTGCAGTCTGCCTACAGCAGCTGCACATGAAGTGTATTTCTACACTGAAATGACTGCACAGTTCAGCTGGTGGACTGCAGAGGGAAACCATAACTGTCTGCGCTCTGCTAAATTGATGGAGGATGCTGCAGCAATGGGAAGGACCTGTGAATACAATTGCGTGCTCCAATTTAGGATAAAGGAAAAATAGGGGAGAAATATTTTAAAATGTGTGGTGAGGGTATCCTTAGAAAAATAGTTCACTTCCTCACTTGCCTTGAAGTGATACCCATTAGAAACTTTCATGTGCCATCACTGTAGTTGTTGTAAGCAGAACATTTTACATTTACATTTTAACATTTTAAGAATTTAGCAGACGCTCTTATCCAGAGCGACTTACAAGATGTGCATTAATACATTAGTTAAATGTACAGATTTCAGTGGTAGTAGAGTCTGAAGAGGTGGGTTTTGAGTCTCTTGTGGAAGATGGCCAGTGATTCCGCGGTCCTGACCGAGTGCGGAAGATCATTCCACCACCAAGGGGTCAGGACAGAGAACAGGCGAGACCACGAGGAGCGGCTGCCTGGGGCCCGGAGGGATGGGACAGTCAGTTTGCCAGAGGAGGCAGAGAGGAGGGGTCTGGCTGTAGTGTAGACTGTGATGAGGTAGGAGGGAGCAGTTCCTCTAGTGGCTTGATAAGCCAGCACCAGTGATTTAAATGTGATGCTGCCATAGGGAGCCAGTGTAGAGAGATAATTAGTGGGGTGACATGCGTGAACTTGGGTTGGTTGAACACTAGCCGTGCGGCAGCATTCTGCACCAGTTGCAGTGGCTTGATGGCACAGGCCAGTAAACCTGTCAGCAGGGAATTGCAGTAGTGCAGGCAAGATCAACAGGGCCTGGACCAGGAGTTGTGTGGCCTCTTGGTTGAGGAATGGTGGAGGGAGATTCGGCAGGTTCGGGTGTTCAGGCCCGAGAAGCACAGCTGGTTGTCCAGATGACCAGAAATTTTGGCATACTATTGTAACATACCTAGCTTATGATTTGTGAACTGGATTCTGTGAAAGGGAACACAATGTATCATTTCTTAATTAGTTAGAAATGTTGGTATGTACACAAGTGTACAATCTTATAGATTATTTATCAAGATGATAAACCTTTATGTTGCAAAAATCCATTCTATTATATTTTGATAAAACAATTACATACTGTGGTTTACCCAAACTGACAATGTCAACATTTCAATGCATACATGTTAGCCAGTGCTTTGTGATGCCAATAGCTCCCAAATGTTATTTTACAAACATGTGATTATAATACCTATGATAATTAATACCATCATGGTCCTTGAAATCCCCATAGAAGGATACAAAAATACTTTAATTAATTTGTGCTTAATGTTTAACTAACTGAAGTTCGTACTTTAGAGATACTTTGCAACTCTGGTACTACATATGCATTATGCTTACAAAATATAAATTAAGCATTAATTAATCGTCACTTGAATTTTCAATAACACTATAAATATGATATAGCTATTCATGCTTAATAAATGCCTCCTTAAAATACATTTTTGCTTTGTAGTTAAACATATGTTTTAGGAAATATCATATCATACAAATATGATATAAACATGGACAGGGTTTCCCTATTGTAAAAGTCATGCTGGTCATGTTAGTGATGAATGGAACACAATGATGGAAAATGAACTGGAGAGGTCTGAGATAGAGTTCAAAACTGTGACCTTATGAGACACAGGTGATCAAATAGTGGCAAAAGGAATACTATAACCTCAGCGTGTTTTTGCAACATCAGGGGTCAGTTCAAGTAAACTCGCAATACCTCTTGAGATTGAACGCTTTGGCTTTGGATCATGGTTTGCCTGAGGAAGACCAGATTGGTCAAAACATGTTGATTCATACTATGCTGAATACAAGTAGCTATTCATTGATTGTTTGTTCATTGTGCATCTGTTTGAAACTCTGCTTGTGCATTCCATGCCATGCCCAGCACCATATAAGAATGAACAGACCCTGTTTCACCATGTCCAGGTTCTCTGCTCCCTTTCCATTAAGTTTGTACAAGTAACTGGCAAAATAAAGGAAACACTTTTGTAAATGAAGGGCAGCTCTGTTATGGTGTGGGGTACATTTCCCTGGTATGGTTTAGGTCCACTCAACCCCTTTGAGGGCAAGGTAAATGTCAATAAATGCAAAGCCATTCTGGGTGATCATCTTCTTTCTGTGGTGAAGCATTTATATCCTGATGGAAGTGGTCTCTTCCAGGATGACAATGTCTCCATCCACAGGGCACGAGTGGTCACTGAATGGTTTGATGAGCATGAAAATGATGTAAGTCATGTGTCAGGGCCATCTCAGTCACCAGATCTCAACTCAGTTGGTGACTCATGCGAGATTCTGGAGTGACGCTTGTGACATAGTTTCCACCACCATAAACAAATAGCCAAATGATGTAATTTATTGTGGAAGAACGGTGTTGCATCCCACCAATAGAGTTCCCCCCAATAGATATGGTAACATAAGGGTGCACTGTTCTATTAGATGTACAAAGCCCTTGCTCTTTAACAGTATGATGAAGTGGATTAATTGGCAAAGGTCGTCATACTTAAATGTGACAGAGAATGCAGGAACAATTCCCCACCTCTCTCGATAAGCTGTTTCGTAGATCTCGCTCTTGGCAGATCTTGTCACACATTCGTCCCCTTTGTTTCCTTTATCAGTTGTTATTGGGGTGACAACTGCTCTTTCTTCTTCTTTTCCACCGAGTCATTGCAGCATACATTATTTATTTATGTATTTATTTATTCATGGGACAGTGCACAATTATCAACATACGTATCTGTGTCAGTGTCAATGGAAAGGAAAGATTTATCTGAGCAGGTCAATTTTGTCTGTAATCTCTAGGCAGGCTCAAACTGATAAAACTCCATATAGCAATAATTCAATAAGCAAGGGCTTGGTTATGGGTAGGTCCCAAACTGGTCATTTATCCCTGACATCAGATGTTTATAGAGGTGGGATTGCACTCTACTCTCTGTTATTTGAGTGGCACTTTCGTCATCAAATAATTCTAACCAACTCACCACCACCCCTATTTCTGGCTTCATTAAAATAACTAAACTGACCATGTCACAACAGTTCAGCTGCACTCCATTGAATCTTGTGTTTGATAACTAGGCTATGTCAAGGTATGGACCCTGGTGTCGAGACTGCCTCTCCACTAGAGGCTCTGTGGTTAGGTCATTATTCTGTCTAAAGAATATACGCACTAAATGAGTGCGTAGTAACATCTTAAATGTTCCTTGATTTGGAATCAGTGAGACATACATATATCAGTGTAACCATAATTTATTTCCAATGAAAGATATCAAGTGTCTGTGCAGTGAAATATCTCGTTAATATGAGCTGTCTCATGTAGCTGTCTATGGAGGGGGAAATGAAAATGTACTGTACTCAGTCTATATATGGAGACAGAAATATAGATAGAGAGGATGCTTGGAGAGATTGATAGTGAGAGGTCAAGAGAGCATGATGAAGATTAAAAGACTGTCAAGTTATATTTATTAATATACACCCAACTATCTATTTCTCTCTCTTCATATCTCAGCAATATTTCTCTCTCTCACTATCTTCCAACCAGCTCTCTCTCCATCTCTAAAACATCACTCTCTCTCCATCTCCCAACCATCTCTCTCTCTCTGTTTCTTAACCATCTAATTTTCCACTCTGATTCTTCTTGCCCTGCTGTGCATCACCCCTATTATTCCTCTCTGTCACTGTTTCTACCCATTTCTCCTCATTTCTTGAAATTCTTCCCTCTTTTTTGCATTGCCTTAATCCCAGTCCCCAAATGGTGATAGCAGTAAAAGCAGGTTAAGTAAGCTGTAGAAAATAATTATATTTATTTCATACTTTTAAAATATTTGTACTGCACAACTATAGCTATCATCCCTACAGCTGACGAAGAAGGCAAATCTAACAGTGAGAATGAGTGATAAGACCAATGCAGAGATACAGAGACACGAGGAGGAAATGGGTTATAACACATGAATAAGCACTGAGTGACTGCACAGAAGGGTAAATTAAGATGTGCAGAGATTGTTAATGTAAATGCGCACTGAGGTGAGCAAACATCACTGCGCATTAGCACTGACACACAGTGTTAGTCCTGCACGCAGTCCTACTGCTGCAGTTAGAGGTTTTGGAATGGGTGGGAGAGGACAGAACATCTGAGGAGTGTGAGACAAAGCCGTGCCATGGGAGAGAGTACTGACAGGCTGTAACCCGAGAGACAGGAACGGTGGATGTGGTGTGAGCCGTGAGTTACAGTCTGCTCCCCTCATCTATGGGGGTGAAAGGAGGGGTCCACACACCCCGTAACTCCGCAACGCTCGACACATAGCAGTCCAGTGATTCAATTTTCCCCCTTACAGACAGGCCTTCTGCCAGATCTCATAACATGGAGGAGGTATTTATGGTTCGGTGCCCACTCCTGATCTAAGGCCACGCTGGGTGCTGCCATAAAACCACAGGCGCTGAAACTTTTTGAACAGATTGCTGCCTGAAAGACAAACCTTGTCAAAAATAGAGGTGTCAGGCATACAGTACCATACCACAGGGCCAGTCATGCAGCGCGAGCCCTTGGCCCCGGCCGAGAGCGGTATCTTATAACCGTGGCGGTGGATACTGAGAGGAGACCCGCCACCGGAGCCCAGATCCGTGAGAGCCCCGCATAGTTCAGCTGACCCTAGCTTTAATCTGGAGCTGTTTCTGTCCATCCTCACCCACTGCAGAGCCACAGTAGGCTCTGCCCTTAATTATCACTAACAAATCTCAGCAACAACAAGCTTTTCTGTTAATTTCAGCAGCACATACTTTTGTTATTTGTAAGCCAAAGTTTTTTTTTGTGTGTGTTTAAAAAAATATTTTCCCTGTATATCCCAGTTTTTCTCCCAATTTGGTAGCCAATTATACCCTCTATTATTCCAACTATCCCCCACAAACCCACTGCTAACCCATTTCTGATACCGGTAGTGGCAGGAATGACGAACCACCTCCTCTGAGACAGAACTCGCTAATTGCCGACCGTGATTCTAGTCAGATAGAAGCTTTTCTGCAGTGAGCTCATGCCGGCTTTCCTCCCCCCACCCTAGCCAATTGCCGTCCCCTAGCAGCACTCCCAGCCAGAGCCGGACTGGCAGCCGGGAATTGGACCCAGACCGCAGTGGGCAACTTGCATTCCAGTCACAGCACACTCTTACTGTTATACATTTTACATTTGACATTTTAGGCATTTGGCAGACGCTCTTATCCAGAGCGACTTACACAGTTAACATTTCTTTACATACAATCCATTTATACAACTGGATATTTTACTGAAGCAATTCAGGTTAAGTACCTTGCTCAAGGGTACAACAGCAGTGCCCCACCTGTGAATTGAACCTGCAACCTCTGAGTTACAAGCCCAGCTCCCTAACCATTACACTACACTGCCAGCCTAATGGGTAATGGTTATGCCACCCAGGGGCCTTTTTTACGTTTTTTTTAATTGATTAAACATTAATTGAGGAAATAATATCATCAATTTGATATTTGTAGTCAGGAAAAAAGATAACTTCACCAATGATGGTGGTTTAGGTATTTCTCCACACCCTGAAGTCCTCAAAACATGAAAAATTGTGTTCAAAATTCTTCATTTTTTGCTAATATTTTAACCAAGGTAAATAAATGATGCACTCGTGGACAAACACTTTAATTTGAGGCTGTTAATTTCAGCAACATATTCTTCTGTCATTCGCACACTAAAGTTTATGACACGTCTTAATTTGGTATGATTGAATCAAGGCCTGGGTCCCCTCAGAGTCTTCCAGTACCTCTGTTATGACGAGCTTCGTGTAGAAGTCCTATGCCCAGCTCACACAAAGAAATGGATATGCAGCAACCAGGCACAAGTAGCAAGGGAACAGCAAGAAAAAGAAAACTTCAATTTACAGATCAGGAAATAGAGGTATTGGGCAACGAGGTGCAGCATCACAATGCTGTATTACAGTATAGGAGTACAACACCAATGGAGAAGAAAAACATTAGGAGTGGCATCACCAAATAAATGTATTAATTAGGCATAACAAAACAAACAGTAGATGATGTAAAGAAAACAAACAACCAATGATGTAAAGAAAATATGACATGGTGGCGTACAAAAGATAAAGTTTCCTACAACATAATGCGGGAAAAAGACACCGGCGGTTGTCCAACTAAGGAAATAAAAATTAGAATAAAAATAAAGAATAGAAACAGCTAAACCTATGATGGGGGAAGGCCACAGAGCATCTGAAAGTAAAACTGTGTTCATGATTCATTCTATACCATTCTGACCGTATATGCACAATTCGATAATTGTTCAAATTCAGAACTGCGTGTTTATACTGACTGCCAGCTGATGACAAATTGGTCAATAGTAATCCTGCCTCCTTTCATATCATTTTTTTTTCATGTTCTAGTAAATAATATGTATGCTATATAGAATACATATTTAAAATTCTGTCTTTAGATACAGATATTCCTGAAAATAAAGCTGTCGACATGAACATGATACTTTTGTGATTTTTTGTTTTGCATCGCTGGGACAGCGACTAACACCTCGGAAAGCACAACATAAAATGGGAATTGTGAAATACCTAGGTGATGCCAGTGCCCATAAAATACTGCCTGGTTTCAAGAGTTCTTAAAATTCTCATGCAAAGAGGAGAGTCGCAATTAAGGCATGCTTTAGTAAATCAGACGGAATACTTAGTTGATCTAATTGATCTAATCTCAGCAGCAGAAAGAGAAAATAGAAAAAAAGATATTATAAAAATATATTTTATAATATAAAAAAAATCTGCACCCTGTTTTAGCATGTTCACCCCATGTATACATATGCATGAACAGATTTAACTACTCATCTAAAAGAAAATCGCAAAGTGACTTAACCCCCACAAATTACAGAAATTATTATTATTTTGTTTTTAATCGAATTTTCTTCCAATTCGGTGGCCCATTGTACCCTCTATTGATTCAATGTCCCTCCCCCCACAAGCCCGCCACCTACAACTACGGGACCAGCCACTACCCTGGGACTGGCAGTAACGATGGTGAACCGCCTCCTTCGAGACAAAACTCGCCTTGCCTTTGCCTGTGATTCTGATTCACACCTACAGGGAAGATTCTTCCCACTTCTTTCAACCTCCCTCCTTGTGTCCTTCATCCAGAATCTTCCCAAACCTCCTTATCTTTCTCCCCTTCGCTTAGCCCTCATTAGTCTCTGTTTGAGTCCATTTCTCTTGCAGGACCTCTTCATTGCCCTTAGCCTTCTCTTTCCTGGGTCACTATCAACACCAGCAAATCCCTTTGCCAAGGGATTTCCCTATTCGCTTGTCTATTGTGCTGTTTGATTAATCAGACCCCCTTGAAAATGAGATGGTACATCTCAAGGGATTTTATCCAGAAAATAAACTTCTAATATAATCTGTTGTGATTATCAGATAGTATCTGTTGTGATTGGACAAAATACTGTTCAATTACATTGGTTCTGTTTTCATTGACACTTTGTGCTACTTGCTACACCTGTGCATAAGCCTCTCCACAATATGATTGGAGGTCCAAACTAGGGATTCTTAGTTGTAGGTGTGAGAGATACATTTTTTTAAATCATATAAATACACAATTCAGAATGAACTATAGCTTGCATCCCAAACATCTGGTTCAGAATACTTATAAGTGTATTACTGAGTTATCTGTCTTGAACAAAATGAACACTGCCATGTGAGACAAAAATAAAGTGCCAGTGGTCATCAATCAACAAAGTGCCAATTGTCATCATTAATTCCCAAAGTCTGCTAAGTAAAACAAAAGTAAACAGTTTGAAAACTTCATGGACAGCATACATTGTGTGGTAGTGTTAGCATAATGGTTTCTTTGGATTGTATGTAAAAGAAAATGTGAACCCGTGTAAGTCGCTCTGGATAAGAGCGACTTCTAAAATGTAAATGTACATTGTTATTTTGTTAAAGAACCTTCCCTTTTAACAGTCTGCTTGTTAGATGCTGGCAGAATCATTAAACAATATATCCCAACTTAACGCAATTATAATATATACCCACATAAAACCACAAAATTCACCTTTCAGGGTGCGTAGCCTGGTCAGCTGGAAAGCAGACTAAGTTCCAGGTCAGAATGCGCACAGCACTGGAAAATCACACCCCAAGTGCGGATCTCTGTAGTGGCAGCTTACGCGCATTAAGTCAGAATACGCACAACCAGGAACAAGGCACATAGGTCTTTCTACATCAGAAAAAAAAATAGTGTTACATGCATGTAAGTCTAAATAAACCCCTAAGTGCATGACAAAGTGATTTTCTGTACCACCCTGTGTTCTGACAGCGAAAGCCTCGACCACCAAAGCCCATGCCCACACAACGACATTACCATACTTCACTTTGACACATAAACCTTACCCTGTGATGAATGGTTTTGTTAAATGATAAACCTTTGGTCTGTCCTTTCTCTTTTTTTTAGCAGCCAAGAAAGAACAGGCTCCTCCGCCACCTGCTGGTGAGTCTGCACATGATTGTTACAACAGCAGCAGCAAAAACCATACCAATATTTTTGTAACTGATAAATGCAAATGAATACACAAAAGAAATACATGAAGTGGTGGTAATTCATAGAAACGTCCTAGCATATGCATGTTATCATCAGAAATCATATTGACTGTTTGCTAGCTAGGTTTCTTAAAATCTTTCTTGTTTCTTTTTTTCAGAGAAGAAAGCAGAGGGTGAGAAAAAGACTGCAGCGTGTCTGTCTATGTGTCCATCCGTGACTCAGCCTCAGTCATATCTGTGCTTCGCCAGATCATTTCAACATAACATCAGTGTATAACTTCTGTGTTGAATTGTTTTCCTTCATTCAGAAAAGCCCCCAGAGGAGGAAGGTAAGGGCATGAATTGACAAGTCACAGAAGTAGCCTTTCTGTGGGGATGGGACTGAGAGTGTCCATAGGGTTTGCATGTCACCCTGTAGCCCGTCATTGAGAACAATTTACCATCACTTTAGTCAGGTTATAAACAAATCCCTTTAATGATCAGAGGTATCTTTTGAAACAGAAGATAAGACATACAGTATTACACAACATAGCGATGTACATGTGTGTCTGTGTTTATCTGTCTTTCTGTGTGTGTGTGTGTGTGTGTGTGTGTGTGTGTGTGTGTGTTTTGAGTTGTATCCATTTGTGTTTATCATGTCTTTCAATATATCATTGAATCATTGTATCATTGTTGAATCACTAATTCATTAAATGTTTTATTACATACTTACCAACATTTGTGTCTTAATTGTTTCTTTTGATCAATAGAGAAGAAACCTGAAGTTGAAGGTAAGAGAAAGAAACAATGCACAGAACCATTGTCCAATGTGTACAGTGTGAATGTGTTCGTATGTGTGTGTGTGTGTGTGTGTGTGTGTGTGTGTGTGTGTGTGTGTGTGTGTGTGTGTGTGTGTGTGTGTGTGTGTGTGTGTGTGTCAATGGGCACATATACCTGCACATTAGGATCTCCATACACATTTCTCTAAATAGTGATGTTGAAACCCTATCTTTCCATTGTCAGAGGCACCTCCTGCAGATGAGGGTAAGAGCTTGTCAGGTAGAATGTGTGAATATAAATAGAGCATGTGTGCATATCCATTCAGGTGTGCTTTTACATGCCTTGTAAACTGAAATGCTTCTACTAAAATCACTTTTCCAGTGATTTTAGATTCTATTAAATGTAAGACTTGTATTGTATTTTCCCCTTTTATCAATTATTCAGCTTCCAATAATGCAATATCTTGCTAGAGATATATGTGATTACAGCATTCGCGTATATGCATACAGGTATCTGTATGCATATGTAATTGTGGGTGTGCCTGTTTAGCGTATAATTTTCTATTGTATGTTTGTGAGAGGGAGAGAGAGGGAGAGAAGCATGTGAGGGAGAGCATGTGTGCACTGTATGCTTCAGTAATATAGAGTGAAGATACTTTATTGAGGAAGATGGACAACTGATATGCACTTGTCAGTGTGAATGTGAATGTGTTCGTATATGTGTGTGTGTGTGTGTGTCAATGGGCACATATACCTGCACATTAGGATCTCCATACGCATTTCTCTAAATAGTGATGTTGAAACCCTATCTTTCCATTGTCAGAGGCACCTCCTGCAGATGAGGGTAAGAGCTTGTCAGGCAGAATGTGTGAATATGAATAGAGCATGTGTGCATATCCATTCAGGTGTGCTTTTACATGCCTTGTAAACTGAAATGCTTCTACTAAAATCACTTTTCAAGTGATTTTAGATTCTATTAAATGTAAGACTTGTATTGTATTTTCCCCTTTTTATCAATTATTCAGCTTCCAATAATGCAATATCTTGCTAGAGATATATGTGATTACAGCATTCGCGTATATGCATACAGGTATCTGTATGCATATGTAATTGTGGGTGTGCCTGTTTAGCGTATAATTTTCTATTGTATGTTTGTGAGAGGGAGAGAGAGGGAGAGAAGCATGTGAGGGAGAGCATGTGTGCACTGTATACTTCAGTAATATAGAGTGAAGATACTTTATTTAGGAAGATGTGCACTTGTCGGTCCCTTTCTCCCTGCAAGTTGTTGCTTTTTGCATTTATCAGTGGCGGAGCTAGGACCCATTGGGGCCGGGTGCAAAAGTATTCACGGGTTGCCCGCACCCCCCACACACAACCCCCCCTCCTCTCCTCACGTACCCTGCCCGCACCCCTCATTGCCACACATCCCAGTGATACTGAATTACTCTCTAGGTAGTCAGCGCCACACTATCATAGGGCGGCAGTGTAGTGTAATGGTTAGGGAACTGAACTTGTAACTCAAGAGGTCAGTGGTTCAATTCCCAGGTGGAGCACTGCCGTTGTACCCTTGAGCAAGGCACTTAACCTGAATTGCTTCAGTAAAACTGTGTAAGTCGTTCTGGATAAGAGTGTTAAAAAATGTAAATGTAATGTAATGTAATGTAATGTAATGTACCATAAGGCATATAATCCACTTTACATACAGAGCACCATGCCAAACAGCAGTAGTAGACACATAGACATCATAGACAACACCATTCAGTAGTCAGTGCTACTAACAGACAGTAGTAGACGGCACTACTGGGACATAAGCAGACAGTAGCGTAGTCGGTCGATGCTACTAATATAAAAGACAGCAGTAGGATACAACACCACACTATACCAGTGCTACTCTTTCAGACACCATGCACATTTACATTACATAAGCCTATATTATATCAATAGCACATAACCAGTGAATAATCTTACTCACTCATTTGAATGGCATTCAATGTGCCTTGTACTCCATGAAATCATCCACAAATTCGCTTTTTTCCAAATTCCCGTTTAGGAATTCTTTCCAAATTCCCTGTCAATTTCAATTGAGACTATAGCAATATATATATTCCAATTGCATTACGTATTGCTATACGTAATCCTTATCTGGTGTGGTCCTAACTAGGGGCGTTTGGACCATAGATATAAAAACGTAGATGTTTATAACAACTACCCTCTACTGCTTTCTTTCCAGCTTCAAACAAAAACATAATCATCTCTGACATTTTGAAAACTCATGTATAACTCATGTGAAATCAAGTTATGCAGAAATGACTCACGTTTATTACTCACAAACATTGGTTGAGAATTAAGCAGGTTACAGCAGATTTTATCAGGGAAGTCTGCATCTCTCAATACAAATGCATTTGTTTAGACGTGGATCTTGCCCGTGCCAGTATTGGGGCCGTGCAGAAGTATTGCTGCAACATACAACAGCAGCCAATGAGGTATCTATGTTTTTATATCTATGGTTAGGACCACCTAGCTGAGTTAATGTTAGCTAGCTAGCTAAAGTTATTGATTGTTTTGAGTTTTCCAATTAATTTAAATTAATTTTACGAATGCACAGTCACCTGGTTGGAACATCAGTAACATGAAAGAAAGTAAGGTAGCTAAATGTAATTAGGGCATACTGTAACTGCTGCCTTGATACACGGGTACACCAATTAGCTAGCTACAGGTATATGCCAAAATAAAGGAAACAGAAACATAAAGTGTCTTAATAGGCCTCCAGAACTGCTTCAGTGCATCTTGGTATAGATTATAAAAGTATCTGGAACACTATTGGGGGGATGCAACATCATTCTTCCATGAGAAATCCCATAATTTGGTGCTTTGTTGATTGCGGTGGAAAACACTCAGAATGGCTTTGTTTTTATTGGCATTTACCTTGCCCTGTAAGCGGAGGGTGGACCTTTCCATGCCAGGAAAATACATCCTACACCATAACAGCAGTGGGGCGGCAGTGGCTCAGTGGTTAGCAACACAGGCTGGCAAGCGGAGGATTGCTGGTTTGAACGCCAATGAAAAACAATGAACTGGAAACTGGAGGGATGCCAGTTCACTTCCTGGGGCACTGCCGAAGTGCCCTTGAGCAAGGCACTTAACCCCTAACTGCTCCAGGGGCGCCGTACTATGGCTGACCCTGCGCTCAGACCTCTCTGATGGTGTATGTGCATCTAGGAGAGGTATGCAAAAAGATCAATTCAAATGACCTTGTGTAACATGGCCTAATAAAGATTATTATTATATTATATATTAACAGAGCCGCCAGAACCCTTAATTTACTCAAGTGTTTCCTTTATTTTGGCAGTTACCTGTAGCTATTATACACTACCGGTCAGAAGTTTTAGAACACCCCCATTTTCCAGTTTTTAAAATTTAAGCAGTTCAAGTCCAGTGAATAACCTGAAATGGTACAAAGGTAAGCGGTAAACTGCCAGAGGTTTTAAAAAAAAAAGTTTAGGTTACCAAAAACGGAAAAATAATGTACATTTCAGAGTTGTAAAAAAAGGCCCCTTTCAGGGAACAAGTAATGGGTTAACGTGGGTTAACAATCACTCTGTGCAAGTCGCCGACTCTGGATCCAGCAAAAGAGCCCCAGACCACCACGCTTCCTCCTCCATGTTTGACAGTTGGTGTCACACACTGAGGAACCATCCTTTCACCTACTCGACGGCCTACAAAAACCTTTCAAAATTTCAAGATTTCAAATTTTGATTAATCGGTCCATAAGACTTAAGTCTTCAGTAGTCCATTGGCAGTGCTTCATGGCCCAGGCAAGCCTCTTTTTCTTATTTTGCCATCTTAGCAATGGCTTTTTTACTGCCACTTGACCTGTCAAACCTGCAGCTTAAAGTCTTCTCTTCACAGTTGAAACTGAGACTTCCTTACTTCGACCAGTGTTAAGCTGTGCTTGAAGCTGTTATCCTGTGAGCCACCTATCAGGCAAGCTGTTGACTCTCAGAAACCTGTCATCTGATTTTGTTGTGGCTTTGGGTGTGCCAGACCTCTTCCTGTCAGAGTTTCCCCCAGTTTCCAAGTGCCTTTTGATGGTGTAGGAAACTACTCACTGCCAAAAAAATGTACATTATTTTTTCGATTTTGGTAACCTAAACTTTTTTTAAAAACCAGTTAGTAAACTTTTTTTACCACTTACATTTGTACCATTTTCATGTTATTCACTGGACTTGAACTGCTTAAATGTCAGTAAAAACTGTAAAATGGGGGTGTTCTAAAACTTTTTACCGGTAGTGTATATAATTATATATAATAGCTATATGATTTCTTGACTCATCCCACTAATTTATAAAAGGTGCTCAAGTTCAACAAGTGAGCAGATTGAAAAACGGACTTGGGAGAGTGGAGGGGGAGGAGGGATTCAGAAGTGACAGATACCATGGCCAGACAGGAGATGATGAGTGCTAACCATAGAATTTGACACATTGTCCAGGCCAGAGCAATTTTAGCCTACTCACTCCATGCCATCTCAGATACAAGTTACAACACTTGACAAAAACTTGATGTTTTTTCATGTGTTCACACATGATGAAAGACACTGTCTTTGACAGATCAAGGCAGGTGAAGAGACTTCATTTATTCATATTTCCCACAAACCAACAAACCAAACAAATACAAAATAAATTATCTGTTGCAACAGATGGAAGTTTTTTGTATTATACAAAATATAATAAATATACAATAAACAGTAAGTTAAGAAAGTCTGAGGCTTTTACAGGATGAGGGTTTGCTGATCAATTCAAGAACAAGAACTTGTGTGGGCCTGTTCAGATTTGCTGAGCCCCCCTGCCCTTTCAGGCCCGGCTCCGCCACTGCCACCTGATCTGTGTTTGTAAGACACTATTCCTTCAATTAGCTAATATGAGGGAAATGAAATATGAAATTGATGTCAGTGTTTGCTTTTTTAAATTGTGATACCATAATTCAATTTCTAATGTCATGTGCATTTCTTTGAATGTCAAGGATTCATATTGATATGTTTAATGGAGATAATTACATGTTAAAGCTATATGAAGTTTGTGGCAAATTTGAAGAGCATTATTATTATTATTATTATTATTATTAATGTGGCAGATTACCTTTAAGACAGTAGAGGGCAAGGGATAAAAGAAGACAACAAACAGCATTGTATACCATTGTTAAACTATGAATCATAACTACAACAAAAAGTTTGAGGACACACTTTAGTTGGCTTGAAAAAGCCAAGCACTGTAGTAGCTGTAGTAATATTAGTAGTAGTAGTATTAGAAGTTATACTAAAATAGTACTAATTGTAGTTAGAGTTATAACCTTAGTAGTAGCCATATAGTGGTAGTAGTAGTAGTAAATGCCTGTAATGTAGTAGCAGTTACTAGTAGTAGTGGTTGTTGTTGTAGTAGTAGAATTATCAGTTTTAGTAGTAGTTGCTGTCCTGATGAAAGTAAGCTAATATTAGTAGTAGTAGCAGTTATTGTTGTTTTGGTAGGATCAGTTTGATTTGTTGATGGCAGATTGAGTGGCTGAGATGTCCATGGCATATGGTTTATATCATTTTAATGCTCATCAAACCATTCAGTGACCACTGCCCTGTGACCACATACTTTCTATTAGGGTAGAAATGCTTCACCATAGGATGAAGGTGATCACTGAGAATGGCTTTGTATTTATTGGCATTTACCTTGCCCTCTAAGGGGTTGAGTGGACCTAAACCATGCCAGGAAAATGCAGCCCACACTGTAGCAGTCGCCAGACCCTTCATTTAAGGGTTAACTTTATTTTTGCAGTTACCTATAGATGAAATAGCATGGTTCTGGACAGTTGTTATCAAACGCTATTGATCAGACAAGGCTGATTGATGCTACAATGAGTATTTAATAATCAAATTATGTAATCTACTGTTGAACGATTCGTTCACGCAACTCCCCTGGTCAATAATTTGTTCAAACAAGAACAGAAAAGAAGTAGGCTACAACTATTTTTGATAAACGTTAACAAACTGACTTGCTCAAGACTGAGAAAAGCAAGAGTTGTCCAATATTCCGATCAAAGCTGCACATGTATGCACCTCTGTTCGAACTGGCCAGAGTGAGCGAAACGGTCATTGTCATGAACTTAACCTTTAAATGGCTTTTTAGGAAAATGAGTTAAACATGTTTTAAATAAATTAATCAAACAATATTAACCAGTACTACTAAAACAACAGAGAGTTGGTCTTAAAACATGTAGAATGTATGACAGGTAAAATTAGAAATTAATGTAGGTTAACCTTTGCTGTTATGAAAGTATTTTGTACTTGCTGATGGATACAGTTTTAAAAGAAAAATATTTAATTAATAAATAAGCATTTGAAAACATATGGTAACTGTATTTTTTTTATTCGAGTTTGATGAAATGTATTATTTGATTAAGGTGCATCATTCTTTCAAAGGATAGACCAGACACCTTTTAACACCTTCATGTCAAGTGGAAAACTACTTCTAAGATGATTAGAAACGTTTTCTTGTGGTTCCTGCATCAGATAATTGTGTATCCAAGTGTCCAGAAATCTATCCAAAATTAGTAAAGTGCTAATGAATAAACTTACGAAGTAAACATTCTAGAAATTAAAGAAACACTAATAATGACAGAGCTAACCTAAACATTTAACAAAGTAGGGTTATTCGGAAGGCCCTGTTGAGTGGCTGGCGCAGGGGACTAATTTGGAACATGCGAGAGAAGTTGTTTTTCACGTGGTTAACTCCCTGTGCAGCAGAACTTTCTTGGAACACATGAGATAAGTCCTTTCCATGTCTATGACTGTGGGACTCAACACTGTGGATCAGGTCGTGGAGTAGCTGGCCCAGCAGAACCTTCCCGGAAACACGCGAGAGAAGTTCATCCACAGGTCTGGATGCAGGCATTCACAAGGCACAGGATTCACAGCATCCTCGGCTGCATTTGGGATGCTTCTAGTCAGAAAGCGATATCAGATATATTACACTCTTTTACTTTGTTTATCATCCTGAGTATGAAGCACACATTAATGAAATAAGTGTGAATTGTGTTGTCTGTCTAAAAATAGAGGTGGTTATTTACCGTGATGGTGAATAACCCCCATTGTCTTTTACAGGCATGATTACTCATAAGACACAATGAGAGACCCCATCATAGGTATATATAACTAAGACTGGGAGACTAAGAACTGAGCCTTGTACCATGTGTTGAGATAAAGGCTGAAAGGAATCCTCAGACAGGTAGGGGGAGGACTGATTTGGGGCACGCTAGACCCTCAGCTCAGTGAGAGACAGGGTGGTTTGGTGGTCAGGAGTTGGTCTGAGGAGTGAGACCGCATGTTCCAGTGTGGTAGGAATTGGTCCCTGGAAGGAGGGCTGTCTCCATGGAGACTACAATGATGGGCACAGGATCCAGACTGGAGTAGGTCCATGAGATAATTCTTTAAAAGAAATCACAACAACTTTTGAAAAGGGTTTTGAAGAGGAAAGAGAGGGATACTTGGCAGGAATGTTGGACTGTTGACTGATCAATCAAGGACACTCATAAGCCTGTTTTAACGCTGATGGGATGCAGCTGTGAGAGGACTTTGTGTATATCATTGTACATGCTTGAACTTTAAATGGCAAACAATATGTTGCCTTTATATAAACATATGTAGTATGTTGGGTGTGTTAAAATTGAATACGTTTTAACAGCCTGTTTGGTTTCAACAATGTAACATTGCATTCATTGCTGGTTGTACTGTATGTCTCTTTGTGAGTTGGTTTGTGTGTGTGTGCGTGTGTCAGACACATGCCTGATGCTGAACTGATGCCTCAATTGTTTCTTTGAACAAAAGAGATAAAGCCTGAGACTGAAGGTAAGATACAGAAACAATCTTCAGTGTTCACATGTGTGCTAGTGGAATCTTTGTACATTTTGCTCCGATTTCTCAAATAAAACAATTTTTTGTTTTGTCAGAGGTTAAGCATGTAGAAGAGGGTAAGAGCTTAATGGATTGAATCTCTAAAGTTGCATTCATGTTTTATTTACATGCATATGGGCAACTGCATGCCTGTATAATGTGGACATGCCTATTTTATATATACACTGCCTGGCCAAAAAAAAAGTAACCAGCTGGATTTAACTAAGCAAATAGGTAAGAGCCTTCCATTGGATAATTACTGCAGTGATTAATATGTTTTAGCTGGCAACAAGTTATTTAACCCTAACTGATGCAGTGAGTAGCTTCTCATTTCTTAAACAACCATGTCGGAAGGCATATCCTGTGGTCGTGGAAAATAAGTTAATCTGTTTCAGAAGGGTCAAATTATTGGCCTGCATCAAGCAAAGAAAACAACTAAGGAGATTGCTGAAACTACTAAAATTGGGTTAAAAACTGTCCAACGCATTATTTAAACCTGGAAGGATAGTGGTGAACCATCATCTTTGAGGAAGAAATGGGGTCGGAAAAAAATCTTGAATGATCGTGATCGGCGATCACTTAAATGTTTGGTGAAATCATATAGTAAAAAATCAACAGTAGAACTCACGGCTATGTTTAATAGTGAAAGTAAGAGCATTTCCACACGCACAATGCGAAGGGAACTCAAGGGATTGGGACTAAACAGCTGTGTAGCCTTAAGAAAACCACTTGTCAGTGAGGGTAATCGGAAAAAAGGCTTCAATTTGCTAGGGAGCATAAAGATTGGACTCTGGAGCAATGGAAGAAGGTCATGTGGTCTGATGAGTCCAGATTTACCCTGTTCCAGAGTGATAGGTGCATCAGGGTAAGAAGAGAGGCGGATTAAGTGATGCACCCATCATGCCTAGTGTCTACTGTACAAGCCTGTGGGGGCAGTGTTATGATCTAGGGTTGCTGCAATTGGTCAGGTCTAGGTTCAGCAACGTTATGTGCCCAAAGAATGAGGTCAGCTGACTACCTGAATATACTGAATGAGCAGGTTTTTCCATCAATGGATTTTTTCTTCCCTGATGGCACAGGCATATTCCAAGATGACAATGCCACGATTCATCGGGCTCAAATTGTGAAAGAGTGGTTCAGGGAGCATGAGACATCATTTTCACACATGGATTGGCCACCACAGAGTCCAGACCTTAACCCCATTGAGAATCTTTGGGATGTGCTGGAGAAGACTTTGCGCAGCGGTTTGACTCTCCCATCATCAATACAAGATCTTGGCGAAAAATGTATGCAACTCTGGACGGAAATAAATGTTGTGACATTGCAGAAGCTTATCGAAACGGTGCCACGGCGAATACGTGCCGTAATCAAAGCTGAAGGCGGTCCAACGAAATATAAGAGTGTGTGATTTTTTTTTGGACGGGCAGTGTATATATATGGTGTGTGTGTGTGTGTGTGTGTGTGTGTGTGTGTGTGTGTGTGTGTGTGTGTTTCTGTGCGTATGTGTGTACTGAATATATGTGTATGTGGATACAATGTTACATTAGGGCCATTCTCAATCTTACTTTCATCATCATTAGTCCTTTTCTTTTTTTCTGAAAAAGCATTATAAATCACCTGCTAAATTTCCCCCAAAATGTTTTAGGCTCTCCTTCCACTGATATCCCCTGCTTTTGCTAGTCGTCGGACATTGTCCTTTGTGTGGGAGTTTGGCATGCCTTGCAATCTGATCCTGTTGTGAGGGCAGGCCATAGATTTACTATAAACCCTCATCTTCCTACTTTCCCAAACAATGATATGGTGCTACAATTCTGTAATGAAAGTAGATACAGATAACATCATGAATTAAACTATATCTGGGAGACATTTTTTGGAATGTGTTTGGTTTTATGGAGGTGGTGACAGTATAAACATGAATGTAAGCAGTTAGCACTTATCTCAACATTGTTGCAAAAAAACTATGATGGTTATTATTCACTGTGTGCAGCATGTTTGAATGTGAAATAACCAGCAAAATGTATTTCCTGCATCCTTATATCATGTATAGTGTCTCAGGAGTGTGCGTATATGTGTGTGTGTGTGGGAGGGTGAGTGTTTTTTTTTACTGTGTTTCCATAAATCATTTAATCATTTCAGTTACTGAAATATCATTTTTATATTTACTAATATCAGCGTTTCAATTGTTTCTGTTGATTAATAGAGGAAAAACCCAAATCTGAAGGTAAGAGAAAGAAACAATGCACAGCACCATTTGTGTCGAGTATATGTGAATGTGTTTGTCAAAGTGTAAATGATAATGTGACAGGGTGTGAGTGCATTGTTGCAAATATATTAGCACACCAAAATGATATACGATATACGATTGCGACAACGATTGCCGGCAGCAGCAGATTTTCGGATCGCCGTGAGTAGGTCTGTAGCGACTTAGAAGTCCTCTTGACTGCTTCTAACTTCTCCTGGACTTAGGAGCTGTTTTTAGCTCTCAAACCCTTTGTGAAATACTCTTATCCCAAAAATATGTCCTAAATGTATGAGTGACACGCCCATTATTTTTCGGAGTTGCTCCTAAATTGCGGAGTTACGACCAACTTTTACCCTTAAAATGCTTTGTGAATACGGGCCCAGATCCGTGTTAGGGGAAATTCAGAAATTTGATTCATGATGTTTTTTATGGAGATTTTTAGCTTTGGTTCAATCAACATTTCACTCTAACTCAAAAATAAATGTGTGTCTTTTCTTCATAGACATAGTTTGGCAAGATAATTTTAGCTGAACTTGACAAACTGCATTTGAGAGAAAAGAAAATATACACTGGCATTTGTTTGTAATTCAAAGTTAAGGACAAATTCTGCAGTGTAGACATCGGTCATTGGCTAGTGTGTGAGCGTATCAGAGTATTGCACACCCCACACTACACCAAAATTGACCTACAACAATTTGTTTATGATAGGCTTGATTGACATAGTGTGTCCATGAAATAATCGTGCATTAAAATCTGCATATACATTGTTAATTTCGATTAATAGATAAGAAACTTGAAGCTGAAGGTAAAGAGAAAGAAACAACGCATAGAACCATTTTTTGTCAAGTACAAATTCATGTGTTTATCTGAGTGGAAGTGGGCTTGTGTGTATTTTTACACTCATGGCAACACACTAGTGCCACTCACTGAGTTCCAATTCAGCTCAATTAAATCTTGTCTTTTCAGTGTCAGAAGCACCACCTGAAAAAGAGGGTAAGAGCTTGTCAAGCTGAATGTGTGAATTAGCAAATTTTATGCATAGGCATACAAGTACCTGTATGCTTTTGTATATGTGAAATAGCCTTAATATATGGAAATGTGTACATGAGAGAGAGTGAGAGAGTGAAGGAGCACTGTGCACTGTATGTACGATGTGTGTTTATAATGCTCAGAGGGTTTTGAATTAATTAAGTGTAGAAAGAAGGACAGCCCCAGTGTTACACTCATCAGTCCCATTTTTTGTGCTAGAACAAAGTCCCTGCTGCCTCTGCTACTAATGTTCTGTGTTTATCATATCTCCTCCTATGCATCCCTTTTACCTCCCTGCCATTCCTCAGATATTATCCCCTGTGTGCCATTTGACATACAGTGTCATCTGACCAGGCATTCCGTTTTTTACCAAGTGTACTCTAAATTGGTGGTTCCCAAACATCTCCTTGGGGACTCCCAGCTGGTGCATATACCACCAGCACACCTGATTTAACTATTCAACTATTAATGAGCATAGATTAGTTGAATCAGATGTGCTGGTGGTGGAATTTAACAAATACATGGACCAGCTGGGGGTTCCCAAGGAGAGGTTTGGGAACCACTGCTCTAAATCACAGGTGCATAGCTTACACTGTAAATATTATTTTGTGCCTTTAGTGAAATACATCAATAGCAAGCAGTCTATTTTGAAGGACAAAATAGGTCTGCAAAATGCTTAATATGTACATGTAATGTAAAAATGGACAGAAAATAAGAATGGTACTATGAGTGCACGTTATAAATATGAATATGCGGCTGAAATATTATTTTTTTATGTCGGGAGTACCTCCTGCAGAGGATGGTAAGAGCTTGTCAGGCTGACTGTGTGAATGTGATTTTTGGATGTGTGCATGTGTGTACAGGTTTGTGTGTGTTTGGGGGGAACTCTGGGAGACTTACGTGTCTGAGTGAATTTGTGTGTAGTTGTGCACTTACTTTATGTCAGCGTGTCAGTACAATCTTAACACACTGAGCTCCAATTCCCAACATTGAAACCCTGTGTTTTTAGTGTCAGAAGCGTCACCTGCAGAAGAGGGTAAGAGCTTGTCTGGCGGAATGTGTCTGCAATAAACAGTACACACACATTGTGTGTCTGTGTGTGCTCTGGAGCTTGTTTTATTGTGTATGTGTGTATATGTCAGGGTGAGTATGTGTGCTGTGTGTTTACAGGATATCATAGAGTTAGAATGCATTACATTCTGTAAGGACTGGCAAGCCTAAGCATTTGACAGTCCAGTTGCCCATACCAGAATAAAGCATTTACTGGCTTTTCCCTCCATTTTCAGTTTAACACTCGATGCCATACAATATTTATACTGTAATTCTTAACTTAACTTCTTAACTTCTACTTACTGAGCCCCCATTAAAGCAATATGTTGGTACTATACATGCTGGTATGAGGGATGGGAAATAAGATGGGTGTTTATGGAAGAAAATTTGTGCCAAACAGATCTTAATTTAGGAACACGTTGAATTGTATTGTATTGAATGTATTAAATTCACAGTTAATAAATACAAAACATTTGAATTCAACATGTTGCTAAATTCTGATCTTTTTGGCACAATTTTTTTCGATAGGCTTCTGTGTGATGCTGATAATTGTAAGCAGTAATAGTGTTGGAGAAAATGTAGATTATTAAGGAATGTGACTTAAACCCGTTGAAAATCATGCCGTGCTGTGGAAGTTTCCATGTTTGTGTGTGGGTGTGTGGCTTTTGTCTTCATGAATCATTGTAGTTACTGTAATATTTTCATATTCACTTAAATATTAAAATTGTTTCTTTTGATTAATAGAGAATAAACCTGAAGCTGAAGGTAAAATAAAGAAACAATGCACAGAACCCTTTGTAATATATTATATCTGCTTTACTCCAACCCCTATGTTAAAATGTTGACATACTTTCCTTTCATTATCAAAAGCAAAACCTGCAGTTTTGCAGTTCTCTCTCTCTCTTACCTGAGTCAGTAAGAGAGAGAGAGAGAGAGAGAGAGAGAGAGAGAGAGAGAGAGAGAGAGAGAGAGAGAGAGAGAGAGAGAGAGAGAGAGAGAGAGATGCAGTACATAGTGGTAGTGTGTGTATATTAATGCACAGGTATGTGCAAGTACATAGGCAGTTTACTGTATTTGTGCTTTTTTGTCTATGGATGCTAATTCATATGTATGCCTATCTAAACATGTGGCCTTGAGTCTGGTTGTATGCATGTATAGCAGTCGGTAACCTTGTGTGTGTATTGTCAATATGTGAGTATGTATATTGTAGTGCCACTGGGGGTGGGGTGACACTCAAGGATCTTTTCAGAGGGTGTAGGCAGTTGAATAATCTGGAGGAGGCAGTATTGAAAACAAAACAATTATTTTATTAAACTAATTGACTTCTTGAACACAAAACACAAAAAAGGATGGGTAATCCTGGAAACCAAAACACCTACAGTCCACAATCCTTTTCTCATTGTCTTTGTCCGTAATCCAAGTCGTTAATCCAAGTGAGGTCCTCATACAATCCACAGTCGATACACAAACTGGGTTCTCAAAACAATCCAATTCAATCCAAGTAAACAATACAAAACAAGCCACATTATGTATCAGGGTTGGGGTTAATTCCATTTCAATTCAGACAATTCAGGAAAGGCTGATAATGCTCTATACATATTTTTCAATTAATTAATTGAATTTTAATTAATTTTCTGAATTGACTGAATTGAAATGGAATTGACCCCAACTCGGTAATGCATGTATGTGCTTTACCTGTAGGTGTAAAATTCTCCAAAAGGACACATGTGAATTAGTCTGTGACTTTGGGTCTGTCTATGATTTCAGTAGCATGCTTGAGGTTCATATCCTCCTGTCTGAGTCAGTCAGTAAAAAATCTAATAGTTTTATTGGTTTTCTTTGAGTATGTGTTTGAATGCATGTTTAATTCTGTTTATACACCAGTAATCTAGTAAAATATCCACACACTATACTCCAACCCCTTTTTTTAAATCCTTTCCTTTCATTATCAGAGGCAAAACCTGCAGAGCCAGGTAAAACAGAGCCACTTTTCACAGGTGGTGAGGAAATTAATATCTATATGTGTGTTTATATATGTGCACACATGTGTGTATGTGTCTGTGTGAGAGAGAGAGCGCTTGTAATCATGGGGTTTGTGTGTCTGTATGTATGTATTGTGTATGTATGTATGCGTGTGAGCCCTTGACAGTATTTGTGGGCATGTATGTGTGTGAGTGAGAATGAGAGAGAGAATGTGTGCGTGTGTGTGTTTGTGCATTCACGTACAGTATTTAGGTACCTATATGAGTAAATTTTTCCATCTGGATAACAGTGAATTAGTCTGTTGTTCTCAACTTGTCTATGCATTCAACAGTGTGTTCTCATAAGTGTACATCTCAGAGTCAGTCAAAGGCTGTATCAGTCAATTAGTCCTAGAAACAATCAGTTAATATGTATGTGGGATTTTGCTAAGTACAGTATGTATTAGTCTGATCGTGTATTTATTTCTGCATATATTATAGAATGCCAGTAAAATCACCAGCCATATTATTGCAATATCTGTTTTAAAATCTTTCCTTTCATTATCAGAAGGAAAACCTGCAGAGTCAGGTAAGAGAGAGAGAGAGAGAGAGAGAGAGAGAGAGAGAGAGAGAGAGAGAGAGAGAGAGAGAGAGAGAGAGACAGAGAGAGAGAGAGAGAGAGAGAGAGAGAGAGAGGGAGAGGGAGAGGGAGAGGGAGAGGGAGAGGGAGAGAGAGAGAGAGAGATATACAGTACATAGCGGTATTGTGTGTATATGAATACACAGGTGTGTGCAAGTACATACATGATTGTATGCATGAACTGTATACAGTGGTCGTAAGCTTGTGTATGCCTTGTCTATATGGGAGTGTATATATGTGTCAGGGTTGGGGTTAATTTAATTTCAATTCAGTTAATTTCAGGAAATGCAGATAGTTCTATAAGTATTTTTCAATTAATTAATTGTTTTTTAAATAATTTCCTGAATTGACTGAATTGAAATGGAATTGACCCCAACTCTGTTATGTACAGTATGTGTGTGCTATACCTGTAGGTGTAAAATTCTCCATCTGGATACATGTGAATTAGTCTGTGACTTTGGGTCTGTCTATGTTTTCAGTAGCATGCTTGAATGTTCATATCCTCCTGTCTGAGACAGTCAGTAAAAAATCGAATGGTTTTATTGTATTTGTGGCTTTCTCTAAGTAATGTTTATTTAATTCAGTATATACACAAGCAATCTAGTAAAATCTCCACACACTACACTCCAAACCCTTTGTTAAAATACTTTCCTTTCATTATCAGAGGCAAAACCTGCAGATACCGATAAGAGACACCTTGCACAGAGGTGGTGTGGGAATTCATATTTGTGTGTGGGTGTGTGTTTGTTCACGTGTGTGCGTTTTTGTGTTTGTCCATAGGTAGTGGTGTGGCAATGAATATTTGTGCGTGTCTGTGTGTGTATCTATATGAATATATCTTTCCATCTGGATACCTGTAAATTACCAGTCTGTCTATGAATTCAGCAGTGTGTTCTTGCTAGTGAACAGAGCCTGTATCAGTCAGTTAGTCCTAGAATCAATCTGTCAGTATGTCTGTGGGTATTTGCTTTTGCGTGTGTCTGAGTGTGTGTTTATTTCTGCACAATTCATAGGATGGCAGTCGAATTACCACACATATTTCAACCTCTCTTTTAAAATACTGTCCTTTCATTATCAGAGGCAAAACCTGTAGTGTCTGGTAAGAGAGAATCACCTTGCACAGGGGGTGTGGGAATTAATATGTTTGTATTTGTATTTGGGCACGTGTGTGTTTGTGTGCGTGCGTGTGCGTGTGTGTGTGTGTGTGTGTGTGTGTGTGTGTGTGTGTGTGTGTGTGTGTGTGTGTGTGTGAGAGAAAGAGAGAAAGAGAGTGTTTCACAGAATGTGTGTCTATTGATATTAGTGTTTATTTGCATTAGTGTATAAACATGCGGTCTTGAGTGTGACTATGCATGTATTCGGTGGTCAGTAAGCTTGTGTATGTATTGTCAGAGGCTCTTTCAGTCAGTCAGAATCAATCAGTCATATCTGTAGGCTTTTGTGAAGTCTCTTTAATTCTATATATGCCACAGTAAGATTGTACAATCTCCAAAAATAATTCCCTGCCCTATGTTAAAATACTTTCCCTTCGTTATTAGAGATCAAATCTGTAAAAAAAGGGTAAGAGAGAGACTTATTGCACAGGGATGATTTGAGAATCAGTATCCCTATGTCCGTATGTGTGTGCATGTGTGTGTGTGTGTGTGTGTGTAGAGGTCAACCTGCGTGTGTTGATGTCTTTAGTCAGGTGGTTTTGTGTGTCTGAATATTTGCTTGTATGCTTTTGAAAGTGTGCATTTATGTTCTTGAGTGGGAGAGAGTTAGTATGAGTGCATGTGTGTGCATGTATGTTCTTGAGAGAGAGAGAGAGAGAGAGAGAGAAAGAGAAAGAGAGAGAGTTAGTATGAGTACATGTGTGTGCATGTATAGTTTGTTTATCTTCTATCCCATATGTGCGTATGTTTATCCATCTGGATACCTGTCAATTAGTCTGTGACTGTCAGTGTCTATGAATATAGAAGTATATTAATTGTATGTGAAATTACAACATCAGTCAAAGGCTTCTTCAGTCAGTCAGTCCAGGAATCAATCGTTCAGTGTCTCAAAAGTGGGCCTTAGCTTGGTACATATGTATGCGTCTGGATGCTTGTTTAATATATTCCAATCCCATATTAAAAAACATTCACAGGGTGTGTTTTTGCTCACAAGGTGTGAGATTGAGTGTCCGTCAGTGTGTACATGAAGATATGATGATCTTTATCAAGGGTCTCAATACTTTTGGACCCGACTATATGTGACATTTTATGTGAATCTTTGCTTCGGAATGACTGCTTCTAAGCACATGGTCACTCCAAGGTTGCTAGAAGGTCGCAATATCTATATCAGATTTACTCAACAGTCAGAATGGGTCAAATCCCTGTTAGGATGTAATTTGCTGGGGTTATGGAACTCTATGGAGTAGTAGTTAAATCTACTCATGCATATGTATACCTGGGGTGTACGTGATAAAACTGTGGAGATTTTGTAAATAGGCCGATTAGTTTTGTTTTGTGCCTTCCTTACCTCTGCTGCACTTGTTCAGACTACAGTGTTATGGTATATATGCTTGTATATGATTTTCTTGGGGAAATAACATGAATTCAAATGTTTTAATCATTAAATATTATAATTTGTAGAATGAATTGTACAATTTGTAAATTGTAGAATAAATTGGATTAAAGTAGGCATCGGGTTACTTTACTTTGTAGAATTATGGTATATCTGTCTTCTCTTATAGCATAAAAACAATTACTGTACATAAATCAACCAATCAACTAAGCCAAACGTAACATAAACAGTAGAAAGCTTGACATTTAGAGACCACTTCTAGGCATGAAATATAACAGACAATGTGAACAAACAACAATCTATACCAGGAAAGAAACTTCCCAGCTGGTGTATTTCACTTGGAAATTTGAAGATGTTGGTGGCCCAACAGGCTATGAAGATCTATGTATTTCCTTATATAATTGGGAAAAATATGTATTTCATAGGTATTACAGGTTGTAGGTGTGATATATGCCACATATATTCTACATGTTGTTTCATAGCTGGTTGGTTAAGTGTCGAATTGTTACATTAATTTGTACAACATAATGAACTTGACAGCCTGATTCTCTTTTATGATAACATTTCCTTTGTCCATCTTCCCCAAGTGGGTCTTCCTTAATGAACTGTGTTGAATTTGTAATACTGCCATGTGGGTCAGGGCCAGTATCTGTATGTAAGTCTTCATTTACTGTTCAAATGTAAATCAGTGTGATTCATATATATGAATATAAAACGTTTTCTCAGAGCAAATATTTGAGTCTGAAGGTGAGAGAAGGATCATGAGTTTTTATCTAATGCCAACAAAACAATTGCTACATATAATAATGTTAACTATAATAGTAATAATAATATAATCAAATATCAATGAGCCAAAGAGTATTGACCATAATGGAAAATAAAAACATTAATGGCCACAAGTGTGTCTTATTCAGAAAGTTAAAAGATCCACTCATACTGTATAAAGGGTGAAAATGCCACAGTGATTTTGTGTCTTTGTGTGTCTGTCTATACCCATCTACTTTAAACTGGGAAAGTAAGCTATCTATCTTGTAGAAATAGTGACCAATGTATTACCTCGCTTCTCTCTTCCTCTCAGATGGAGATTTGCCTGCAGACGGTGAGAGATCAACCTTTTTGCACATTTCTAACACATATAACACAATCCTTTGTTCGTTTCTTGTGATAAAAGAAAATACACAACAAGCACAAAAATGGAAAATCAAGTAAGCTACAAAAATAAATTTTACAAAGAAGAGGAAGAGGATAATCTGAGCAATTGTTTAGAAGCTGTCAGGGTGTCACTTCCTGTACCTTGCACTGCCATTTTTGACTGCTCACTTTCCGAGAGTCAGAATCGGTTTTATTTTCCAAGATTGGTTATATGTTAAGGGTTTAGGAATGGGACTCCATAGTCCCAGTGCTTCCAGAATAAAACCTGTAAATTGATTGCTCTTACTTTAAGGCCCTAGGATGTTAGAGTGACTATGTCTGTGATTATACCACAGGAAATAGATATATGGCATTAGTGGGTGGAGACTAGTTTGTCAGCTTCCTCCTATGGTCAGATACATTTTGGCAATAATTTAACAGAAGCCTCTTCACTTTATCAGTTGGTCAAAGTGTAAAGTTCTGTCAACAGAACAACACAACAGAACCACTGGCGTGACTGCACTGTGAACTGTCCAGCCATAAATGGCATGTGAGGCAACACATTTAACTTTTTGTTAATTAAAATAGCAGTAATATAACACTTGGCTTGAAACTGACAAAGAAAATGCTGTCCAACTGAGCTTCTCAGCTAAAGTAGAGGAGACAAATGACTCTCGAATAATAATTATGCCAGCTTTACTACTTTTAAATGAGAAAATGCTTTCCTGTGCCTCACAGAGCTGTTTATGCACTTTATGTTCTCGATTATTAAAGTTGTGCCACTGATAGAATCAAATACAATAGAGAAGTCTTACAGGCACCTTAACTAAACAAAGTAATGTTACTGTACAAACCTTGATCTGATCTGCAATCTGAGATGAGACAAACAACTAACACCTAAGAAAAAACATACAATACACGATTCACCGGATACATGTGTTTTTCCATCACTGTTCAGATATTAACAGTGAGTGTTTATGTAATCCTCATCCACTCCAGGGGCTGAGACAGCAAAAACAGGGGAGGCTGATGGATTCTTTTTACAGAAGCCTGAGAGCATCGCTGCCGCTAAAGGTGTGATTTACTTACACAGCAGTGCTGCTTCCATCACTCACCAGCTTATTTTTACTATAAGACCGTTTTTACTGTAAGTGTTTTAGAACTAATTGCTGCCTACCCATTGCTAGTGACTGTTAATTGGGGGTCAGTTAATTTCCTGTGCCAGTTCTACACAATTAATTATGGATTATTGATGACAGGGAAGGACATTACATTCATAACGAAAGTTGACGCCTCCAACCTGCCAAGGAAGCCAACCTTGAAATGGCTGAAGGGGAAGTGGATGGACTTGGGCAGCAAGGCAGGAAAGCACTTGCAGTTCAAGGAGACCTATGACAGGAACACCAAGGTATGCATTTGTGAGAGCTGATGTGCATGTTTTGCTGTGTTTGTCCCCCATCCCCCACTCACACAAAGACACACAGTTAATTGGGGATATACTGATTTAGCAAAAATCTATTCAGTGTCAGTGCAAAGTGGTTGGTCAGCAGCTTACTCTGAGTAAATGGCCACTCCCTTCTCTTTTTCCCCACTACCCCCCACCCACGCTTTTTGGAGGACAGCTTTATTTTTAGCATGACAAAATGATACATTTTATATATTTACAAAACAATTCATTCACAGATACAAATGTGATGTCTGTCCCCCAGTTGTCCTCCCACCATCCCACAGATGGGAGATGAAACAACAAAAAATAAATAATAATAATAGAAACTATAGACTGCAGGGAACCTCTGGGCTTCCAAGCCCCATGCAACAAATAAATACTTGTAGAAAGCAAGTCTAACTTGCAAGTGTAGAAAGCAAATCCAAAAGACATAACACTTAAAATGTATATGAGCAACACTCAGGGAGAAACAGCTGTCCGCCACATCATATGTGGCCATTCCTGGCGGACACATGTATCAATGGTAACATTTTAACATTCTTTCCAAAATGTTAAGATTACGCAAGCGTTTATTTGCCATATGCAAGACAGCCACCAAGTCATGTGGCCTGGCATGTTTTGTGTTGTGTATGGAAAGGGAGTAATATTTTGAACATCTTTGCAAAGCCTGAAGCTTATACAAGCATTGGATCGAGCAAAATGTCCAAAAAATGCATAATGGCGAACATTAGAGGCATAGCCATTGGACCGTATGCGCCACCGACTATTCCTTCACAATTCTTGCAGCCCTATATGTACCATCAAAACCCATAGAGTTTCAAGTCCCTGCAAGGTGTGCTGCGGGAGGCTTACATGTACCAGTGACGTATGGAAAAACAGCTCTGGAAAACATTTAGCAACAAAACCATATGAGATACATATTATTTGTTTGCAAATACAGTAGTCCATTATAGTCAACACATGCACAAGTAATATAAAGCTCCTGCAAATTGAAGTTTTGGATAGAGAGGATCACAAAATAGGGAAAATACTAATTTAGGGGGTGTGGCCAGCAAAGCATATGTGATGACAATTATTCCTTCGCAATTCCAGTACCTTGCTAACTATGGGTTATGTGTGATGTGCTTACAAAACTCTGAGATGCTCGCTGCGGGGGGCTGGTATTTAAAAAAAAAAGCCAAAAAACAGGATTTGGAGCATGTTGTAAGCAAAATGGCGAGTGAGATGGGGCGTGGCACGGAGACTGTTCAAGATATGATCTAATGCTTCACAATTTAAGTGGGCCCATGTGTCTTGTATAAGCATGTAAGAAATCAAAACCCTGCTACATATGCTGTAGAAACACCTACATTTTGGGTGGTGTGCGAACATTAGGAGACATGACTGCCAATGTGTAAGTGTGATCGCTTATTCCTTCGAAATTTAGATAGTACACTTGCTAAGGACTAATTACAACATAATTATAACATTCTGCCAAGTTAGCCTCAGAAGGTTTGTTTCGCCAAAAATGGTGCCAAAAAGGCATGGTTTGTGGGTGTAGTGGGCAGAGAAGGTGAACGCTTCCAAAATTCCATTCTCAAGTTCATTCCAACTTCAGTGACATGCATGCAGAGTTTTGTTCCAATCAATTGCCCTTTGGGCTTGAAAGCCTAATACTCAAAAGAATAATAGGCTTCTGCTCTTTGGGCTTGGAAACCTAAGAAATAAAAATACTGGCAAGAGCAATAGTCTTCAGCCCTTAGGACTTGGAAGCCTAAATACTGGCAAGAACAAAAGATTTCCACCCTTTGGGCTTGGAAGCCTACAATTTTTAAATAAAAATACTGGCAAGATCAACAGGCCTAATAAACGATAAAACGGGGTTGTAATAAGTTGGTATGCAAAACCATTTCCAGACAGGTAAAATCGTTCATAGCTGTTTATGCTTGAGACAATATGGTGATAACTGATATGATGTTATTGATGTAAGTTGTTGGTTTTGGGTGAATGGAGTATGTATATAAGGAGTATGTATGAATGGTTTCCATGTCATCTCATATTGATGTTGGTGTGTTGTGAGTTTCTTCATGTTGGTGTATATTCCAATTCATGCTCCTGTCCTGACAGGTGTACACTTATGAGATGAAGATTGTCAAGGTGGTGGACGGGGATGCGGGTGGTTACAGATGTGAGGTCACTGTCAAGGACAAGTGTGACAGCTGCCCATTCGACATAACTGTGGAAGGTGTGTGAGGATAGCTACACTGAAACAATGGTCATTTATATAACCATCCACCCATCAATGTAGAGAATAAAAGTGTTGAAGTCATCTGGCATCAGAAGGTCGGTAACTCAAGTCATAATACCCCCTTTTTTACAAATCAAAGAAAAGTGCAACATCACAAGAACAGCACAAAATACCATAAACATGGAGCTGTCACACACTATTATTCCCTTTGAGTAATCATCATAGTGATGAAACAATAATCATAATTTATTCATTTCATTTGCTGGGATGGGTTAGGGCCATGGTCCAAGTTTTTCCTCTACATGTAGTCTCGACACCAGATGCTCTATCATTAGAGAATCTGGAAAGGGACATTATCATTTGTGAGATTATTTTCCTGCGATCTGATCTACTACAGATTGCAAATGTAACTGTAAAAGTAAAAGTAAAAGTTTAATCTGACAGTGCTTAAGTAAGTCAAGTAGTGAATCAGTTAGACATACTGCATGGTTCAGAATATTAGGGGGTCAGAGTGGATATTTTAACTCTGGACTTTTGCCCAAATCTCCCTTAGCTGTCGAGGAGGAGGAGCAATCAAACATTCTGGAAGCATTCAAAAGATCGTGAGTATCAGTGGGGATGCCTGCGTTGTTTCCGTGCCAGGGTGTGTGTGGTGTGTCTTCTTGTGCATATGCTCGCAACTCAGCTGTCCAATCTTGAGACAGTTTGCACCAGGTCCTGACATTGAAGTCTTGTCTTTTCAAGAGTAAGAGCTCGTCAGGCTAATTATAGCATGTACAGTCAGGTCCAGAGTTATTGGCTTGATGAAAATGAGCAAAAATGACTGTTGAAAACAAATACCATTACTCAGATATATTGTCATGTGGAAAATATTTTACATTATTAATGATTAAATGGAATTGACCAAAATAAATAAAAAATTCAAATGATACATTTCTTTCCAAAAAAAAGGTTTCATAATTATTAGCACCCCTGTTTTTAGTACTTGCTGCAGCCTCCCCCTGGCACAGGATAACAGCACTGAGCCGATTTCTATAATATTTGGAGAGACACAATAATGTAAGATTGGATTACAAGATCAAGATCCTTGATATCCTTAGGTTTGTGCTTATGGACTGCCCTCTTTAATTCAGACCACACGTTTTTGATAGGGTTTAAGTCCAGAGATTGAGATGGCCATTGCAAAACATTGAATTTGTTTTCACGGAGCCATTTCTGTATTGAGGCAACCAGGTTTTTGGCTAAAATGTCCTGGTACTTGGTGGAATTCATTATATCATTGATCTTGGACCACTGGACCACTGGCAGCAAAACAGCCCCAAAGCATCAATGATCCACCACTATATTTGATGGTAGGTATGAGGTGCTTTTCTTTGTATGCATCCCTCTTTTGACGCCAAACATGCCATCGCATCTGACCAGTGGTGGGCCGTCAGGGCCTGCAAGGCCTTCTCTGCTGGCCTTAAAAATATCTGAATCACAGACTGATGTTAATTATATTTTGTCCATGAATACTTATTAAATAATTCCAAATGGTCTGTTCGCTTCCTTTCATAGCTGTTCCCCTGGTTGCGCTGCATCCAGACGTGTATTTTCATATTAAAGCATTTAACCAATAACATTTCAGCCATAATTTGTTGCCAGGGTCGAAGAAATCTGCCTGGAGGCCTTCACAATCAGTTCTGCAGGCCCTGTAGCATAAAATAAGTGTTGATCAAACTGTTGCTTCAACCAATCAGATTTTGAGTTGGGGACACGAAGGCCTTCTAGAAGGCCTAGGTAACGTCAGCGTATTCACACCCTTTGATTGGATAGTCAGAGAGTGTCTGACTATGATGTAATGTGATTGGTTAACTGCTTTAATATGAAAATACACGTCTGGATGCAGCGCAACCAGGGGAACAGCTATGAAAGGAAGCGAACAGACCATTTGGAATTATTTAATACGTTTTTTAGCCAATTTTCATAATTACATTTACATTTACATTTAAGGCAGTTAGCAGATGCTCTTATCCAGAGCGACTTACAGTTTACATTTCTTTACATCCATCCATCCATTTATACAGCTGGATATTAACTGAAGCAATTCAGGTTAAGTACCTTGCTCAAGGGTACAACAGCAGTGCTCGGAATTGAACCAGCAACCTCTGAGTTACAAGCCCATTTCCTTAACCATTATACTACATTATACCACACTGCTGGCCTCATCAAGGGTGCTAATAATTCTGGACCTCACTGTATATGCATACAGTTACCTTGTATTTTTATCTGCACGTGCGTGTGTGTGTGTGTGTGTGTGTGTGTGTGTGTGTGTGTGTGTGTGTAAGTTAGTTAGTGAGTGAGCATGTGTGCGCACAAGAGTGTGTGTATGGGTGCGTGCCTTCGGCTGTGGATAAAGGTGAGTGTGTGAGCCTGGATATGTTGTGTCTTCATTGCACCTATGACGGTATTCCAGTAAAATCTACTGTAAACACACTTGGCTTCAAATACCGGTAAACACACTTTTGAAACCCTATTTTTCCATTGCCAGAGGCAAAACTGGCAGAAGGGGGTACGAGCTTGTGAGGATTAACATCAAGAATGTTCACATGAATGCAACATTGACATATATGCATACACACCTGTATGCATGTGTATTTGTGGGAGTGTCTGTTTATGTGTATGTATGTATGCGTGTATGTATGTGTGTGCATGTGTGCGTGTAGGAGTGTCTGTGTGAGTGTGAATGTGAGTGCGTGCATGTATGTCTGACTAACCTGCCACATGTGGAGTTTAATTCTAAACCAACTCTCTCTTTCCCTCTTCTAGTGGAGACGGAGGAGAAGATGCTGGGGACCTGGACTTCAGCGCTTTACTAAAGAAAAGGTGAGTGTTTCAGTTCTTTGAGACCCAGATAGCTTCTGCCTACTGGCTGATCCAACCCCTCCTCTCTGAATCCACTTTTGCTATAGTGCATGATTAGTGTTATTCGATTAGACTATTATTAGATTTGCCTATTCATTCATATTATTCTACTGATTAGTTCTCATGATGTAACATGCAGCTCATTAAATGTCATAGATGTCACTCACTCAGCCCTGCCCTCTCCCCCAGAGCCCTGCGTTGCTTTCTCAAATCATTGCTCACTTTTTCCAGTCCCTCTTCTGTCTCACACTGCCCCCCACCTTTCCTGCCCCCACATTTCCTCAGATGAATTGTTGGCTCTATGAGTATACTGTAGGTGGTGTAATAATGAATGTGTGTTCACTGTGAGAAGGGGAAATGCTATTTTTATTTTTTATCTTCCCTGCAAGGCTTGGTAACCAATTTGCAAAGCAAGTTTATTATTTTTAGTGTTATTTGTTATTTGTTTTATGGCTATGGAGTCCTGAAAGTCTAAACTATCTCTCTCTCTCTCTCTCTCTCTCTCTCTCTCTCTCTCTCTCTCTCTCTCTCTCTCTCTCTCTCTCTCTCTCTCTCTCTCTCTCTCTCTCTCTCTCTCTCTCTCTCTCTCTCTCTCTCTCTCTCTCTCTCTCTCTCTCTCTCTCTCTCTCTCTCTCCCTCTCTCTCTGTGTGTCTCAGGCAGAAGAAGAAGGACGATGAGCCAAAGGAGGAGGTGGACGTGTGGGAGATCCTGAAGTTGGCAAAGCCCTGTGACTATGAGAAGATTGCCTTTGAGTATGGCATTACTGACCTGAGAGGCATGCTCACACGTCTGAAGAAGATGAAGAAGGTGGAGCCCAAAGTGTGTGATGGTAGGCACAGGCTTAGTTGTGGGTGTAGTTGTGGGCATAGGCGTAGGCTTAGGGGAGGGTGTAGGTGCAGGTTTAGACATAAGTGTGGGCATATACAGTCAGGTGCAGAATTATTAGCACCCTTGATGAAAATGAGCAAAAAATGCTGTATAGAATAACAGATAATGAGCTATATGTTATAGGAAAACGATATACTTTATTCTAATACAATTTTTTTAAATGTTCTTACCTTTTTATTGAATGATACTTGAAAATATCAATAAGTAAAATATTTTGCACATTATGGTATTATTTGTTTTCTAGTCTTTTTTGTTAATTTTCACCAAGCCAATAAGGCCTGACTGTACATGCTATAATTAGCCTGACAAGCTCATACTCAGATTTTACCTCTGGTGCGTACTTGCACAGGTACAGTGCCTACCTGAGTGATATCATCAGAATCATAATCAGAATCAGAAAACTTTAATGATCCCCGGGGGGAAATTGGGACAAGTTACAGTTGCTCGCACTCAGACATATCACATATTATACATGGCACAGTATATACATCACGGCAAACATTCAAACATTCAAGACATAGGGCTGTTTGTACCGTGAGAATCAATAAGACTAAGAAAAAAAAAATAACAATAATACTAGTAATAATAATAATACAAATAAGTAAAATAAGTAAAAATAAGTAGCATCCGCTTAAGGATTCACCGTAACCGAACTGGGGCTGGGAATGCGGTGCTTTTCATGACAAGTTGTATTCGGAATGTCGGAAGATGCAACGTTGATTGATTGATTGAGACAAAACCATTTGGAAGGGGGGGGTTTGAAAGTGTTTTTTAAATTGATACAGTGTATTTTTTAGTGGATACTACTATACATCTCCCTCTTTATGCCCCAAAAAGGGCACTTTTTGACTCTGAGGCAAAAGGGCAGGGGCTCAAGCCCCCCTTGAGCCCTATCTGTGCACGTGCCTGGTCAGACATGTTCCACATACTATTTGCAAAACATTGTATGAGTAAGATGTATTGTACATGTGTGTGTGAACAAAGCAGAATTAGTAGTATTCTGTCACTAGTGGGAGCTATGCTGACACTGGCCCCCGGGCCATGGTAGTTCCTGTCATACAGCATTAATTATGCCACCGTTATTTAGTTATCTATCCAATATCTGTTACAGTCTATAGAAGGCATGCATTTAACGTTCAGCCATCAGACATGCACCATTAATGCTTTGTTACTTTTAGCCTTCCTGAGGAAGTTGGATGCGGCCTATTCAGTGGACAAGGGCAAGAGAATCCAGCTGTCTGTGGATGTGGCCAACCCCGATGCTCAAGTAAAATGGTTGAAGAATGGACAGGAGATCAAACCCTCTGCCAAGTAAGGGGCAGTGTGGTGGAAGGGACTCACTGGGATGTATGTGTGTATGTGTGTTTCTGTGTTATATGTGCACGATTGTGTATTTGGTGTGCAGGTGTGTATGCGTGTGTGTGTTTGTGTGTATTTGGTGTGCAGGTGTGTGTGTGTGTGTGTGTGTGTGTGTGTGTGTGTGTGTCTGTGTTCCATGTTCATGTGTATGTGTGTTACATGTGCAGGCAAGTGTGTGTGTGTGTTAAGGTGGGCATGTGGGAGTGGGAATGGTTGCAGTACAGATGGGGAATGCAATGAGTGAGGTTGTACTGGAGTGCACTTATGGGTGTGAGGCAGTAGGGTTCAATGCTGTAGCTTAGGGCAGGATGAGTAGAACTGCACTGACAGCCAAGTATACAGTAAGTCCCACATTGGGTGTCAGGATCATTCACAATACAGGATATCTTGTTTAGCCCTATCAATCTGGGGTTGTGGATGTAAACTGACAGGATAGGTATTAGTTAACGTGCAGAAGGATGGCTATGCAGATTTGTGGAATTTATGTTTTGGCCCATAAACATGACATTATTATCATTTACCTACATATTAGACTTCCTTATCCAGTGTTACTTGCATGTCTCACATTTTACACATTCTCCGTTTATACAGTGCACTATTTCCCACTGTATAAATGGATAAGGTATTAACCTAATTCGTATTAACATTTTAAAGAATGACCCAGCCAAAAAAGCTTCTTTTATCTTTGCTTACAATTGACAAGTAGAGGAAATGTATGTGTGGTTCCACTCCGTATGTTAATCTCCACCTCCCCCTTTTGAGCACTCACATTCTCTCATTGAATGTTACCTCACCTCCTGTCTGTTAGGTACGTGATGGAGAGTGATGGGAACAAGAGGACCCTCACCATTAATAGGTGTAGTCTGTCGGACGACGCAGCCTATGAGTGTGTGATCGGGGAGGACAAATGCTTCACTGAGGTCTTCGTCAAGGGTAAATCCAAAATGACATTACATTTACTAATATAGCAGTCACACTGATGATATTCACTGTAACTCTGTAATGTTACAATGTCAGCCCTCCACAAGGGTTACCAATCACCACTATACCACTCTCTCATCCACAGAGCCTCCTATCACAATCACCAAGCTCCTGGATGATGTGCACGTGGTGGTCGGGGAAAAGGTGGAGTTTGAGGTGGAGGTGTCGGAGGAGGGTGCTAATGTCAAATGGTAAGTATACCTTCGTTTTCCTGTCAGAAATCATAATCATCTACAGGTAACTGCCAAAAGAAAGGAAACACCAACATAAAGTGTATTAATAGGGCGTTGGGCAACCACAAGCCACAAGCTTCAATGCACCTTGGCATAGATTATACAAATGTCTGGAACTCTGTTGGAGGGATGCAACACTATTCTTCCATGAGAAATTCTGTGTTTTTATCATTTGGTGTTTTGTTGATGGTGGTGGAAAATGCAGGCTCTAGAATCTCCCAAAAGTTTTCAATTCGGTTGAGACCTGGTGACAGAGATGGCCATGGTTTACATAATTTCCTTGCTCATAAAACCATTAAGTGACCACTCGTGCCCTGTGGATGGGGGCATTGTCACCCTGGAATAGAGCACTCCCTTCAGGAGAGAAATGCTTCACCATAGGATGAATGTGATCATTCAGAATGGCTTTGTATTTATTGGCATTTACCTTGCCACCTTGGGTTTTGTGGATCTAAACCATGCCAGGAAAATGCACCCCACACCATAATAGAGCTGCCAGAACCCTTCACCATGGGAAACAAGCACTCGGGCCTGTAGGTTTATTTTGGTGTGCACCACACATGCAATCATCTGCTTGTTAAGAACAGGATTATCTGACCATATAACTTTTTTCCACTGCTCAGTAGACCACTGCCTGTGTTCATTACACCACTTTACTCACAAATTTGCATTTGTAGTTGTAATAAGGGGTTCAAGCTCTGCAATCCGACTATAGTATTCCTATTTGTGAAGTTCTCAATGGATTCTTCATGAAACTGCCTGCTCATGCCCTAGATTGATACTTGTAGTAACCTGATTCAGAGTTTCTTGTCTCATTTGCCTTGCATCAATGCACAGACATTGTTGTTGAGGAGTATGCACTGTTGACCACAGTTGCCTCTAGTTTATGATGTCTTTCCATCAGACTTCCTTGCCAACATCACCTTAGCCATTGTTCCTCATGAAACATCAGCAAGTTGAGCAGTCTGTCTTTGTTGAGCTTTGTCTGTCTGAAGCTCGTGGCAAATGTGCCCAATCACCAATCTTTCAAAGTTAGAAGATCTCTTCTTCTAGTCATGGTAGCCAAAAAAATGGCCTGCCCAACATTTTTATACATGACCCTATGCATGATAAGATGTTAATTGCTTAATTAACTCAATCAGGAAACACAACTGTATTTTTACAGAAACCATAAATGCATGTAGCATCATACATAAATACAAACAAACATACATACATACATATGGTACCATCAGTAAAAAAAGGAGCAACATATTGCACAACCCTGTTGCAGCATCATAAAACTTCATAAAACTATATAAAAAGAATAATACATTTTATTATATAGTCATGTATGTATTTTATTATGTGTCAGTTAATATCTTTCACAAATCTCTCATTGTCTCTCACTCTCTCTCGCTCTCTCTGTCTCCGCTAAGGATGAAGGATGGAGTAGAGCTGTCGAGAGACGGGAAGTACCGTTTCAAGAAAGATGGGAAGAAGCATTGGTTGATCATTAACGAGGCAACCAAGGAGGACATAGGAATGTACTTTGCTCAGACCAATGGGGGGGAGTCCAAGGCGGAACTGGAAGTAGAAGGTGGGATTCCATTGTTGACTGTTTCTATATGAAGATCTGTTTTCCCTGTCAGTGGGCTCCTCACGCTTAATTCTGTATGGATTCCATGTAAACACCACTGTCTAGCTTTGAGGGTATCTCTACCACTCTGCAAATGTCTCGAGTCATGTATAGGTTTTATTATGTGTCAGTCTGTATCAGTCACAAATCTCTCTCTCTCTCTCTCTCTCTCAGAAAAAGAGCTGGAGGTCCTGCAGAGCATTGCTGACCTCTCAGTGAAGGCACAGGAGCAGGCTGTATTCAAGTGTGAGGTGTCTGATGAGAAAGTGACAGGAAAGTGGCTCAAGAATGGAGTGGAGGTTGAAGCCAGCGATCGAATCAAAATGACACACGTCGGAAGGTAAATACAATCAGGAATAGGCATTTTGAGGTAGATCAGACTTTATGTGATATGGTGGAAATGATCTCATTAGGTAATCAACTGAATACGTTTCACCATGGTAAGCCACTGGTAACTGTTTACTTAATTAATCTACATCATTAGGGGAATTCTTTGGGGCACTTTTGGAGTGGGGGAATGGAGGATAAATAATTAAATATGAAAGCAAGATATTAAGATTCTGAGGTGAAGTCTTACTCCAAGTCCTTGTACCAAAGGTAAATTTAAAGCACATCTACTGTGCTTCTCCGCCTGGGTTATGGTGAGTAACATTAACTCTTCCCTCTTCTCTCTCTCCTCTCAGGGTCCACAAACTGACAATAGACAATGTGAAGGCAGAAGACGCAGGAGACTACACCTTCATCCCAGATGGATATGCTATCTCACTTTCTGCTAAACTCAACTTCATTGGTGAGACAGAGAAACAAACTGTAAACTAAAAAGCCAAGAAATAGATAGCTGGGTACATAAAATGAATGTGCAAACCCTGTCAGCACCTCCAACACCAAGAGGTCAATGGACAACTTTCTGAAGCTAGTCAACATATTACGATTTCAAATGATCATTCAATTATCACGAATGAGGTGCATGTTGCATTGCAGTAGGCTAGTCAACAGGTAGAGTGATACACTGTTATGAACCCATAAAAACCGCCGGCACTTCAATAGCCGGATGGTGAACCAAGATGGGATGCGACAACAAATATTCCTTTGAGTCATGCAAAGCAAAGTACAGAATTGATTTAAGACAGACGACAGATAATGGACATACTCACATGACATCAGACTGTGACTGATATACTAAAAATCTATAAAACAGTCTGACTAAGCCCTAGCACCAGAAAGGATAGGTTCTAAACTCACTCCCGTGCAAATCAACATGGACGCATTCTTCCACAGACTGCCTCCCCTACTCTACGCTTCCCCAGTTATCAAAATGCACATAAGGAAAAAAATGCACAAGAAAAGTGGACAAGTAAATAAGGTAAAGATCTTTGTAAATGTTTCTCAAAAAGGCACAACTGAATGGCACGAAGTCACAGAAAGGAAAAAGCTCAAAAAAATGCAGAAAGGAAAAAGTTTGGTAATCAGCACCAGAGCAACCACGCATTTTTCAGCAATTCTTCTTCCAAAAATGCCCACTCCACCCCTTATAAACTCCAGACAGGGCGTAGTTCATCAGATTTTGAGAATCTTTATTGTAAATATTAGTTGGCGAGGTCAAGCTGAGTGCAGTTGGGAATGGTCCAATTAAATAAGATGTATGTAGGCATATAAGTTTAGCCAGAGCAACCACGCATCAGGAGCATGGACTCATTCAGCAATCAAACACATGTTGTCTAAGGTGTCAAACTTTGATCAACCAAAGTTTGTAAGTACTGCCTTAAGAAAAGGTTGATCCTTCTGTATGATATATCATGCCCATTCTGGAGCATTAAAGAAACTAAAATGTGGAAATGAATGGGATATTTTTTTAACTTATAAAAACAGTTTCCCATGTATTGCTTGTGAGAGCTAAGATGATGATTATTATTAGTAGTACTGCAGAACTTGAGACATGAATGCTTTGGGAATATTGACATCACAAGCTACATGGTAAAGACATGACTTTACAAGGCAGTACTTACAAATCAATCAGTACACTTACTAATGGGCGTGTGTCGGTTCACCTGCTGACTAGTCTACTGCACTGCAACATGCACCTAATTTGTGATAATTGAAAGATTTTTTGATATTGTAATATGTTGATCGCTTAACAAGTAGCATCAGAAAGTCTTCCATTGACCTCTTGGTGTTGGAGGATGGAATTGCAGTTTAATAAGAGATCCAAGGAATTTTTCCCCACCAACAACAAAAATCGGATGCATAGCATGATCCATACAATATTATGAGATAACACAGAAGATTAATATGATGAGTTATGTAATACAGTATGTAACATGGGTTTTTCCTGACCTCTTACTCTCTCTGTTTCTCCCAGAAATTAAGATCGAGTATGTACCTCATCAAGGTAAGTTTGTTTAGCTTACAACATGCTCGAGAGTAACAATGATTCTACATTGTACCTTTTTAACATTTTGAATATCTTAATTATCACCTGCTTTTCCCTCCACCTATCCCCACGCTCTTCTCTCCTCTCTCTTCTATGGTCCCAAACTCCCCACCCCTGTCCCCTTTCCCATCAGACCCTCCCAAGATTCACCTAGACACCAGTGGTGTGGGTTCACAAAACACCATCACTGTTGTTGCTGGCAACAAGCTCCGCCTGGATGTAGAGATCACTGGAGAGCCCGCCCCCACCATCTGCTGGATGAAAGGAGACACAGTGAGAACTCACAATCTTCTCCATTACAGTAGTTGTAGGGAAGCAATATTGTATAATGTTTAGGGAACTGGGCTTGCGGTTGCAGCATCAATTCCCAGGTTGGGAATTATACCCTTGAACAAGGTATTTAACCTGAATTGCAGAAGAAAATATGTAGCTGAATCACATGTAAAAAGAAATATCAATTTGTATGTAGGTTTGTCCATGGAGTCAGACAATTTTTCCATTGACAGTATGTTTTACTGATAATGCAGAATGACTGGAGCATCAAAGCTGGAGTGAGTGCATAGGTTTTCTTAGCTCAGAATGCCTAAGGATATTGACCTATGGTAGTTCTATGAGGGAGGTGTTGTAATTTTTCTGTATATTCAGCACACACACATTCTGTCTTTTCTCAGCCAATTGTTGACACTGAGGGGCGGGTACGAGTGGAGACCAGGAAGAACCTGAGCAGCTTTGTGATTGAGGGGGCAGAGAGGGGGGATGAGGGAAAGTACACCATCACTGTCACCAATCCAGCTGGAGAGGACAAAGCTGTGGTCAACATCAGGATTGTGGGTTCGTACCTTGCAGGCCATCAATCCATCTGTCCAGCAGTCTGCTGCATCTCTCTGATACAAAACTGTTTCCATTCCCCCAATCCCCTTTCCTGAATTGCTTCTCCTTCAGCTGATATCTCTCTGGTCTTGGCCAGAAAACAAAGCTGTGGATAACGGTCTGGATTCAATTGACATTTGGGATCGTTTTTTTCCTCCACAAATGCAGTTTGGTGAATTCAGCGATCACCAAAATGAACTTGGTGAACTATATTTGTGAAGAAAAAAGTAGCACTCAAATTGATTGAAAGTTAAGGTTAAGGACAAATGTTGATTGAATTCAGGACACTGCCTGCCTGGTCATTACTTACAGTCAGGGTTAGATACAGTTTTGCCAAACTGTCAAACCCCATCAAACTGACTTAATTGAATCATTGAATTGGGTGTCTGTTGAATGTGGCGGTCATATATGTTTGATCACATCCACTCTGCAGTATCCACTCTGGCAACCTCATGCTAACCCACCTGGTCCCACCTTTGCTCTGATACTGTTTCCTGTGGTGACCCCACCCTATCTATCCCAACAGATGTGCCTAACCCTCCTACGGATGTTAAGTGTACAACAGTTGGAGAGGACCATGGCACTATCATCTGGGAGGCACCCACATTTGATGGGGGTGCACCACTCAAAGGTATCTCCTCCCTTTCTGTCTTCTCTTTGTCTCAAATTCAGTGAAATCATCAAAACAAGCAATAATGCGAAAGTGAGAGTTTGTGAACCCCATCATGGGTGAAGCTATCATCTACTGTCAAATGCTGACTTATCTGAAATAATCAAAGTTCTGAGTTTTTTCTCTTTATGTAGCAAAACATTATGGTTGGTTCAAATTAATGACTCAATACTCCACAAATTTTGAGGCTCATGAAGTGATGGCACACTCTCCCATCACTACAAACCTTTATTGACAGAAAATCTATACTCTAATAAAATGCTTGATGTAAGCACATAATGTACGATATATAATGTAAGATATGCTGTATATCTGTTCTTATCCTCAGGCTAAGCTGTGTCTCTGTGCTTATCCTCAGGCTAAGCTGTGTCTCTGTGCTTATCCTCAGGCTAAGCTGTGTCTCTGTTCTTATCCCCAGGCTATCTGATGGAGAGGAAGAAGAAGGGCTCCAACAGATGGACAAAGCTGAACTTTGACATCTACGAGTCGACAACCTATGAAGCAAAGAAGATGATTGAGGGTGTGCTGTATGAGATGAGGGTGTTTGCTGTTAACGGCATTGGTATCTCCCAGCCTAGCAGCAACTCCAAACCCTTCATGCCCATTGGTGCGTAGAGGACTTCCACTGTCATTCCTCTATTTATCTTTCACTGGGGCAAGTTGATGCAGTGGTTATATCCTGTGCCCTCTCTCTCACCACCACCCCAGCCCCCACCAGTGAACCTGTCCACCTGACAGTGGAAGATGTCACAGACACCACTTGTGACCTGAAGTGGCGCCCCCCAGAGAGACTAGGAGCAGGGGGCATTGACGGCTACATCATTGAGTACTGCTTAGAGGGAGGTAAGGGGATTGTAGGTGGTGCATGCAACCGTAACTACCTGAAAAGGAGTTGCATACCAACACATTCCACGCAAGATAACTAGCACAGTCACTTCCACACTTATTGTTCAGTCATTGGACTGACACACAAGCTGCTCTTGATGTATAATATAATTAATTAAAACATAAATATAAATAATCATATTCTTTAAAACAAAGAACAGAGCACTGCTAAAAATGTTATATATTGATATGTACTATATACATATTGTGGCAGGATCAGGGGTGTTGGTGTACAACGCAGCCAATGAATAATAATAAAATTACCATACAACGATATAAATCGGAATACTTAATTTATTCACGGGAATCAACACAAAAAGGGTAGGGGAGAAAGCCAGCAAAACAAGTCCATAATCCGTAATCGTGGTTGTTGTCCGTTTCCAAAAGTCGTAAAGCCAGGTAGTTCCTCAGTAATTCCAAAAAGTCGGTACACACAGGGGGTTATCCAAAAACAGTCAAAAATCAAGCCAGGTAGTCAATCCAAATAAATGCACAATCGTAATCCTCCACTCACCAACGCGTTTCCCTAAATCGGTACTTTGCGCCTGTTTGAGGTACAGGCGCATCTTTTATTTGCTCTGTATTATTGTCAAAGTTGGGACAGGTGTGCTCCGTCCGCCCCAGACTTCCCATTAAGGTCCGGGGGTGGAGCCAGCGGGACGCCACGTACCGCCCCTCAATCACCGTCCCTCGGCATGCCTCCGTGCGGCTGCCACAATATATATGTATATGTACATATATACGTTTTTATATTCTGTGGATTTATACTGTGCTTTTCTGTCAGCTGTGTTGTTTTTTGTGTATGTGCATGGCAAAATGCCTTATCACAGTATCATATATCCTAATCATAAGTACAAAATAAAAGTAGAAAACCTCTTAACTCTTAACTGTATATCACATGGTTTTTTTTTGCATCTACTGGACCTGGGGCTCTTGTTAAGGTCAATGGAATCATGAAATCTATCAAGTACCAAGACATTTTGGTCAAAATCTGGTTCCCCCCAGGAAGTTGAAGCTTATTAGCCTTAATTAATCCTTAAGCAAAACAATGATCCCAAACATATCTAAAAATCAACCAAAAATGGGTTAACTGGTAAAATGACTGTTTGTAATTGCCATCTCAGTTTCCAGACCTAATGAAAAAATGTCTTTACTTTTATACAGCCTTACTTTTTTTGCTCATTTTCATCAAGAGTTGCAATAATTCTGGACTGTAAAGAAGGACATACATTTGTGCACACTTGCATATATGCAATACATTGTAGCTGCTGCACATTTTGGCCTTTATGCCTTTGCATTCTTAACGCTTTCTTTCCTTTCTCATTTCTGTTTCTCTAACTCTTTCCCTTCAATCTTTCATTATAACCTGACCTCTCTCCTCTTTCTTCTCCAATGTATTTCCTCTCCCCAATTTCTCACTAACTCTTCCCTCTACCACTTCTCTCCACTCTCCTTTTTTATCTTTCACCAGCCCACTGGTCCCTCCTGCTTCATTCCTCACCTTAACCTAACTCTCCATCACAGGTACTGAGTGGGTTGCGGCCAATAAGGATCCAGTGGAGAAGAACAGGTATGTGGTCAGAGGGCTGCCTACTGGGGAGAAGCTGTGCTTCAGGGTGGTGGCCATCAACCTCGCTGGCCGCAGCCCACCTGCCTTACTGAATCAACCTGTCACCGTCCGCGAGATTATGGGTGAGCAAACCCCATCCTGCCCCATCCATCCCCAGCTGCCCCAGTGTCATCACAGTGTCCCAGTTTCTGTCACACTGCCCCAGTCAACAAACGATCTCACACACCCTTGCTCTCTCTCTCCCCATCTTTCTCATCTTTTATTCCTTCTTTCTTTCTCAGGCACACTCTCACTCTCTTTCTCACACACTCACACACATCCACACACAATGTCTCTGGTTTATTGGCCTGAAATACATAGAGTAAGTATTGCAATAAGTGTAACATACAAGTAGCATGTGTAGTGTATAAAAACATGTATACATTTTAACCAATACACTTAAAGGTAAACGCTGTAATTATAATGTTAACTGTCTCTGTCTCCACCTCTCCTTCCTCTTTGGGTGACCATTTTTGTGTTTACCTTTTTGCTAAGATGTGGTCACTGAGCCTGTATTTGGTCAGGATTTGTCTTTGCTTTGTATCTCTGATAGTGAAGAGATACTCTGCCAGTGTGTATTCTCTGTTTAGGGTCCGAGAGCAATTCAGTTTATTTTGGGATTTGGTACTACTGTAATATTCCAATGTTCCAAATGTGTGATTTTGGTATGTTTAATTGGCAGATATAAAGCAGTGCTGACCTGAAGCTGGTTTGTGTTAGTTTATGTTAGTGTTAGTCTGGAGAGATTCAAAACCAGCTGACAGGGAACAGTTTTCTAGGCTGAGCTCTTGGGTTTGTAGACAGACAGACAATTTTTAGATTGTCTATACAATGTCGTGCCCCTTTTTGGATTTGAATAATAATTAGATATCTGCCTAATTCAGCCCTCTGTGCATTGTTAGGGGTAATCGTTTGTCTTGCAGTTTATTTTTTAAGAATTCTGCTGGATAGTATTCCCCATTTATTGTGCTCTTGCTGACTGAGTGGTCCAATATGTCACTCCCACATAGTGTCATCCAGCCCATTGTGCTATCAAAAGCTACAGTTCAGATTGTCTATACAGTGTCGTTCAGATAGATTGTCTATACAATGTCGTTCCCCTTTTTGGATTTGAATAATAATTAGATATCTGCCTAATTCAGCCCTCTGTGCATCGTTAGGGGTAATCGTTTGTCTTGCAGTTTATTTTTTAAGAATTCTGCTGGATAGTGTTCCCCATTTATTGTGCTCTTGCTGACTGAGTGGATCCAATATTTCACTCCCACATAGTGTCATCCAGCCCATTGTGCTATCAAAAACTACAGTTCAATTTGTAATCGGAACATTTATTTTATAGTATTTTATTTTGATCGAGTAGAAAACTCTGCAGGCTTTTTCTTTGAATGCATTGCACTGCCAGACCAAAGCACCCCAATGTGCAGATTTTCAGTCTGATGTACATTTACATTTACATTTACATTTTAGGCATTTAGCAGACGCTCTTATCCAGAGCGACTTACACAGTTTTACATTTCTTTACATACAATCCATTTATACGGCTGGATATTTTATTGAAGCAATTCAGGTTAAGTACGTTGCTCAAGGGTACAACAGCAGTGCCCCACCTGGAAATTGAACCTGCAACCTCTGAGTTACAAGCCCAGCTCCCTAACCATTACACTACACTGCCAGCCTCATTATTACACTAATGTAATAATAACTTGTGTATGTTCTAGGGTGGTGTTGCCTAGAGTAAAGCAGTATCTACTTTCCTGAGACCTGTGTGGAATATAATATTTTTACTTTTCAAATGTACTTTCTCTCTTTCTTCCTCTCTTTCTCAGAACGTCCCAAGATCCGTCTCCCACGTCAGCTGAGAACCAAGTTCATCAGGAAAGTTGGCGATAAGATCAATCTTGTCATTCCCTTCCAGGTCAGTCCTGTATAAACTCTGCGCCATGTGTCCTTGCATACTTAAAGCTCTGGGCTGTCCAGCCTCTAAATTTGTAGAAACTGCCTTCCTGTGACAGAGTTCATGCACTGCAACCTCCTTCTCTGTCAGGGGAAACCTCGTCCCATTGTAAGCTGGCAAAAAGATGGAGAGCCTCTTGATGAACAGAAGGTGGGGGTGCGAACCACCGATATTGACACCATCTTCTTCGTCCGCTCTGCTGAGAGAGATCACTCTGGCACATACACGCTGTCTGTGCAGATTGACAACATGTTGGACAAGGCAAACATAGAGATCCAGATCGTGGGTTGGTATCTCAGTAGTGGATGTCCTGTGTATCCATCCCAGTCAATAAGTAGCTGTATGTACTTCTGAAAAGTAAATATGTCTATTTATTATTTAACCAAAATATCCTTGTATAGTTAAGCAAAATACAGCTTTATCAAAAAAGGCACAAAGAGCTTTGTCATCTCTGAAGATAAGAATTTATGGTAAATGTATGATGAAAAAGAGGACAATAATGAAGGAAAGAGAATATTATGTATGAGGGCAGTGATTTTTCACCAAGTAGTTTGATAGTTTCAGCACTGTGTCAGGCACTAAGGGCCAGATAGATTCATACCACTTCAAAATTCTCCTTTGTCGAGAGGAGGCATAGAAAACACAAGCAACTGAAATTGAAAATAATGAGCTCTGTGAAATTAAAATCCTTGCCACTTTGTAAAAGTAATGAATTCACACACCGGTAAGTGAGTGCTGATTAGAACAGCAGGATCAATTGTATGCGGAGTGTGTATTACAAGCCATGTACTTTCCAGGACCGCCACAGAGATTGACATTTGTGCCTTTATTTACAGAAGGTATCCTCTAGGATTAATTTAATTGACAAATCAGAGGCAGTGATGAACTGGAGTGTTTTGGTATACTGTGTGTACAGAACAGCGTTATGCATGCCTCTCTCTCTCCCTCCTTCTTTCTCTCTCTCTCTCCATATCTGTCTGTATTACGGTCTCTCTTTCACTCACATACTTTCTCTCTGTCTCCTTCAGAGAAGCCAGGTCCACCCATGTTAGTGAAAGTCACTGATGTGTGGGGCTTCAATGCAGCTCTTGAATGGAAGATCCCTAAAGACAATGGCAATGCTGAGATCATCGGGTACACCATACAGAAGGCAGACAAGAAGACTAATGTGAGTTTGGAGGGCAGTACTATAGACCAGCGCAGTGTGTATCTTGAGAAATGGATAATGATTATATATATACAGTATATACTGTACTGTATATTCCAGTATATACTGTAGATTTTAAGGAGACAGAGATTCGCTGATTGAAAGGGAAACAGATTGGCTTCAGTCATGATATCATTTGAAATAATCTTTCACGTACAGAGTGATGCTGTTGTCACTGAAGTGTGTCACACAGGGCACAGAAAGATGTAAGAAAGTGTGTGGAAAGTGTTCAATAGTGCGATTAATCAGATACAACACATTTCCATATACAGTATTGTATAGTGTTGTACTTGACATTGTAGTAAAGAAGAGGAGTCAGATGAGTTGTCGTCCCCCCACCCATATTTTGTGGACCTCTCCCCCTAGTGGTTTGTGCATGTTCTTTGCAAAAAAAGAGGAAAGCAGAAAGGCATACTCTTGCATATAATCACAAAGTATGCCATTATATTTCATATATAATTTTAGAATAATGAGTGAGTGTTAAAATCTGGTGGTACTCAAGATGTGACTGCTGTGTGCTCCCCATCCATCCCTAGGACTGGTTCACGGTCTACGAGCACAACAGACGCCCAAGCTGCACTGTGTCTGACCTGGTCATGGGGAACGAGTACATGTTCCGTATCTACAGCGAGAACATCTGTGGGCTCAGCGATGATGCCGGATTCAGCAAGAACACCGCCATCATACCTAAGACAGGTACTCATTTTACTTGAGGTTTATGTAATAGGCTTAACGTGCTATGGTTAGCATACAGTATATGCAATAAGCTTCAAGTGCTGTGGTTAGCATGCAGTAAAGTGTTTTACACCCCCTCTCCCCTGTGAATTCTTTCATAGGCCTGGCGAGTAAAATATCTCCCTACCAGGAGATGGACATGAACCGTTCCCCCAGGTTCACACAACCCCTAATTGACAGGTCTGTCATTGCAGGCTACAGCACTGCCATCAGCTGCTCCGTGAGTGGCACCCCCAAGGTGGGTTTGTGTGTGTATATATGTGTGTGTGTGTTGGGGGGGGCATTTCTTTTTTGGGGGGATTTCAACCTTCTTTCTGGAGATATTTACAGTGGTATGTTGGTTCGAGACTTCTCACTTGATGGTTGCAAGTTTGATTTTGCCATTGCTATTCAAATTTAAAATCAAATCAAATCAAATGTACTTGTATAGCGCTTTTCACAAATTAATTGTCACAAAATGCTTAACAGAAGGGGAACCCAGGCCTAGACCCCCCCAAAAGCAAGCCTAAAGGCAACAGTGGCAAGGAAAAACTCCCTTGATAGGGAGAAACCTTGGGAGGAACCAGACTAAAAGGGGGGGAGCCCATCCTCTTCTGGCCGGCACAGGGTGTGTCCAAAAAAGACTGTATCATGGTCAGTCCAATGTGACTCAGGGCTGAATGACTTTGTGCCTCCTGAGTTAGGTAGTCAGTGGGGGGGGGCTAAACCACGTGAAGGGGGTCCAGATCCAGGGACTGGGGTAGGCGTGGGGGTGAGGGTTAATGGGGGCAGCTCACACTTCTCGCCAGATCTAGGGCTCAGGGCGGGTGCCCCCGAGTCAAAGGCCGAGGCAGAGAAGAGAACATGCAGTCAGAAAAAAAGCAGTGCTATAGCCAGTAGCATTATGTGAGAGCAGGGGAGCACAAGCATAGGAAATATACATATAGCCCCGACAGGTGTAAGTTATGGCACCATACTCATTAGGAGAGGGACAGAGAATACATGCAGTCATGAGATAGTTCCAAACCATCCACACCTGGTCAAGGATAACCAGCCTAACAGTGGTGGTAACACGTTGAGGAGGTGACAGTATGGAAAGTTTCTCACTCCATAAGACACTAGGGCACGGCCTTCTCCATCTCTCCACCTAGACTATGTTTGGCAGTAGGCTAGGCTTGAAAATATATGTTTTTAACTGAAAAGATATGTTTTTAATTTCTAGACTTTTTATCAAAAAAAACATTTTAACTGTGTCCTGAATCCCTAACATGCTTTGGTAAATCATTCCACAACAGAGGAGCTCTAAAGAAAATATATGAAGGCTCTACCACCAGCTGTGCTTTCAAACAAAATTCTAGGGCAACAGTAATAGATGACTGGCTTCTTGTGAAATACTCGTGAAAGCAATTGTCTCGAGCTTGACAAGAAGCGCTAAGGGACAATCATTTTGATCAGATATATAGGTGCAAGTCCAGTGCACTCTTTTAAAAATAATGTTAGCATTTAGCCCTCCCAAGTACTTTATAATCAGCCCGATATTTAACAGGAAGTTGTGATGGATAAGTAGTGATGCTAACACAGGAGTAATGTGCTCATACTTCAAACACTTTGGAGATCTAGTCAAAATACGTGCTGCTGTATTCTGTACTAGTTGAAGACTCTTAAAAGAGCTACTAAAGCAGCCAGATAATAAGGCATTACAATAGTCTAGCCTCGATGTGATAAAAGCATGCATCAAGGTTTTTGCATCCTCTAATGACAAAATGTGCCTGATTTTAGCTGTTTCTTAGGTGAAAGAAGGCTACTCTGGAAGTGTTTTTAATATGTGCGTCAAATGTAAGATCCTGATCAATAATAAAACCATGGTTCTTGACCTTTAGACTTGATGCAATCACCTGCATTTAACTGCAGTTCCAACTTGTTCCTTAATTTGTTGTGGCCCAAGACCATCATCTCTGTTTTATCTGAATTCAAAAGTGGGGAATTTACTGTCATCCAATTCTTTATATCAGAGATACAAGCCTCTAACTGAGTGAGTTGAAGTATTTCACCTGGTTTCATTGATTTATACAGCTGTGTATCATCTGCATAGCAATGGAAATTCACACCATGTTTACAAATAACAGTACCCAGTGGTAGCAAGTATAATGAGAACAGTAATGGTCCCAGCACTGACCCTTGTGGAATACCATATTTAACCTGAGAGCAGTCAGAGAACTCTTGATCTAATTGCACAAATTGAAACCTGTATGATAGGTATGATTTAAACCATGAGAGTGCCTGTCCATGCAAACCAACCAGGTTTTCTAGCCTGTAAAGGAGAATCTGGTGGTCAATAGTGTCAAAAGCAGCACTTATGTCAAGGAGCACTAGATTAGAAACACAACCAGTATCCGATGCTAACAGTAAGTCATTTACAACTTTAATAAGTGCCGTCTCAGTGCTATGGTTTGGTCTATAACCTGATTGTAGTGTTTCATACAGATTATTAGTTTTTAGGAAAGCAGTTAATTGTTGAGCTACAGATATCTCTAAACTTTTGACAAAAAGGGAAGATTTGAAATGGGCCTATAGTTCTTTAGATTAACAGGTCAAGATTTGGTTTCTTTAGAAGAGGCTAAAGACTGCCACTTTTAAAGACTTAGATACGCAACCCAATAATTGGGATGTATTTATGATATCTAACATGGGCTGGCCTAGCACAGGCAAAAGCTCTTTAATAAGCGTTGTTGGTATGGGGTCTAACAGACATGTGGATGATTTGGAGGACATAACCAGTTTACTAAATTTGTCCAGATCCAAGGGAGTAGAAAACTCAAGGGTCTCTACGCAACCCTGCTCCTGATAGCCCTGTGCCATCTCGGGAGTTGGAGTGCTAGATATTGGAGTCATTTTCATAATTTGTTCTCTGATTGTCTCAATCTTACCAGTAAACGAGTTCATGAAGTCATTAGAATTGTAGTTAGAAGTCAAAACTGCTGTAATCTGAGGACACAATTTTTTGTCAGTTTAGCTACCATGTTAAATATAAATCTTGGGTTGTTTTTATTCTGGTCAATTAATTTTGAGAAGTACGATGACCTAGCTGTAGTAAGAGTGTGCAAGTTTATTCTGACTTCTGACATTTTTTCCTCTTGAGGGGTGCTTCAAAAGAGGTGAACTTATCCCCACATTTAGGTGTGAAAGTACATTTTGACGCAAAAATCACAGCAACACCGCCCCCTCTACCGGACAGATGCGGCGCTTGACAACTAGCATAACCATCAGGAGATGCCTCATTAAGTGTACTGTATTCGTCAGGCCTAAGCTAGGTTTCAGTGAAACTAATCAGGTCAAAACTATGGTCAGTGATTAGTTAGTTCACATGAACCACCTTGGGGGAAAGTGATCTAACATTTAACAATCCACATTTAGGATATGTCTTGTTACAGGCAACACTTACTGCAGGCTGAGAGGTTTTAATATAAATAAGATTATGTACACAAATGCCACGGCAGCCAGTATGCTCAGATAGCTTTTTATTTCTAACACTATTTCCAAAACAAGGGACAGACACAGTCTCAATAGCTAAGCTAGTCATGGGTTTTTGGGAGCTAGTAGACAGTAGTTTAGGACCAAAAGCCTGCTGCCTGGCTAGCGCTCTGAAAGGCACAAATTTTGTGAGATTAGACCACGGGAAAAAAATCTAGATAGTAGAAGAGCACCTCTCCAGCTCGGGTGGAGTCCATCTCTCTTCAGTAAGCCAGGCTTTCCCCAAACAGTAGGCCAATTGTTTATGAAGCCCAAGTCATTGTCAGTACACCAGTTAGTCATCCAGCGATTTAGAGACGTGAGTCTACTGTAGACTTCGTCACTCCTATGGGCTGGGATAGGGCCAGAGATAATTACTTCCCGACTGAGTGTTTTTGCTAGCCTACACACCGAAACAAAATTATTTTTAGTGATCATAATAATATGTTCATATTTTTAGTCGAACACCATTGGTGCCAGCATGCATAATAATTTTTGAATATTTACGATTATTCTTAGCTAGCAACTTTAAGTTTGCCTCCACGTCGGTAGATCTGGCCCCAGGCAAACATTGGACTATAGTTGCTGGTGACTCTATTCTCACATTTCGTAAAATGGAATCGCCAATAATCTGAGTTTACTGTATTACTGTATTAGTCTATTACTGAGTGGGGAGAAACGATTTGAAACATGAGTTTGTTGTATGACCTCTTTGGGACGGCGACTATACCTCCCTCGAACCGTGACAAAAACTCCTTGCTGCAAAGGCTCTCCCAGGGAAATAGCACTACATTTTTACATTTTTACATTGACATTTTAAGCATTTAGCAGACACTCTTATCCAGAGCGACTTACAAGATGTGCATTAATACATGGTAGGAACAATCATAGTTAGCGCACAAGATCAGTGCAGGAATACAGCAATAGACATCATTGCAGGCATCAGCATACCACACCTGTAACACCTGTAACACCAGGAAGGAAAAGCACTGATATCTATTGCGCCCCTGAGCAAGGTGCTTCAGCTGATATTCCCCTGTCATGATCCAATGGTGTACATGGATAATGTGTGCAAATGTAAGAGTACAAGTTAGATAGAGGTGTCTGCTAAGTAAATAATTGAATCAATGTTATGTATGAAATGTTCCCATTGCTAAAAATACCTTTCTCAGTCACCAAGTGCTGTTGAGGTATGAAGAGTGGCAACCTGCAGTTGACCTGCTTCTGTGGTAACCTGTCATGATTTGTTCAGTTACTGTCCATTATCTCCCCTCTCCCAGCCCAAGATTATCTGGATGAAGAATAAGATGATAATTGGGGGGGACCCCAAGTACCTCATGCAGAACAACCAGGGGGTGCTGACCCTCAACATCCGCAAGCCCAGCATGTTTGATGGGGGAAAGTACACCTGCAAGGCTGTCAATGATCTGGGGGAGGATGAGGTTGAGTGCAAGCTGGAGGTCCGAGGTATGGAAGGTCTGAGGTGCAGAAAAGTTATGCACCAAAGTTATGTTGTGTGTTACAGTACTGGTATCAACATACTGGTACAAACGAGTGCACCCTAGGCAGGTATGAGGTGATATCAAAACAACTCCAATCTAAAACTGTTCCAGGCTTCAACAATGCTTGAGCTGTAGGTGAGACTCCATTGGTTGAAATGCATCTGGGTCACATTAGAGCAAAGCACACACAGCTGTGGTGGGTCAGTGGACACCAGGCATTTGTCTTTACTGGGCATGATGGAATAATCACACAGTGGAATTCTTTCTCTTTTTAAACAAACACCCCATCTCTCTTTCTTCACCAGCCACCCCAAAAACAGACAAAGCAGCAGAAAAGAAGTGAGATTGATAAGCAAGATAAACAAGAAGAACAAAAAGGAAAATAATCAGTTTTATCAAGTGTGGCTTGATAAAAAATTGTAATCACAATTAAATTTATTTGAAGTCTTAATCTGTCCATTTGTATATTTGTACCTCGTTTCCTATCACTCTCTCAGTCATCTGTGCACATTGCATTGTACATTTATCTGCTGTCCTGTTACACTCAGTGTATGCTACACTCAGTCTTATTACTTCTTCAGGCTCCTTCATACTTCTTCCCTACCCTTTGGGTCATTGAAACAATAACAGGAATGTACATTTGAATATGACATTAGCACTGATGACAGCATTTTCTTATATCTTGGATAACTTTCCAATTATAAGATGGGGATATCAGCACATATGCCTGGCAAAGAGTAATGATCAGAAAATAGTACTAAATTAGCTAACGTAAGTCGAAAACATGCAAGCATTGCACAGTATGATGGGATCAGCTGGTTGTCATAGCAATCAATACTTTGTCCAGATAAATCTACATACATTACTGTAAATCTATATAGGTTTACATTCATGAGGAGAGAAAAATAATCTAACCCAAAAGCAAGGAATTCATAAATACCTACATTTCAAAACACAGACCTTTTAAATGGTCATGGGAATTGATTCTGATACATCTGGAGTTATTATTTATAAGACATCATTAACTACCCTAGTAGCTTAAAATGTAAACAAGCAAATAAACAAGGTAGCTACAGAACATGGAGTGTTTCTATGTAACCATAGCTATGTAGACCCAGAATTACTTTAATCTCAACAGTAATACCAAGGCACTCCCAATATAACAGTGTAACAGACTAACATATCTATCTCAACATAAATACCAAGTGTGGCAGCCCAAGGGGCTGGGAATGGCTGCCTAGCCTACAACACATGGGAGCCAGGAAACACTACATTTCCCAGCAGGCCACAGTCACACCAGAACAGAGTCAAGCAAATGGGACTAATGAACAGCTGAAGGCCATTTCAAGGCCTATTTAAAGGGCTGATTGCAATCACACTGGGAGAGGAGTAGGAATGTGTTTGGGAAGGAGTTGAGTGTGTTTGGAGAGTAAGTACTGTGAAGTCTTTGACCAGCCAGTATTGGAGGAGAGAGTGTTTTTTGTGTTTGACCGGATTGTTTGAGGACCCCCCTTTGGATTTTGACTACGGACTGGATTGCAGAACTGACTTGGATAACGGAATTGGATTGGACATTGACAATGAGTAGGACTGCAGACTTTGTGTGTTTGAATTCCCCTGAAGACCCCACCCTTTGTTTTGTGTTCGTCAAGAGTTTGTTTAATAAATCATTGTTTTGTTTTTGAATACTGCCTCCTCCTTGTTCTTTAACTTGCCTACGCCCTCTGCAAGGTCTGTGGGTGTCGCCCAACCCCTGGGGACACCACACAAGGTACTACCTATTTAACAGTGTGGCAGACTAACATATCTATCTCATCCCCCATATTTGATTGGTCCCTCTCAACGTCAGCCAATTCATGGTGAGCATTCTGGTGCAAAACAGAGAGAGGGAGGGAGCCAATGCAAATTAAATACCTAAGCTGAACACAACTGCACGTCACCCTGCACGACCTTGACAGTCTCTTAGTTGCATTGGTAGCGGTGCCTATTCATATCAGTGCACATCATCATCACTGGTAGGGAATGTTAAAGCAGTTCAGCTCAAATAACCAGTTATCATCACAGTGCCATTCATGGTGCCATCAATGTTAGAACACTGCGGTCCATCATTAAACCCACTGTGCTCCTTTTGATTGGGGTCTCCCTATCTGAGGTGCTGGGAAATCCTCTCTAGGCAGCATTGCAAATTAAACCCTGGCCATCAACACACTACGGCCAGGATTCAATCTAATGAACTTTCGTGTTAAAATAATACAAATAAACATTTTTAAAAACACAATATGGGCCCTATTTTGGTGAATTAGGACGGTGTCGGTAACGCAGATGCAAAGCGAAGCGGTGGCGCTTTAGGGCGTGTCTAACGCAATTTCGGTAATTTTGTGATTTAGGACGATAGCACATCTCCGGCGCAGTTGTAAAAGAGGTTGGATTAACTATAAAAAAATACATGTGGGTGTGGTGGGGGTTTGGTTTCATAATTGCCAATCAGAACACCTATTTTCTATCCATTTAAATACTAGTGATCAGATGGTGCGCGCAACTGCACTTGTGTGCAGACCCAAGGGAATCCACATTGCGTATAAAAATCCTGTTTCGTTCACTGCTGGCTGTCGGGTGTAGGAAAAGTAATAAACTAATTTGCATGTTGGACAAGACTGGAAGAAACTGCATGTACAGCCGAACTGATAGCTGTCTGGCAAACACCGGCTACCAAACCCAGGGTATCGCTCACGGTATCGCCTCTGCATATTGTCTATCACATTGTCTGTAGTGCAAATGGAAAGAATAAAACCCTTTCATATAAGAAAAACAATGTGCATACAAACATATATTTATTTAACAGGTGTATCGTTTAATAACGGTAGCGATGGATGGCCTGCTGGCTTCAGTCTTTCATGTCCGTGCATTGAATAACCACAAGCTATGGTGAAATAGTTTTTAGCTTAAATGATTACGCTTGCAAGTTAACGCTTGCAAATGTAAAATGTAAAATGTAAAATGTTTGCAAGTTACCCATGGATTGGACGATTTGCCTCAACGTGGGGGAAATTCACAATATTCACAAACCATTCTCATGTGATTTCAGATAACCTTATGTTCATATGTGCGCATCAATAAAGTCACCAAATTGCACCAAATAGCGCCAGTGTTTGCGTCTAGATGGACGTTAACGCAAACGCATTATTTGACACCAAACCTGCATAGTGCTGACTGTTTTCATAGTCACACCCCCTATTGCACTGCCCAACCCATAGTCGCGCAAACGCCTTCATTGCACACCACGAAATTGCCAAACTCGGTGGAGATGGGAAATATTCCGTTTGCGACAGACGAAACTGACAATTCGCCTGCGCTAGGGCATAACGCCCCTTAGCGCCGGCACGAAAATAGGGCCCTATATCTGCCAAAAAATACAAATAAATGTAAGTAGCTGACAACAATTTATATGATGCATGTTAATTAGGCCTATATGTAATATTTTGGTTGCAGTGTAAATTGATTTTAATTATTGTAAGAAAATTATTGCAAGCTGCCCATGATTTTAAAAATAAACTAGCATAATGGTCATTTCACATCAGTGAAACCAGCTGGTAACCTTTTATTAAAATGTACATCTTGCTCAAGCTAGGTAAACCCCACTTTTTGTGTTTGTTGCTAATGTAATGTTATCTAGTATGGTTTAAAGGCAGATATTTTTTAATGCTTGGATTTAATTGCTACAAGGCATGAAATGTATTGAATCGGTTCCATTTTCATCCGCCAGCAAGATATATTGTTAATGACAGACCTGTGGCTTGTTGCATGGTGTTGCTGGATTTAGAGATGCAGAATATTACGAACAGGTATGCAACCCAAAACACTGAAGAGACTATTTGCCTTTTTTTTCCATGCAGTACCTACCTTTGATTTTTGAAACAGTGGTCTTCTTCAGAATGACTATCATTGCCAACTATGCACAAGCTATAGTACATGTAGGACATCTGCTAAAATGCTGAACTAAATCATTATTAAACACATCAGAATATATTTCTGCTCCATACCTGAAATATGAATACAATTAATTGTGCAGAATACTAACCCATATTTAAGGATACATTCTATGGTTAGCAGTTGAAATGGCTTTTACTCCGAAAATCATATTTTGAACTTCCTTCAATTTTACATAATTTTTCTTAATATCATATGCCAAAAATATTAGAGACAAAACTGGGAAACTATATTAGTTAATTAATTTATCTCTAAAATGCTGAATTAATCAAGTATACTGATATTCCTTAATTAAACTTGTTTATTGCAGAATGTTATATTTATCCATTTCATTAAAACAGCTGGCATTATAAACTTGGAGACAGGAAAACATCTCTGGCCCTTTTAAAAAAGCCACTTATGAGTGTTATGACCCGCCAAATCCAAATCTTTGCAAGTTTCACAAAAGACACAGCTGAATGGCACAAAATCACAGAAACAGAAACTGTGGCATTCTCTATCTTCTTCTTCGTCTCCCCCTTATAAACTCCAGACAAGATCGAGGACAGTGCAGTTGAGGATGGTCCAGGGTGATCATGCAGCCCAAGCATGGCCTCAATCAACAATCACAGCAGCGGGAGCATGCCCTCAGTCAGCAATCAACACGTTATTCTCGAGGTCAAATAAATTCAACTGTAACATGAGCATAAGGCAGTTCCTTAGGTTGATTTGATTGAATGTGTATTTCATTAATTAATTAAATTAAATTATTTAAATCTTGTCAGATTGAATTGCATTTGCCCTTATTTAAGCTGTTAGATGGAATCCATCATTAATACCAATAATGCTAAATGATGGATTGTAATGTAATAGCCCAATATAGTTTGAAATTCATACCCAACTGCCATATTGCTAATATTTAGGATCAGTGTGAATATGATGTTGCACAGATCCTGCTGATCTCACATTAAGAAAGCACTCTAATAATGCCTGCACAGCTCCAGTAAAAAAAAAAAAAAACATTATTTTTGTTCCAGAATTTGGAGATCAGTTTATATTAAACCCCATCTAAATGAGTAGATGCACTTTAATCCCAATCTTTCTATGGTTTATGGTAGAGCACATAAATAAATAATAGTGTTATAACACTGATATGGTTGCTAATTTCATCCCAGACTAGCCCATGCCTTCACAAGCAAGCCCACTGTATTGGAGGCTCATTAACATAACACACTTGAGACTTATTAACACACCCATCAACGCTGCCCTAATTAATTCTCCCTGCATCGTTACCGAGCAAACAAATTAACGCTAATTCACACACCCTCAAAATAAACACAATCTCGGTAGGGTAATATGCATCAGTTTCTGCACAAATTAAACCTTAACTGGTACATTTCAGTTTGAACCAGTCTCCAGCATGGCAGAAAAACTGCATTGCTGAAATATATTATTCTCTATTGTCACCAAACCTTTCTGAATCACACAATGACATCCCATCACAGTGGGTTTGACACAGGATGGGTTTTCCCATTGTTAAGTGGCTTCTAAAGCCACTTAACAATGTGCATGATTTTCTATTTTGATATGTACAGTATGACGTTATTTAAGATAAGTTAATGATTGACCGCAGAAGGCTGTGATTGTACTGTATTCAACTTTTTTTTTAAGAACTTGTAATCAAAGAGAAAGCCAAAACAACTCAACAGGGACACAGAGCATGCCTCTCACAAACTCAAACACTGATGTAATTCATTATAATCCTGTTTTACGGCACTTTGTTTTAATTTTAGCTATAATTTAATCTCTCCTTTCATTTTCATCTGTGAAACACTGAAATTCAGGGAATATGTCAGAGGTACATGAGAACAATCTTTTGTAGTTCCCTTTGGTAGTTGCTTTTATGATTTTTAAAACCTCAATCAAATCTCCCCTTAAGTCTCATTTTGAATATATTAAGTGTCTTCTCTCTCTTAACCTCTCCTCATAACTTTTACCATACCAGGTACCAATTTAGTTCTTTATACTTTTTCAAGAGCTTCTATATCTTTCTTGTAGTGTGGTACCCAGAACTGCACACAGTACTCTAAATGAGGTCTGACAAAGACATGATATGACATCAATATAACCTCCTTTGATTTATACCCAATACTTTTTCCTATATATCTCAGTATCAATGCATAGATCCTTGATATACTTTAATAAACTACAACTTGTAAGTCTCTTTCAAATTGAACACATTCAGTTTTTTCCTCCTGCAAAACAATGCTGTCCATTTTTTTTTATTTCCCACATGCATAACTTTACATTTAGTGATATTGAATGTCATCTGCCATGTTTCTGCCCAATTCTGGATTTTGTTAAACCCTCAAGTTGGGTATCATCTGCAAATGTAAGCACTTTCCTACTAACACTGAGATCATTTATGTAAGTAAGGATAAACACAAATCCATACTCCACTGCCCACAGCACTTAGGTCAGATACGACACCCCCTACTGTTAGTCTTTGTACTCTACCTTGCAGCCAATTATGAACCCACTCTGAAATAAATCCTGTAATTCCTATTGAATTCATTCTGACAATGAGCCTCTTGTGTGGTAACTTGTCAAATGCTTTTTGAAAGTCCAATTATATAATATCATAAGCCTGGTTGAAGTCAAAACACTTTGTAGCTTCCTCAATGAAGTCTAGCAGGTTTATTAGGCATGATCTCCCTCTGAAAAAAACGGATACTGTTATTTTAAAATAATAATTCCAACTTGTCCCTAATGATACACTGTAGTATTTTACATAAGATGCTAGATAAACTAATAGGCCTGGGTCATCATGGTCCCCATTGTTATATATTGGAATTACCCCCTTGCTTCCAGTCATCTGGTATTTCTCCAGTTTTAGGGATTGCATAAAAATATCTGTCAATGGTATATAAATAATCTCCACAAGTTCCTTGAGTACTCTAGGATATGTGCCATTGGGGCCTGCCGCTTTATTTGTCCTTGTAGTTTTTCTAATACTTCTGCATCCCTCTCAATGTCCTTTTAAAAATAAATTGTACACATTGGATGTACTTGTAGTACTGACACACTGCTATTTTTTGCTTTACAGAGGTCCAGGGTATGGATAAGTCCGATGAGATGGGCGCAGAAACCTGTGGAGCTAACCAGAGTAATGTCGTTACAGCACACTATAGGCTACTAATGTTACGTTAGTTAGCTAATGCTAGCTAACTTACTACTGAATGTAACGTTATATAGGCCTACTGCTTTTACTTTTTAATTATTGTAATAGTGAATAGAGACCTACCCAGCTTTACAGGAACAGTGTTGCTCCTTAATGTCGTTGTCCTCTGTCTCAATCGCCAGGTGATGCGGTGGTTCACTTTTACTCTGATCTGTAGGCTTTCGCTTCTATCTTAATTTTTTTTACGTCATTTTGTTGCTGAGTCAGTGTGATATCTTGAATATAACCTTCAAATGCATATTGTAGACCCTTCTGTCTGCTTCTATCTGAAATCGCTTTTTCTATTTTCCAAAAATTCAACAATATTTCTCCAGGGAGTGCAGTTAGCGACAGTGGGAGCGCCATGCTGGCTCCGAAAGCTTGATGGACTTAGCAACAGTAACTAAGGGGGGCGTGGTTTAGCGAAGGGTCAATTTGGTGACTTTATTGATGCGCACTGTCACATGCCACGTGACAATCCCTGGACGGGTACAGAACAGTCGGAGACGGAGGGAGTGGATTTTTCTGGTCCACAGACTGGGTTCTATATTTTATTTAATTCCGTTCTCTTTTCCCCGACACGGGCAGAGAACGAGACCGGGAGGATAAACTAAAACAGAAACTAATTTCGTCCGTTGCCCTCATGGGTTCGGGACACAAACAATAAACGGGAAATAACAAACCAAGCATAACCAGCTAGTACGGAAACTTTTCAGTTCCCGTTTCACTTTTACTTTTACTTTTCTTTCTTTCTCTCTCTTTGGCTCTCTCTCCTCGGTCTCTCACGCCTCCTCTTCCCTGGTTCCAGCCACCTACTGAAGAGAGCAGAGCAGTTTTAAGCACACAGGTGTAATTGTTCAACCCTGGATTGGTGTGTGCGCTGGCTTCTCTGCCAGTAGGCGTGGCCGCTAATTGCCCTGATTAGCTGCTGAGACCGACGCCTTCCACACATATGAACATAGGGTTATCTGAAATCACAATTGAGGCAATCCCCCACATTGAGGCAAATCGTCAAATTCATGGGTAACTTGCAAGCGTAATCAATTAAGCTAAAAACGATTTCACCACAGCTTGTGGTTATTCAATGCACGGACATGAAAGACTGAAGCCAGCAGGCCATCCATCGCTACCATTCAGTAAGATACACCTGTTAAATAAATATATGTTTGTATGCACATTGTTTTTCTTATGTGAAAGGGTTTTATTCTTTCCATTTGCACTACAGAAAAAGGAGTACATAATTGTACGCCGAAGGTGATACCGTGAGCGATACCCTGGGTTTGGTAGCCGGTGTTGGCCAGACGGCTATCAGTTCGGCTGTACATACAGTTTCTTCCAGTCTTGTCCGACATGCAAATGAGTTTATTACTTTTCCTACACCCGACAGCCAGCAGAGAACTTAACAGGATTTTTATATGCAATGTGGATTCACTGGGGTCTTGGGTGCCATAGACTGAACACATGTGCAGTTGCACGCAGTTGCACGCACTGATCACGGTATAATTTATGTGAATCGGAAGAGGGTCCACTCCATTAATATCCAGGTGGTTTGTGATGCACACTCCAGGGTGATGCATGTAGGCCTACTGCATGACGAATATAAATGAAACAGGCCTAGTTCCAGTTGTGAGTTTTTTTATTCATTGCTTTCCATTTAACAATTACATTAAGTTAGAAGAAAATAAACATTGTTTTTTAAATGGGAAAACCTACAAATAAGGAAAAAAAGAGATGGTAAAATAAAACACTTTCTTTTAACAATGTCGGCCTCAAAATATAAACTCAAATCATGAAAATAACAATTTAACGTGCACCTTGTTTCCTCCCTCTGATTTGTGTGCCAACTTTTCCGCACCTCCCGCACAAGCAAATCGGTCTGCTCTTTTGAGAAGCGCTCCTGGCGCAGCCGTGCAAAACTGTCATGCCAATTTGCTATAGCGTTAGCACACTGGTATTAAAGGGATAGAAAATATGTGTTCTGATTGGCTATTATGAAACCAAACCCCCACCACACATGTATTTTTTTAAAGTTAATCCAACCTCTTTTATAACTGCGCCGGAGGTGCGCTATCGTCCTAAGTCACAAAATTACCAAAATTGCATTAGACACGTCCTAAAGCGCCACCGTCCTCACTTTGCGTCTGCGTTACCGACACCGCCCTGATTCATCAAAATAGGACCCTAGAAGTTTTACCCAATCTATACTACTTCATACTACATTTTATGTTTCTAGAGTTAGAGAAGGTGATATTAGAGTGCAGGGCATCAAAGCGCAGGGTGTTAGAGTGCAGGGCATCATAAGTGCATGCATATAAATGCGAGCATGCATGTGTAGGTGTGCATTGTAGCCTAATTACTGGCTTTGTTAATCAGAAAGGTCCTTAAGTTCTTCTTGTAGATGTTGAGAGAGGAAGATTCTAAAGCAATGTTAAGATGATTGTTCCAGGTTATTGCACCGTTGTATCTAAGAGAAAACTGACCATGGGTTGTGAAAGAACAGGGAGGGTGAAGATTTTCTTGAGTGTCTTGTATTGAATGTGTGAACTTGGGAGTTAACTTGGGAAAATCCAGTAAAAGGTTTGGGAATGGAATCAGGAAAATATGTACATTTGTAGATAAAAGTGCACATTTGGTATGTATTGATCTGAAAATTTGATAATGTCTTAAGTTTTAGGAATAGGGGTGCAGTGTAAGTAGACAATTCTGATTAAACAAGCCACAAATGTTCCTGATGACACCAAGTGATTTTGAAATTTTGCCGCATACAAAATGTATGTGTTCTCTCCAGTTCAGCCTCTCATCAACCAGCACTCCAAGAAATTTGGTGGAGGAAACCAGCGAAATTTCAAGTCTGTTGATTGAGATTTTATCATCCTCTTTGCAGCATTTCTTGTTTTTACCAGAGAAAATGATTAAATTTGACTTAACATTTAAAGAAAATGTATTTAATGAAAACCATACCGGAACAGTTTGGATAGTAAAATGTTATGATTGATAGTGTCAAAAGCTTTAGATAGGTCAATAAATATACCAAGAGCATATTCATTATTGTTAAGGGCAGTGTAAAATTTGTCAACGAGTTGCTGGTTGATGAGAGGCTGAACTGGAGAGAACACATCAATTTTGTATGCGGCAAAATTTCTAAATCATTTGGTGTCATCAGGAACATTTGTGGCTTGTTTAATCAGAATTGTCTACAACGAGTTGAGAAATTTGTCAGCCATGTCAGTTGAGTAATTTTTGCTAAATCCATACTGAAGTATACAGTTGTTGGTTAGATGTTATAGTATTCTATTATAAATCAGCTTTTTGAGAATTTTGGAGAAACATGTAAGAACAGATATTGGACAATAATTTGTCAAAAATGTTTGGTCCCCAGACTTATAGAGGGGGATAACCCTGGCAATTTTAATTTCCTCTCTATGGCAGTCTCCATAGATTGACAAAGTATATATGACAGTGGTTCTCTGAGAGAAAAGTGCCCACATTTACAAAGAAGTTATTGAATTTATTTGAAATTTCAAAGAGATCAGAAAATGACAGATTGTTAAATTGTGACGGAAGAATTGTACAGACTTTATTCTAATTCAAAAGTTGATTGATGATTTTCCATGTAGATTTAATATTATTGGCTGATTCCTTAAATTTGTCAGAATAGTATATTTTCTTAGAAGAAGATGTATACATTTGTTTTTGTACGTTTTGTAATTTGCAGAATTCAGAGGTGTTGGAGAAGAAATAAACTTTTTGTATAATTTATTTTTAGGTGACGCAGATTTTTGGAGACCTGGGGCAAACCATTTTCTTATGTGGTTTGAGAAGTGGAAAGCATCTGTTGAATACTTCATTGAAAAGTTTAATAAAAGACTGGTGTCGGTTGGACCAAACAAAGTGGAAACCAGGTGAGGTTTTTGGTGCCAAAAAAGGGATTTATTATACCAGTAGACTAACAAAATAATAGCATTGATTAAGGAAAAACGTGGCGACGTCCATTCAGCTGGACCGGGAGAGATTGGACCGCCTACACCGTCCGGCCTTATATACGTAGCTCTGGTCCTCCAATCGATTAATTAAGCCCCGCCACCTGCTGGCCAAACACTGTCCTGCACAGAAAGACAAAAAGCAGAGAACAGCAACAGGGGCCAAGCACAAACATACAAGGAACTGTAACACCTGTTACAGCTGGCCTGTGAGGTAGCCAAAACACACAACTCCTCAAACCAAAGGTAATTTTTTATAGGAATATAAGCCGTTGGGAATGATAAAAGCAGATATTTCCTTTGCACGCTTAGACACTGCACAGCCAGACTCAGCCACCAACAGGCATGGCGAAGCCCATGGCTATGAGACAGGTGCAGCAACTCCAATCCCAAGCACACACCCCACTTCCGCTGCTAAGATTCCGCGCCTCTCAAATGGGACATGGCAAAAACGCTGTTCAACCGGTTCAGCGCCACCAACATCGATACAACTCCTCCCTCAGAGTGTCAGACACTCTGAGTCAATAGACTGCCCTCTGGACTTACTGCACCCATATTTTATTTATTTAATGTATATACTGTACTGACTGATGTGCAATTCAATAACTGAGACCCACTTACTGCACTTTACTATTGCAATAATTTATTCACATTGTTGTATATATTTGTATAGTACATGTCTCGTTATCTCTTTTTATTGCACATACTTGACTTGACATTTTGATTTACATATTTATCCTTATTTTATTGTCTTTATTATTTAGTTATATTTAGTATTTAGTATTTCTCTATTCTTATTTATTTCCCCACTTGTGTATATGTGAGCAACTGCAGCGTAACCAGTTTCCCCTCGGGGATCAATAAAGTATTTCTGATTCTGATTCTGATTCTGATATCGCGTTCAACCACATTGGCCCGGGATGGCGCATTGGCAAACAAGGACAAACGCGAATTAATCAAACCGACAATGCCAGAGTGCTGCTCCCCAGCCAGACAAGACAACTGGGACTCAATGCGACGAGATACCCAGAACCTTTCAGTCGCCCCCGAAATATGGGCCCACCAGACAACCCAAAGTCTTCAGTCTGGCCAGAATCAGGGAGGCCGTCAGCAACACTGTCACTGAAGGAAGCAGCCGAGCAATTCAACAACTCACCGGTCTGGACAAACGAACAGCTAACCGTGGACACAGGCTTCACGGCTACCTCGATCTCCCCATCTCCTGTATCAACAGTGGTAGACTGAGGAGCGTAAAAAGGTTTCATTAAGTTAATGTGACACAACTGAAACTTCTTCCTTCGATCAGGAGTATGGACTAAATAATTAAAGTTTGACACATGGTCCACAGTGTAAGGGACCGCTATACTTGGCCTGAAATGGGGAACCAAGTATAGGCAACAGCGTCAACGCTTGATCACCAGGCTGAAACTGCCGGTGCAGTTCACTCTTCACTCTAGACTGTGCAACAGATAGGTTTTCTTTTGCCTACTCGCATGCTCTATACAGCCTCAGACGGAAGTCACTAACATAGGACAATGGGTTTTTAGGGGGTTCTGTCTGCTTGCACTCATCAGCAATCAAATGCAATGGACCCCGCACAGTATGTCCGAAGACCAAGTCGCTCGCAGCAAAACCAGTGCCCTCCTGCACCAACTCACGAACGGCCAGCAACATCCAGGGCAATCCACTCTCCCAATCACGAGAAAGCTCAACACAATAAGACCGCAACATGGACTCTAAAGTCTGGTGAAAGCATTCTAGAACGCCCTGACTCTGGGGGTGACACGCACTCGACAAACTATGCGTGATGCGTAGCTCCCTCAAAAACTGAGAAAATGCTTAGGAGGTGAAACCCGAGCCCCGACCAGCCTGAATCGTCCCGGCCGCGCTGAAGTCGGAAAAAAATGAAGCAAGTGCTCCAATGATGTTCCTGGCCCCTATTGCGCAGAGAGGGAAGGCAGCAGGACATCCAGTGCCCCTGCACATCACAGTCAACAAACTGTGATCTTCTCCCTGAGACATTGGAATAGGGCCAACACAATCCAAAACCAGGAAATCAAAAGGATTTTCCTCCATCACACGGATGGGCTCAAGAGGTGCAGGGGGAATTTTAATATTCGGTTTACCGGAGACTTAGCAAACATGACACTTTTTAATATACGCTGAAATGACGCGTTTCAATTTGGGCCAATAGAATTGACGGAGAACACAGTCATATGTTTTACTGAAACCCAAATGCCCAGACGAACCAGCATACGCTAAGCGCATCACCTCACCTCAGAATTGTAATGGCAGTACAATTGGCATGATTTGGACATCGTCTAACACAGTGCGGTGTAACAGCCATTTTCGCAACAGTAAACCGTCCTGCATATAATAACCCGACAGTTTTCTCAAGTTCGGCATCTGAACGAATCATGTCGAATAAAGTAGTCAAAGGAGGGTCAGGTAGGTTCTGTTCAACTATCAGCTCATCATGGGAGACTGTGAGCAAGGGGGACAATGAAGCTTCATTTGGCTGCTGGTTAATGGGTACATCAAGGGATAGAGTAATCACCTTTACGTCAGAGGATTCACCCTCTGTGAGGATCATATCCATAACACATGGCTGTTCCGCCTCACGCTTGGCCATGGAGCGCGTCAGCACACAGGCTGTGAAAACCTGCGGGTGTCAGCCGGCAATCTCATCCAGCTCCCCAGACATTGTCGGCTCAGCTTTCAACCACAGAGGTGGAATAATGTCTTTCCAGACAAAACCCTTGGCCAGATCATTCCCGAGGATAACTTGCACACCCTCTACAGGTAGGGATGGTCTCACCGTTACCCTGTATTAGATCAGTACATAGGTGAATTTTATGCAAAGGAACATTCACTCTAGTCATTTCTATGCCATGAACCATCATGCTCTCCCCAGTAGCAGTCTCATCATTGAAAGGCACCTTCTAAGATGAAGCTCTGTAAAGCCCCTGTATCCCGTAACACGTGCACCGACTTTCTCTCTTGACACCCCTGCAAAGACACAAAACGTCATTAATAAAAGGAGCAAAATCAGGGTCAGGAACACTGGGCCGACATGGAATGTTTTGTATAAAATCAGTGACATGAACAGTGTCAGAATGTGGCTGTACTGCCAAAATAGCGTGCTTGGAGAGCACCTGAGTATTTTTAGACGAGGAGAATTGGTCAGATAAAAAAATTTGACATTCCCCTTTCCAATGACCCTTGTTTTTACATGCATAACAAATTCGATTGCCATCATATTTGCCATCGGTACCAGGGATCTCACAGCGGGAGGGTTGCCGTAGCGATTATTTTTCAGCTGGTCAAATGGTCCATTTCCTTTTTGACGGAGACCACTAAAAGTGTGCTTGTGAAAGAGCGCATAATTATCGGCCATAGCAGCAGCTTCTATCGGATCAGACACTGCGCGCTTGCTGAGATGAGAAGCGATTTGTTCCGGAAACGTATTTTTTAACTGTTCTAAAATCATTAAATTGCAAAGTTCGTCATACTCAGTCACTTTGGAGGCCTTACGCCAACAATCAAATTGAACCCCCAGATCTCTCACAAACTCAACGTGGGTATGCTTATCAGCGCGTTTCAAATTTCGAAATCGCTGCCCATAAGCTTCAGGGACTAATTCGTAGGCCTGCAAAATCGCATCTTTAACACGTGAATAGGACGTGGGTTTTGGAATTGAACACAGTAAAAACCTCTTGGGCCTTACCGGTCACAACACATTGGAGCAACAGAATCTGTTTTGTTTTTTTCTAAGGGCCCTAATTTGGTGAATCAGGACGGTGTCGGTAACGCAGACACAAAGTGAGGACGGTGGCGCTTTAAGGCATGTCTAATGCAATTTTGGTAATTTCGTGAATTAGGATACAATACATGTGGGTGTGGTGGGGGTTTGGTTTCATAATGGCCAATCAGAACACCTATTTTCTATCCCTTTAAATACCAGTGCGCTAATGCTACAGCAAATTGGCAATTTCCTGACATGGATGACAGTTTTGCGCAGCTGTGCCAGGAGTGCTTCTCAAAAGAGGAGAGCGATTTGCTTGTGCGGAAGGTGCGTGTCACACGCCATGTGACAATCCCTGGACTGGAGCAGAGCAGCTGATGGTAAGAAGTGTCAGAGGAGCGGGGTTTGCCAGTCTACGGACCGGATCTTTATTTTTTTCTGTCTCTCCCCCCAGACACGGGAGAGAGACAGTGGGAGAGCAGGTTAAAATAAAACAAACACAAACAAAGTCTTCACCGTACTTGCCGCGAAGCTTTCGGGAAAAAACTATTAACTAAAATAAGAAACTAAAATAAACCAACAATAAATGAAAGCCTCCCTCCGAGGGGGAAACCTTTCCGGGGAACACACAACAAACACAGACAATCAGGGGCTTTCCACACCGCCTTCATACATCCACATTTAACACACATCAACACTTACTGGACAGGGTAGAACTCTACGCACTGTCTCGACACACATCTCAACAAGACACCGTGCCTCCTCAGACCGGAGTTCCCCTAGAACCTCCCCAGGCACACACATATCCAGTGACTTTTCAAGTGCTTCCCCAAACCCATGCACAGAGAGACACTCAAACTTTTCAGTCCGAGCTCTCTTTTGACCCAAACACACCCTTGCCACCCCTCACAGTGAGAGTTCTCTGGCAACCAGCCCCGAGACACCCTCCTCTCTTTCAGTGAGAGTTCTCCGGCTGTTGTCTAGAAACACTCTCCACTTCTCTTCCAATCACACCGAGGGCAAGAGGCGGACCCTATACCAGGGCGCCCTCTCACTCTCCCAATCACACCGAGGGCAAGAGGCGGACCCTCTTTCAGGGTGCCCTCTCACTCTCTTTCACGATCACACCGAGGGAGAGAGGCAGACACTCTTAGTGCGCCGTCTCTTAGTGCTCCCTCTTTCCCACACACGCAGGAAGCACTCTACTCAGTCACTTTCGACAAATGCATGCAGAACTCAACATAAACTCCACACAGACTCCGCCTCCCAGAACCTTGGATTACAGACACGCGCCACCATGCCCGACAGAATCACATCAAACATTCCACAATAATCCACAATATATGTGCACGTGCACTCACACACACAAAAGACTAACTCTCAATACACACACATAATGACAAGACTAACTCCTCATGATACACACACATCAAGGCAAAGACAAAAGACTAACTGATTCCCCACTCGCTCCACCTGCACTTAAATAGGCTTACTTCCTTGCCTGGCTCAGGTGGGACTCATGAGGCAATCATCGGTCTAACATTCACACACCTAATCACAAAACACCAAACAATTGACAGACCACACCCACTCACATTCTCGCAGTCTCCCTGCTCCAAAGGCCTCCACAACATGGAAAAACAAAGGCAACCCTGCCACTCCCATGTTGCCGAGACCGACGCCCTCCACAGTGCGGAAAAGTTGGCGCGCGAATCAGAGGGGGAAAACAAGGCGCACGTTAATTTGTTATTTTCATGATTTGAGTTTATATTTTGAGACCTACATTGTTAAAAGAAAGTGTTTTATTTTACTATCTCTTTTTTCCTTATTTGTAGGCTTTCCAACTTAAAAACGACGTTTCTTTTCTTCTAACTTAATGTAATTGTTAAATGGAAAGCAATAAATCTATCAATTTTCAATTGCTAACAAGCATCAGTCAATACGGAAGACACTTTTTCAAAACTCTTCATACAGTCTGCATTACCAACATGCATCTTGGCCAAACAGTTAATCTCACTTCCAAAACTCACTCAAACCACCAAAACACTTCATACATGTCTCAAAATAAGTTATTCGACCAGAACACTGGCAACAATTCTCACTCAGAAAGCATACATTGTCACTCATAACACACTGACCTAAAAAACACTAACAACAGGGAGCATGCATAAATCATGAACCTTTATATTTGAAGTTTCATTATAAAATAAGAATAACACCTTTTCACTTTATTGACTGTAACAAAAATGAATCAGAAATGCAGCAGTTTGCTTCAATATCCTTTATTTTTTCTATATCTTTGCATATAGGAATTTACTTGTGAAAAATAAAAAGTTGAAACAAAAAAAACCTAGTTCCTGAAATTCCAGGGCTGCAATAATAATCATAAAAAAACAACATGTATAGTGTAATCACTCTGTACATACTGTACAGTGCTGTGAGGGTTCTAGTTCTCCCTCTCTCCTGCATTTGGCCACAAGTTCTCATCAACATCACATCTTATGTCTTCTTTGGTGATGCATCTTGGAAAGTATCTTCTGGCATGTCTAATCTAACCCTGGCAGTCTTCAGGAGAAATGTCTCCACACCTCGCACTCATGGCATCCAGTAAGGACATCTGGTCATGTGGACGGTAGTCATACACCTTCCACCTCCACGCGGAGAAAAACTCCTCTATGGGGTTTAGGAAGGGGGAGTATGGAGGCAGGAATAGTACTAACATCCTGAGATGTGCAGCAAACCAGTGTGTGACTGCAGCAGAGTGGTGGAATGCCACATGATCCCACACAACAACGAAGGTAGGGGAGTTTCCTGCCCCTCTCTCCTTCGCTGGCACAAGTCGATTATGCAGGTCATCCAGAAAGGAAATGAGCCTCTCTGTATTGTAGGGGCCAATGAGTGGTTTGTGTAACAGCAAACCATCATTGGACAGTGCTGCACACATTGTGATAGCTCCATCATTCCGTTTTGAATGTGTTTTTAACTGTTTTGTAAACAGTGTTAGCATTTGAAAAATGTGCTGCAAATATATAGTGTTTTGCGGGTGGTGGAGTATGAATGGGAAAAGAGTTCATGGATTTTGGAAAACATGGTCATTGAATGCATTTTGTGTGAAAGCAATGAAAAATGATTAATTGTTTGGTCCACATAGACTTCTGTTTCGCTGACTGTGTGAAGAGTTTTGACAATGTGACTTCAGTTTTGACCAATGCATGTTAGCAGTTGAAAAAAACTGTAATAAAGTTAAACCCCCTTACTTCCCAATAGATCAAGCCCTGTTTAAATAAACTCACGGTTTGTAATCACTCATCATGGTATTGGACATGTGAAACCAGCATCTTCCCCCAAGTATACATCTCTCAATTGTCTGCTCCGTCTTCCCAAAAGCTCACTACGAGAGTATTTAAACGCGAGAAACGGCTAACCGTTCCCACCAGTGCAGATCACAAAGGCCATCTGATAACCAGTATGATACCACACGGAACACGTTTTCCGTAATGAGGTCAATTTGGGCCAACTTACCTATTCTAGGGAATAAGCCACATCACCATACCAATAACCATACAAGTATGACTTACATGAGAACAGGCTGCTAACGATCAATGTTTATAGGAAGGCAGGTTTCCGAGCGCAACGTGACCTGGAGACAAAGCAACAACCAAACTCCTCTCCCAAACGCCACAGATCTCAAAATCATCAAAAACTTGATCCTGGTCTCCCACGGCTCATACCGCCGCACAAAAATGCGCAATATGTGACAACGCAAGTAAACAACTCGCATAGTGTGAATACCGACCAAGAAAAAGGGTGCTATAGGAACGCCACGGTATCAAAACTCACACCATCCCATTTTGTTACGATCCTAGGTTGGGATGAGATGTCAATGAAAAGTACATCCGACTTTATAACATTGCTGAAAGTGTTTGTAAAAATGTTATCAATTAGAGTGGCAGATAAGTCAGTCACTCTAGTTGGTTTATATATTAAAGGATAAGTATAACTAGAGTAGAGTGTATTTAGAAAATTGGCAGTTGGAGTGTGGTATTCATCTTTGAGTAGGTTAATATTATAGTCACCCAAAATAAAGCAATGTTTACTTTCCTTATTTATAATCTCCAAAGGTAGATGCAAGAGCTTAGATGAAATTATTGATATTACTATCAGGAGGCCATATATGCAGCCAATAATAACGTTTTTCAAAGATTTTGTTTCTGATTTTATCCCATTTTCTCCCAATTTAGTAGCCAATTAGACCCACTATTTTATGTCATTCCCCCCTAGTAATGTGAGTTCGCTGCTGTAGTCCTGCGACCAGTAGTGACGAAGGCGAAGTAACACCTCCTCCGAGACAGCACTCACCAGGCCGTCAACCGTAACCCGGTACTACAGGGCCAATCTTATGCGCAGCGAACGTCCTGTCGGCTGTCCTCCCCCCTCCCTGGGGCGGACAGCCAATCGCCGCCCCCTGGTGGCACTCCCAGCCGACTGTGGGATGGGGAATCGAACCCCGGTCTCCGTGGCCAGTGTCGAACGTTGTAAACGCTGAACCACACAGGAGGCCCAATAATAACGTTTTTACCACCAAAAGAACAGGAGGGAATCTCTAAGAATAGTGACTCGGCATTAGTAATGTCAGTGTTAAGTGTCAGATCATTCCTTTCATTAAACTGAACATTTCTTGTGAACAAAGATTGATACCCCTCCTCCAAGTCTCAAATCTCTGCAGGAGTGAACAGCACTGTATTGAGATATTTCATACATCGATGACATATTTTCTGTTATCTACGTTTCAGATAAAGAAATAATAGAAAGTTCATGACACAAGGAAGATAAATAATGCAGGAGAAGATCATGTTTTTTGGGAAGTATTCAAATGAAATGTTGAAAATATGTCCGATTTGGAGTTGAACAAGTTGTTACATAGGTTATTGAATAGTTTTTCATTATAATAGTCACATGAAAATGATTCAGCTCTGACAACATTTTGTAAATGTTTATCTGGATCAAGGCATGTCATGTATTTGATATCTCTATCATAACTGTCAAAGGGATTAAAACTCAGGTTCTCAGGTTTATAATCCATTCCATTTAAGTGGACAGAGTCTGTAGAATAGGCAGAAGACATGGAATGTGTAAGTGAATGTAGTTGAAGTGTAAGTGTGTAGGGTGTTAGAGTGCAGGGCATTAGAGGGCAGGATGTTAGAGTACAGGGCATCAAAGTGCCGGGTATAAGAGTGGAGGGCATCAGAGTACAGGGCATCCGAGGGCAGGGCATTAGAGTGTAGGGTGTTAGAAAGGAAGGTGTTAGAGGGCAGGGGGTAAGAAGGCATCACATTATATTTTATTTCACTTGTATTTAGTTTATTTTGTTGATTTTTATAATGCTGGTTTTACTTCTTTTAATTCTGTTTGTGCAATTCCACCAATATATTTATTTTTCCATGACCAGAATAAAGCACTGTATTTCTGTTTGATACATCTAACCAAATATGCTCCATGGGTTTTATGTGTTCACCAACATTTGGAACATTTGCTTGCTGTGCCTGTAAATCAGATAGTGTTGGAGAGGTATGTCTCTTACTTTCATGCCAGACACACTGACCTTCAGCTCCTCATGTCAAAATGCTTGATCGGCATGACTGCGGACACTCCCGCCTGGGGTTACATAATTATTGCCTGCCTACGGCTTGTCAGCTATTCTGACAGGGGGTGACAATATCCATAACAGCAATGGCAGCATGTCCCCTGGCATAATCAGCTTGTCTTGGGGTCCATGGGACAGAGAGCACTAGGGAGGCAGCCGCTCCAGGGGAACGGGGCTGTTAAAAATACTCACTTTAGACAAGTCAGTTAAGCCAACAACTCTTAGTGGCAAGTCACAGTTTGAGGGCGAGTCTGAATCAAGTCTCAAGTCTTAGAGCACTGGTGTCAAACTCATTCCATCGAGGGTCAAGTCTATGCAGTTTTTTTATAGCAACAAATGCTCTACACCAGGTGATTTCACTAATTAGCTCCCTTCTTCAACCAAGGAGGGGAACTAATTTAAATCACCTGGTATAGTGCATTCCTTGCAACAAAAACCTGCATACACTTGGCCCACGATGGAATGAGTTTGACACATCTTAGAGGATAAGCTCACATTTAATTAGTTTAGTTTTCAGACTTGTGCAGTCCTAAAGGCAAATTATTATACTAAATGAGTTATGAGGTTGTTTTACTTTCAGCGTGCTTTGGAATTTTATTCATCAAGGTATGAGAATGCTCAGCTTAGGTGGTCTCATTATTAGGTGTAACATTAATAGCACGCACATTGGGTGTTGTCCGATTTGTTCCTAGTAACATATTCCTTAGTACCCGATTGACGCAAAATGCGCCATTGATTGAACTCATCTCATATAATTTCCTCCGTTATTCTAAAAGTTAAAAGCACTATTCTTATATTATCTATAATATAATACACTAATACACTAATATGTGTATAATGTTTAACTTGACAGCATTTATTCTGTTGCTCGGTCAAGTTGCATCATCTTGTATTATCTTTGTCATACATAGATTAAACAGGTTTGCATTAAAGAACCATTCAATGTAGCTAGCTGACACAGGCACTGCTCCCTTTTCCCTCTGCTATGGGCTAAAACTAATCTGGCTAGCTGGTAAGGAACTAGCTAGCTGACTAACCTTGCTCGAAATGTCCTCAGGTGCCTGATAAAGTTAGATGTAGTGGTCTTGCAATCACATGTTTTCATCCCACATGTTTTACACTCTGCAGTTCAATTTTTTTGGTTGTTTCAATGTTTTTGTAGCCAAGATCAATTACTTCAGTTATACCTAGTGATATACACACAAGTGCATGTAAATGGCTCCTAAAATCTGTAGGATACCATGACAATGAACAGAGGACCACAGGATGAGGCCTAATAACAATTTATATTATTTAAAAACGCATGGAAAATTGTTAATATTTCATAAAATAAATATTTTATTTACTTTTAGAATCTGATTAACGAGTCATTAGAGACAATCAGAGTGAAGTCTGGAGTCAAATGCAGTGAAGTCAGAGAAAAGTTGCAAGCCACATTTTTTGTCTTGTTGAGCAAGTCGAGTGTGCGACTTGAGTCCGAGTCATGTTTGAGTTTCAGGCAGCTGCTGTTGTACCCTTGTGCAGAGCAATCTACCCGATCCGCTTCAACATACATGTGCTCCAAAATGATTTTAAACTCACCATTTAATCACACTGGAAAAATATAAACACAAGGTCAAAGAAGCAGATTATAATTCAATGGCTTGTGCATGTTTTAATCCATGTGTCAAATTATGTACTATTGTATGCATTAAACACTTGTAATTATCTTTATATGTTATTTGCCATATCTTAAACCTTTGTATGCTGCCTTGTTGGCAAGGTCTCACTTGGAGCATAGATTTTTTATATTAATGTGTATCACCTGGTTAAAGGATAAATACATAAATAAAAATTGAGTGTAGTTCTATAAATGGAAAATATATTGGGAAAAGTATGGTTGCAGTGAATAAGAGCTGCATTAGCAAAACAATATAACAACAGGTTGGGAAAAAACAGAAATGGATTCACAAGCAAGACATTGACTTACTCTACAGCAATGCAGAGGCACAGGAAAGCCAGAGGGAGAGACATAGCATAAGCAAAAGCAATAGTAGGAAGGAGATAATTATAATTATGCTGGTAATTGTACATTATTTTACAGGATGAAAATAAGGAGGGCAAGAGCATCAGAGTTGTGTAATTACAGTGCAGACACCTTGTGGGACACAGACAAGAAGGAAACATAGTCACGATATATAGGTCTGAGGTCTGACAGTTTACAGGCATGTACACATTTATTAGAGAGCCAGCATCAAACCACTGATCCAAATTACTGAATTGGAGTGAGAAGTCATGATTTCACCTGTGAATGTCATTGCAATTAATTAATTAATTTAATTTGCCCTTTTTAAACTGATGTCAACTGAAAACAAACTATGGTTTATTTAATGTTGAACTGTTTATACATTTTCCAATGTGTTATTTTAACTTATAACCACAGGTGGGTTCTGACCCACAGTATTGGAACCACTATAGTATCGTACACTACATGGTTCTACTTTGGGTGCTGTATTGTTGTAGACAGTGCACAGTATTGCTTAACACTGTGCATTCAGTTGTTGCTTAAATTGCAGGACTGAAATTTCAACAATCCCAGCTCAGGATGTATATTCACTACATGGTGCACATACAAACATGCTTTCTGTCTTCTCAACTGTACTACTATCCCAGTGTAACCCCCACCTAGCTTGTTAGATTGTTAAAAAAAAGAATAAATTTCTTTGAGAAACACAGAAAATGTTGATAGAACTGTCACTGGTTGAATCGCGGACATGTGGTAGTATTTTGATTGCAGATTGTTATGCAGATCTTTGATATGTTGTGGTTATGCTGTTGTTTGAAGCTGTGGGAAATAGCCTACTCACATTAAAAAAAGAATGGAATTATAAAATATTTAACATGCACAAAAATCGTTTAATAGTATAAATAGGTTTACTGTTAAATTGCATGTTGTGCAAAATAAATTAAATCTGTCTGTGTGCAGTGTATCAGGTGGATACTGTTCCACTTGTTTGCTCAAAGACATGCTTTTTGTATTTGGCGTTCCATCCATGTTTATATTTCCTTTCTTTCATCCTCACCATATTAGGTAAACTCCTTGCTTGTATAATAGACGTGTTATGGTGCAGATTCAGTGCCTACAGGTACACCTTGAGGATAAAGATTGAAATACAACTTAAATCCCTGCAGGTCACGTGACAATATAAAACTGGTGATTTAAAGTATGGTAACAATTAGTAATTACCAGTAACAAGAACGACAATTTCCTTGTTATTATTAGTATAGGTGAACAGTAGTTGCTGTGTAATTACTTCCAATAACCATCTCATTAGCATATTTTTTTTTCAGATTTTCCCCATGTTTTTCTCCCAATATGGTGGCCAATTGTGTATTTAATCAATAACCTCTATTTATTAAGCTATCCGCCCCCCACCACAGTTTATGACAAGGTGTCAAACATAAACTTGTGAATTTAAAAAAGGTTACATTTTTAATAATCATTTACAGATTTAAACATTGACAGTTAAGGCGACCTGGTTTTCTTTCCATGTCAGTTGAAGTGTTAATGGCTTATGCTTGAACCCCTTGCTCATTCCACATTCATTCGGCAGCTGGAGGAACTGATCAGCTTTATATTGGTATGGTAGGGAAAAAAAACACTTCTCAAAGAAAAACTATGTTTTAATAAAATGCAAAAGTGCCATATAAACAAATTTTACTCTGAGAGGTAGCTACACAGCAAACCTCTCAGAATAAATTTTCCTCCATTTTTCTCCCAATTTGGTGGCTAATTGTACCCTATATTTCTTTCAATTCACCCTCCCCCACAAGCCCACCACCCGTCACTACAGGACAAGCCAATACCCCGAGGCCGGCAATAATGAGCCTCCTCTAAGAAGGAACTCGCTCACCTGTCTTACAGGGACGGTCCTTCGCACTTCTCGGCAAGCTCGTGCCGGCTCCCTCTCCCCCTTCCCCCTCGGGTGGGCAGCCAATTGCCGCCCCCGAGCCGGGCTCCCGGCCAGAGTCAGGCTGGTGCAGCCAGCAGTGGGCAACCTGCACTCTGCGTGAGTACTTTGACAGTTACACCACCCAGATTACAGATGAATCCTCAACTTCACATCTATCCTCTCAAAAGAAAAAAAAACATGTTGACAAATTTCAAAACTGTTAGGTATATAAACTGCAGTTTAACTGAACAGCATAGCTAGGTTGTGAACACCTTTAGCTATCTAACAAGATTGTAAACACCTTTAGCTAGCTAGCTAGCTAGCCAGCATTGGCACTAGCTAGCAATCATTGGCAGTTACAGATGAAGCAATGGTTTCATATTATCTAATAAAAAGAAGGAAGATTTACTAAGCTAGCTAGCTAGAAAGAAAGAACATTATGTTTATGAACTGTATCTAAATTTTGAAACATGTTTAGCTGGGGAGCTAATGAGAGCCAGGGGATGGCATCCCATCAGCAGTTTTGTTTTGGGGAGGTTGTGGAGTTTGAAGTTTGCCAAATACACTTTGGCTGGGATTCAATCTAATTAATATAGACTAAATAAGGACAAATGCAATTCAATCAAATCAAACTAAACCTTCTCAGATTAATCTGGCACTGTATCTCAATAATGTCAGTTCATGCTATTGTTAGGAATTCCTAGGGTAGCATCTCCTACACACTCCATGGTTGCATGGTTTTTGTTAGTTTTATTTCTTTGATATGGGCATGTGACTGCATGACATAGTTCCTCCCCCTCATGAGGGCTTAAAGGGGAGGTTTTGGAAGAAGAAAAGGAGGAGAAATGGTGGCGGTGTCACGGCAGAATGTGTCCGTTTGCCAAGATGTGTCCGGTGATGTCATCGGAATTTTGGACTGTAGTTGCTATGCCAACATGACGAGCTCGCATTTCTGAGTGAGAAAACCCGGAAGAATGTGTCCGGGTGTCCGGATGATGTCATTTAGCTACGAATAAGCTGTACAGCTAAGTTAGCTGCCTTGCTATGAACATAATATATGAATTATAATATATAATTATATTATAATTATATAGACAGTTAGCTATGTAGATAACAATATGCATTGTCTGTTCAGCTGTACAGTTAAGTTAGCTGGCTAGCTCCGGATATAATATATGGACAGTGGCTAGCTACAAATAACAATTGCTTGCTCAGCTGTAAAACTAGCTAGCTAGCATCACTAACACAATGTAAAATCTAAAACAATTAACAATATAAGCACAGTAGCCTATAAAAAAGGAAATTATAAAGGTTATCTGATGTAGTGATCTGTCTCCGACGACACGATTTTTATTTTACTAGCAAGTATTTCACTAGCCATCTAAGCAGGCGATCCATATAGCTAGCTAGCTAACTTAACTGTACAGCTGAACAGACAATGCATATTGTTATCTTCATAGCTATCTGGCTATATAATTATAATATAATTATAGCTCGTCATGTTGGCATAGCAACTACAGTCCAAAATTCCGATGACATCACCCGGACACATCTTGGCAAACAGACACATTCTGCCATGACACCGGCAGTTTGAAGAGGTGTTTTGCATGTGAGTAAATGTAAGAGTGCTTGCTAATGAGTTAACCAAAGACCTACGGATGGGTTTGTTAGTCTGACGGCTTCTGGAAAGGGATCGCTCCCCTAGCAGCGCTGTCAGGGTGTTTGGTTGTGGACATTCCGTCTGTTTGTGAAAAAGGACTGAGTGACACCCGCTTTTTGTGTGTTTGACTGATCCTCGCCATTACCTTGTGTGCCTCCATGTTTTGTTTGTTTTGTGTTCATTATTTATTTTCCCAATTTATAAACCGAAAAACAAAAAAGAAGAAAGCCACGTAGCCTGATTGAGCTGGCCAAGATCAGGCCTCACGTCTTCCTCCTCCCACAACAACCTGGAGAGGGTGACTTTCCGCCCCCCTAGTAAGCTGGTAAGAGGGCGGAGGGAGTCGTTGTATGCAGCTGTGCCTATTACTATTTATTTGCTTTAGTTATGAGCTGGTGCCTGAGGTATATCGTCCGCGATTCCATACCTAATCAAATTTGCCATAGGTTTGAGCGCCTGAGGCAACTGGTTTTGTTGGAGGATTTTAAAAACCATGTATCTGTGTATGTGAAAATGCATTTAGATGATCTTAAAATAAATACACTCAAAAAAGCTGTAGTGGTAGCTGATGACTTTGAACTTGTCAGTGTGAAATATCAGTCCTCTAAATAGGTTAAGAGGGAGCCTCGTAAAAATAACTCTGGCAGGAAGTTAGCAGAAACCTAAGCAAGAGGAAAACAGGGCTTTAGGTCCGTTCCCTACTGGCCCAGTGTGTCATTATTGTCGAAGACCAGGACATATGAAAACAGAATGTTGGAAGCTCTGACAGAGAAATTCAGAGGGTTCCCCAAAGCCAGTGGGGCTGGTGAATAACCATGTGGACCCCCACAAAGCTAAGTGGGACAGTGTTAAAATCCCCTCCTGTTATTGTGGTTTGTCTCAGTGGGCTCAGTTACTCCTGTGAGCAGTGAGAGAGAGTATCTAGTTGTTATTTTGCGTGACACGGGTGTGGTGCAATCTTAACTGGTTGGTGACGTGGGTGAGTTGGATGAGCTCAACAAAAACCTGTGTGCTGATTCAAGGCATTGGTGGGCATTTTACATCGGTGCCCCTTCACTGGGTCCTTCTCAAGTACAATGTGGTAAATGGTCTTGTTACCGTGGGTGTGGTGTCCTCTTTTCCAGTACCGGGGGGCTCATTCCTGTTAGGGAATTATTTAGCAAGAAATAAAGTCTGTGTTAACCCCATGGTGACGGAAATTCCAGTCACTTGGAAATGGTGCCACTGCAGGAGGAATTTCCCAATCTTTTTCCGGCTTGTGCCATTAGATGTTCTCAGGCTTGCACGGAGAGTGCCGAACCAGAGGGGGTGGCTCCGGCAGAGACGGGAGTGAGGTTGGCAGAGACATTCTTTGCAACAGTGGGTGATCCTGAACAGAGATTTACTTGTGACAATCTGATAAAAGAGCAGCAGCGTGATCCTGCTAATAAGATTTTGTGAGAAACTGCGTTAAACATTGATGAGGTTTCTAATGAAGCAGAAGCGTTTTATCTCAACAACAATGTGTTAATTCGTTAAAGGAGAGCTCATCCAGCGAACAAGGATTGATCATCAAATTGTGTTACTGTTTTCTTATAGGGATGGAAACCCCTAAATAGCTCAAATAGTGCCTACTGGTGGTCATTTGGGCATTAGAAAACTCAGGAAAAAGTCCTTCAGCATTTTTATTGGCTGAAACTACATAAGGATGTGGTGTCTTTTTCAAAATGTGTCATGTGTGTCAGGTTGTAGGTAAACCTAATCAGGTTATGTCCCCAGCTCCATTGATTCTGGTGCCGGTTTTTAATGAGCCATTTTTGATAGTCTCGTTATTAACCTCCCAAAAAGTGATGTGGGGAAAGATCATGTGGTGGGGTAGGGGTGAGTGTGCCCATGTGCTGCAAAAATCCAGGCAATTTTAAATCTGCCCATCTCTGCCAGTCCAGCCCTGGCTGTTAGCCCCGATCGGGGGCGGCATTTGGCTGTCTGCCTCAGGGGGAGGGGGAGGGTGAGCCGGCACAAGTTTGTTGAGGAGCGGGAGGGCGTCTGTGGTCGGGTTCCCTCTCGGAGGAGGCAGACCTGCCGGCCCGGGAAATTGGCTCATTACCCGGAGGATGGGCGGCAGACTCCTGGCGGAGGGTGAATTGAAATAACTATAGGGTATAATTGACAACCAAATTGGCAGAAAAACAGGGAAAAAATTAGAAACTATAAATTTTAATTAAATTTGCCCAATCCCAGGATGTGAAAAGAGGTGCGGCGCTAGGAATGTGTGTGTTTTATCGCAAATTTGTTCCTAACTTTGCGGCCATCACCTAACCATTACCAAATCTTTTTATTAACATTTATTTCAGATTTTTCCCCGGTAAATTATACCCCTCTATTTTATTTTCAATTCCCCACCCTCACGTCTGTTAAGTTTCACTGGAGACGGAGATCTTCCACACTGTCAGTTGGCGGACAGCCAAATTTTGCAATGGTGAAAGCCATTCCAACATGTGAACCTGTGTTTAGCTGCTCAGTTGGCTTTTGTGGTCTTTAAGACCTGTAAGTTGGCAGTTGATGCATGTGATGTGGAGGTAGGGGAGTACTACTGCAAATGGATGAGTTAGAAGCTAAATAAACATCAGCAGGCTTACTCCACAGTGGAGAAAGAAACCCTTGCCTTAGTATTAGCCCTAGAACATTTTGAAATGTATGTATCAAATTCAATGGAGGACTTTATTTTGTTGACTGATCACAATCCTTTAGTTTTCCTTGAGAGGTGAGAACTAAGAACCCAAAGCTGTTTCATTGTAGCTTAATTCTTCAGCCATATAACTTACGCATTCAACACATTGTGGGAAGAGACAATGTTATTGCAGACGCAGTATCAAGAGTGTGAATAACATAAAAAAAAAACATTTTTAAAAATGAAAAAAAGAAGTTCAAGACAGGCAAACATCTCTAGCCCTTTAAAAAGAAACTCCTGCCTCAGATTTCAGGCCACACCCTTTTCTGTTTCCTGGATCTTCAGTCATTATGAGTATAAGGTTGGTTTGATTGAATCTGGATTAAATTTAAGTCTTGTTTGAATGAAATCCAGATGCCCTTATTTAAGATAGATTAATTAAGATTCCTTTAAAATCTCAGGCTCTTGGCCTCCCGTGTGGTCTAGTGGTTTTAACGTCCGACGCTGGCCACGGCGACCGGGGTTCGATTCCCCATCACGCCAGAGTCGGCTCTGGCCGGGAGTGCCATCGGGGCGGCAATTGTCTGTCGGCCCCAGGGAGGGGGGAGGGAAGCCAACACACAGTTCTGGGGTACCGGAATTACAGTCGACAGCACAACGAGTGCTGTCTCGGAGGAGGCAGCACTTTGCCTTTGTCACTGCCGGTCACAGGACTACAGCAGCAAACTATGAGGGAGGGATTGAACTAAGCACAGCGGGAGTAATTGACTACCAAATTGGGAGAAAAACAGGGAAACAATTAGAAACTATACATTTAAATTAAATCTGCCCAATCCCAGGATGTGAAAAGAGGTGCGGCGCTAGGAATGTGTGTGTTTTATCGCAAATTTGTTCCTAACTTTGCGGCCATCACCTATCCATTACCAAATCTTTTGAGGAAATGTGTTAAGTTTCACTGGACAGAACACTGTCAGTTGGCTTTTGCAATGGTGAAAGCCATTCAACATGTGAACCTGTGTTAGCTGCTCACAGTTCTTTAAGACCTTAAGTTGGCAGTTGATGCATGTGATGTGGAGGTAGGGGGAGTACTACTGCAAATGGATGAGTTAGAAGCTAAATAAACATCAGCGGGCTTACTCCACAGTGGAGAAAGAAACCCTTGCCTTAGTATTAGCCCTAGAACATTTTGAAATGTATGTATCAAATTCAATGGAGGACTTTATTTTGTTGACTGATCACAATCCTTTAGTTTTCCTTGAGAGGTGAGAACTAAGAACCCAAAGCTGTTTCATTGTAGCTTAATTCTTCAGCCATATAACTTACGCATTCAACACATTGTGGGAAGAGACAATGTTATTGCAGACGCAGTATCAAGAGTGTGAATAACATTAAAAATGAAAAAAAGAAGTTCAAGACAGGCAAACATCTCTAGCCCTTTAAAAAGAAACTCCTGCCTCAGATTTCAGGCCACACCCTTTTCTGTTTCCTGGATCTTCAGTCATTATGAGTATAAGGTTGGTTTGATTGAATCTGGATTAAATTTAAGTCTTGTTTGAATTAAATCCAGATGCCCTTATTTAAGATAGATGAATTAAGATTCTTTTAAAATCTCAGGCTCTTGGCCTCCCGTGTGGTCTAGTGGTTTTAACGTCCGATGCTGGCCACGGCGACCGGGGTTCGATTCCCCATCACGCCAATTGTCTGTCGGCCCCAGGGAGGGGGGAGGGAAGCCAACACACAGTTCTGGGGTACCGGAATTACAGTCGACAGCACAACGAGTGCTGTCTCGGAGGAGGCAGCACTTTGCCTTTGTCACTGCCGGTCACAGGACTACAGCAGCAAACTATGAGGGAGGGGATTGAACTAAGCACAGCGGGAGTAATTGGCTACCAAATTGGGAGAAAAACAGGGTAAAATCGAAGAAAATAAATAATAATCTCATGCTCTGGACTTCACCTCCCATGCTGTATGCTGATTAATGTTTGTGAGGCTCCCAGTGTATTTAATGGCTGTCAGAATATCTCCAGCAAGAAGGTGTTTCAAGAAATAACTTCAGTTGAAACATTTTTGCTTGTTTGTTAGCTGGCTAGCTTAGTAAAACTGCTGTTTGTATGACAGTTTTGCATTTAAAAAATGTGTTTCATTTTTTGTAAGGGGATAATATAATATTGCAGCTTCATCTGTAAAACAAAGCAAGCGAGTTAGGCAATAGTTACACCCACCGGGGCAAATTAAGTTAAAAATAGGTAGATAGGCTGTTTTTGGTGAAAATTAAAGCAGAATTCACTGGGAGGAATCTTGCACACCAATTTGGCCTCATTAATGACCTCATTATCTTCAAAAACCTTCCTTGCTGTCCAGCCATCTCACTAGCTTAGGAAAATTGCAGATAATATTATAGTTTTGCATTTTATAAACCTGTTTTTCTTTCTTTTGAGGGGATAATGTGAGATTGTGGGTTTACCTGTAACTGCTAAAGCTAGTTAGAGAGAGCTACAGTATCATTCCAATGTCTAGCTTGCTAGCTAAAGATGTCCCCAAACTTAAAAAAATTTTTTTTCTTTATCTTAGTACAACTGTAGTTCATGACATTTTCGCATTTAATAAACCTGTTCCTTTTGAGAAGTGTTTTTTTCCCTGCTATGCCGAAATAAAGCTGATCAGATCCTCCAACTGCTGAATGGATGTGAAATGCCTTACCATTTTTAAACGTTTCTGCCATTAGATCAGGTTGCCTTAACTATAAATGTTTAAAATGTAAATGTTTATTAAAATGTAAAGAAAAAAATATGACATATTGTGGCATCTTTGGGTGCATGCTCTTCCAGGTGGATTTCCCATTAGCCTTAGCATATTTGCAATTGCCAAAGATTAAGATCTGTTGTATCTGTGTTCAGTGAACTATTATTAAACTTTGCATTTGACCATATGTATCGCTTGTTAGTAAAACGTACGGCTGTTAATACAATATTTTTTTAGTTATGTAACAATGCAAGAACAAAATGTAAATGCTTAATATTGCATTTTCCAGCTCTAATACCTCTTAATTTCAGTGTAACTACTGTCTCTGTTACTGGGTAACAAAGCACATTCTTATCCATATGGCATTGATGGATAACAACTACAGTACATCCTACATGGTAATAACATAAAAATTAGCTTTCTAGTGGATAGTACAAGTTACATAGTAAAAACCTGCTAATAGCATAACCTACACATACCAGCAGCAGCAGCAGCAGCAACTACAGTCACATAGCCAAGTAATAACAAGGAAATGATCTTTCTTGTTACTGGTAATTACTAAGGTAATGGTTACCATGATTTACCATGTTATTATCCACTTATTCTGATCTGTAAAATTAAGTGCTTCCAACTGGGTGGCATCCATATACTGTATATACAACATGCTGAAGGGCTTCCATCACAAGCAATTGGGGTTTTATATGTTGTTAATATTTTACAGAAAACTGTAAATGGTACAGCTGTGTTCATTTTGCACATTAAAGCTGGTGTCCGATCCTCTATGCCATTTGGCAATGGTTTTATCTAAGGTTAATAACATGAGAGATAAAAAGATTTTAGAATGTAAAATAGTACTTTCGCTTAGACATAAGGCAATGGAAATTTCCACAATCTGTTCACATTGAGCCAGCTTCTCATAGTGTATTTTATTTAATCTTATTGAGGTCAATTGAGAACAAAATATATCAGTATTAAGAACATAGGAAAATAAAGCAGATAGGGAATTCAAGGAATGGATATAAAGAGTTTGGACAAATTGAAAGAGCCAGTTTGGGACTCTACCCAAGACTCTGAGGTTAACTAGTCTTTGAATAAGTGCCATGGGACCATGGTAAGCTAGAGCCTTAGTTTATCATGTCATCCAGAAGACAGTACCACCTACAGCACAGTGTCACCTTCACTGGACTGCTGCTGTTAGATTGGATTTACTTGTTCAAGAGGGAAAACTGCCCCAAACTGACTCACTAACACTTCCTTCAACAGCAGCCTGGTTCTCCTATGAGCTCTCCTGTCCAGGTATTAACCCTGGCCCCATTTAACTGTCCAGCACAATAAAGGTTATGGGATAGTGTGGCTGTTGGCTGCTATGCAGGTTCAGAACAATATCATTCCAAAAATATCCTATACTATTTGTGTATTTAGCAAGCACATCTGACAACTATAACATTACATTACATTATTACATTACAGGCATTTGGCAGACGCTCTTATCCAGAGCGACGTACAACAAAGTGTTAACCGTAGTCAAGAACAGTTTAGCTGAAAGCCACCCTAGTGGGAAGTACAATTCCTGGGTGCTAGGAGCAACCACATACAGTAGTTAAACTAAACATACTGTTGGTATTGAAGGAATTGTGTATTCTGTCTGTAACTGTGCCATTTTGACGAGGTCATCTGTATAGGAATGAGTGAGTTGATTAGACAGTAAGTTCCTGTCTTTGATCACCAATGCTTTGTCAGCAAACAGTGTCTCTTCTATTCAATGAGCTTCCTGACTCCCTTGCTGGTGCTTTGTTAGCAAAACAAAGGCTATGCATATATTCAGGTGAGAGACTCACTGAATGGGGGTGTGTTACTTCCTGACTTCCTTGCTGGGGCCTTAAACACAAAGCTTGGAATCTGTCCCTATGTATATATTCAGGTGAGATACTCATTTTACTTTAGGCACCAACTATGTTATTTCAAGTCAGACTGCTGAGTCTCCTGGTCGTCTCTTCGGAAGAAGCTAACAGTATGTTATAGTTGTCAGATGTGCTTGCTAAATTCACAAATTAAATTCATGAACATTTCAGACAAGCTTGCAGCATGATTTTGGAACTCTGAAAATGAGTTTAATTCAGTATTCATGGGCAGGGGCGTAGCACACAATTCTGGGCCCTATACATATGCAGTCTTGTGGGCCCCCTTCCCCTCTTGATCCATGACTCTCACACATCTTTAGAATTTTTTTAAATTGAATCAACAACTATACACATGAATCTGTAGTGGTTATTAGGGCAATCGCTAATGAACTGCTTATACCACATTTAAACAAATAATTAGTAAGATTAGTAAGATTCTCTGGCCATAGTCCTGGGTCCTCTGGCAAATACCCTTCTGCATTTCCCTCACTTTTTTCCACTTCCTCCTCTGTCTCCTCCTCATCCTTCTCACTACCCTCAGAGCAACCTTCATTTTCCTTGCTCTCTTCACCTCCATCACCCTCTTCACTAGTCCTACTGCTACTGTCTGCCTCTTCTCCCTGCTCACTCTCTGCCTCGATCACATCTTCTTCCTGCTCACTCTCTGCTACAAGGACAGGCCCCTATACAAGCAGGAAGCATACAAGATTGATATTAGCCTCTTAACCTGCTTATAATATACAATGAAACAGGCTACAGGCTAGATTCTGCTTAATTTACCAGCTAGCTAGCTAACTATCATAATGTAGCTAGCTACGTTAGCTTGTCTTGTTATAGAACTGGATCAAATGAGTCTTCAAAAACAAAGTTTCAATGCATTTCACCATCACCAGTAGTATGTTTTCCGCATTTGCAATTGCTTTCAGCCAGTAGCGAGTGAAACTGAAATGAGATTAATCGCGATTAAAAATAAATGAATCCATTTGAAATTAATCGCATGCGTTAACGTGTTAACGTTGACAGCCCTAGTTCAATCAAAACAACGTCTTATTAGCTTAAACCACTCTTAAACAGTGTTAGCAAGTTGCTTACCTTTCTTTTGAAAGAAATTAGTGAGCAGTTGTTTTCCCTCAGTTTGCCTTTTTTCTCTTTCTTTTCTTTTTTGATACCCTGACTTCACTTTCTTCTGGAAAGACATGACTGACTGAAACTTGCGGGCTCCAGCATCAGCACCAGTCAGTGTGATTAGAGATGTTATAAATCTGTGTTTGGTAATGCACCAGATGAATCTTAATCAATCCACCCCTCAATAACTATTTTATGGCTGTCTTATTGTTATGGTATGTTTATTTATCAAAACTTTGAGATGTTATAAATCTATTCATATATCTTAAGTTTTAAGGAAGTTATGGTCATTTTTACACTCGGAAATGTGCATATTGCAACAAAAGCTGTGATTCAATAACATAAATGCCCATAACCTTCTTAAAAATAAAGATAATTGCATGAAATTTTCGGTAATTGCAGATTGAAGCATTCTAAAAAAAGATATGATATAGCCTATCTTTAATTTGAATGACCTGAAATTACATTACATAATCAATTAATCACATAATTAGGCCTACATTTGGAATTATTTAATAAGTATTAATGGACAAAATATAATTAACATCAGTGCGCACAAATGTGCATATTGCAACAAAAGCTGTGATTCAATAACATGATAATTGCATGAAATTTTCCTAAAAAAGATATGATATAGCCTATCTTTATTTGACATGGCAAAATTAATCCACGGCAGGCAGTGAGGGCAAAGATATGTCACATTTAGGGTCAAAAATATAGCATTTCGCATCGACAGATTTCAATGAAATTTCACCAGAAACAAGATCAAATGTTAAATTAATGTCCTGGATACCTTTTATTTAGTCCTGAACTTGCGATATATCATTTTGAAAGCACTAAACACGAGTCTGACTCTGAAGTGTAGAGTATGACCAAAGTAGCAATGTTTAATCAAATTTCGTAAACAAGATGGAGGATCGAGTTTTCAACTACGTTATATCGCAGACATATGGTGAAAAACAATGCAGACAGTCCTTGAAAAACCTGCATTTTTTTGGGTGCAGCCATAGTCTCTCGTAATCGCTCGCACAGGGACACAGGCACATCTAGACCGCCACTGCGCACGGGAATTGTAACATACCTATTTAGTGCAGGGGGCGGACTAAACCATTTGCACTTTTCGAGAGGGGAGGGGGCCCAGAGAGCCTCCAATATTTTTATGGATACAAAGTTCAGTCTCTCAACCTTCAGCCAATATAGTTTAGTAATGACACTAATTACTTAGAAATTTAAAATTGCAGACAAATGTTCCCCCACTTGGGGCCCTAGGTAGTCAGTTCCCCTTTCCCCCCCGCTACGACGCCCCTGTTCATGGGCAGTTTGTTAATAATTAATTTGAAAGAGATCAATTTTGTCTGGGATCTCCAGCCTTTTCTGTCCTTTTTCGCTTCCCCCATTGCACTGAACTGTAATTGTTGTGTGAATTGCACTTTTACCATAGCACAAAGCAGGACATCTGACACAGGTAGAACACATTAGCTGCTCTGACATATGGCGAATCCTACATATGGGCATATTTATCATTCTGTCATTCTTCTGTCTCTGATCCATCTTCTTTTCCCCTCTACCCTCTGCCACTAGTTCCTTCTCGTCTTAGCTGCAGTTCTGCCTGAAAATGCGTGAGGGTGCTGTTTCTCACTGTATGTTTTTGACCTGCCGTATTTAGGGCATAATCATGAATAACTTCCTTATCAGGAAAGCTGGGACCCTGCATTCCACATAGATAGCAGTGATAAGATCCTGAGGAACAGTCTGCACTAAAGGAGAGAAAGAGTGACAGAGAAGGAGGTATTTGATAAATGATAGTGCTGAAATAAGGCATTCTCATACAACACTAAACAGTATTGGGATGGGCAATGCTGTGGATAGAGAGATGGTTCACACACACACACACACACACACACACACACACACTCACACATGCACACTGACTGGCTGGATGCTACAGTACACTAATGCTGCACCAATAGAGAGGGAGGGAGAGGGGATGAATGCAGCAGTTTTGAAAGAGCGTTTGGCTCAGTTCAAATAGTTGCCATGGTTTCAAGACGTTTCCATGGAAACACAAGCTGCCAATAACATACATTTTAACGGATTCTATGCAGGAAGACAGAGAGGGAGCCAAAGAGAAGGAGAGGGGCACTTACAGAAACATCAACTGACTGAACATTACTGAACATTAATGCTACACCAGGGGGGTGGGGGTTGGGAGATGTGCATATTCGGGGTAGGACAGACAGGGAGAAATATACCATGGAAAGGGAGGAGAGACAGAAAAACAGAGAGGGGGCTGGCTATTTTAGGCTGCAGGTTGTCATGGAAACAGCAGCCTCAGTCCAGAATACAGAGGTAGAAAACACATGGAGAGATAAACAGACAGAAGGACATTGATAGAAGCACAGATAAACACATCTAGTCTGCATTACCAGTGTGTCATCTCTCAATCTTTACATTTTACACATGGCATCCTTCTAATTCTGCCAGTTTAGGCGCTAATGGCAATGTGCATATTCTCACATGTAATAGCAGTATCGGGCTGGATAAGCTATAACGTCCATTTAGTTGGTCAGTAAGTCTGTCTGTGTTTACCCCATTACCCCCCTTCTGTCTCTCTCTCTCTGAAGGACAGAGGTATTCCCACATTTCTCAGTCGTCATGGCAACACTGCAGCAAGAAAGAGAGGCCACAAGTTAAAGGGGGAAGGGAGATGGGGCAAGGATGTGTGAACAATGCTAATACTACTTCACTGATCATCGATAGGATATTTAATCGCCCTTTCCCTTGCTCCCCTTTTCCCTGTGTCCTGCATGTATCCATTCATACAGACTTTAATATTATCTGAATTATTCACTTAGGGCATTGAAACACACACAATATAAATATACACAAGCATTATTAAAAAAGCAGAAATATTTAATTTAACAGTTTAACCATTTTTTTTTCACAATATACAATTTGCTAACACTGAATGAGACATACTATAAACACAAAATAGACCCCCCTGTGATAGATGGCCAGGGACAGATCAATGGGCCTTTCTGTCTGGAAACTCAAGCTTAACCTCCAGCACTGATGATAGCTGGTTGATGCTTGGCATCCCAGTCTGTCATCTGCAACAGATACTTATCATTTCATGAAAAAGCCAAGGTAATTAGCTTAAACAGATGTGTGCTACTGGTTTCAGGCAGTGCAAGGGATTAAATGAACTAAAGTTATCCAAATTCAACTACATGGTGATAAATAAAGGACAATATTACTGGATTCAAAACACACCGTTCATATTATTCAACTCTGTTGTCCCAAATAAGAACCAAGGCAGCACACTTATTAAAACATTTTTTTAAACACACATACATTGTACGTAAGCGTGCAACTCATCAGAGTACATTTTTAATGCATCCATGCTGACTGCAGGTGGGGTCTCCTGGTATCAGTGCTTCCTGCTTGTCTGGATCATTGAATATGCAACATATTTATTCCATCATTCAGAACACGAGGATCAGTGCCATGTGACTGAATAGTAATACTTTATTAGGAGTTATGTTCCTATGTTTTTGTAGACAGATCTATTCCACAGACAATTCTATTATCAATGTGAACCTGAAATAAAAAAATATGTGCCACAACCTATTTGTTGTGTATTCAAACATGAGGATAATAAAAAAGGATAAAGAAACGTATTTGATATCTGTTATTATTCCAGAGCAATTTCATTAGCCGGATGGTTTTATATTACATTCCTGACTGTAATCTAAAAATGTTGCCACAGATGATTAAATCTATCAATATACATCCTCAATAGTAGTATTTTTTTCTTTTAACTTTGTGGCAAGCCAACATATAAATATGTCTAGTTATACATTTCCCTACTTTCACAGAACGTTCGGGATGTGACGTAGAGTCAAGCATTCTATCAATGAACAGTCTATCAATATGAGTGGGTGGGAAAACAACTCCAGTATTGAGCTCTCGGACAGTGAGTATGAGACAGAAATGGGCACCAACACCAGGTCAGTGTATGCCTTACAGGTTTGCGCCATTGTCTGAAACAAACTTAGAATCGGGGCCAGATATTGCCCCCGCTCTTCCTCCATCAGATTCAGATCCCAATCACCTCACTGATACAGACTGGTACACAAGCTATCTGTCGTAGCTAGATAGCTAATGCGAAGTTCCAATTAGCAATGTAAAGTTACCTATAGTGTTTTGATTTAGCACATTCCTGTGACAATTCAGAGCTGGAGAGCGGTGGGCCATGCTGTTGTAAGACAGTCAGTGAGTCAGTGTAGCAAGCTACGATTAGCTAGTTTCTTCATGGAGTCAGAATAATTAGCTAGCTAGCTATCAAACAAACAAGTTCAAAATAAAAATCAGGATGTGCTCTAGAAGAATTTATTGATTTAAGACAAGCTAGTCCATACCCCTCCATAGCATTTTTGTTTCTGTACCTAATCACCTAACGTTAGACTTGTTCACTTTCACTCCTCCACCCTGTCAACAGTCCGTGCTAGCTAACTGCAGTCGTGTTTATATTATGATCATTGTTATGCTTGTGGAAAATGGCAAATGTAAATTGTATATCGTAAACTTATTTTCATTGATAAAACTAGCTCAACATTGGATTCACTTTCCCCTTTTTGGCAGGCTAGCTTGCTTGACACAGTAGTTAAGCTAGTTAACTAGCTAGCTAAATTGATGTGAAACATATCTCTCTAACCCAAATTCTTTAATTTTTTGGAAAGCCTGTCTCAGTCTCTTCTCCCATCTTCCAAAACAGCTGTTGGTGTTGGTTTTAAGACCTGGGAGATTCTCATCTTCATCCTGACATTGCTCATCATGGTATTCTTCAAAACAATTTGCAGCAAAAAGCTCACTACAAAAATAGCTAGGCATATTTCAGATCTCTCACCGGCCACATATTCCTAAGCGTTCCACCCTTTTCCCCCATATTTTGTTCATCTTTTCATTATTGATGGGAAACCTGTGGACATTTATCCCCTTTTCCTGACTTGCCACATTAGAGCAGCCAGTAACCACACATCTACGCACCATTTGAACAGTATTTTCCACAACTCCTCTCTCTATCTTGTATTGGCTCCCTTTAGCTTTCTCCTCAGCGAATGACTGACTCTACATAATGGAATGTTGACAATAATGGATAATGTGTAAAATGTGGTTATGTTTGCTAAGCTAATACATAACGTAATCAAAAAAGCTCCATGAACAATACAAGTAGGTAATAAAAATAAAAAAACACAAATAACATCACTGTAAAGTACCATGGCGCTGCTGCTTGGGTGAAAGGATTTAATTATTTAACACGGAAGTCCTGCTGGAAACAAAGTCTGCTCTGTAAATTAAATGGTACATGTAACATATATGGCATATTAGACCTGGGTCAAATACATATTTGAAATACTTCTACAAAAGACTCAGATTCCTGAGAATTTTCTTAGAAATGTGTTACTAACCAAAATGTACAATTATATGAAAGAAAAATGTTGTTCTGAATATTGGTGAAAATAGAAGTTTCTTTAAACATTGTCAGCAATAATAACATATATTCTAGCTGATACTATCAGTAATATTAAATATCCTAATTGCTTTTTAGCTGCATTTGAATACAGCAATAGTTTTTTAATAAACTTTTATACTTCGTGATCAACTTTTTTATTTTATAAATATGGGGGTTAACAAAAAAGAGGGGAGGGGGTAAACAAGAGAACACAGACACTAACAGCAGAGTACAATAAAACAAATAAGTACAAAAAATCATATAAGGGGAAAACCAACAGAAGTGTATTAACTAGACAGATGCCTCAGGATTATGGGTATAAAAATGTATATACATTAAAATAAATATAGCAAATACTAATTACATGGGTAGAAGCTTAATTGTGATAAAATCATTGTAATAATTCTTATATATAATATTATTAATGGTATCAATATGAATAAATATGCAATCGTGATAACATTAATAACATCAGTGCTATAATTGTAATGGATAAGCATAATTATGCAATTATTTAAATAATATTTTTTAAGCTACAGTACTGTGCAAAAGTCTTAGGCCACCCAAGAAAATTACGTTAAAGGCTACAGTATTTATCTGGGCAGTATGTGTTTTTTGCTTGGAAAAACACTATATAACAATACAATAAATACAAATAAACATTAATACAATAAAAAGTAACAAGAATTTCATGTGTTTTCCAAAGGATTATTGATATCTTATGAGATGGCTAGAAGAACACAGGTTTGGTTCTCAAAGCTCTCCTCAACACACTCCAGCCATTCCCTGTATTTTGTTTAGTTCGACAGTCATAAAATCATAGTTTTGCATCAACAATGCAATTCTCAATAGCTCGCCTAACCGGATTTTCAAGATGTGGTGTTTGAGCTGTCATAAAGAAATTTGATGAAGAAGAAACTGGGCAAGTTGAAGACAGAAAATGCAGTGGAATACCCAAAAAGCTGCATCTGATGAACAGTACTTAAAGGTCACTTCCTTGAGGGACAGAAGGAAATCCAGTGAAGTACTTGCTCAGTATCTGGCAGAGTCATCTGGCACCAAAGTACACGCTTTGACTGCGAGAAGAAGTCTTACAAGAAATGGTCCTGTAGGACGTGTTGCAGCTAAGAAACCATTCTTGTGGAAAGGCTACAAGCAGAAGAGATTGCAATACGCAAAAGACCATAAAGCATGGAGCGGCAACCAGTGGCAGATTGTCTTACAGAACTATGAGCCCAAATTTGTCATTTTTAGCTCACAAAGACACAAGTATGTCAGAAGAAGAGTTGGCGAGAAGTACATTGATGCCTGTCTGCAGCCTCCTGTGAAACACGGTCGTGGCTCTGTGTGGCCTGGGGGTGCATTTCAGCCAACGATGTAGGGGGAGCTGGTCAAAATCAATGGAATTATGAATGCTGAGAAATATAAACAGATCTTGAATCATCATTCAAAAACTTTATTTCAGCACAATAACGACCCAAACACACTGCAAACATGATTAAGACCTACTTGTAGCAGAGATGGAACACTCATAGTATTAGATTGGCCACCGTCGAGCTCAACATAATTGAAGCTGTGTGGGATCACTTGGACAGGGAAAAGAACAAAAAGCAGCCAAAGTCACAAGAGTTATGGCAAATCCTGCAAGAAGTTTGGAAGCATTTCACACAGGACTATTTAAAAAAAATACACAACAGTCTACCAAAGCAAATTGCTTCAGTTTTACATTCTAAGGGAGGCCACACAAAATACTAACTTGTTTTAAAAACACAATACGTTTTTGTTAGTTTTCATTTGTGTTTACTTCAATGTCATATAGTGTTTTTCAACCAAATAAACACGTACTGTTTGGATAAATGGCTTTAAATTACATTTTTGTTAGTGGCCTAAGACTTTTGCACAGTACTGCACATCCCAGGTTTGAAATATAGTAGGACAGGATTTATAAAAAAACATGCAACAGAGCTTTGAGGCAAAATCATCTTTTAAAATGGTTAAGAATGTTTTTTTAAATAGTTTCTCATAATTATCTAACTTGCTATTTTGCTGTGGATTTTTTTCGAATTTGTGAATGTGTTTTGTTTTGCTTATTTTTATTTTTTGATCCATACTTTTATTTTGGTGTAGTTTATTGGGAAGAGGTGTTGTAAATTAGCCTTTGGCTATAAACATTATTGCAATGCATCTAATGTTTATTTTTTTACGTTGTAACAATTATTTTTCTATGTCCCTGACAAATAAACAAACAAATAAATAAATAATCTGCAGGTATTTTACTGGTGTCTGAATGGTTAAAGTATTTAAAATATGTATTTGACTCATGTCTGCTGTATATCTCATATTTCTGCTCTTTTGTTTTTGTTGGTGTGCATGTGTGGAATTTGTTGGTGCATGGTTATGTTTTTCTATGTAATTCATGTGCATCATGCACACTCTGTGAATGTGTTTGCCTGGTTTGTGTTAATGTGAGTGTTTGCCTGGTTTGTGTTGATGTCAGTGTGTTCTCTTGTTGCGTTAATGTGAGTGTGTTTGCTTGGTTTGTGTTTATGCCAGTGTGTTGTCTTGTTTTGTGTTAATGTGAGTGTGTTTGCTTGGTTTGTGTTGATGCCAGTTTGTTTTGTGTTGGTGTGGGTGGGCTTGTCTGATTTGTGTTGGTGTGGGTGCCTTGAGTTGCAATGTGCCATCTCTCTCTTGCTCTCGTCCCCTACTTTTCAATCAATAACTAATCTTGTGATGTCGATTCCCCTTTTCCCCCACAGGAAAACAAATGTCCTTCTTTGGGACAAACAGAGAGACCTAGTGTGAGAGAGATAGAGAAAGAGGAAGGTAACACTAGGAAACTGAGGCACACAGACAGGCTTTTACAAACAGACATAATGATGAGGGAAGAGAAAAATGGTCCTGGCTGTGCTGTGATGGGATGGGAAAGCTGAGTAACCCCCATCTTCAAGGTTACTCATTACAACTGTACCACTGCAGGCCCAGGGGTTGGGGGGTGACATGCACTTCCCAACATGTGATCCTGGACTGAGACAGAGAGATCATCTGCAAAAACGACCAACAGGCTGGACACTCATGGCTAGATGGCGAGAGCTATGTGGAAAGGAACAGCAATAGAGGCGCAAGACCGAACATGATTCCAAACAATGTTGTGGGTTGGTCTTTTCAACAGGGGGAAAAAATTAATGAAACCTTTTTTTAATTACTTTGACCCCCCCCCCCTCTTGTCTCCATCTGTCTTCGCTCCATCTTTATCTGCTTTTCATATGCTGCATCCATTCTTGCTGTCAATATTCATTGCTGTCAATTATTTAAGCAGCATATATATATGCCGTTTAGCAGATGCTTTTATCCAAAGCGTCTTACAGTGAATGCATACTTTTTCAGTATATGTGGTCCCAGTGGGAATCGAACCCACAACCTATGTGTTGTCAGCGCCATGCTCTATCTACTGAGCCACACAGAACCACATATATGACAAATATTAATACTACTTTGGGTAATTCTGTGTATACTGACCATGTTTAATGCAATTAGGCAGTAAGCAACTCCGTGCCTAAATTGCTGGTATTTGTAACAGATGGCTGGAGGTTTGAATTCCAGGTACTTCACCTCAGTTAAAAGAATCACAGCTGTGCTGAGCTTTGTATGGTACCCTGCATATGGTTGCCTGCCAACAAAATAAACAATGAACCACTGTCCGTTTTCAGGAGAAAATCTCTTCATTATAATGAAAACATTTCACTCACCATTTATTTGACACTGATCCCACAGTCCCTATCACAGACACACAGTGCACATACAAACGTTAATGCACACACAAAACCCTTCAGGTCACCATTAATGACCCAAATGTGAGCCAATCATGCTGATATGCTAATGTGATGGTGGCTATTGCTCACCCTGGTCGAGTGTAGTTTGTACCCGGAGCCAGATGCAGGCACAGCGGTGAGCAATGCGCCTTGAAGATGTTTGAGTCAGAGGCTGAGGTGAAAACTTGAGGTCAAGTCGTAACAATCTGCCCTGCAGCCTGTCAATCCAGTAGGATGCCATCACTTTAGCATGTGAAACTCTTATACACTGGCTGACATTACACCCTAATGTGCTGCCTTGTCCCTCTCAACACACCAATGCTTACACACATATATGTACACACACACACACACACACAGCTAAATGACTCAACAGAATTTCAGTCATTTTTTTAAAAACAACAATATCAATTTTTTATTCCAGAAATTTTTGTTATGGCAAATTAACAGAGATTTGATTTTTAGAAAAAGGTTTGGAACAGACCTTTTCACCAGAACAAATCTACCCAATCCCCCCACCCTTAGATATGACTTTTCCATTGCGAGACCACACTGATGGTTATGTGAAACAATAAACAAGTTATACTATTTTCAGTAGTATAACTTTTAAAAAATTAAACAAAAGGAACAGATGGAGGTCATTTTTAATTTAACAGAAGGCAGAATTTATCTGAAGCGTCAGTTGCTTTTGTTTTTCCTGAGAGAGGGATGAGAGATGAGGCGAGGGTGAGCTTGAGGACCGAGGGGGGTGGAGGAGGGGTTGAGGGTAGGACTGAGAAGGGAAAGAGGGTTCCCTGACTTCTCCATCTTTTGGAGGACCAGTAGCACAACCAAAGAGTAAAGTTGGAATGCCCTCTCTCCTCAAATAGGGGATGATGTCCTTTTGTTTATCTACATTTCCAGACCGGAGAGTGAGAAAAGGCAGGGAATGAAGAGAGAAATGAAGCATGCTCTCTTGACTTGGAGAGGCCTGTGAGAGAGGAAGAGTGAAGTCATCGTCCCCCTGAGCACAGGATGACATATAACCAACGGTAACGCTCTCCCTCTCATGCAGCCAGTAGGAGGGGTAAGAAATGAGAGTTCTGTCTCCTCCCTCCTTCCCTCACTACTTTCCATATGATAATCCTAGTCCCCCTCTCCTCCACTGCCCCACACACAGCTGGCTGACTGAAGCTGTGTTAATGACAGCGGGCCTCATCCTCAGTGCCGAATGGCCAAGATATCCTGTATCTGTGTGAACATATCGCATTGTTGGGTGAGTAACAGGTGTATTGGTTCATAAAACGATGATGAGGATGATGATGGCAAAGGGTAGGAGGCATGAAAGAAAATGAAAAAAAAAGACAGACAGAAAAAGAGAGGGAATGCAAACGGAACAGAAGTATAAGGAAGGCCCAGTAGTACATGAATCATCACCAAGAAGGAAAGCAGCATCATTTCTAAATTGAGCAAGGCAAAAAGTTGAAGGCAAAATCAATATTAGTCTTTACACTTTATTTCATATCGATGAATGTTTACTGCTCCTCTGCATCTCCCTGTAAAATTGTTGCATCAAACTTTCCTGGATGTTGATTGTTTTATTTAGCTCAGATAATGGCACTCAAATACTAAAGAGTTACAGGAGACAGGTACTTGTTTCACTGGCAGCTACAATTAGGTTTTAAACCACCACCCATTAAAGCCTTGGCTTGGTAGTCTACCCACGGATCCAGCCTTTATAACCCTTTATCATACATCATTTTGCACATACCCGTGAAAACACTCAAATGCAAAAATTCATCATTACACCGTTGCAGTTCATTTGAATCTTCCATACACTGTACTTCAGTTCAATTTCTGTACAGTTTACTGTTGCCCTCCAGAGTAAACAGTTGGACGATAGAAAGCAACTTGCTTTATTATACTTTGAATTAGATGCAACTGGAAACTGTAGAACAACCCTAACATGTTAAAGATCTACTGATGCATTTGAAAAAATGTACTTATCCTTACAATGAGGTCATCTCCCTTAATTTCTATTGGTGGGGAGAGTGACATCGGGATACAGCATGGCAACAGTAACAATGTGGAAATTGAGCCATCTGTCAGTTACAATCCTCTTCCAACTCAGAATACATTTTTGGGATGTACTGCAACACATTACCCTCAGGTGTAATTGATATTTGCACAGCCATTTCTAACCTCTGAACCACACCAGTTGGCCTGTCTCCTATTCAGGTGTGAGATTAGAGTATTCAGTCGGTTTAGCACGCACTGCACTGAACATAAAGCAAGACGAGAATTTGTTATTTGAAAATGACAAGAAAATGGCCAACAAAGCCTCACAATCGAGAATATGTGCAATAGAGAAGCCACATGTGATGAAGAGTGAGAGACAAAAGCAGAAAAATGGATTCAATCAGCTCCTACAGGACATGTGAGCATCTTCCAAGCATGCTTTCTCAGCATGGGTTAATATCACCCTCCAGTGGACTGCGGGTTAAAATCAATTTTGGCAGACTCTTATAATCTTAAAAAACTGAAGCAATGAGCACTGTCTATTCAGCATCTGTTTTTACTCCTTGCTATTTATGCTAGTTTCCCAGAAAATCAAGCAGAGAAAAATATCATAACACAACAAGTCAAAAAGATGTCAAAAAATAAATAACAGAATGAGTTAATATGAGGGTTTGGTGTTTGTTTTTGCAGGAATGCTGGAAAGCTACAAAAGCTACAAAAGCTCTGGTCACATAAACTCTTATTCGTAGCTATAATTTACCATGCTCAGCTGTGAAATTGAAGAAACTTTTCATTGTCACATAAACATGTTTATTACTGACACAGCGCACATTAATAATTCATCGGGCCTCACTGGCTCTTTGTTGGTATTTCCACGTGCCTGTGTGACACAAATTATGAGAAAATTTGTTGGCTATAAATGTGTATTTATTTTTTGCAAAATCCTTGGGCGTATTGTATGCGAATAATGTGTCCTGGAAGGGTCTGACAGATGTAGTACGCGTCAGAAAATTCACTTCAAGGAGGAGAGCAAATGTGAGCACCTGGTTCTGCAAGCCTGGAGCATCAACAGTCACCCAGCAGGTGCCCCATTAGTGTCCTTGTTCCCTAGAGGGGTCTCGGTCTGATTCATATGTCACATGAGAGGTTACAGTGTAGACAGCACTGTCTCACACCGTGACCCCCTAGGTGTCCTGAGCTTATACCAACCCCTCCTCCACTACTCCCTGTGGCCACTGGCTTCCTTGTGACTCTGCATGGGGGGAAAGACATTTGGCTTTGCCCCTTTGAGAGTGGAGATAGCGAGTTGCTTATAGCACAGTAGCTAAATCCAAAACAGAGAAAGTTTCTCACTAGTATGTGTACACACTATGTGCTTGTTGCTGGTCCAGCTATAGTTCCAGCCACCATTTTATTGTTGAACCAAAGAGTTCCAGTGATGGAACATTAGGTTCAACAATGCTGAGACAGAACTTTCAATGTAACAAATAAAGATTCCACCATCTTGGTCACAACTAAGAGTACTCTTGCTCAAAACACAAAATACATTCAGGGAATAAAAAAAGTTAAATCCCTAACTGGGCAAAAAAATAAATAAAATAAAAAATAATAATAATTTTTAAAAACCTTTTAAAATTTTTTCCTGCAATTTGGAATCATTAGTTATGCCTTGAGTCACCACAGAACTACCCGCTCCTGCATAAGGATCACTACAGCTGGGGTATACACTCCTCCAATGCACTTGCTCAGAAGCCACTGTTTTAGTGCACAAATATACTATATACTCTGTACTACAGGAGTGAGTGAGCAGAAAGTGGACAAGAGGCATGTCCCTCACTGAGGATGACTGAGTATCTTTGCACTAATGCAGCAGTAACCTGATGACTCACTCAAGCCTTTGCAGGAAGAGGCCAACTGTTGCAGGCATAAATAACTGTTTTGCGAATATAGGACCCAGCCTGTGCCCATGGTAACATATTTAATGTTTATATTGAGGTTGTGGTTAAGTATATATGTGGTCAACTGAAACAAGTACCGGGTTTGAGCAGAGCTATGCTCAGGATTCAGAAGGAGCACTAATGAGATCCTAATCTTTGAAAATATATTTTTAAATAGTTCAGGCCAGCTTATGAAAGCTCACTGCACTGAAAGCATTTTACCTCCATCCCAACACCTTGATCTTACGTGTAGGACAATAAAATTATAAACAAAATAACCAAAACATAAAATCAGAAACAAATTGAGACTCCTGCAATAATACTTCATGGAAATAATATTTATGATATTACTGAGGCGCCAACATTTCTTATATGCCCAGTAGAATTACTTTATGTCTCCTGTTTTTCGTATAAATATATGAATAGCAATACCAACAAATCCCTTCCTGCACAGTCACTACAGTGCCTCCTGGTTTTTAATGTTCTATAACATTGAACTGCTACAGTAGCCTGTAACTGGGGCTCATATGCTCTTGACAGAACAGACTTCCTAAGGTTGGATTTTAACAGCTTCACATTAACACAGACGTAACACTTGACTCATGTTTGCATACAGTCAACCGAAAGCATTGGGCAATTGGTTCCCTTCTCACTTGTATGGAGGATATGGATATGTTACTAGATATGTTATATGTATATTGTTTGCATCCTTATATTGTTCATGCTGTAAAATCCACATTTTATGATGACAAATTGTGCAGCTGCAGAAGCCTTACACTGCATGATGCTCATACATTATTAGAATGGGCGGCGATGGAAATGTCTGCTCCTGTTGGAGAGATATCAATGTGCCGGCTTTCAGTTGACTATTGACTATTGTCTTTTCAAGGAATCCGGCTGTTTCCACAGGCACTGACACATACTGACACTGCAATTCTGTGAGGTGCAGTGTTTTTAAGACACGTCGTCTTGGAAACCGTGTTCCCGATAAAAAAGGTACTGATATGTCATAGTGACACTCACAGAACCAAGTTGCTACTTTCCGAACAACCAAACCAGGATAAGTGGAACCAGGATACTCCCATGGTCTGTACAGAAAGGGATTCACTTGTGCCATTTCACACTCTACGCTTCTATTTTAAGCAGAGGTGTTTCAAAGCCAAAGATTAGACTTGCGTTATTTCAGTCATGCTGAAAACCTCTGATTTCACAGAATTCCACTACTGTTTTGTGTGCCAGGTGTTTAATTTTGAAATAACTAACAGAACAATTTTCATAATAATAACCATAATAATATTAGCTAATAATAACAATAACAATATTACAAGTAAAATGAGAACACTCGATTTAAAAAATGAAACTAGAAAAAAGAACACTTATTAATATTATAGCATTTTTGTTTTCAAAAGAAAACATTCTATAACTTTTTGTATATTTTTCATTTATTTGTCCTTTTTCATAAAAAAATCTCAGTCAACGGCATTATAATCCAGTCTGTTCCTTTCATTGAATGGAATCGCTTACCTTTCGAAAATGTGAAAAAGCTGTCCTCGGTTTGCTTTTTTTTCTTTTGCTTTCTATTCATTCCATTTTCCCACAACAGAATGATGTTCAAGTTTTGTTATAATTCACTGTAATCCACAAGTCTTTGTAAATTTCATTTAGTTTTAAACACACAGGAAAACAGGATCTTGTTGAGGACTGATTGGAATTTGCCTTGCAAAAAAATTGAAGGGAGCATGAGGATTATATGTCTGTTTTTTGTTCATTGAGGAGGGTTATCGTTTTCCTTCTTGTGGTGTGTCTTCCTTTCATTTACCAGTGCTTAGTCCCTGTTGTTGTTGTTGTTGTTGTTGTTGTTGTTGTTTTTACGATTGCTGCTATCATGACTGTTGCTGCATGTTTGTCTCATTCCGTTTTCCTTTTCTGTGAAGACACACTTCAGCCAGGTTATTTTATCAATGATTACTCTGGGCTTAATGAGCTAAATTAAATAAGAGTATTTCATATGAGAATATTCATTCTGACACATTAATGTATGTCTTTATTAATAATAATAATAATAATAATAATAATAATAATAATAATAATCACCATCATCATAAAGTTGATCATAATAATAATCAAACACTGTAGAGCATAAAGATAATGTCAACTGTAAAATGAAATGCATAACATAAACTTGGACTTGCTATTAAACTCAATGGACTGAATCATCCAAATTATTTTGCTACAAAGTAATACTGTATACATAAGCAGACCTAATAAATATACAAACTTATATGATAGCAAGTGCCTTCTGTGTATGAGTGTTTTCTATGAGAACATATCGAATATTAGAGATATGTACCCCTTGTGGTGAAGTGTCAAATCAAGAATACTGGCTTCAGTGTCATTTTTCAAATAGTATACATGATATTTTTTGTTCATTATTAAGTCTGATATATACTTTGTGCATTGATTGTATTACTATTATTAGTATTATTCTTATTGGTATTATTCTTCTTCTTCTTCTTATTATTATTATTATTATTATCATCATCATCATCATCATAATGATCTGTGGGTGATTACTTAATAACCTGTCACAACAATTATACCAAAAACACCACTGCTCTGCTGGTCTGTAACTGAGAGGAGGGGAAACACTTGTTTTATAAAATTACCTAAATCAGATAACTGATTCAATAAATCAAATCTTTTCTTCTGTTTCTTAACCTCTCCTCGGTATCACCCCATTGTCTTCTCTCCAGGATCTTCCAAAATCAAGACCGCAAAAAATATTAGCAACAACGTTTTAATAATAATAGCAATCACAATGTAGCTGTAACAACAGCAGCTTGAATATTCTTCAAAGTTTGTGTCTTTCACTCAAGATGTTAAGATTCTCCATAATTTATTTCTTCAAATGAAAATATATTTATATATTGTTATGTATTTTCAGTTTTTTTGTACTTCTTATTGTCTATTTCTCACTCTTCCTTGCTTCTTCATTTTTTCTTCATCTCCCCTGCAGGGGCTGTCTCTGCTAAGTGAATTAGTGAGACAGAGTGGATGCTTGGCATAGCTCTTTCCTTTAAAAGTCTGTAAAAATAAACCTTCCTCCTGGTGTATCGCTGCACTCTACAGTCTCTGTAATTACAGTGGGTATACAAATTATTCACCCCCTTTTGTATTTTCCACCTTTATTTTCTTACTTCTTGGAATCAAAATCAAATTAATTGGGATTATGTCACTGATCAACACAAAATACTCTATAATGTCAAATAAATAAAACAAATCTAAAGCTTTTTGTTAATGAATTACAAATTAAAAAACAGACAATAATCAATTGCATAAGTATTCAAGTATTTCTAAGACACACCTAAATAAACTCTGGTGCAATTGTCTCCAGATGTCACATAATTATTTGATTGGAGTTCACTTGTGTACAATTCAGGTGTTTAAAATGATTTCAAATTAAATACACCTGTCTGTGAGAGGTTCCACATTTGGTTAGTACATTTCCAAACAAGAGACTCATCGTGAAGACCAAAGAACATTCAAAGCAAATCCAAGAGAAGGTTTTTCAAATGCACCAATCAGGGGAAAGATATAAGAAGATTTCAAAGACTTTGAATATCCCCCGGAGTACCGGTAAGTCCTTCATAAAGAAATTGAGACAATATGGCACAACTATGAATTTGCCTAGAACAGGCAGTCCTCCAAAACTGAACATCCATGTGAGAAGGGCACTTGGTCGGGAGACCACCAAGAGGCCTATGGCAACTCTGACGGAGTTATAGTCTTCCATGGCAGAGATGGGAGAAACTGTCTATGGGACAACAATAGCTTCACAAATCTGCGCTTTATGGGAGGGTGGCAAAAACAAAGCCATTGTTGAAGAAAACTCACATGAAATATCACCTAGATTTTGGCAGAAGGCATGTGGGAGAATCTGAAACCAAGTGGAGGAAGATTCTGTGGTCTGATGAGACCAAGGTTGAACTTTTTGGCATCAATGTTAGGCGCCATGTTTGGCACAAGCCTGACACTATGAATCATTATCCCTAACACTATCTATTCATCCCAAGAACATCCCTATGCCTACTGTGAAAAATGGTGGTGGGAGCCTGATGCTATAGGGATGCTTCTCTGCTGGGACTGGGAAACTTGTCAAAATAGAGGGCAAAATGTATGGTGTAAGATGTAGACAAATCTTGGAGGAAAGCCTGCTGCAGTCTGCCAGAGACCTGGGACTTGGGAGAAGATTTACATTCCAGCAGGACAATGACCCAAAGCAAGCAAAAGCCACATTGGAGTGGTTTAAAAACAAAATGGTCAATGTTCTGGAGTGGTCCAGTCAAAGCCCAGACCTCAATCCCATTGAAAATCTGTGGAAAGATTTCAAAAATTGCTGTTCACCCCATGTAACATGATGGAGCTCTAGCAATATTGTAAAGAAGAATTTGCAAACATTGCAATATCTAGATGTGCAAAGCTGGTAGAAACGTACTCAAATAGACTCAAGTATACCAAGTATTAAGGAATCAATTATTGTATGTTTTTTGTTTGTAATTAATTAAGAAACATCTTTATATTTATTTTATATTATACTGTATTTTGTTTTGATCAGTGGCAAGAAATACCAATTAAATCCATTTTGATTCCATGAAATAAGAAAATAAAATGTGAAAAATGCCAAACGGGATGAATACTTTTTATACCCACTGTACTTTCTCTTGGATTGCACTTGGCATGTGTTGCACTGCGTGAGCATGAACTATACTCTCACAAAATTGTGCCGATCTGTATATATATATATATATATATATATATATATATATATATATATATATATATAGGTCATATTGATGTCGATACAAGTATTTTTTTAAACTTTGGTACAGCTTTAGGCTGTAGTGGTGTCAATTACATACTTCACTGCAATGTCTATTAGTTAATACAGACCCACTTACTCCACTAAATGTGACTGTATTGACCCCCAGCTCAGCATAATGTCAGTGCACTGTATTTCCCAATCAGCCTATGTCCTGTGTACTTAATTGAATGTCCCTCCCAGTGCAGTTCTACCCCTCTCCCTCTGTTTCTTTCTCCATGCAATGTCATTGCACAGCAAGGCCTGGTCCTTCAGTAAATATGTATTTATACTGCTCTGATGAAACTTCTACCAGGCTATCAGAAGCTGCCTTGAGGGTTAGCAGAAGCATGGCCACACCCATTTTTACATTTGTCTCTCAGATTTGAGTCTCTTGGACATTTTCCTTGGAGCTACTCTTGAACAGAAGCGGTTCAATTTGAGGGTTGTGACTCTTGCCCATTAAACCTTTGAGAGATCCATGTATTCCCAAAGGTGGCAGGGGAAGAGGGGACATAGAGTTGGGGTTGGGGCTGGTGCTGATTCCAGATGTGTTCTGCAAATTGGATGAGGAAATGGGAACTGGGTTGCAGGAAATAGGGGCAGCCTGGGTGGGCTGGGAAAGGGGAGAAGGATTGTTATTGTTGTTGTGGAGACCTCCCCCTACTCCAGAGCCTGTCCCAATGCCCATGCTGATCATGTTGTTGTTAAAATGATGCGCCTTGTAATAATGATTTAGATGCTCAGCTCTGGCCAGATTGGGAAGGTTGACAACTGGATGGTGCAATCTTAAACTCTGGCCCCCACCAATGCCTCCCCCACCTCCAGAATGAATGGTGGATCCCCCTGAAATCCCGCTGCCACGCCCAGTCCCCCCACTGGCTCCGATCTCATCCTCAACATTGATGATCTCGATAGCACGAGCCGGCCCATGGTGTTTGTGGAGCTGGTGCTGTTTTCTCAGCTTGTAGAAGACCACTAGCATCACTGCCGCCATGAAAGTGATAGCAACAAAACAGCCAATTATGATTTTAGTGGTCTTCATCACGTCATCCAGGCCGGAAATGTTGGGAATGTCTGTTATGGGCATTGTGAACGTGGTCGTTCGCGGGGAAGAGGATGACCAAGATGAAACTGAAGACAACGTGGTATCCAAAATTGTTCCCACACCCCAAATATCCACCGGAGGCGTAGGACTAAGGATGCGAATGAAAGTCTCATTAATATCCTGATGGGAGGGATTCCCTTCCCCATTCTCAACTGTTTCCACAGTGACGGTGGTGAAGTAGGTATAGTTAATGCTTACATCAGCAGCCGTGACATTGAGCACGGCGGTCGCTGTGGTGTTGCCGGCCGAGTTAGTCACCATGCAGGTGTACTGACCTGTGTCCCGGAGGGTGACGTTGGTGAAATTCAGGGTGCCATCGTGCAGAACGGAGATCCTCACCCTGTAGGACCCGTGGGTCATGAGGGTACCGTTCGGGGTAATCCAGTTAACTGATGTCATCGAGGTTCCCGTTCTGCACTTCAGCTCAGCCGCCATCCCCTCTGTGACATTCAGGTCGGTTGGGGGCTCGACGATCACAGGGGCATAGCAGGTGAAGTGACTCTGGTCCAGCTCCCCAATGTACCTGCCCTTTAGCACGGGAGGGGCGTGGCAGCGGGCGCAGCAGGTGGTGTTGCTAGGCACTGTCTCCTTCAGCCACCAGCTCAGCCACAGTACATCACAGTTGCACACCCAGGGGTTGTGGTTGAGGTGCACCCTCTCCAGCTGGTGCAGCGGGGTGAAAAGGTCATGTGGGAGGGAGTGCAGGGAGTTGTGGGACAAGTTCAGCTCCTCCAGGTTCTTGAGGTCGTCAAAGGCATTCCGCTCAATGACCGACACCTGAGAGTGCATGAGCCAGAGCTTGCGGAGTGACACCAGGCCCTGGAAGGACCCCGGCCGGATGATCTTCAGCTGGTTTCCAGAGAGCTCCAGCTCCTCCAGCCGCACCAGGGCCGTGAGGTTGGGGATGTCCTTCAGCCCACACATGCCCAGGTTCAGGTAGCGCAGGTTAATGAGCCCCACGAAGGCCGCATCGGAAATGTAGTCCAGCTTTTTGAGCTCCCCCAGATCCAGCCGCCGCAGCGAGGGCACGCGATGGAAGGCGTACCCCGGCAGGGTCTCAATGGGGTTATTGCGCAGCCACAGCTCCCGAAGCTTGCTGAGATATTCAAACGCCTGGGATGGGACCAGTGTGAGCCGGTTATCGAAGAGTTCCAGAGTGTTGAGGTTTGGCAGGCCATTGAATGCGCCCACCTCAATCTGCCGGATGTGGTTCTTGGAGAGCTGCAGGATCTCCAGGTGCCTCAGGTGTTTGAAGGTGTCTGACTTTATCACCTGGCATAAAACAGTGAGATGATACACATTCACTCACATATACATCATCATAGATATTACAATGATAATAAAGGTTTAATATTTTCAGCCAGGTTAATGAGTGTTTCTTGTACCTACAATTAATTCAACTGTAATGTGCTTTGTGAAACAAACTGCCTTTTTTTTTTCTAAATGTGTTCATTTCTGCAAATTCTGAATTCAGGATACTTGATACCTCATGATTCATGGTGCTTGTTAAAATGTGTAACTTAAAGTTAAGGATAGAGAGAGGATAGAGAGAGGGGTACTCTTCCTACTGATCTTCTTCCCACAGGCAATGCCGAGGTCAATTATGCATCACCCTGTGGGATTACTGGCCACAGTCAGCACTGACATGGTCCAGGTTCGATTTGGGATGAAGGGATGCATCGTGGCAGTATGAGTGCACAGGGGCCTTAGACTGATGCAAGCTTTTCTATGGAGATTATGGGCTGTTCAGCATATTCTCAGCGTATCCAAATGTGGATCCATTTGGAATAAACGACAACATCGCACAAACCCCCTTTACTCTGATCCAGTGGCATTGGCATTCCTACGGTGGGAGAAATGCTGTTGCCTGATGCCACGCAGACTGGAAGCTATATGGTAAGTGGAGTAAAGATGGGTGTTTCAGTGGGAGGAGGGTGAGAGCTCTCAGGAGTTTACTCTCAGGGTGCTCACTAAATCAAGGCTAAGACTGCCTTGAGGTGTAAGCCATTTTTAGATTTTTAATCATTGCAAGCAGAGCCCCGGGATACAACAAAAATTCAAATCAAAATTCTCATACTATGAAGGAAGCGAAACCATTAGCATTAATCTTTATCTTTCTAATGACCTGCCTCTCAGCACACCATTAAATATGGATGGAGAGCTTTGGTCAGACAGCTGGGAGAACTACAGAGACCTGCGATGAGAAAAAAGTAGAACAGAGAAGGGACATTCTTTGTGTTGCACTAATCATACACTATAAAGAATGACTCTGAGGTGACAAAAAGAGTACCTGGGCATTGCTTCTACAGAGATAAGAGCTAAGTAGCCTTTCTCATGGGCTGAGAGAGTCTTGCAGTTTCATGCTATCACACACATAAGCCTCTAATCAATTTAACCATAGTACATTTGGTCTTTAACTTATGTAACTCTTTTTAGTTCAGAAGTTCAGCAGTCACTGAAATTAAGAAAGATTGTTGTGTAAGAAATCAATATGACATAACACTTGCTTAAATTCAGTACTCACAGTTAAAAAAACTCATGTTGTGTTTGTCGTAGAGTGAAATTGTACTGGCCAGTTTTGTACCTCATGCAGTTGGACAGACAGACAGACAGACAGACATACATAGTGTAGGGAATTTGGTTCAGTTAAAAATCAGTTAAAAATACACACAGTACATAACATATAATCGCCTCGCCATAAAATCTACCTGTATTGAATTTTCCTGTAGGTTTAGGTATCGTGTGTTGACCGATATACTTTCTGGCACCTCTTCCAAGTTCCTCCTCGTACAAATTACTCGGCTGGCTTGATTGGAACAGCTGCAGAGGACAGGGCAAGAGGAGGCGGCCCCTGCCAATTCTGGCCCAGGAAGGAGGAGCCGCAAAAGCAGCTGGGCCAACAGAAGGATAAGGGGGGAGGGGCTGGGAAGGCCGGTCACCGTGGCAATGCGCATGGCAACTGGGTCATGACCCTCTCCTTTTCCAAGTGTGTGGAGTCGATTCCAGACAGAAAGATGTAGCTTTTGCTGTCTTTTTAACCTATTCAACTGCTATGATAACATGGTCTTATTAAATGTTTAATTCAAAATGAATTTCTTTTTCTTTTTCTTCTTTCTTTACTTGCTTACATTTATTTGAATTTAGACATGTATATATAAATATTTCACTTTTGTTTTTCTTGTCCCTTTATCTTTCCTCTGGACCTGAGTCATGTGTTGTTTGAAGGAAACACTTCTTACTGTAAAAAAAATTGAGAAAGAGACCAATTAGTACAGTACATGGAAAATCTGTATTTACATTGAGCAAGATATTTTGATATTTACGAAATCCATTATATTTATTTGGAGAATATTCTGGCTCTACTGACATGAACTCATTGTAACATATTCATTTGTGGTACATAGCAAGAAACACAATTAACAATGGACTCAAATTAACTTTGAATGATACTACCTCATCTATTCTCCATCCATTGTAAACATGGCTGCTTTTATCATTGAAAACATTTTAAATGTTTACCAAATTTGTACAGCTGACATTTATTTTGTTTAATGACCAGTTACAATGACTAAAAACAGTTATTAAAGTGCCATAATATATATGTTTTTACTGGTTCAGTTATGGATATTACACCAATACATAGCAAGTTGTAGATGAATCCAAGTTTGTTCTGTATTTCTTTTTTTGTAGTATTTGGAATGAATAGAGTGCAGAGTCTGGGATGATCCTTTTTACTGTGTTCAGCAGAATGTGTTGCATCGTGGCCCGTGTATCTGTGGTCTAACTGAAGGCATGCTGCAGTGCATTAAAACTGATGAACGGTTTACATAAAACAGGCTGACTTGATGACCATGAACAAAACGTTGTTCCTTGGTTATTTAGATCACAATAATCTTTTGACTGATACAGAGACATTATCAACAATAATGGCAATAATATTAAAAAAACATGTTGACCGATTTGACAACAGTGCATTAACGGAGATACTGTAAAAAGGGACAGAGAAGGAGGGAGATTATTAAACTGATAGATGACTATACAGAGAGAAAAATAATTATCAACACTAATAGATGAATACTGAACAGCTGCAGAGTAAGAGAGGGAGAGAGGGAGGTAAAGACAGACATTAATATTAATAATCACTCCCAGAGAGTGAGGGAGGGAGGGAGTGGGAAAATTCAATACAGAGAAATGAATATAAAACAGAGTGAGATGAAGGGATGAGAAAGACAATATGAAGAGATGAATATAAAGCAGAGAGAGGGAGGGAGGGGGACAACTCAATACGGACGGATGAATATTTAAAGCAGGGAGAGATTGAGGGAGGGAGGGAAAAATACCCAAAGTGAGGAAACAAGAGGGAACGGAAAGCCTTAAAAAAGGGAGGGGTGAGAATGGTAGAATCAGTCAATAACGCATATGCTCTTAGCAGAACAACACTCAACACACATAAGAGAACACTACAATGAATCATGTCACCATTAACATAAAAATACACAGAAAAACATAGCCTAGTCTGATAATGGCTCATGAGTTCAAAGGTTTTCCCAATATCTGAGACATGAAGCAGTTGGATAATTACTATCACATCCGCCTATAGTCCATACCCTGGCCCATTTCTCTGATGATGAATACCACTCAGAGGGGCAGTGGTCACCATTTTAAAGTCTTTGCTATGGCTCAGTGAAGTATATAACACACAATATTCCAAACAGGACACTAATAATAAGGTGACTAAACTGGTATGAATATTTACAATTCAGCCTTTCTTTTTGGTCATAATGAATACCTCATCTCTCTTCAATTCTATATCGCAGTTTTCCAACTAATCTGGAATGACAATCAAAACTTCCATAGGACTCCTTAAACTGGGGACAGTGAGATATAGCATCTGGTATGCGCAAAGCCAACATTTTCTTTTAACCAGGCAAACTGCTAGCTAAGCCACTGCAGCTGCTGCCCCAGAGGACTGCACACCTGGAGTGATATCACAGACAGCTCACTGGTGCCCAACTGACCAGGGGAGTTTCTAATGAACAATGAAGCAGGGGTTACCCTGCTGGCTAAAACCCTCCCTCCCCAGGTGAAGCTACAGCCAATTACACATAACGCTGTGGGCCTCTTAACATTAGTGCTGTCTAGATGTGATGTGGACCAGAAGAGTTATGTCTATATTTCCCATTGTATATTTGCTCAACTGATCTGTTAGCATTGGACTGCACTTTATGTTTCGATTGCTCAGAATGGCATTGTATTTATTACCGTTTACCTTGCCCTCTAAGGGGTTGAGTGGACCTAAGCCATTCCTGGAAAATGCACCCCACACCGTAACAAAGCTGTCTGAACCCTGGCAGTTAACTGTAAATTTGGCAGTTACCTGTATATACATAATACAATTACTATCAATATATGTAAGATATAAACCACAACATGCCGTGCACATACAAAAATATATAGCACAACATGGGTGTAGATCAGCTCAAGGCTGAAAGCCAAGCGCTATTAACCACCCCTGAAGTGCCATGTGTTCTTGTATATGCACTGGCATGAAGTGGTTTAGATCATATACCCCAACTACAATTACAATACATGCACATTTTTAAATAAAATATAATTTTAACACATTTTTAATCAAGTACAAAACTAAAATGACAATTTTGTGTAAAAGTGCTTATCTGCCACACGGCATCTGTTCTGGTATCTCTCTAGCTGCAAATAACCCTCGGATGCTAACCGCTAGTGCTGGCTATCAAGTTTAGATCGCACGCAAAGACATTGGGAATAGACATAAATCTAGCTACATAAATCCTCGCTTGTTGCTGGAGAGCAACAGCATCAAGTACTGGTTTGCTATCTGCAGAAGCTGTTTTTGTCATGGAAATTTCCTGCAGTGCATGCTAACATTACATCATTTTGCCATACTCTTGTTCTGACAGACAAGACACTATGCATCTCTGCCCTTGTCTATAAAGGGGATGCAGCTGATTCTGTGCTTCTTGTCTGTGTGAAGCCCAAAGCGATTATAGGAAGATAGTTCCCCAATATTTATCTTGTCTCATTGACTCATTTGCATCAGTCTTTAATACAATGTAATGTTAGCTAACGCTAGCTAGCTAGCTAACCAAGCAAGGGTAGCTCTGGCTGCCGTTAGTGCCGATTCGCTGGCATGCCAACAGCTGTTTCAGACAGTGGTCTGATAGGTGTTTGCTTGCTTACTCACTATGAATTCTGTCAACAATGTTTCCGGCCACAACAAATGTCTGCTTATAAAACCACCGCATAAATTAAAATAAACATAATGTAACATTAGTTGTTGCATGTTTAAATCTTTTGTTCCTGAGCTAATGTTCTGTTGTTAATGAAGAATAGAAATCACTAACATCAGGGTTTCAAATGTGTAAGCATAGTGATTTAGAACTGCTAAGTTTGCCAGCAGTTTTTCATTGAGTCATAGTCGTAGACTTTTGACTAAAATGCATTTTAGTTTTAGTCATATTTTAGTTGTGCCATCTTCATTCATTTTAATCAAAACAAAAACGACTAAAATTGTATTTATATTAGTCGATGAAAACGACAGACTGTTTTAGTCATAACTTCAAATTCAGCCACATATTTTTCCCTGCAGTAGTTCAATGAATGGGAAACAGGAAAATTACTCACATATTACCTAACTCATTTGGAAATGTGTATGCAGAAATAGATGGGTTTAGTAAATAGTATGTTCATAAGCAGCTTTACCACATGCAAAAGGTGTGAAAACACCAATGATGAAAGTATATTCTTGTTATATGTAATATCATTTGTTTGTAATATGATTTATTTATTTGTACAAACACTTTACTGAATGAATACCCACTGTCTGAAGAGTGTCACTCCTGCCTCCCTCTCCCCCTCCTAGCAGGTCTCCCCCAATACAATACATTTGCTTTATATTTCAGTTAGAAAATCTCTGCTTCAGTTAGTTAGCTACTTACACTGTGACTCCATTTTACGTTCTGATCTTTTTCAGATAACATTATCTAAGTGAAAGCAGACAGTGCGACATAAAGAAACAGTACTTAAGGATAGCTATGTTTAAAACTGAGAATCAATTACTGATGTCTATGGCTATGCTGCTGCATTCCTGGATAAGAAATTGTCATTTTCAGTGCAGCTATCGATAGCTAAAGTAAAATACCACTTGTGCCACATTATACTAATCATTTATTTCAATTATTTCTTGGCCAAACCTGGGTTTTTTTCCCTCCCAGAACTGACAAGGGACCTTTCTGTACAATTATTTTATCGCTAACATTTCAGTCAACATTAATGACTAATTACAAGAAAGGTGGTTGAAAAAGTAGGTGGTCGACAACAATTTACATGATTATTTTAGTCAATGAAATTAAAGCAGGTGATGAGACACTTTGCTGTGCATATACACTGTTTGCCCTGCATTTACTCAAAGCTAAAGCATGGTTGTCAGCCAATCAGAATCGAGTACTCTTCCAAGCGATTATATGGTATCTTCCAAGTACGTACAGGTAACTGCCAAAATAAAGGAATGTTCCATCATATTTGATGGTTCTCATGTTCATGTTATATACTGTAAGTGTCAGTATTGTATGTCATGTTTTAGAACTAACAACTATGGTTGTTATGTTCAATATCAATCAACACCATTGGAAGGTGTAGCAAGGTGGCAGGGGTGGCCACCATGCCCGGTGGTAAGTGGATGAAAGACCAAACAAAATAATTATGGTTTGATAGGGCGACGGCCAATTTATTCTCCTTGTACAAAGTAATTAAAACAAAACATGAAAACAAAGCAGTAAATCCAAAATTAGGTAACAAAAACCTGCACTTCTGCCTCCATGCCCCAAAACTCCCCTCAGGCATGGCAGGCTGTGCTTTTATAATGGCCTAACGAAGGCAATGGCTCACAGCTGAGTTGATTGCTCATTAGCCTCAGGTGAGCCTGCCTGTAAGTGAGGCCGCTGCTGTCCAAGGCCCTGTAGTCCTCTCCAGGCTGTGGGAGGGATCAGGAACACCTGGCGCAGCCCTCTCTACTCCTCCCTCCACCTCTCCCAGTGTCACAGAAGGCTTTGTCTCGGGAGCTCGATTCTACAAGTGGAAATCGCCATCGGTCCAACTCGGTGTGTCGGAGGACTTTCATCTGTTGCTGTAGTGTCACGAGCAGAGGTAAACCTGTCGCGCGGCGCAATCACGTCGCTACATGTATGCGTGCTGTCGTTTTGCTTTAGTGAAATTAGAAAATGACCTATGTCAATTTCACATGCGATAACATTTTGATACTTTAGTTGCTGAAATTGGCGAGAGAAACGCACGTAGGTAGAGCTATAACCTGAGATGTCCAACCAGAAAGTAATAAATTACTATTTATAACGGGTTTCGCTGCAAAAAATTATGTTGTAGCCTATTCCCCCCAAGCAACCACCATTTTATAACTGTCAACAAACTATTTCAGATAAATTCATCTTAATTCGAGTTCGACTGAAGAAAACGAAGTGGGCTAATTTTGCATGACCGAATAGCTTAGTTGTGTTGCTAAGTAACATTAGCTAGCTGAACAACAACAACGCAATAGCCTAATGTTTTCTAGCAAGTTGGCCTGTAATTTGTAGCAATGTTTGGACAAAAGTATTTTTTTAAAGCTAGTATAAACTTAAATTATGTCAAGTTTGCTGTATACATTTGCATTTATTGTATAATTAGATGCAGGTGTTAATGCTACGTGTTGAAATGAAAACGGTAGCTCAATTAATTTACACAAAGGATGATACTTTGTCCTATAGGTGAGTAACATTAAATCATTTATATCAATGCTTGTTTTGTTGGTGTTAGTGGTTGAACAGGAAGTGTATTGTTTTGTGCATTGTCGCCAGTACACTAGGCTACTACTCCCTTTCATTATCCTGCCATGCTGGGCAAGGTTGGTCATGACTTGAACTTGAACTCATGCGTTTGGGTAACAGACATGAATATTTCGAGAGCACTGTAATATAAGAGTCGGTACTCTTTGACGGCTTTTAATACATTACAACGTTCAAAGTTTTCAATTGGAGGTCTCATTCTGTAACATAGCCTATTCACTATCTACTTCTGATATCCTTTGTCATAGGCCTATTTGTCGAATTTGCGGCATGTCTTTATCGTTGCCAGGCCTGGTCACCTCAATGTGCTTTTTCTTTTCCAGTTGAAAATTGTGGACATAGGGCCCCGGGAGGTGTGTTAGCCCTGGGCCCCGGGGAGGCTTAACGCGGCCCTGATGACAGCTGCCACTCTTCTGGGAAGGCTTTCCACAAGATTTTGGAGTGTGTCTGAGAATTTGTGCCCATTCAGCCAAAAGAGCATCTGTGAGGTCAGGCACTGATGTTGGACGAGAACGCCTGGCTCGCAATCAGTGTTCTAATTCCTCCCAAAGGTGTTCAATGGGGTTGAGGTCAGGGCTCTGTGCAGGCCAATCGAGTTCCTCCACACCAAGCTCGTCTAACCATGTCTTTATGGACCTCGCACAGTCATGCTGGAACAGCAAAGGGCCTTCCCCAAATTGTTGCCATAAAGTTGGAAGTGCCCAATTGGCTAAGATGTCTTCATATCCTGTAGCATTAAGAATACCCTTCACTGGAACTAAGGGGCCTATCCCAAACCCTGAGAAACAGCCCCAGACCATTATCCCTCCTCCACCAAACTTTACAGTAGGCACTATGCATTCCGGAAGGTAGCGTTCTCCTGGCATCTGCCAAACCCAGATTCGTCCATCAGACTGCCAGATAGTGAAGCGTGATTCATCACTCCAAAGAACACGTTTCCACTGCTCCAGAGTCCAGTTGCGGTGTACTTTACACCACTCCAGCCGACGGTTGGCATTGCGCATGGTGATGTGAGGCTTGTGTGCAGATGCTTGGCCATGGATTCCATGAAGCTCCCGACGCACAGTTGTTGTGCTGATGGTGCTTCCAGAGGCAGTTTGGTACTCTGTAGTGAGTGATGCAGCAGTTGATAGGCGATTTTGACACGCTATGCGCTTCAGCACTTGTCGGCCCCGCTCTGTGAGTTTGCGTGGTCTACCACTTCGTGGCCGAGCTGTTGTTGCTCCTAGGTGCTTCCACTTCACAATAATAGCACTTACAGTTGACCGGGACACATCTAGTAGGGCAGAAACTTCACTAACTGACTTGTGGCAAAGGTGGCATCCTATGACAGTGCCGCGTTTAAAGTCACTGAGCTATTTACGAACCCTCCACTCTGCCTCCTCTGGCAAACTGACTGCCCCATCCCTCCTCGTGGTCTCGACCCCTCGGTGGTGGAACGACCTTCCGCAATCGGTCAGGACCGCGGAATCACCTGCGATCTTCCGCAAGTGACTCAAAACCCACCTTTTCAGACTCCACTACCACTGAATTCTGTACATCTAGCTAATTGTCATCACCACTGCCTACTTGCTCAACACTATATACCCCTGTTTACTTAACTTTTTATTTACATTAAAAAAAATAATAATAATAATTACTAATCTTTTCCTTCCCAGTGTTACAGGTATGGTACGCAGCTGCCTGCAATGATGTCTATCGCTATATTACTGCACTGATCTCTTGCGCAAACTACGATTGTTCCTACCATGTATTTATGCACATCTTGTAAGTCGCTCTGGATAAGAGCGTCTGCTAAATGCTTAAAATGTAAAATGTAAACTTCTGAAACAGTGTTGGGAAGAACTTTCCGAACAATATTTTATTTCCATTGTACAAAGAATGCCACGAGTGTGTTCGGCTGTTATATCTGCAAAAGGTTTTTTGTTAAACAATTCCATGACTTCTTTTTTATCTCCAATTGTTTAGTTGTTCTATGCTTTACTTTCAGAGTACACAGAAACATTGCGTAAATTGAAATAAAAACTGGAAAAAAAGGTGTGAACCTTTTTTAGAACACCTCCATTTTATATATATATATATATATATATATTTAGCAGACACTTTTATCCAAAGCGACTTACTGTAATGAATACATACATTTTTAAGTATATGTGTCCCTAATGGGAATCAAACCCACAACATAAGTGTTGTCAGCGCCATGTGTTATCTACTGAGCCACACAGAACCATGGAATATCACACAGAACACCTGTAATTCAACAAAACAAAGAAATAAACTCATAAAGGGTAGGAGGGCAGGTCATGGTCACTGGTCAGGTTCAAGCAGGGTCTTCAAATGGTATATTTTTGTCCTATCAAGAGCTTCAAAAGGTGGAAGGCTGGATGTCCAGCACCAGCTAATATCCACCCACGCCCCATCCCATGACACGTAGTCAGGTATATGTGAAATGGCTAGCATCTAATTAGAAAAACTACATTTTCTGAAGAAATTGTGTGTGCTTGCTCAAAGCAGTCTTGCAGTCTTAATAGCACAAAGAGTAAAGATGCTATCAAAATGAACATACTTTAATCATCTCACCACTCTTGAGTATTTTGAAATGGAACCAGAGTCTCCAGCATAAAGAGTAATAAAGTTACAAATAACAATGGAAGTCTATGGAAGTGGTGAAATGTGTAATATGTAATAAATATGTCATGAATATGTAAATATGTAACAAATATGATTAAGAACAATACAAGAATGCAAATAAACATTCTAATAACACTTTTTAATTTGTATTCCTAGATTTTGTTGTGCTCCTAGATTTTTTTCTATTTGGGATCACAGGTGATCCTTGGAAGAACCAGCTTAGCATCAGTCTGGTAGGATTTGCAAGTCTTCTCTAACATCAGAATTCAAAAGTCATTACTCATGTCTCAGATACCAGCATTCACAATCATAACTCATGAGTACTCTCTCAGAACCCACAGCTTGACCTACTGCAGGGGAAGACCGTGGGCTCTTTAAAAAGAGGTCGAATATCACATGCTTGCTGTTATGCCTTGGCATGTTAACAGACTGGAGTACAGAGATTTTAAGTGCTTAAAATGTTATGCTCAAATATGCTTAAATAATAAAGCACACTTGTCATATAATATTTTCAGCATTTATTATTTGAACAAATGCCAAACCTACACACCTGTAAGGATCCCTCTCTCTCCCTGTGCACAGCAAGTGGGGCTGTGCCGCAGTGTTCAGTCATCATGTAAATACTGCATTGACCTCTCTGTTTGATACCAGATTAACCCCATACACTGACACACATTAACCCTATTCTCTGCTCCCTGTCTGTCTCTCTAGAAAATCCAGCCTCCATCCCTTCCTCTCTCTTCATCTCAGTTCAAATCTTAGCAAAGGGGGTTACTTTTCCACCAAACTCTCTCTCTCTCTATGAAGCAGTATCCTTTCCAATTTCCCATCCCCCCACTGCTCTCTCCCTTTTTCATGAACACGCACACACATGCACGCACAAACATACATATGCTTAGATTGTCTCTGCACACCCAATAGGAGGTCTCCAATGCTGGGTGTGTAAACCAACATTGTGTGTAATATAAAACATAGGAGGTCAATTTAATAATTAGGCAGTTACAAAATAAAGATTTCCTCTTAAAAATATGATTGGTTTGCTTGCTAACTCGCAAATAACTGTAAGGTGAGGTCTGAGGTAAAAAATCATTTTCCCAATAATATTATTATTGTTTCCACATCACATCCAATTTTCCACAATCTAAAACTTCCCCTGAGATGCATCTGGAGGCATTTTTCCCCATCCCAAGGGGTATCTTTCCCACAAGCTGGGGTAAGCTGCCCCCCTTTACATAAAAAAAATACTTAAAAAGTTTGTTCTCCTGCTTTATATTTTATACTTATATTTCAGATTATACTTTTGTCATATGGAAAAGTAAAAGTAAATAATTATTAATGGGGTATCTTACTCCATATTACACTACTAGTACCAACAATCAGACTGATCTTGGACTACCAGCCAGTAGTGTAGCTGGGGAGTGGGAGGTGGCGGAGGTTTTGTTAAGCATGTTCTGTATAAAGATTTAATTCGTAGCTGAATCATAATGAGTTAATAATAAGTCCTGACCTGTACTAGTATACCAGAGCACCAAGTTTGTTATATAATTTGTCTATTTCTCTATAATAATTGCACTGCAGTGCTACATAATTCTTGAATTGATCTGAGTAAATGATTTATACTGATGCAAGGAACTAGGAAATGACGAGCCTAGATGCACGTGGCAAACTGAACAGGACTCAAACCCAGGCAGAGGAGAATATGCACAGGTTGTACCACTCAGGGACCCCTAGTTATTATTTTAAATAAATTCCTGTATTCTGGCCTCCCATGGCTTCCTGTTTCACTGGGGTATAAACATGAGGTAACACCCATGTGAAATCCATTTGTCATCCATTACCATGAGGAAATGCACATTCTCAAACTCTCAAAGTAATCAAAACAAAGGGTTATTGACTGTCACAAGTCAAGAGGTGGTTACAAACAAATGAATACAAAAATTAAGACACCACTTTCCACTATTAGGTAAATAATGAATAACTTTAGAACCACTAGAACTGTGGTAAACCAGCCTGGTAGAGGACACGAGTGCATCTTGCCCCCACGCACAGTGGTTTGGGAGGAAAAGAATAATCCTAGGGCCACAGTTGGAGATATACAAGACTTGATTGCATATTGGGGACACAAAGACTTCAAATCTATGCCATCAGACAATGTCACTCCAATGACACCTTCAATAAGCTTTTTGGAAGGGTTGCCAAAAAAAGAGGCCTATATTGAGGTCAATCAACAAAAATAAGCGTCTAGAGTTTGTTAAACCGTTTTTACCGGGTATTATTGTCAGATGAGACCAAAATTGAGCTTTATAGCTTTATAGCTATGGTGAAATATGGTGGTAAATCTTTGATGCTATGGGGTTGTTTTCCTGGGGCTCTTGTTAAGGTAAATGGAATCATGAATTCTAGCAAGTAACAAGACATTTTGGCCAAAAACCCGGTTCCTTCTGCCAGGAAGCTGAAACTTGCCAAATGGATCTTTCAGCAAAACAATTATTGCAAGCATACCTCAAAATCAACCAAGAAGTGGTTAATTGACCACAGAATTACTGTTTTGCAATGGCCATGGGTAGTCCACAAGTGCAAACTGACATTTCTTGAAAGATTCTGTATGGAGGAATGGTCAAAGATCCCCCCAATACGTTCACCAATCTCATAAAACAATATGTTCACCAATCTAATAAAACACTAAAGAAGATAAATCCAAGATGATTCAAGGCACGGTACTCTAGGAGAATAGCTGCCCCATACCTTTGTTGAAGACGAGAAGTCCCAAAATATACAGATTGTTGATAATGTGAGTATCCTGATCACCGTAAGAGTCCAACAAACAAAAGTAGTGACCCTGTTTTGTCACAAGAGCAAGGCAAATCGAGAGAGTTATAATGTTTACTATACACTTAGCACATAGAAAAGTTTTGTATCCTCATGATGGTAAATCTTTGCTACAAAATAAGCCCACCCCCATCATTCTCCAATAAGTATTAGCCAGACAGTACCCCTGAAGTTCCAACCAGTACCACCAATAATATGATTATGTGGCATGATCCAGGGGTATAATTGATACTACTTCCCTCCTTATATGCTGAACTTGGAACAGGGTTCTAGCCAATGGGATACACTTTACATTGTGTGGAGGACGTCGGTCTCGGCCACGTGGGAGTGGCATGGTTGTCTGTGTCTTTCCATGTTGTGGAGGCCTTTGGAGCAGGTAGACTTTCTGGGGGCAGGTTTGGCACTCTCACAGGGTGTGAGATTAAACCGTGGCCCGGAAGGTTGCTCCAAAGCCCATAATTGGTTTAATTATTATTTTATTATTTAATTGGTGTCAATCAGTCAATTGATATGGAAGTCAACTGGCTGATTGGGTGTCTGTGTGAGAATGTGAGTTAAGTGATTGTGATTGGGTGATTGCCTCACGAGCCAGGCAGAAACTAAGCCTATTAAGGAGCAGGTGGGGCGAGTGGGGAGTTAGTCAGTTTTGTCTTGAGGTGTGTGTGAGTGCGCGTGCATGTATGTTGTGGAATGTGGAATGTGGAATGTGGATTGTTTGATGTTGAATGTTGGGTGTTTGATGTTTGTGGAGTTTTGTGTGCATTTGTCGAAAGTGACTGAGTAGAGTGCTTCCTGTGTGAGTGGGGAAGAGGGAAAGGGGGTGCACTAAGAGTGTCTGCCTCTCTCCCTCGGTGTGATTGTGGAGGAGCGAGAGGGTGTCCTGGAAGAGGGTCCGCCCTCGGTTTTAGTGAAAGAGAGCTCGCACTCGACAATGGAGAGTGTTTCTGGGCAACAGCCCAAGAACTCACTGAAAGAGTGGAGTGTCTTGGGGCTGGTTGCCAGAACTCTCACTGTGGGGAATGGTGAGTGTCTCAGTATGAATGGGTGGGAAGCACTTGAAAGGTCACTGGATATGTGTGTGCCTGGGGAGGTTCCAGGGGAACTCCGGAGGAAGAGGCGCGGTGTCCCGTAAGTTATGATTATTTTAGCTTGTTATTTTAGTTTGTTGTTTTTACCCGAAAGCTTCGCGGCGAGTAGGGTGAAGATTTTGTGTCTGTGTTTGTGTTGGTCTTTGTTATATGTTAACCTGCTACTCCCACTGTCTCTCCCCTGTCTGGGGGGAGAGACAAGAAAAAATAAATAAAATATGGTCCATAGACCGACAAACTCCACTCCGTGTCTCCAGTCTGCTCTGTTCCCATCCAGGGTTTGTCATGTGGCATGTGACACATTGATATAAAGTTTCCTTTGGTTTGCGTTTACTATTGTGAATGGGTTCCTGCACATTGTCCTGCACATTGTCCTGTCTAAAACCCTCGAAAGAGCGGTATCTCACCAACTCTCTGCTTTCCTTACAGAAAATAACCTGCTGGACCCCTACCAGTCCGGCTTCAGACCTGGCCACTCAACAGAAACCGCTCTCCTCTCGGTCAAAGAAGCTCTTCACACCGCACGAGCCGCCTCCCTCTCCTCCATCCTGATCCTGCTTGATCTCTCAGCTGCCTTCGACACTGTGGAGCACATCCTCCTGTCCTCCCTGGCAGCAACAGGGATCTGCGGTACAGCCCTCGCCTGGATCGAGTCCTACCTCTCCGGTCGCTCCTTCCAGGTTGCCTGGGCTGGTAAAGTATCACTGCCTTGCTCCCTCCCCACCGGGGTTCCACAGGGCTCAGTCCTCGGTCCCCTTCTCTTCTCCCTGTACACCCGCTCCCTTGGCTCTGTAATCTCTGCCCACGGCTTATTTTACCATTGTTATGCTGATGACACTCAACTCTTTCTCTCCTTCTCCCCATCAGACACTCAGGTCTCTACCCGCATTGCTGCTTGCCTGGGGGACATTCAGAGCTGGATGGACAGTCACCACCTAAAGCTCAACCCAGGTAAAACAGAGCTAATCTTCATTCCTGCCCTAAACTCTCCCCACCTTGATTTCTCCATTTCTCTAGGTGACACCCTGGTGACATCATCACCCTGCGCGAAGAATCTCGGTGTGGTGATGGACAACAGGCTGTCCCTATCAATGAACATTGCAGCGGTAAGCCGGGCGTGCAGATTCTTCCTGTATGACATCAGGAGGATCCGTCCCTTCCTTACCACATACTCTACCCAGCTCCTGGTCCAAGCAATGGTACTGTCCCGCTTGGACTACTGCAACTCGCTCCTGGCTGGCATTCCCGCATCTGCTATCAGACCCCTGCAACTCATCCAGAACGCTGCGGCCCGTCTGATCTACAACCTTCCTCGACACTGCCATGTCACCCCCCTGCTCACTACCCTCCACTGGCTGCCTGTTATAGCTCGCATCAAATTCAAGACATTGGTCCTAGCATACCAGGCAGTCAAGGGATCAGCCCCAACATACCTCATCAAGATCTTCAAACCCTACACACCTGCCAGACCTCTCCGTTCTGCTACCTCAGGACGCCTAGCACCTCCCCCCCTCTGCACCTGCGCTACCCGGTCACGTCTCCTGTCGGTTCTGGCTCCACAATGGTGGAATGACCTTCCTGTGGAAGTCAGAACAGCTGAGACCCTGGCCACCTTCAAGCGACGACTGAAGACTCACCTCTTCAGGGTGCACCTCTCCCCGTAGTCCGGTTTTTGTTAACTTAGGGACATAGTTGCTTAGTTTACACGTCTACTTGTTTATGTATTGTATTAGGCTTAGGCTACCTCTGAATTGTGGCTACAGATTTACCTACAGGGTCCTAGTTTAACTATGTGGTTGCTCCTAGCACCCAGGAATTGTACTTCCCACTAGGGTGGCTTTCAGCTAAACTGTTCTTGACTACGGTTAACACTTTGTTGTACGTCGCTCTGGATAAGAGCGTCTGCCAAATGCCTATAATGTAATGTAATTGAAGACACACACAGTGGTGCATGTAATTGAAGAGACTGCACACAATTCAAAGTTTTTGCTTCTTTTTTTTTTTACAATGCCAAAAGCCCCAAAGAGGAAGCGGTTCACTGAACGTAAGGTTTTGCATGAGACACTGACACTGTAAATAGATTTGTGTAAGGAGGACTTGGCAAAAAAATATGTTTTATTATTTATACATTTTATATTATTATTGATATTGGTGCAATATTTGGATATATTTTATTTATTTTGCTAATTTTGACAGCTATTGTTGACAGCTACATTATATATTGTCGAACCCCGGTCACCGTGGCCAGTGTCGGACGTTGAAACCACTAGACCTCGATATTTATGTTTTTGTTATGGATATAATTATTCAAATTTGTTGTTTATCAAAACAGTACAGCACCATATAATTCCAGTGATAAAATGTACTTTTCACTTGATTATCCAGATCTTTAAATGCATCTGTATTGACAGCGTTTTTCAGGCAGCACTCTCAGGACCAGTTTACTAAAGGATTGCATGTACATTGTGCAATTAAAAAAGGCAGTACTGGCTTGCACAAATGTATAAAAGATGTACAAACCAGTCACAATGGAGATTCTGTACTCTTGTTTAGGGGTAGTGTCACTGAGTTCCTTTGCCTTGATACATATGCAATACCTCATATGCATACATAGACGTGGGATGACCATGCTAAAATTGGTAGGGCATTTTGCAAATGGAGTGTATTCTATTTAATTTACTAAAGCCAATGTTAAGCACAACCCCCATATTTACATAGAACTTTAAGACCTCTGAAAGGTAGGCAACACTTCCCTTCTGAGCACAATAGATCATTCTACACAATGAACACCATACATCATGTCAATAAGTCTTCAGTTTGGAAGTGTAATGTTGATAAATGCAGTCCCATTGGATCTTGGCCATGAAATTTAAATAATTTCACATTATGACCACGGATGTGAAAATATATATCGTCACCTTCTTAAAATAATGGCCTAAGTCACAACGGCATGTTCGTAAATTGGCCTAAGTAATCTAATCCCCTTAAATTACATAATTGACAGACAGCGTCATAGTCATATATTGTCATAACCTTTTTGTGTGAAATGATTAATAAATATCATATATTCTATATTTGGTTCAGTTTATTCTGTTTTTTGAAAAACTTGAAAATATGACTTAGGCCATTATTTTAAGAAGGTGATGAATGCAGACACAATTATATTCCATAGGTAGACAGATAGAAAGATAGATACAGTTCAAGAATAGGGGCAGACTTAGTGAATCTGGGGCAGAATGGTGTTGTGATATCATTAACAAATGAATATTAAAACATTGATAAATGGCACATCACAAAGTGCGTTATTTTTGTGAAACTTGCTTTGAACATTGAATTAAGTGCATTACACACAGGAGTGTAGACTTGATTCCAAATGTGGGGGGGACAAATATAGATTGAGGCAAAACACTCACTACCCCTGCACTACTACACTAAAAATGTCCACCTTTTTGCTCTTGGTTTTGGACATAATTTATACATTTAAATCTCACTTCTCAATTTTCTATCCCTGTCTCCTCTCTGTCTGCACCTGCTGCTGGTCCTGCTGTTAAATGATGACAACATTTTAAACTTAAGTGTTGGTGTACACTGTCTTGTAGTCTGTGTGTCTGTTTGGTGACAGCACACTCACCCAAAGATTCTAGCACTCCTGATGCTTGTCAAATAGGCACTTTTCAAAGCACTTGCAAGAGAGGAATCTTTTTCTGCTTGGACCTAGTGCCGTGTCTTCCACGTTCTTTTGTTCAAAACTATTTCTGGGATATTTCCAACAGAAAAATAATATTTTATTACTTTTAAAAAGTGGTGAGTACAAAATCTGTCCTTTAAAAAAGAGATGGAGACATGTCCCTGTCATGCCCAGTGGAGTGTATGACCCTGTTTAAACAAGTAAGGCCTCATTTAAACCTAAACTGAAATTAAATAGGGTATTATATTAAAAAGAAAAATAATAATAAAAAAATTGCTTGGGGGCCCTCTGGTGGCTGGGGCCTGTTTTTTATTTTGCCAATTTTTTCTTCATATCAGTACTTCATTTCTCACAAATGCAATGTATAGGTAGTGAACCAAAAAAAAGAGGAAATACCAATGGTAAATCACTTAATAGGGTGTTGATCCACCATGTGTGGCCAGTACAGCCTGTATGCATCCAGTGTCTGGAATCCTGCAGGAGAAATACAACACCACTCTTCCATAATGAAATCAATCAACTCGTGCTTAGTTGATGGGAGTGGAAAATGCGTTTCAGGTGTCATTCCAGAATATCCCATAAATGGTCAATTGGGTTCAGATCTAGTGATTGAGAAGGCTCATGGTGTCATGGTTCTGAAATCATTTGGCGACTAACTTTGCTCTGTGGACGGGGGCATTATCATCGTGAAAGATTCCTCACCATGCAGGAAATAAATTCTTTAACATGGTGTGAAGATGATCACTCAGTATTGATTAAGTAATTATTGACATTGATCTTGCCTTGGAAAATGTGCTCCACACTATTACGGAAACACCAGAACTTTTCACTGTTGGAACACTATTGTTTCCATTTTTTGTTCACTACCTGTATGTCTGATTATATTTTTTGTGTGTGGATAAATTGTTTTAATTGTTTTTGCATCAGTTCTCATTAGCCCTGATAAAGAGCTGTCCTGGTATGTAGCCTCTGACTAATAATAAAGTAGTTTGTCTTTATAACTGGTCTTTAACTTCAGGGACTGAAACCCACTCCGTTTTTATTCACACCCTTGATAAAGAAGAACAAAAGAGATAATATAAAATAAACTACATAAGTAATGAGCTTTATTTTATGCTCAAAAAATGCAGAAACCAAACCTACAATACTAATACAATCCTTCAGAAAAAATATTTTGTTTTATTAATATTTTTTTCCAGAAAAAATCTGGATCATAATTATTCACACCCCTAACTATTCTTTTCAATTTAATCCAAGAAAAACAAATCTTCATAAATATGCAACTTATTTGAAGTTCATTGGAAGGTTATGGAACTACACATTGGCCTACAATGGTTTCCTGTTTCCCTAGGGTATAAAAATGAGGGAACACATGTTTGAAATACTGTGGTCAGCCATCATCATGGTTAAAGGCAAAGAACTCCAGCATGTACCAAGACATTTTGCCCAAAAACCTAGTTGCCTCTGCCAGGAAGCTACACCTTGGCCGCAGATGGGCCTTCCAACAAGACAATGATCCCAAACATACGTCCAAAGCCACTAAGAAATGGTTGACAGAGTGTAAGATCCTTGTCCTGACGTGGCCATCTCAGTCAACAGAACTGAATCCAATTGAACATTTGTGGTTTGAACTAAAAGAAGCAGTCCACGAATGTCAACCCAAGAATCTGAAGGAACTAGAACAATTCTGGCTGGAGGAATGGTTGAGGATCCCCCCCAAGAAGTTCCACAACCTCGTACGATACTACAGAAGGCAACTGGCCAAGGGAGGAACCACAAAGTACTGATAACAGGGGTGTGAATATTTGTGATTCTAGATTTTTCTGGAAAAAAATAATAATGTGTGAACCGTTCGATTGTGGTTCATGTCAATGCATTATTATTAAAGAATAAAATTTTGTGAGCATAAAATAAAGTTAATTACTGATATAGTTTATTTTATACGATCTCTTTTGTTCATCTTTATCAAGGGTGTGAATAAAAAAGTCTACTGTATAAGGGGTGCACCTGTTTAAGAGGTATTCTTCCCTCTTTAATTTTGGTCCTAAGTTCCTTTAGTTGAGGGGGCAACCAATATTTAGTTGTGAATAAAATTGTCTTGTAGCCATTTACAAAATCATGCAGAACACACACTTTGAAGTGTCAATGCATGTATTATTGAGGGTTGTTTTTATCTGAACTCCAAAAGTTCAGGAACATGTATATTATGGGTCTAGTGTGGGCACTGGCAAGCTGGTTGGCTCAAGTCCAGTCAATCCTGGTGAAGCAATTTTCGATGACTGACTAAAACACTGGACAGATGCAAACTCTTATTGGCTAAAACAATTATGATTTTGACCAAAACAGCACCACAGATTGACAGGGGGATTTGACACAATGACAGTCACATGGTTTTCACCAAAATTAATCAATTGAAATATGGAGAAATGGACAAAGACACAGAGGATATTCACTGCATGTCTGTAGTTCCACACTCACGCACACCTGTTGATCTATGGATCCTTCATCTGTCTATCTACATTTCTACCTGCTTGGCCTCTCTGGGCTTTCCACATCTCCTCTCTGTCAGTTTTTCTACCTTTTTTGCTCTTTGTCTGTCCCTCTCATGCACTGTGAAATGGAAGCAAACTCTCTGATGCCCGGGTTGCCATAGTGACCGGTTCACTCACCATCTTGTGTGTCCCCAGCTCTTCGGCAGGGGTTCCTACCATCCAGCACCCTGCTCCATGGTGCTCAGATCTGGGCAGTTCCATCACTCCATGCTGAGGATTGGGGGCCTGGTGTGTCTCCCATTCATGCTGGATGCAGGACCAAAGACACAACAATCCCTGAGTCAGCACCCGTCACAAATTTGACAAATAAAAAATCCTTACCACAACAAAAATGACGCTTGTCAGCATGGCGGCATTCACCCTAATCACTTTTAAGGGTTCAGCAAGGACAGTGATTTATTGTCACAGTGATGCACACATATCCTATGCTAAGAGAACAGGGACATGGGTGACTGCGTGACCAAACATTTCCCTGACCTCAGTGGAAGGGGCAGTGGTGAGTCTCCACGGAAGTCAGCACCCAGGCGGGGGTGCCAGATGGACATGGTTACCCATTATTTAGCAGGAGGATTAAAAGCTGAGCTCAAGCATGTAATTAAGAAATAAGAGGTGGCATTTTAAAGCATGCAGGGAGTGCCTTGTAAGCTGGCAATGGTACTTGAGCATGTGAACCTCAAAGATACGCTGCTGCAGCTGAGACCCAAAGGGAATACCTGAGGACTCCCCCACATGCACTACACTCAACAATTGAGATCAGCCATGCATTACCATCACCATTATATTCAGCATCATAACCATCATCAGCATCATAATCATCTTCAGCAGCATAATCAACAACATCATCATCATCGTCATCGTCATCAGTGCAGTGGTTTGTGTTCTTCAGACCCCCTAATGCCCAACTCACAGAGAGGAGTTGACATGAACACCCATGCACATTTTCTGCACTGCTTATTCAACCACTGACCCAAGTCAGACCTTCACAAGATATTACGCTGTGAAGCAGTTGTAAAGCGCAAACTTCCAAGTGGAAGGGTCACTAAGAGCACTAGGCGGTCATTCTGCTACACTAATACATGACATCGCAATGCTTCCACACATCTTATTTAAACACCCCCACCAATATGATACGACTATGGTATCCTGCTCTGTAGATTTCTCAATGGACCATTCTCGATGGTACTGCCTGCTCACATCCTAGATTGAAATTTGCAGTCAGTTGATATGAGTTGTTACTCCTGTAAATGCCTGTTTAGCCTTGTACCTCAAACTAATGCATGCACATCACGATCCAGGAGTAGGTGCGTCTGACCACAGGGCAACTGTTGATGATGTCTTTCACTCAGAGTTCCATGCTGACATCACCTTAGGCACGGTTCCTCATGAAACACCAAGCAAGTTGAGCAGTCTTGCTCCTGCTAAACGTTCCCCAAAAATCACCCCTCTTTCAAAGTCACTGAGGTGTCATATTCTAGCTATGCTAGCCATAATTATTAGAGATGCACCGATCGATCGGCCTCTGACCGGAAATGGCCGATTTTCAGCTGATCGGCCTCAATCGGTGACTTGATCCCGATCACTCCACATAGCCGATTCTGTGCGCCGGTTGGCTCCTCGCCCCCCTCTTTTTCACGTGACGTGCGCGCACCCGTGAGCCAATGCAAACAGATCAGATGAGCGCAGCGCTGAAAACGCCTCAACATGTCCTTAGTATGGGCGTTTTTCACAGTCAGTGAAGACGACTTAAAGCTTGCAGTTTGTCATACATGTCAATCGAAAATAAGCCGCGGAGGAACAACCTCGAAAACGTTCGGAACGACCAACCTAATCAGACACTTGAAAAGTCATCACCCAGGTACCAAGTCGATGCCCAAATTCTGACGGTAGTCGTTTTCTACAGTACCGTAGGTACCGGGTTAATTAACAATTAACTTCTTTGCGCTAGTTCGGTTCCTCTGAACCATTTTCCATTAATAGAACATAGTGGTAGTGCATAAACCTGACGTAGGCTAATAATGCCCTGCTGAAGCACTGAATTGCACTGAAATCATTATGTTCGCTAATGAGTGACGTTATGAAACAGTGCTATTCACTCATACAAATCGAACTTATTAGACTTAATGATAAATTCATCTAACGATTTCTAGCTAAACCACAAATTGTGTATTAACTGTGTTGTGCATGAAGGTGCCAGCTGTGCGTTTCCACTATCAAACAAACTCAGAAACAGCAGCATCGCCTTTTCCAATTACTCCTAGTTTGAAACATTTTTATCTAAGCTTTGAAGCTAGTTAAAGTCGTAGTCGTTAGGCTACCTGACTCACGCAAATAACGAAATTCTGCTGAAGAGCGGCTTGTTTCAATGCCTTTGACAAGCTCCGCAACTGAAACATCCGCCCTTATATCGCTACAAGTGTTTTCCATTGCACTATATAGAATTGGGATCTACTCTAATCCACCTCTAGCAAACAAATTAGTCTAGCGCATCATAGGTTCGAACTAACCTGTTTTCCATTAGCATTGTCGCAATAACTTTCTGATGCACGTCAAGTTGAAGCCATATAATTATTTAATGGAAAAAGGGCTTGTGTCATCTGTCATCAGAATATAACGTTAGTGTTTTAAAAAATATTTCCGGACTAATGGTCTGTCACCATGTCAGTAAATTTAAACTACTCTTGTTTCTTTTTATTTATTACTTAAAGGCTACATGCCACTGTTGTTGGATTCATCATTGAATTTTCATCATTGAATTTAATTTGCACAAAAAAAGAAAAGCTCTGTCCAGTAACCTGGAACACTTTTTTTATTTTGAAATGTGTTTTAGTGAGACCTACCTCATGCTTCTGACCTACCTCAGAATTGTCAATCTTAATTTTCTATTAAAGCAAAGTTACAAAAATGTTTGTGTAAGTTGTCAATTATTGTTTTTAGGAAAAAAAATCGGAATCGGCCAAAATCGGTATCGGCAGGTCAGACTAATCAAAAATTGAAAATCGGAATCGGCCAAGAAAATCGCAATCGGTGCATCTCTAATAATTATAGGCAAGAATGGCCAGCCCAGCATTTTTGTACACGACCCTGAGCATTCTGGGATGTTGCTCAATTAACTCAGGAACAACATCTACAATGGGGGAAATAAATATTGAACACATCAACATTTTGTCCAGTAAATGTATTTCCAATGAGCCTATTCATTTGCACCAGACTTTGGTATTAACTCAAAAAATCCAGACAAAAAATCTAAACATTAAAGTCCATATGTAAATAAAGTTATGTGTAATAAAGTGGAATGAAACAGGAAAAAGGTATTGAACACACTAAGAAAAAGCAGTACACCACAGCAAGGAAAGGCAAGGAACCAGCTGAAAACCATAACTAATTAGGAGGCAACTCTACCTCCAATCTGTGCTAATTAATGTCAGCTGGGTTAGAATATATTGATGGGCTATAAAAGGTTTTTTTTTGTTACCAAGGTGCCACACAAGAAACATCTAATGATGGGTAAAAGCAAAGAGCTCTCTCAAGACCTTGCACCTCACATGAAAATGGAATTGGCTACAGATGTATTTCACAACTTCTGAATCTTCCAGTAAGCACCATTGGGGGCATTATCCGTAAGTGGAAGCAACATCACTCCACCATCAACCGGCCACGCACAGGAGCTCCTCGCAAGATTTCTGATCAGGGAGTCAAAAGGATACTTAGAAGAGTAGCCAAAGAGCCAAGGACCACTAGGAAAGAGCTCCAGAAAGACTTGGAGGCAGCAGGTACAACTGTGACAGAAAGGACAGTAGGCAATGCACTCCACCGCCATGGCCTCTGTGCACGCTCAGCCCGCAAGACTCCACTACTGAAAAAAAGACATGTTGAAGCTCGTTTAAAGTTTGCCAAACAACATTTGGACAAGCCAGTGAACTACTGGGAGCATGTACTCTGGTCAGATGAGACCAAAATTGAACTTTTTGGCTGTCACACAACACACCATGTTTAGAGGAGAAATGGCACTGCACATCACCCGAATAACACTATACCAACAGTGAAGTTTGGAGGTGGAAGTATCATGATGTGGGGCTGTTTCTCCTCTCGTGGTACTGGCAGACTTCATATCATTGAAGGAACAATGAATGGAGCCATGTACAGAGATATTCTTGAGATGAACCTGCTGACATCCACCAGGATGCTGAGGATGAGACGTGGGTGGACCTTTCAGCAGGACAACGATCCAAAGCATACAGCAAAGGAAACTCGCAATTGGTTTCAGAGAAACAAAATCAACTTGTTGGAATGGCCCAGTCAATCACCTGACTTAAACCCAATTGAACATTTGTGGAAGCATCTGAAGATCCAGATTCACAAGAGGGCCCCCCGCAATCTTCAAGATTTAAAGACAATCTGTGTAGAGGAATGGGCCAAAATCACACCTGAATACTGCGGGCGATTAGTTACTTCATACAGAAAGCGCCTTGAAGCTGTCATTACAAATAAAGGCTTCTCCACTAAGTATTGAATTAATTTCAGTTAGTGTGTTCAATACTTTTTTCGTATGTCATTCCACTTTATTACACATAACTTTATTTACATATGGACTTTAATGTTTAGATTTTTTGTCTGGATTTCTTGAGTTAATACCAAAGTCTGGTGCAAATTTCACTTGAATGGCCTCATTGGAAATAAATTTACTGGGAAAAATGTTGATGTGTTCAATATTTATTTCCCCAATTGTATGTGGAAGCACCTGCTTTCAATATACTTTGTCCCTCATTCATGCTTTAACATGACAGCTAAAAGATCGGAACGTCGCCTGCTTGAATTGTACGAGTCTTAAAAGGAACCATTATTATTATTAGAATTAGAGGCATTATATATTTCATTATATATAAGTGCATTCATTATATATACACACACACACACACATATATATAGACGCATGCATACATAAGGAGATTGAACACTGCCTATTATAATAAATGTACTGGACTTGTGCTATCAATTCATATTGCTATTTGAAGTAATTCTTCCAAGTGTTATTCAATAATTAATGCCCAGGCAACCATCATCAGTCCCCCCAAGGCTGCTGCCCAGGCATGGGCTGGAACTCAATCAAACCACTAATCACTAATTATAAGCCTGCTACTATTACTGGCTGTATTACACTTCAGATGGGTCAAGGCCTAGTTGTATACAAGGATCCTAGTTGCTGATGTTGGTGCTAGTGTTCCAAAAACAGGCAGGGTCTTTTCACCAACAGGTTGTTGCTTCCACTGGCTGCAAGAATATACACAAGGCTTCTTCCAAACTCCTGGCCATCCTTCTTTACTCTGTGGGAGCTTCTACAACTTCAGTATGGACAATGTACAGGTAAATGCCAAAATAAAGGAAAGACCAACCAGTGTCTTAATAGGGCATTGGGTCACCACGAGCCACCAGAACATCTTCAATGCACCTAGATTCTACAAGCGTCTGGAACTATATTGGAGGAATTCAACTTCCATGACAAATTCCATCAGTTGGTGTTTTATTGATGTTGGTGGAAAATGTTGTCTCAGCCGTCATTTGAAAACCTCCCATAAGTGTTCAACTGGGTTAAGATCTGGTGACTGAGATGACCATGGAATATGGTTCACGTAATTTTCATGCTCATTAAACCATTGTGTGACCACTTGTGCCATGTGGATGGGGCAGTGTCGTCCTAAAAGAGACCACTCCGGGTAGAAATGCTTCACCATAGGAAGAAGGTGAACACTCAGAATGGCTTTGTATTTATTGGCTTTTGCCTTGCCCTATAAGGGCTTGAGTGGACCTAAACAATGCAAGGAACATGCACCCCACAACAGCCGCCAGAACCCTTCAAGTGTTTCCTTTATTTTGGAAGTTACCTGTAACTTGTTCCAAAGGCGAGAGCCCTTCTTCATTACTACAGACCTTTTTTAGCAGGAAAACTATTGTCTAAATTGCCTTGGTTCCAGAAACTAGATTGAGCCAGAACTATGGGAGGAAATGTAATAAATTAGTGGCATTCACACTCAAACCAAGACCCTTTAGTGTTGTGCAGTATCAAAGGGTTATATGTTATGCTGTTATTTGCTTCTTGTGCCCCTCAATGTGCATTTTATCTAATTCAATTGGACAACATGGCTGAAGACTGTACATTTTATACAAAAGTGCCAACTGCCAATAACCACACAATGTCACACTGAATGATACCAGACAAACAGAGAGGTACTCGAATTGTCTGTCAATGAGGTAATCCTCCTCTTTACACATCCAGGTATGCAGCTGTGCAGGTGTGAGTAATCAGGTCATTGCTTGTGATAAGCAGTTACAATGACAAAACAATTCACAAAGATAGGCAGTTTAGGTAGACAAATTAATATCTAATTTTAATTACTGTGAAAATACTCACAAGATCCCATTTGTTCCATCATTCATCCATTCACTCTCCATGAATAGCAAACTTCTCACAATTATACTTTGCAGTATATATATATATATATATATATATATATATATATATATGTATGTGTGTGTGTGTGTGTGTATATATACTGTATGAATATGTACTGTTATGTACTTTACAGTATGGTTCACTTTAAAAGAGGCACGGGAGAAGGTGTGCTCACCACTTATATTGTTTTTTGCCTGCACACTGTGTGTGTATATATATATATATATATGTGTGTGTGTGTGTGTGTGTGTGTATATATATATATATATATATATATATATATATATAGTAGGTTATTATAATTCAACCAAATCACATGATGGTTTATAATGTACCCCTGTTATCTGGTCCCCCTGGGTCCACACCACAATGATCATTTTCAATGATCACTGCTGCATGAGTACGACTATAATGTTTACCAACATGAAATACTCCATTTGTATTTGTGGAAACTATGAAGCATTGTGGTTGACAGTAAAAAGAAAGCTGAGCATATCCACTATATTTGTGATATACCTGAAATATATGTGATTGTTTTTACTCATTTGGCTTCCTCCCCACTCTTTGACCACAAAGTTCTCTCTAGCACCACAACACCAAATTCCAACCCTCTTCTTGCACCCAGCAAATTCCTCTCCTGTCCTAGGCAAATAGTGCCCCACTTTACTCCAACAAAACTGAGCACATACTGTACCATGGTCTCAGGATAACACTGACTAATTTCCTCTATGCTGAAAAGTCTATGATATGCCCTACTAAAAAACACACTAAAGCACAATCCATTGTTATTTAAGCTTTATCAGAAAGGTACAAAAGTGCAATTATGAAATGGACAGCCTGCAGCAGATCTTCCCATCTACCCTCCGTTTTATGACGACAAATAAGTTTATATGTGATATTAAGTGGATTTTTGAGGTCGGCAGGGGGAGACCGGGTTTGTTCTATTGATCTGGATGCCTAACCCTCCCCCCAGCCTTAAAAAATATAGGGTGCTAACCTCAATTATTTAGTGTAGGCCATGGTGCCTTACTTCTGTCTTATAATATGCATTTCATTGACAGACTGTTGTACACAATTTAAACATACACCTTTGACAATCTAAACAAGAGAATTGCTGAACCCCAGAATGCTGACCATGATGGGCAATAGACAGGTAACTGCCAAAATAAAGGAAACACTTGTAAATTATGTAAATTAAGGGTTCTGGGGTCTCTGTTATGGTGTGGGGTGCCTTTTCCTGGCATGGTTTAGGTCTACTGAACCCCTTAGAGGGCAAGGTAAATGCCAATAAATACAAAGCCATCCTATGGTGAAGAATTTCTATCATGATGGGAGTGGTCTCTCCCTGGATGACAATGCCCCATCCATAGGACGCAAGTTGTCACAGAATGGTTTGATGAGCATGAAAATTATGTAAACCATATGCCATGGCCGTTTCAATCCACCAGACCTCAACCCAATTGAACATTTAAGGAAGATTCTGGAGCAGCGCGTGAGACAGTGTTTTCCACCACCATCAACAAAACACCAAATGATGGAATTTCTCATGGAAGAATGGAGTTGCATCCCTCCAATAGAGTTCCAGACACTTGTAGAATCTATGCCAAGCCACACTAAAGGTGTTCTGTTATTTTGACAGTTGCCTGTACATCCATTCCAATGCCATAAGTAACTATTTTTCTATACTGCACAAATAGCTATATTGGGAAGACCGATGGATGTTTTTAGTATTTCTATAATGAAAACACCCTATCACTGTAAGTCGATTTCAGCTGAGACAACTGGCTAATTTCAGAATCTGCTGTAGCAACTGTAAGATTCCTCGTTTACAGGCAAGCCATATACATGAAATCAACGAGAATTTCACAAATACACACGTGCTCGTCTAAGAATGTAAAATATATAATGTGATTACGGACTCTTGAATCGAAATCATGGTGTATTACAAACATGCCAAATGAATGAAACATTTTGTCTCATCAGATTTCCTGGGGTAAAACAGAAAAGATAAATTTCGAAAAAAAACACTTTTTGAATTCTAGCTCCTTGTTCATGTATGTCCAGATATATTTTAAACAATTACCAATAGGTCTTATTTGACGCGTTTCGCACAGGTCGGTGAATCATTTGTTACACATATTCATTAGTACACACCAACACACGCGCTTTCGCGCGCCCACACACGCATAATACACGCATAAGCATACACGCACGCACGCACGCACACACACACACACACACAGATACACACACACACACACACACTGCCGCAATGGTTCTGTTGTAAAGATTGTCATAACGCGCCATTTCAATGCTTATCGATCTTATATCGATGATATATTAATTAGTAATTGCATGCTGGTCACATATCCATAAAACGTCAAATTCCGTGTCCATTATTTTAGCATTTAATCTCGCACAAATTAAAACGTACATTTCTCTGTTTCCATCTGTGCCATTTATCCTACCTCTTTTTTCCTCTTCTACGCCTTCAACAGCAGCTGCGTCGAAGTCTTCTCTCCTCTCCCCCTCTCCCCCTCTCTCTCTCTCTCTCTCTCTTTCTCTCTCTCTCTCTGTCGCCCACACACACACACACACACACACACACACACACAAATTGATTCACCCTCGCACAAGCCTTCGAGCACAACTATTTCTCCTGACCTCCTATTTACTGAAGAAGAAAGTACGGTCCATGTCAAATGGAAATGCAGAAGGAAGGACGGCGTGAACGACACATACCAGTCTGCCGAAGAACATTCAGGGCGCATAGAAAACGTTTTTTTTAATCAGAAAATGTTAAAGTATTCTCTCAAACCCAGCGTATGCGCCTCATGCTGTAAACGGGACTGAGAGTGCGACGGAGAAGGGGATGTGTGTGTGCGTGTGCGTGTGTGTGTGGAGGGGAGGGGGGGGTGTATGATAGCGCAGCTAGCGCAACAACAAACTGCACCTTCGTGTAGCTATTCATTGAACGACAATAACAATAATCGCACTATGATAGAATGGAAAGGGCATGCTAAGAAGGGCAACCTAATCCAAAATGGAAATCAATTACCAAACCATATGCAACATTAACTCAGGTGGAGCTAATATTCAAATTCTGAGATAATTATAGCCACATTGCCCGTAGCCATTCGCATATTTAACACGTAATTTCGTGTAGGTGTTCACAAATGGAAACTATCCGTTTTGTGCGCCACATACGCACACGTACGTACGCGCGATGATTCGAAAACCTATTAGTATTCTATCCTCCGACTCATACACATAGTGCAATGACTGCCTGTTAAAATCACGGCATAGCAGCCTGAAATATGAAAACAAAAACATCTTCATATCTTGTTATGGTTGGAGGCGCTTAAAATGTGCAAGTGTTTTGCCTACGAACCAGAAGTAATGGGATATTCTATATCGCCCATATAAAAATAGTGTACAGCACACAACACCTACAAACAATCACCCACTTCAAACGATGGGCATGGTAATATTTCTAAAAGACGGTGTTTGTGTTAATAGCTTCGCGTAGAAGAGGCAGAGTACATAACACATTTAGAAAATATCATACATCTTCCATTCAGGTCATGCAAGATACAAATCGATGCTCTCTCCTCCTCAAGTGATGCACAGTTCCCTAAACGCGGCTTTATATTGGTCGATCGAATGTATGTGATGTTAACCTGTTAAGGTGTCACTTTGAGAGAAATGTACAAGAAGTGTGTATTACGGTTCTGTACATGACCCGTGAACTGACGCAACCATATTGATGGGTACCTGCTGTGATATGACTACAGGAGTTTTGAGCCCTGGTTTGCATAATCAGGGAAAGAGCAGAGAGCGTTCTTCAGACGAATTTCCCTTAGCAACGCACAAGCATACAGTCCATAAGCCCCCACCTATGTGTGGTTGTATTTGAATTCATCTTAACTGCTTTTGCGACATATTGCGTCACGCCAATATGTGAACTTTGAAACTAAAACAAAAAATAGTCCAAAAAGTTTTATACCCTGATACAAATTAATTGAGAGGACGAATGCATAGGGGTGGGGGAATCATAAAGGGAAGCTGCAATGGGACTTGACGGAGAGTGACACGGTAAAAGGAAGCGAGGAGGGAGTAACGGCACATGTGATGGACTTGTCTCCTCCTATGTCTAGGATCTGATATTCAGCCGTTCTCTCCCATTACTGTTTCTGTTCGCACGTGTCTGTCACCCTTTGCTCATCCTCGATCACGCTCAGTCTCAGGCTCTCTATGTTCTCTCACCACCGTCCACTCCTCCAGGTAGCAGCAGAAATAATCTTGTTGACTTTGCTGCAAGTGGCAGAGGGAGGGGGTTGATGCATTGTGTGTGATCATTTTATTTGTGCATTTGATTCATTATTTTTGCTTATGCATGTGGAGTTTTAAAGAGACATCAGTGTCCTGTCTGCACCTCTCCTTCTCCTCCTGCTTCTTCACTTCCACCCTTGCTATGATAATGAATGCTGTCACAAGAAAGGCAATCTCACCCCAAGGACACACTGTCAAATGAGTACATCCGTGGCCTGGTGAGACCGGGCTACATATTTCCCTTCCCAAATTAACCCCCTCACACACACACACACACACACACATAATGCCCATTCCCCTGCATTTCTCCTCAACTCCCCCCCTTCCTTCAGTCTCTTGCTCTCTCCCTCCGCAGTGCACAATGAAGCACTCACAAGACTGACATCACATCTATACGATTAACTCTCTCTCCCTCCACTCTTCCCTGTCCCTGGCTCCCCCTCCCTCTGTTTATGCAGTAGTGAATGAGCATTGTCCACAACCTATAGCATTCCCCAAGAATTCTATACCAGCGGGTGTGCTCCCTCTCTCCTCTTTCACATCTAGCTCTTGCTCACTCTCTCTCTCTCAGTCTATTAAATTTCCAGTCACACAACAGTGCAGTGGATATCCCTCCCTCCTTCTCTCCCTCTTCCCTCTCGTGCTCACACACCACATTTAAAAATCGTAGTCTTCCCGGATGTCTCCCTCTATGGACTGCTATGTCGCCACCTCCATCCCTGTCCCCCTCACTATTTAAATAAGTCCCTCACATTTTATCACCGGCCCACCCCCACCCCAGTATCAGTGTTAATGTACTGCAGCGTCTCGCCAGGTTGGAGCACAACTCCCTTTTGCCGTATTGTTTTTGCTACCGCTAGTAGATTCTTCAAATGACATACTGGGCAGGCACTACAGGATATTAGATAAATGCTGACCTGCTCCACAGGGAAGATTAATGCAGTTAATATGAAGGCTTACTGCATGTCAGGATTTTACCAATGAACTGAGTAGGCAACGGCGTGTGTTTGGCACACAAACCTGTGTCTCTTGTTCAGAGGTCGAGGTGCGTCTCGCAGTGTTAGTGATATAGTGATTTTCTTATATTGGAGCAGGAGATGCATTGCTTTGTCAGTGACATTATGGTGGCAGATCCTCTGTTCAATTACAATATTTATTTACTTAAAAAGAAAAACTTACATAGCTCACATTTCTGGCTGTGGGGGTGAAGTGATTGAAGTTAAGGACCTTACTCAAGGGTACACACCAGCAGGACTCAAACAGTCGCCTTCTGATTATGTGATTTCTTTGACCAGGGGGTTCCCAAATATGGGATGGCACCCACTGGTGGGTCTTGAGAGGGATTTAGATGGGTCCTGAGGTCCTAGATGTGAAATCCTGATAGACAATATACTCATAGGCAATCACATTAATCAAACACTGCACTGGTCAGTGTGCATTTACTGTCCATATCTGAACATATGTCAGGCTATATTTGAAGGGGTGGGTCACAGAAAATGTATTCACTCATGTGGATTTTGGGCCACTGCCCTAACCACAACTACACAGCCATTATCAAAAAGGGAATGGCAGCTTCTGTCAGTGGCCATCCAACTAGCTAATGCATTTGTTACTGTGGCGATTAGGGAAAGCAGTGCATCTGGTTATGCATCAAAGGCCTGGTTTACAGTCCACAGCCCAGATTAGCATGGGAGGGACTCGCACGCCTTGCATTGTGAATACATTAAATTCACCAGTACCAATAAGACCTGTCCTCCCACAGCAGCAGACACAGACATCGCAAACACAGCCACAACAGCAGGGGCTGCAGGCCCATTATCCAGTACCCACAACCACTGGCCCCGACACTCAACCTTTTCTGCTCACACCTGATGTGGTGACCAGTTTACATGATAAAAGTGATTTAGTGGTCATGAAACAATATTTATGTATATTATATACATATAATAAAGAATATAAAAGAATGGTGCACAAATGTATATATGTAAATCATTTGATATATATATATATATATATATACACACACACACACACACAAACACACACACACACACACATACATACACAATTACATGCACACTCAAACATACACTTAGGAAAATAAGAACACTTGTGCCTTACATTTTCTGAGACAGATATGAGGACTTAGAAATAAAAGCAATTCTTTGTAAGAGTACACGGTTTCTTACTGGGGGAGGGAGGTGGAGGAGAGCTGAGAGTGAGATCTCAGTGTCACAGTAACCTAGCAACTGCCTTTATCCCCTTGGAGACCATAATTTACATCATTTCCTGTCTGTGTGTGAGAATGTCTATTTGTGTAGTCTGTGTGTGGAGTGTTTATGCTTACATGTTAGGGATAACTCTGCATGCAGATGTTAGGATATACAGAAGGCTCCATTTCGATTCACACCATTTATAAGGATGAACAAAAGAGATCGTATAAAATAAACTGTATATAAGTAATGAGGTATATTTTATGCTAAAACAATTCAGAAAATTATTTTCTTTAATAATAGTGCATTGGCACAAACCACAATGCAATGGTTTACAAATTATATTTTTCCCCCCCGAAAAATCAAGAATCAAATATTCACACCCGTTATCAGTACTTTGTGGTTCCTCCCTTGGCCATTCTAACTGCAAGTAGTCACCTTCTGTAGTGTTGTACGAGGTTATGGAACTTCTTGGGGGGTATCCTCAACCATTCCTTCGTGAGATTTGTTCTAGTTCCTTAAGATTCTTGGGTTGGTGGACTGCATTTTTGAGTTCAAACAAATGTTCAATTGGATTCAGGTCTGGAGACAGATGGCCACGTCAGGACATTGATCTTGTGCTCTGTCAACCATTTCTTAGTTTCTTTGGATGTATGTTTGGGATCATTGTCTTGCTGGAAGGCCCATCTGCGGCTAAGGTGTATCTTCTTGGCAGAGGGAAACAAGGTTTTTGGACAAAATATCTGGGTACATGCTGGAGTTCATGGTTCCATCTATTTAATAGTAATCTTTGCCTTTCACCATGATGATGGCTGACCAGAGTATTTCAAATGTGTGTTCCCTCCTTTTTATACCCTAGGGAAACAGGAAACCATTGTAGGCCACTGTATAGTTCCCTAACCTTCCAATGAACTTCAAATAAGTTGTATATTTATGAACATTTTTCATTGGATTAAATGTAAAATAATAGTTAGGGGTATGAATGATTGTGATCCAGATGTTTTCTGGAAAAAAATAAAATTAAACAAAATGTTTTTTAACAATTGTATTAGTAATGTAGGTTTGGAATTTTCAGGGTTTTTTTGCATAAAATATACCTCATTACTTATAGTTTATTTTATACGATCTCTTTTGTTCTTCTTTATCAAGAGTGTGAATAAAAACAGAGGCTACTGTATATGTGCATGTAAACAAAATATCTTTATGTTGCTTGCTTTTATGTCCATTTTTGTAGGACAGTCTATATAACGTATCTGTACATGTGTAGACACATTCATAGCATCTAATACTATGCATTTTTAAGTGTGAATGTATTTGAAGCAAGAATGTGCACATATGTGTAGTTGAGTGTTGGTCTGTCAAGCTGATTGTATGCTCTGCCAAATAATGCCACTGCCAAACAGTGCCATCTGGTATAACTACTTGGCTGGGAGACATTATTTGGCACATGGTGCCCTTGTATGGATACATAACATATTGGAGCAGTTAAAATTAACACTGTGACACCATAAGCCGACATCTAACAACCTATTTATTTCTCTATTTTGGTCTTCCTCTCAGCAGCTTTTCCAGTCCTGACCAGTAATCGTATACATACTTTATCACCTTATCGTTTATTTCTCTCACCCTCTCTCCCTCTCTCGTTCTGTTGTCTCTCATCCATCAACGTGTGCACCGTGTACATTTTCATTTAACAGAGAGCATTGTCGCTCCAGAAATGTGTTTGACAAAAAGTATCTTTATTTTATTGTCATAAAAGAACATCCATCGTCCTAAAGAAACAAACAGCAACACATGATTGGTAAAAGCTTATTTAAAAAGAAGAAGAAAAAAAGGAAAAAAAGAAAGTATATCTGGACTCAAATTACACCACCTGGTTTCCGTATGAAAATTCAAATAAAATGGCAGATTGGTATAGAACAGTGCAGCGAAACACCCAGCGCGTCCTTCCTGCCGTACACTGCCGTCCTGTACTGAAAAAGCCAGCACAATGCTCAGCATCAGCCCTTGACTGTACTGTGTGTTCTACATATAAACCATGCTGTACCCATATCAGGGTTATGCTGCAAGTGTCTGTACTTTCTTCTAGATTTGTGGATGTGGCAAACTACAAAACAAAGTCCATCCCCTCCCTCAGTGTTCTCATCGCAAACACTGTGGCCCAGGCCTGATGGGAGTGTGTTTTTAGTTTTTTAGGTCCCAGCTCAGATGAGATCCATGAGAATCTCGTCCTCCATAACACTGGAAACCTGGGGCATGCCCGGGCCCTGGGCGACTGAGCCCCGTTGAGCTCCGACCATCAACATCTGACCTGAGGGAGCGGGGGAGAGAGACAAAGTGTATGGGTGTATTTATATATACCAACATATAAAATTGTTTATACTATATGTTTCTCCCAGGTGAGAAATTCAATCCTGTCATTTCCATATATGTGTTGCGTGTAACTCCTGGGTGGTGGGTATTGATCTGAGACAGCCTCAATTGAATCCGGACTATGGCATGCTGACTGTGGCCAGAAGTCCCAGGGGGTGATGAATATTTAGCCATAGTTTCACGCAGCATCATTGTGCATCAGCAGCTCCTCCGGTCTATTGACCGCTTGCAATCTGCCTACTCCAGTCGCATAGTCCACTGCATTAACACGAATGTTAGCGTATGCCCTCTGAAACTGAGAGGGCGTTGCAGTAACGGGACGGGCCATAGATTATGATTTAGCGTTCCAAATTGCGACAGAAAAACAGTGTGTTCAGTGCACTACAGGTGTGTGGCTCTGTGGATACCTGGGAGGGGCTGCCTCCATTGGGGTTGCATTTGAGCGCCCCCTCCTTGAGGAGCATGGACCATCTGCTGCCCCAGTGCCTGATGGGAAAGCATGGCCCCTTGCATGTGAGAGACACCTGGTTGCTGAAAGACACAGGGATAGGGAGGGAAGAGGAGATTTAAGGAGAGAGAGAAAACTGTGTGTGCACACAACCATGTCTTTGGTTTGAGAAAGGATAGTATGGCTGGTTAGTACAACATACACACATGTACTAACTGAACAGACAGTATATACAAGTATATATAGTGGGTTTAATAAAAGTGTTCACCCCCTTTAGAATTTTTCACATTTTATTTTCTTACTTCATGGAATCAAAATGGATTTAATTGGGATTTCTTGCCACTGATCAAAACAAAACACTATAATGTCAAATAAAAAGCATTTTCTTAATTAATTACAAAAAAAACAGACAATAATTGATTCCATAAGTATTCACCCCCCTTGACTTAATACTTGCTAGAAGCACCTTTAGCTGCAATTACAGCTGTGAGTCTATTGGGGTAAGGCTCTACCAGCTTTACACATCTGGACATTGCAATTTTTGCCCATTTTTCTTTACAAAATTGCTCCATCAGATTGTATGGGGACTTGGTGAACAGCAATTTTCAAATCTTTCCACAGATTCTCAATGGGAACCACAATTTTTACCACTCCAATGTGGTTTTTGCTGTAAGCTTTGGGTCATTGTCCTACTGGAATATACATTTTCTTCTAAGTCCCAGGTCTCTTGCAGACTGCAGTAGGCTTTTCTCCAAGACATGTCTATATCTTGCTCCATCCATTTTGCCCTCTATTTTGACACGTTTTCCAGTCCCAGAAGCAGAGAAGCATCCCCATAGTATTAGGCTCCCGTCACAATGTTTCATGGTAGGGATAGCGTTCTTGGGATGGAACTTTGGTGAATTTCAATTTCAAAACCATTCTTTTCAACAATGGTTTTCTTTTTGCCACTCTCCCATAAAGCACAGATTTGTGAAGCGACCGGACTATTGTTGTCCCATGGTCAGTTTCTCCAATCTCTTCCATGAAAGACTAACTCCGACAGAGTTGCCATAGCTCACTTGGTGGCCTCCCTAATAAGTGCCCTTCTCGCACGGATGCTCAGTTTTGGAAGATGGCCTGTTCTAGGCAAATTCACTGTTGTGCCATATTCTCTCCATTACTTTATGATGGACTTAACGGTGCTCTGGAGGATATTCAAAGTCTTTGAAATCGTTTATCCTTTCTTTGATTGGTGCTTTTGAATAACCTTTTCTCAGATTTGAATGTTGAAGCTCTTCTTTGGAAATGCATGAACCAATTGTGGGACCTCTCACTGACAGGTGTATTTAATTTTAAATAATTTGAAACACCTTAATTGTACACAGGTGGACTCCAATCAAATAAATGTGACCTGTGAAGACAACTGATTGCACCAGAGGTTATTTAGGTGTGTCTTAGTAAAAGGGCTGCATACTCATGCAATCAGTTGGTCTGTTTTTATTTGCAATTAAGAAAAAGCTTTAGAGATTGTTTTTTATTTGATTTGATATTTGATTATTTGATACGACAAACCTTTGAAACATACACAACTTTAAGTTTGAACAGTCCATCACTGGTAAGTTAATTTTGATGGACTGATCAAACTTAAGTCGCATATATTTCAAAAGTTTGTCATCTTTGTGCATTCTATCTGGTTTGAGATTTATCATCGAGCAACTTCGAGATTTATCATCGAGCAACGTCGAGATTTGTTAGTTATCTGGTTTAAGACCTAGTTGTTGTAGCTGTATTGTACCTAGTAACTGCGGTTTTCTGCTTAGTTTATGTGTCCTACCCTCGCTCTGTTTTACGCATTCGTATTTATTTGTTTTAGCATCGTTTGATATTTAATTGCTTAATTTGAAGCCATCTTCTCTGCTCTTCATCTTCTCTTCATCTTGAACCCAACCAATCTGGGTTCAAGGCAGGCCACTCCACAGAAACTGCTCTACACGCAGTCACCAAGGCTCTACAAGTGAAAAAATCTCAATCACTCAGCATTTGACACCACGGACCACCAGATCCTGCTCTCATCTCTCGCCGAGATGGGAAGCTCTGGATCTGCATTGGCATGGTTAGAATCATACCTTCAGGGCTCGGTGCTAGGCCCCCTCCTGTTCTCCCTATATACCAAATCACTTGGTTCGGTCATCTCTGCCCATGGTTGTTATGCTGATGACACCCAACTCTTTCTCTCCTTCTGAGACCCAGGGCCCGGCATGCATCTCTGCATGTCTAGCAGACATCTCTGCCTGGATGTCCACACACCACCTGAACCTGGACCTGGCGAAGACAGAGCTGAACTTCCTCCCAGCGAAGGCCTCCGCAATGATTGATGCTTCAATAACCGTGGAAGGCTCCATAGTGTCTCCATCTCATTCTGCCAGGAGCCTTGGAGTGACCCTGGACAACCAGCTGGGCTTCTCGGGCCATATTGCAGCAATCACCCAGACCTGCCAATTCTCCCTCCATAACATCCGGAGGATCCGACTGTTCCTCACCAAAGAGGCCACACAACTCCTGGTCCAGGCCCTGGTGATCTCAAGTCTGGACTACTGCAATTTCCTGTGCCTTCAAGCCACTGCAGCTGGTCCAGAATGCTGCCGCACGTCTGGTGTTCAACCAACCCAAGTACACACGTCACCCCTCTTAAGTGGTTCCCTATTGCAGCACACATACAATTTAAATAACTGGTGCTGGCCTATCAAGCTGTTAGAGGAACTGCTCCCTCCTACCTCCAGTCACTCATCACACCCTACACCCCAACCAGACCCCTCCGCTCCGCCTCCTCGGGCAAACTGACTGTCCCTTCCATGCGAGCGCCCAGCAGCCGCTCCTCGTGGTCTCGCCTCTTCTCTGTCCTGACCCCCCAGTGGTGGAACGATCCTCCGCACTCGGTCAGGACCGCCGACTCACTGGCCATCTTCCGCAAGAGACTGACTCCATTACCACTAATTGTCATCGCCACTGCTTTCATGGTTAATACTGCATTTTGTAATATGTATCTATGTTGATGTCTGTCTGTCTGTCCCCCAAAAACTAACTTTTCCCTCCTTGTGTTAAAGGTACGATTGCAGCTGCCAACGATTATGTCTATTACTGTATCACGACACTGATCTCTGGCGTGGACTATGATTAATCTTACCATGTATATTTTGTAAGAGAGTCTGCTAAATTACTGAAATGTAATGAAATGTCTTGCTTGGTACCGAATTATTTGAGGATGCAAATGCGTACTGGTGTACCACTTACGTGCACACCATATTATATATTTTGTGTTGATCCGTGGCAAACAATTCAATTCAAAATTGTATTCGAATCGAACCAAAATTAAACATTTTGATTCGATGAATCAAAGACAATAAAATGTGAATACTTTTTATACCCACTGTACAAGACGCGCTGTTACTGTTACTTGCTAAGGAGATTTTCAACTTCCTTTAGCACTTATGGCAAAGTGCCATTCAGAAAAATATTAATGATGAAAGACATTTTGCAGGACTTTAATCTGTAATTACAATGTCAAAATGTTGCATAATTAGCATTCAGTCAGGTGTACAGGCCTGTCAGCTGTTCCATGTAATTACCGGCTGCTGTTGGCTGAGCAGGAGGCTGCGTAGCTGTGGGTTGGCTCCTGGGTTGGGGAGGCGGAGCATAGGAGCCTGAGGCGGGGCCTGTCCACCCTGGCCCCCCTGACTGGGTGGAGCAACTGTGACTGGTGCTTGCTGATTAGCTGTGGCAGCTACTCTCAACTGAATGAAAGACAGGAGGGTCAATACAACATACATAGAATAGAAAGAGTAGAATGAATGTAGGGTGAGACCATGAGCTGTCATAAGGGTGTGTGGAGAGAGACTGAGACTCTCACCAAATTAGACTGCCTTTGCTGGTCCTCCATCATTGTGACCTGACTGACTGGAGGCATGCCTGATACTACAGACTGAGCCCAAGAGACAAAAAGAGGAAGTGAAAAAAAGACGGAGGAAAGGAGGAAAGGAGGAAGGGTTAATACAGCATGCCCTCACAAACACCAAGGTAGGAAAATATAGAGGGGAACACAAAGATAGGAAAAGAAAGAAACAATCAAGTACAGTAAAGAGAGGCAGAGACGCAGAACCAGGCATGGGGTTGGCACCTGTTGCTGAACGTTGCCGTGAGAGACGGGGATGGGTCCTTGTGGGCGGTTGAGGAAGTTCTGGTTGGGGGGAACCACAGCCTGCTGCATCGATCCTGCAGAGTTCATCTGGAACACATGAGAGTGAATCAGAACTCTAGAGTAAATGAGCGCATGCTCCATGTGACTAAGCACACACTGCATGCAACTCTACTGTAGAAGACACCTGCATCAACCACACCATAAAGCTCACCCAGGGGCCCAGATTAGCAGTCGTCCTATCGACTCAGATGACTAAAAATGTCCAAGTGATCGTCCTGCTGACAACTGTGAATTTAGGATTTTATTATTTTTTGAATGAGCTAACTGAAACTATTTCTGTTTTACACTCACATCGTAACAAACATGTCATGGACGGATATTCAAAAATATTTCCGAAGTTCCAAATGGAAAAAGCTGCACATTGTCACTCACATGTAGTCTGTGCTCACCGCGTTTGTTGTTGTTGCTATGCCAGACTCTGCAGCAGTCAAGCAAGTTTGCGGATCGCGGCACATAGACACAACAGCAAGAACCAGCTAGTTAGTTAGCTAGCTAACGTTAGCATTCACGGACATTGCGTATCGATATCTGTTGTTGCTAGTTGCTTGCTAACACAAGGCTTAGTAAGTTATCATGCATTTATCACTTACCAAGCCTTGAATTAACAAGCAATAATCGTGAACATTAGCTAGCTAGTTACTGTCTATATTCAGTTCAGTGAGCCCTCCCCGCCAGGCTGACGAATCGCTGTGATTTTCCTGCAGTCATTTCTCATCTCCGTCCTGCAGTCCAAGAACAAATCATTCCCACATCCAAGCTCGGTTAAATCTATGAATTATTAGCTAGCTATTACATTAACTGCCATACCACACTCTAGTTGGGAATGGAAAAATCGATCTCGTTCGAGTCCCAACTAGAGTGTACGTTATGATATACTGTACAGTCAGAACACTAGTTGCTAACCCCACCTGCGGGCACCCGTCAGAGCTTCACTGCTACACAGTCCCATGAGCACACGCGAGTAGGACAAGTAGCTTTTAGGAAGGACAAGTATCTTTTCTAAGATACTTGCCCTTTGACAAGTATGACTTTTACCCTAATCTGGGCCCCTGTCACGTATGCACTCCAAGCATTAACAACGCCACACCAACACTCCACTCACATACTTTTCCTTAATACTGAATAGAACCATTATGTCTGCATTACCTACAGACACACAAAGCCATGCAAAACTCAGGATGAGACTATCTAATCTTCATGAAAACACAAACCCTGTGATAATATCCTATTCTACTGTTTGGGTGTATTTACCCCAGAAAGGTAAACGGCAACAAACAGCAGCAGGGTGGCACTAGTTTTAGATATATATGATCTAGGCAGTTTGAGTTTGGTTTCTTGCTTTCATCCTGTACCCCAGCAGGAGCCCTCCCCACTCACCGTCCGGTGCTGCTGGACCTGCTTGTGGTTGGTGATAACCTGCCGGATGCCATTAACGAAGCCACTCTGGTCGTTGGGAATCAGGCCCATGAAGATCTTCTTCTTGGAGGAATACAGCAGCATCAGGACTCGCACCTCACAAGGGGCGCTGTGGGGGAAGTGCACACAGCCAGCCTGGGGGGGAGCCAGAAAACCAACTCACATCAATTGCAAGTTCCTTACATTTTACACACTTCCTATAATCCTTTGAAAAATTCATTTGAAAAGAATGAATGAACACTCTCATCCTATTCAGTGAAAAGAATTGATTATTACATTTTTCATGAGACTGTGAAGAACCATGGAGATGGTATTCCGATTTTAGGAAATTTCCCGTTAGCCTCATGTAGTTACGAAGCTGTTGTACACATTTTGAGTGCGTAAAGCATTCTACAGTATTTGAAGCTCACTAAAACAAATTAAATATTAAAGTAGCATGTGTGTATTTTAATGAATTATAAATGCAATTAATGAGTCTGTGTTTATGAAATATAATTGTACTTTGTGTATGCAGAAATTGTGTGAAGCTATCATGCATTTGGATAGAAAATGTATATTTTAATCGAACATTTTTTTAGTTTCCACACAAGCACACTGCCAACGTTACCCAGTGTTTTAGTATTCAAACTGATTTTTAGTACACCATTTGTTTCTTAAGACTAGATAACTAGCAATTGGATGGCAAACCAGTAACTGCATTCCTCTAGAAAGCTAGCTAGCAACTGCTCACTCCATCCCATACGTCAATAAACATATCAGTAGCTACAAGCATTGTTGGGCTGAACAGTTTTTACGTGTAGCTATTCAAGTAAATTATATTCAGCTATTCTCAATGTATAGGTATGGGGAATGAGTCGCCAACCCGTACCTTGGCGGATGGCATACCTGGCATTCCAATTAAGATTTTTTAATTTAACAGCTACCTACCCATTAGTTATATAGGCATGGAGGTGAGCTAGCAAGCTAAAGTACATTTTCTAACCACAGATGGACTATACATGTGTCCACCACATTGATTTTATTTAGCAACCAGTGTGGTATTTCATGCTATGATTGTAAGCTTTCTCTTCAGCCATTTTTGTAGATAACATTAGTTAATTCTGAGGAAATTAGCGTGGCTAAGCCTTATAGGATATGCCCATGAATTGGAAGTGTTATTTTCTTTCAGGGCCCAACAGAGGAAGCGGAGGTGAGGGGCTTGTGTGGTCGCATGAAGGCTATATTTTATAAGCCTTCATGCGGCTTATAAAATATTGTAATGGCATTGAAGATGCCAAGATCTTACTTCAAGGGCATTCCTCTGCTGTAAAGAGGGTAAGTGAAGGGAGTGAGGACTGTAACAGAGTCAAAATGTCACTATAACCCTCCTTGTGGTCCAAAAAGAGTTGTGGTAGCTTAGCCAAATTCAAAATCAAAGTCAGAAATTTCTAGCATTTGGTGCTTTTCCAAATTAGAAGAATTCTCCAGAAAGGATGTGCAAGCATTGCAGACTATAAGACTGAAGGTAAAAAGCTCACAGAAAGAATGTGTTATTAAGTCCTGCCAATAGGGACATTTATTTTAGCTAATTAGACTTGTCGATAAAATTGTTTGCACAAGCAAACCAATATTTTCAGGTATTAGGATACATGTTATTTTAATGGAAATGTTTTCTGGACAGTGTTGAAGTGTAGCAAGGTTTAAATCTGATCTTATTTCATCTTAAATCTGGAACAATTAATTCTATAAAAGTACAATTCAGATGCATAGAGCTACATGAAACAACTCATGCAGGGTAGAATTATATTTTTACCCATCACGTAGCATACAAAAAGAGCTTTACAATTGTGCATGCATCCATGACACAAGTATGTACAGTAGCACCCAGTCACCACCTCAGAGAAACAATTTGTACCTTTCTGTATAAGTGCATATATATAGTATGTGTATATTAATTGTTATTGGGAGTGTGACCCTTTGTGTGAATGAAAATTAAAATGTGCTGGAAATTCCAGGAATTAACCTTAATTTTCCTTGTGAGGACATCTGGATTAGACTACTAGGAGAATATGAAAAGAGCATCACGTTTATTAGGAATAAGAAAGAAGCTTTGCTTTGTAATAATAAGGATATTGCTGATCCTTAAACAGATGTTTTATTGAGAGCTTCATTGAGATCAGTTGCCACCACTCAACAATATTGCCTCTGTGTCAATTAACATACTTTCAGAATTCTCTCGCTGTTATTTTGACTTTTACCGCATTTTAAATTAAGTAAAATCTTTTACAGATATAAAATACAGATATGATCCACTATCCCATAGCTCAACAATATCTTATTTTTCGTTTGTTATTATTCTTATTGTTTCTTCTCTTATTGTTATAAGGTCCCTCCTCTCCTGTGCAATCATATCCATCCTCTGTAATTGGTCAGTACATTGCCCTATTAATTATATAGCCTACATTTTATTAGTAGTGAATGTAATATTTAACATACCATAAAACAGTGTACATACAGTGCTCCTTTAAAGTCTACAACCGGTCTCAAAAATGTCACCTTTTGTTGCCTTACAGCTTGAAATTAAAACATATTAAATCAGACTTTGTCCACCTATATTTGCATATTTTACCCTACAACTTCCAAGTGAAAACAAATTCTCAATTTCTGAACAGTAATTAAAATAAAATTAAAAACTAGAATAACTTAGTTGTATAATATAATGTTATGTAATATTATATACAACATTGTTGCTCAGACTTTTAAACCAGTTGTAAGAGCTGTTCAATATACTTTTGCTTAAATTTATTGTTTGGGGTTGTTGTTCACCGTTCACTATCTCTGCTTTGATAGCATGGTCTTATGTCATCCCAGTAGGTGGCATTTTACTGCTATCTATATCTATCGACACTGATGGCTGAAATATTTATTGAACATTTTACTGTTCTGACAAGCTACGAGCACATATTTCAGCTTGCTAATCAGAGGATTTCAAACAGATATCAAACAAATACTGTGTACTGTAGTCTAGCGAAGAGCAGTTTTCCCAAAGAATAAGCACAAACCTTTCTGATATTTACACAAACAGATTTTCAGCCACATTGTCTGAGAAATGTGACGGCTCACTGTTTTACGTGTTTGGTTTACGGCCCAGCACAGCCACAACACTAATGAACTGCAGTTATATACCACCTCACTGTGTGCCACTTTGCTGTAGCAACAGCTTCTGTGCTTTCCACCTCATTTAAAGTAATCACTAGCATTCCATGTTTGTGCATCCGGTGTGAAAGCAACATCTGAAACAGTTAGTTATGTTAGGCAGTCTCGGGTCGCCAGCATGAAAGCACAGAATATCAGTCCCCGCAGTGGCCAAAGGGCATCACTGCAGCTCAAGTGAATTCATTGCAGGTGCATTAATTCCTTGTTACCTGGTGGGCAGACATTGGAACTACAGCCAGTTGTGGGTGACTGCAACCTGCTGGCTGAATGGAAATCTGTACAGTTCTAGCTTTTATTTCCAAATAATGTTTATACATGTGCAATTGTGCATATAAAATGTGTGCACACTGTCACTGTGTGCAAGTCCTGTCATTTCGGACCACCAGATAAGGAGGGGGAGAATTTCCAATCAGGAGAACCTCACCAAAGGACTATCTAATGAACGCACAAAATAATGTGACTAATCGTATTATAATTAACACCAAATGTTTAAAAAAAGAATCAAATTAGCAACACTAACAAATGCTTCCTCTCACATTTCATTTCAGTATTTCTTCAACTTTTATATTATTATTGTGTCAATGGTGTGCTGCTGCTAAGCACCCCATCACATTATTAATATCAATTATATGTGGAAACAAATCTGTTTATGTAAATAATTTACTGTTGTCTTCTGTGCTATTATATTTGCAGTAAGACTTAAGACTTTTTCAGAAAGTACATCTAAGGAAGCAGACCTCCCCCAACTCATTAAAAAGGAAAGACCAGCACAGGGAGACAAGAGACAAAAGGAGACTTGGCGAAAGGCCAAAGACAGCTACTCACAAAGCCATTGGCCATAATGCGATATAGACCCTTAAGAGACTCCATATCTTTGTTGGTAAAATGAAACTGCACCATCCTGGAGTTTCTGAAGAGAGGGCCAAGCGTGGTCTGAAAGAGAGTGAGAGAGATACAGGTTTCAATTTGCTGTTATGATTTATGAACTGTATTATACTGTAGCAATATTTACAGAATATATTTCATTCCAACCAACCATATTAAATTGAATTGAGATTGAGAGTCAGAATGTGAGAGAAAAAGAGAGAGCATTAATAATGACTTTAACAAATGTAAAAACAAAAAAAACTAAAAAAGATTTTGTCTTTTTTTTTTGTTAAATAAATGAGAGAGCACGATAGGGAGAGTTAGGGAAGGATGGAGAGAGGAGTGGGCCGGGACAGAGACTGATACAAAGGGAAGGAGAGTTACATAGGGAGGGAAGGAGAGTGAATGAGAGAACAGGGTGTCAGCTGTCTCACCAGCAGCTGCTGGGGGATGAGCTGCATGATGAGTTTCTGGGGCCACTGGTCAGCATTTCTGATGGCAGGAAAAATTAAAAAACATCAGTAGGTAGGTAACACAAAAAAGAGGTCTATCAGTCCATCACCCTTTCATTCATCCACACAGTAGTCATTAAGAAATGAAAAGGTTTAATGACAAACAGACTGAATAGGCCAGTCATCCCATTTAGGCCTGTTATTTTGCCTACAGTGCACCTAGCACTGTGTCAAGCCTCGTCTTGAACACCCTACAGGCTTTTGCTTCCTAGTAAGATATTCTATGCAGTAGTAACTTCCTGTGTGAAAACATGCCTCCTAGTATCAGTATGAAAATAACTAACTAGTTATGTGAGGCATCTTGACTCTTTACAGGTTTACACATTATGTTGTACTTGGAACAAGTTTTGCTGCTCTTCTTTATGAGTTTCTATGATTGACCTCTTTCCTTACTCAACAGCTATTACTCCATTTCTTATGGGCACCTTCTTGTTGGGTGGGTAAGTTTCTTGCACTTCTCATGACTGCTTAGATTCTCCATCTCTGTCCTAGTAGTTAGTTATGCTGCCATAGATAACTCCTGGTGGGGTCACCCATTGCCTCATCCCTGCTGCTACGCATTGCTCTTCCCTAATTGCTTCTACCTCCCTCTCTCACAGGTGGGATGCCTAGCAAGTCCCGAGCTTGCTACATCTTCTGAACCTGCCATCCATCTGCCGTCCATCCGTCCCAGCCCGCCACCCCAACCCAGGTCCACCAACTTGAGCTGCCTTAAATTTAATCAAGTCCCGTGCCTTTCATCGGTCACAACTACCTAGCTAATTTTGAATAATTTAAACAAATATTTTTTTGCATATTGACTCATTGACCATTGTTGGTCATTACAAACCAACTATTTTGTCTAAACTATAAGGTTTCTTCCTATTTGTTCCACCAAGTGAGATTTTCCTTGTTTGCCCTAGGCTTGTTTTGTGGTGGCTCTGGCCAGGGTCTGCTGTAATGCATATTGTGACAAATGTTTCGTGAAATATGCCATGTAAATATTTCATTTTCATTTTCATGATTTAGATTTTCTATGTTCCTCTTACAGCCTGGTACCTATAACCTAATACAGTCCTCTAATCTCCTCTTGAATGTCCAAATAATGTATCGATCAATGCCAATACTACACTAGAGCAGCAAAAAATATTTATTTTAACAAATTTCATATACAGTTGTATGCGAAGTGTATGTTAGAATGAATCCATGTGAACAGAAGTGGACTCAACCTCTATATGGTACAAAGTTAAATATGACACCTTTCTGAACATTTTAATGCATGATTACCTGATTACACAGGGTAAATGTTGATGAAGATAAGTTTTTAAGATTGTTAATGGTGTGTTTTTGATGCAGTCTGTTATTCAGCCTACAAGAGGGAAATCAATTCTGGATCTGGTTTTGTGTAATAATTCTGACAGAATTTGAAGCTCAGATATAGTGGAACAACTAGGGACAAATGATCATAGTGCAGTCACTTTTGATATTAAGTTAAGAGTAATTTTTTAAAAGAAAAAATAAGATGAAAAAGCAGTGGATGAATAAATCTTTATGAGAAATTGTGAGAGAAAAGAAGACAGGATATATAAAAAAAAGTTTTATGCAAAGATGCAAAAAGTAATCCTAAGCAGTTTTTTTTCTTCAATATTGCAGTATAAAAGGGAAAGTTAAGTTTTTTTTTCTTGAATATTGCAGTATAAAAGGGAAAGATAAGGAAGATGTGGGGAGAAGGGGGACCATACTGAACTATAGGCCTGTCAGTTTCACCTGCATCTCATACAAAATACAGGAATTAATTATTAGGTTTTAAATTGGAATTATTTCTGAAAATGTGTATTTTAAGGGATAGCTAACATGTTTTTTTCAGGGGGATGTCATGCCTAACAAACCTCCTGTACGTATTTGACAAAGATACAAAGTGTTTTGATATTTTATGTTTGGACTTTCAAAAAGCATTTGACAAGGTACCACACAAGAGGATAATTGTCAAAACAAATTCAATAGGAATTACAGGAATTATTTCAGAGTGGGTTCATAATTGGCTGCAAGGTAGAATACAAAGAGTAACAGTAGGAGGGGTTGTGTTTGGCCTAGGTGCTGTGGGTAGTGGAGTCCTGCTGAGATCGGTGCTGGGACTTCTGCTTTTCTATATTTACATAAATGATCTTGATAGGGAAGTTTGCAGCAAAATAGTGATATTTGCAGATGATACAAACAGTTTGGAATCATCTTAAGTAATCCAAGATGATTTAAACAAAATCCATAAGTGGGCAGAAACATGACAAATTACATTCAATATTGCTAAATGTAAAACTATGCATGTGAGAGATACAAATTTTAAGACATGAGTAAAATTTGGGATGCGAAAAATTTGAATGTGTTCAACTTTAAAAGACTTGGCAGTTAATCAAAGTCACACATCTAAGCATTGTGCTGGAACAGTGAAATGGCCAACAGGCTGCTGGGATATATAGCAAAAACCAAAAAGCAAAGAGTTTAAATCAAAGGATGTTATATTGATGTTATATAATGTCAGACCTTGCTTAGACCTTGCTTAGAGTACATCTATGATATAGAAGCTCTTGAAAAAGTACAAATAAGGGAAACTAAAATGGTGCCTGGTATGAAAGGTAAACGCTATGAGCAAAGACTTAAGACATTTAATCTACTCAAGCAAAAAGAGACTAAGGGGGGATTTGACTGAGGTTTTTAAATTCATAAAAGGGATTAACAAAGTGGACTACCAAAGATCTTTTCTGCACTGATATGAGTAAGTATTTTTTTTTACAACAGAGAGTTGTCAATGCGTGGAACAGCTTGCCAGGTCATGTAGTGGAGGCAGAAACACTTGGGAGTACACAATTTAAGGCTTAATGATATGGATATTCTGACTGGATGACTGGATTTATTTTTTACTCCCCGACAGAAAATGGGGAGTGTTTTCTTTTCCGTGGAAACCGGGTCCAAATGGCTCTTTGAGTGTTATGGACTAGGGAATGACTTGCCTAGATGGACCGAATGGTCTCGTCATTATGTATTCTTATTTTAATTTATTACAGATTCAAAATAATAAACAAAAGTGAACAGGGCATGTACAATAGTTTGGGCACCCTGTCAGTTAGTACATAGTACCACCTCCTTTGGCAGATAGCTTACAAACATTTCCTGCAGCCTGTGAAGAGTCTTTCTATGCTTACTTTTGGAATTTTTCCCACTTTTCCCTGCAGAACTCATAGGTCTCTTGAAATCTCCCCACAGATTTTCCCAAGTCTGAGGTATGCTTCGGATCGTCGTCTTTCTGAAATATTCAACCTCATCCGTGACTGACTGAAGGTCTTCCAGATCTTGCTTTGACTTAAATGGTTCCATTTAACTTCCATTTCTTGACAATATTTCCGACATTTGAAAATGCCAAATGGAAGCATTGAGTTATTTATAGCCTTCATCTGTCTTGTAAAAGTAAATTATCTTTATACAGTAGGGTCCGTTTTCATTCACACCCTTGATAAAGATGAACAAAAGAGATTGTATAAAATAAACTATATAAATAATGAGGTATATTTTATGCAACAAAAAAAATCCAAACCTAAATTACTAATACAATTGTTCATTAAAACATATTTTGTTTTATTAATAATATTTTTTTCCCAGAAAACATCTGGATCACAATTACTCATACCCCTAACTATTCTTTTAAGTTTAATCCAACAAAAGCAAATCTTCATAAATATACAATGTATTTGAAGTTCAATGGAAGGTTATGGAACTAGATAGTGGCCTACAATGGTTTCCTGTTTCCCTAGGGTATAAAAAGGAGGGAACACATTTTAAATACTGTGGTCAGCCATCGTCATGGTGAAAGGTAAAGGATACCCCTGAAAGCATCAGACAAAAAAAGAAAAAGTGAAAAGATACCACTTTCTACTGTTGTGTCAATTATTAGGAAGGCCACTGGAACAGTGGCTAACCTGCCAGGTAGAGGATGCAAGTCCATCTTGCCCCCACATGTAGTGAGACGGATGGTTCAAGAGGCAAAAAGAAGTCCAAGGGGCACAGTTCAAGATCTCCAAAAGAACCTGGCATCTAGGGGTTACAAGGTGTCGAAAGCTACCATTCAACAATGCCTACATGAAAATGGCCTTATGGCAGAGTTGCAAGAAGGAAGTCTCTTTAGAAGAATTTGTCAAACTACATCTGAACTACAGAATCGTGTCTTGTGGTCAGATGAAACAAAAATCAAGCTTTTTGGACATGCACATTAACGTTATGTTTGGCATCCAAAGAATGTAAGTAATGTTGAAAAGCACCTCATGCCTACTGTGAAACATGATGGTGGATCGTTAATGCTTTGGGGTTGTTTTGCATCCACAGGCCCTGAGGCCCTTATTAAAATAGATGGAACCAAGAACTCCAGCATGTACCAAGACATATTGTCCAAAAACCTTGTTCCCTCTGCCAAGAAGGTATACCTTGGACCTTACATGGACCTTCCGAAAGACAGTGATCCCAAATGTACGTCCAAAGAAACAAAGAAATGGTTGACAGAGCACAAGATCAATGTCCTGACATAGCCATCTCAGTCTCCAGACCTGAATTCAATTGAACATTTGTGGTTTGATTTTTCTGGGGAAAAAATGTTTGATTGTGGTTCGGACCTAAAAAAGAAAATAATTCAAATTTTTAAAGCATAAAATAGACCTCATCACTTATATAGTTTATTTTATATAATCTATTTTGTTCATCTTTATCAAGGGTGTGAATATGGGTAGGGAGAAGGGAGCCTACTGTAAGTTCTCAGGCAATAAATAGTAATTGTGTATTAAAATTAGCAGAAAGGGTTCATATTTTACCTCATACCATGTAGATGTCGGTTCAGTTTCTGTTCACTTAGAGATACATTGTAATGTACACTTGGTACAGGGGCACCCAAACCTTTACATACAACTGTATAATATGCAGCACTACAAAAAGTATGTACCATTGCTATTGTGCATTGCAAGATGGGAGTTTTTGCACTCACAGATTTTCTCCTTGGTTGACATACACCTGGCAGGGCAGGGAGCGAGTGAGTTTGGTATTAGAATCCATTGACGTAGCTTTAGGCTTCTGGAGAAGGAGACAGGCAGGGGGATTTTTTGGGGAAGGGGGGAGGAGAGAAGAGTGTGAAAGTTAGCATACACAAAGTGGAGAACTAACAGATTCCTTAACATTCAATGGAAATGGAGGATAAATATGTGATAGCAATCGAAATCCTGATCATGCTGGTACCAACTGTGACTGGAAACCCTGCATGGTGCTGCATGGGTTAAATCTCCCACCAATCCAAACAAAGTCTGTGATTCTAAACCTGACTGATCCCCTCAAATGGCCACGAAGCACCACGAATCCTCCTTCAATCAACAGTGGATTGATGGATGTCCTCCCTAGGTCATCCCAAACACTGGATCCTCCATAAGCATACTGTAACACAGCCCCTCCCACATGACTGTGGTTACATATGATTAACATGGGGGAGTCATCATGAGGAACAGCACTATTTTAGTAAATAAAAACATCACTTACTTACTTCAGAGAAATATGTATTAACGACTGCTACAGGACTTGTGAAAGGCAGATCATATTTAGCTACTAGCACTAATTAGACAGCTTGATGAATACTTGATAAATGCTACACTCAAATTCTCGCTGCAGCCTAAGCTGATGTCTGCTGTTTATCCAGTCACTGGGGATTTGATAAACATTTTACCTTCAAATATGATTGGGAATGATTTATTTTTATGATTTTTTTTTATGATTCAATGATCATACATCAGAGAAGCCTTGCTTGTCTTGATGCCCACAACTGTGAACTAGTTTGAACGTAGAGAATTGACATGCAAAATAACTAAATGGAAATGTGTGTCAAGGGTTATCAGGAGTTCTAGTTTGTCTCACCTCTTGCCATTCCAGCACACCGCTCCATGCCATGATCTTATTGGCCACTGGTTGCTGCTGTGCAATTGGATTAGAGTTGGACTGGGCCGCAGATACGCCAGGCTGCATGACACAGTAAGCAAGAGAAAGACAGCAAAATATTATATTACTTAAGGGGGTTGCATAAAGGAAGTCTTGGCAGTGTAGTGGAGCCATCCTCACATGTTGGCGACTGTCCTTAACGTTTTTAGAGGATTCAAGGTGTTGAATCTTGGAAGATGGTTACCTTCACAGGGACCAGGGGCCAGATGTATGAAGCTTCTGAGAATTATTCCCAAGAATGATGTTGAGAAAGCTTAAGACAAAAAAATAATCTCAGCTAAAAGGTGCATTTAAGAGCCTGTTATTAAGCTGCTCAAAGTAACAAACAGAGAGTCAGAAAGATTCTTAGGAGTGGCTTTTAGATGATTTTACGACATTGAGAGGACACGTATACTTGAGGATGTTTCATGAGCCGCCTTAGAATAAACATATTGCATTCTCGGAACTCAATGAAATATTATAATAGCATCATTCAAACAATGATTGCTGATCAAGGTGTTTCACATTAGCCTATGCAAAAATAGATGCGATAAAAAAGTGTAAAACAAGTGTAAAATAGAGCAATACCCTAAAATACTTGCAATGAATATCGACATGTGGAGCAACAGTGCACACCATCAATGACTCCGACAACTCCAGGGATGTGGCAATTTGCATAAAAGCAGCTTGGTTTAGTTGGATTGGTTGTAAAAATCTATGAATCTTCTCACTATGTAAGACACTGTAAGGACCATATTTGTCTGCATCATGGCTATACCCATGACCAAATGGGATGGCCCCAAATCATCACTGCTGAATCTAGCAACTCTTCAAAAAGAGCAAGTGCTCTTCAATACGCTGTGTTGCATAAAAAGTGCTATATAAATAGTTTATTTTTATAATTATTATTATACATTTTTTGTATTTATTATTATTATTAACCGCATCGTCCAATAACACTAACACTGTGCCCAATCGTGGTAAACTCCATTCCGGCTACTCTTAAAAGGTTAAGAGAACTTTTGAAGTCAGACTCATTAAACACTTTTTAAGGGAATGACAGAAAAAAAGAGTAAATCACAATTGCGATGAACAACATTTATGAATTGTGAATTATGCTAATTCTCACGGCATCGGTGCCATACTGCTAGGGGGCTGACAGGAAGAGGTTAAATAAAACCGAACAAAGTTAAATCTGCAATAAAATTATACTTATTTAAGTTCATCTCAACCTTAAGGAACTGTATTGTGGCCTTCCATCACTTTCTGTTTCACTAGGGTATACAAATGAGGTAGCACACATGTAAAATCCATTTGTCATCCATCACCATGGGGAAAGCCAAAAAAATGTCAAGAGACAGCTGGTTGTTGACCTACACAAGTCAGGTAATGGGTACCAAAAAATACATAAATGGTTAAACATACAGTGCATTGGGAAAGTATTCAGACCCCTTCACTTTTTCCACATTTTGTTATATTACAGCCTTATTCTAAAATTGATTAAATTCATTTTTCCCCCTCATCAATCTACACACAATACCCCATAATGACAAAGCAAAAACAGGTTTTTAGAAATTGTTGCAAGTGTATAATTTTTTTAACTGAAATATCTCATTTACATAAGTATTCAGACCCTTTACTCAGTACTTTGTAGAAGCACCTTTGGCAGTGATTACAGCGTCGAGTCTTCTTGGCTATGCCTCTATCAGCTTTGCACACCTGGATTTGGGCAGTTTCTCCCATTCTTTCTTGCAGATCCTCTCAAGCTCTGTCAGATTGTATGGGGAGCATCGATGAACTGCGGTCTTCAGGTATCTCCACAGATTTTCAATAGGGTTTAAGTCCAGGCTTGGCTGTGTGCTTCGGGTCGTTGTCATGCTGAAAGTGAATCTTTGCCTGTCTGAGGTCATGTGCACTCTAGCACAGGTTTTACATTTTTACATTTACATTTTAAGCATTTAGGAGATGATCTTATCCAGAGCAACCTACAGGAGGTTTTCTTCAAGGACCTCTCTGTATTTGGCTACGTGCATCGTTCCCTCAATCCTGATCAGTCTCCCATTCCCTGCCGCTGAGAAGCATCCCCATAGCATGATACTGCCACCACCATGCTTCATCGTTGGGATGGTATTAGCCAAGTGGTGAGCGGTACCTGATTTTGTATACCCTTCCCCAAATCTATGCATCGACACAATTATATCTCGAAACTCTATAAAGAGTTTATTGGACTTCATGGCTTGGATTCTGCTCTGACATGCACTGTGAACTGTGGGACGTTATATGGACAGGTGTGTGCCTTTCTAAATCATGTCGAATCAATTCAATTTGCCACAGGTGGACTACAATAAAGGTTTTAGAGACACCTCAAGGATGATCAAAGGAAACAGGATGCATCTGAGCTCAATTTCGAGTGTCATAGCAAAGGGTCCAAATACTTATGTCAATAATATATTTCAATATTTTTTATTTGTAATAAATTTGTAACAATTTCTACAATTTTCCATTTTAAATTAAGCCTATAAAACAACAAAGTGTGGAAAAAGTGAAGGGGTTTGAATACTTGAATCCACTATATATATATATGTGTGTATATATATATATATATATACGTATATATATATATATATATACACACACACCGATCAGACACAACATTAAAACCACTGACAGGTGAAGTGAATAACATTGATCATCTCGTTACAATGGCACCTGTCAAGGGGTAGGATATATTAGGCAGCAGGTGAACAGTCAGTTCTTGAAGTTGATGTGTTGGAAGCAGGAAAAATTGGCAAGCGTAAGGATCTACAAGGCCAAATTGTGATGGCTAGACAACTGGGTCAGAGCATCTCCAAAACGGCAGGTCTTGTGGGGTGTTCCCAGTATGCAGTGGTTAGTACCTACCAAAAGTGGTCCAAGGAAGAACAACCGGTGAACCGGTGACAGGGTCATGGGCGCCCAAGGCTCATTAATGAGTGTGGGGAGCGAAGGCTAGCCCGTCTGGCCTGATCCCACAGAAGAGCTACTGTAGCACAAATTGCTGAAAAAGTTAATACTGGCTATGATAGAAAGGTGTCAGAACACACAGTGCATCGCAGCTTGCTGCGTATGGGGCTGTGTAGCCGCAGACTGGTCAGAGTGCCCATGCTGACCCCTGCCCACCGCCGAAAGTGCCTACAATGGGCACGTGAGCGTCAGAACTGGACAATGGAACAATGGAAGAAGGCGGGCTGGTCTGATGAATCACGTTTTCTTTTACATCATGTGGATGGCCGGGTGCATGTGCGTCGTTTACCTGGGGAAGAGATGGCACCAGGATGCACTATGGGAAGAAGGCAAGCCGGCGGAGGCAGTATGATGCTCTGGGCAATGTTCTGCTGGGAAACCTTGGGTCCTGGCATTCATGTGGATGTTACTTTGACACGTATCACCTACCTAAACATTGTTTCAGACCAAGTACACCCCTTCATGGCAACGGTATTCCCTGATGGCAGTGGCCTCTTTCAGCAGGATAATGCGCCCTGCCACACTGCAAAAATTGTTCAGGAATGGTTTGAGGAACATGACAAAGAGTTCAAGGCGTTGACTTGGCCTCCAAATTCACCAGATCTCAATCCGATCAAGCATCTGTGGGATGTACTGGACCAACAAGTCCGATCCATGGAGGCATCACCTCGGAACTTACAGGACTTAAAGGATCTGCTGCTAACGTCTTGGTGCCAGATACCACAGCACACCTTCAGAGGTCTTGTGGGGTCAGAGCTGTTTTGGTGGCACGAGGGGGACCTACACAATATTAGGCAGATGGTTTTAATGTTATGGCTAATCGGTGTGTATATATATATATATATATATATATATATATATAGCATTCAAAAATATTGTGTTGAAATATTGTCAAAAATGCCTGAAAATGTTGGGATATTATTTCTAGGCCATATCGCCCACTCCTACAATCTATATTACTTAAATTCTCTATCATTTTATTAGTCAGCTCGTCTGAAGTAAAAAATTCTAGAGTTAGAGGAGATGGTCTTAACTTGCCAAAAAATATAAAAAATGACTGCATTATGGTCACTTGTCCCAAGTGGTTCCATGACCTCTGAGCTGCTAGTTTTGTCAGGATTATTACACAAAACCAGATCCAGAATTGATCCAATAATCACCAGTAGGGAAAGCACAACACAGACAAACCTCTGTACAAACACAAACAAGTTTGACTCAGTACAGATTAGCACAGGGCAATCGATCAAGCAAGAACAATAAAACAAACAAAAAACGTTAGATGACAGAAAACCACTTTACTGCCCCGTTGTACCAAAATATTACATTCAAGGGTGTGAAGTGTTCACACTTTCTCATCTCCGACAACAATAAAAACTTGTGGTCTTGGCTTCCCAGTGTGCAGGCACCTGAATTTGGAATTTTAGTGCAATGAAAGTGTACTTATTTTACCTACATTCAATGATGGGTGGTTAGGGTAAGGTCTAGACATGTCGCTGAACACGCCCTGCAGAAACAATCTCAAGTTGGTCAAGGCCACTCACCATGCCAGGCTGGGAGGATGGAGGCGTCTGCTGATTCGATGGCTGCTGCTGCTGAGGGGGTGGTGGTGGCTGCTGATTGGCTGTGGGCTGGCCTGGAGGTTGGACCTGTTGCTGGGCCGGAGGCTGCTGAGAGATGGGGGCTTGCTGCTGGCTTATATGAGGGTTTGACACTGTGGTAACTGTAGCTAGGCTAGGCTGGTTGGGCGGGAGCTTTACAGCAGCTGACGGAAGAGAAGGCGATTGGCTGTTGAAGGAGGGGCCTGGATTCACCAATCCAGGAACTGAGAGAGGGACAGAGAAAAATAAGGGTAAACTCCCAATGTGGTGTTACTGAAGCCTAAGTCAGTTGCACCAAAGGCATGGCAACTACGCCTGTGAAGAACACTAACAAATGAGAGAATAACTGTTACAGCTATGGTCTTTGAGATGCTGTGAGAGAAAACACTGACTATCTCAAGACTAAACAGATGCATGTCATGAATATAAGAATTCCTATTTTTTTTAAGTTTATAAAATCTCTTTATGCATTTACTTTGCATTTCCACTTATTCTACTACTACACAATTACAACTACAATGTTTATGTTTCATGTTCATTAGTTAAATGTACACAACAATTTTGTTTTGTTTTGTTTGTTTGTTTGTTTGTTGACAGACTCACAGCTCCTTTTCTGGCTGTTGGCTGCATCCAAAGCCAACTGAGCAGCAACCTGGGCAGCATTGAGAGAGGGAGGCTGCATGGAGAGAGAATTCAGTTACACAAGTTCAGTGGTTTCCATGTATATTTGCTGCTGTATGAAACGCCTTGGCAATATTTAACATTTATTCATGCTTATAAAGCATTTTTAAATTAACTGTATTGAACGGAGAGCGCAATACGGCTACTCAAAATATACTGATAGCACCATTATAGCACATATAGTGGATATAATAACTATTCACCCCTTTGACATTTTTCCCATTTTATTTTCGTACTTCATGGAATAAAAAATGATTTAATTGAAATGTCTTGCCACTGATCGACACAAATACTCTATAATGTCAAATAAAATAAAAAACTCTAAAGCTTTTTCTGAATTAATTGCAAATGAAAAACAGACAATAATTGATTGCATAGGTTTTCACATCCCCTTGACTGAATATTTGGTAGAAGCACCTTTAGCCGCAAATACAGCTGTGAGTCTATTTGGGTGATCCTCTTCCAGCTTTGCACATCTGGACAGTGCAATTTTCACCCATTCTTCTTTACAAAATGTCTTGAGCTCCATCAGGTTGGATGGGGACAGTGGGTGAACAGCGATTTTCAAATCTTTTCACACATTCTCAATGGGATTGAGGTCTGGGCTTTGACTGGCCCACTCCAGATCACTTGCCACTCACCACTTGCCACTTCCTATATAAGAAGATTTTCAAGACTTTGAATATTCCCCAGAGCACTGTTAAGTCCATCATACAGAAAGGGGGAGAATATGGCACAACTGTGAATTTGCCTAGAACAGGCAATCCTCCAAATCTGAGCATCCGTGGCAAGAAACTCACTTGTTAAGTGTTACAGTCTTCCATAGCAGGGTCAGGAGAAACTGTACATGGGACAAGAACAGCCCGGGAGCTTCACAAATCTGTGTTTTATGGGAGGGTGGCAAAAAAAAGACTCTCAAGTGGAGGAAAATTCTATGGTCTGATGAGACCAAGATTGAACTTTTGGCCTCAACATTACACGCTGTTTGCTGCAAGCCTAACACTGCACATCGTCCCCAGAACACTATCCCTACCGTGAAACATGTTGGCAGGAGCCTAATGCTATGAGGATGCTTTACTGCTTCAGGGACAGGAAAAATTGAGATGGAGCAAGATAGACAAATCTTGGAGGAAAACTTGCTGCACTCTGCAGGAGACCTTGGACTTGGGAGAAGATTTATATTCCAGCAGGACAATGCATACAACAAAAAATGAATTGCAGTGGTTTAAAAAAAAAAAAAAAGCCCAGACCTCAATCCCATTGAGAATCTGTGGAAAGATTTGAAAATTGCTGTTCACCAACGGTCCCCATCCAACCTGCTGGAGCACAAGCCATTTTAGAAGAATGGGTGAAAACTGTCCAGATTTGCAAAGCTAGTAGAGACTTAATCAAACAGACTCACAGCCGTAATTCCAACTAAAGGTGCTCTACCAGGTATTAAGTCAAGGGGGGTGAATACTTATGGAATCAGTTACTGTCTGCTTTTTATTTTTAGTTAAGAAAAAGCTTTAGAGTTGTTTTTTTGTATTTGATATTAAAGAGTATTACAGAGTGTTGATCAGTGGTAAGAAATCCCAATTAAATCAATTTTAATTCCATGAAGTAAGAAAATAAAATGTTAAAAAAGGGGGTGAATAATTTTATACCCACTGTCAATTACAGCTCTGAAAACACTGAGACACATAGTCAGTTTAAACAGGCACACAGTCAAAGAACATAGTAAGGAAAGGTAGTCAATCCTCCATTCATTTAGTACCTGGTACGGTGGAGCTGTGGTCATTGGAGGAGGGGGCTGAGAAGTGGCTCCCGGAGGGGGCTGGGTGACAGGCAGGGGTTGAGGGGGCAAAACTGGTTTAAGGGAAACTGCCCCAGACGCTCCTCCTGGGGCAACTAGAAAGAGAGAACAGTTGGCTAAGCCTGTGTGAACGTAACAAGCCATTTTCATCTATGCTGTGGGAGTGTAATACGATTTGTAACCCTAAACAAATGTATTATTGTGCTTTGCCTATGCTGTAATCTAGTTGGAGCTAGAGTGATTTTTTCTGGGACAAAAAGAAAAACTCATATTCCATTATAGTCTAGGGTGTTTTATATCCTGTCTCCAGAGATGATACGAGACTGCCTTTAACTCCACTTTCTACCCCACTATTCAGATATAATAATTTTTATGGACCGATACAAAGCAACCAGCCTAAAGTCTCTTTTACACGATTCTGGAATGGACAGACAAAGCAAAAATGGCAGCTATGATAAAAACCGCAGCAGACAAACTTTGGTTGAGGAGCTGTGTCAAGGTACAAGCTAGTTGGTCAGGCAACTTTGTATGAAATCTTTTCAATATCTCTTACTAGGCAAGGCGATGCCCCGGACCAGGATCATGTGACGGGGGTCTTGGCTGTAATCTGGGTGGGACGAGTCTGCTGGAGCTCCTACAGGCAAAGCTCGCTCAAACAGGGACTGTAGAGCCGGCAGTTTCCGTGGAGACACCACTGAGAAATGGATGCCTCTCTGTGAGAAGGGAGAATTTACCATTGATTGACTACATTGTCAATGAGGCCAGATTTTACATTTCTGCAGGATTCTGGGAGTTGTATTTACAGTCTCTTACATCTCGGATGATCTGTACCAGGCTGTCCGCAGTGCAGCCAGTGTAGCTGACACTCTCCACGGCAGGCAGCAGGTAAGGCGGAGAGTTGCACAGCAACACACACACCTTGTGAGTCTGACCTCTGACAGGAGAACAGAGAAAACGAGAGAGATATCAGATCATGTGGCCCTATGCTGATGTCACAGTGCTGTCTACTTGTCTTGGTGAAAATGGTGATAAGAGAATGTCTGTAAGTGTGCAGTGTTGGTCACCCATGCTGAGTGGGCGACGGTATGTGTACAAGTGCGCAGTGTTGGCGAGTGTTCATGCTGAATGGGCTACTCTACTGTGTGTAATTGTGCAGTGTTGGTCATCCAGGCTCAATGGGCTACTGTATATGTGTAATTAAGCAGTGTTGGTCATCCAGGCTGAATGGGCTACTGTATGTGTGTTGGTTGTTCATGCTGAATTGACTATTGTATGTGTGTAAAGGCCTCTACATGCTCGAGCGACTGTAACGCGACATCTTCTGCAACACATCGCAGAGGTTGCATTGATGTCGCAGAGGATGTTGCAGAGGATGTTGCGTACCTAGCAAAAAAATCTAACTCGCGACTGCAGCGCAACATGTCACATAGATGTTGCACAGCATTGATTGGTTGATTAGCAAATGGAGGCGGAGCTGTCATAGTTCATCAAGCTGGTACATCATTTTTTTACATTTGACATTTGAAGCATTTAGCAGACGCTCTTATCCAGAGCGACATTCAGATTAGTGGAGAAAAATAAAAGCAGCGATTTGAAAAATTCTGTGAAAAGACAGAAAAAGACCATCCTTCATTTCCCTTAATACATTAACATTATTTTCAAGAGTGGTCTGCTGGTTCCTTTGTTCCACGTGAATTTACTCTATTATTTTAATGCTATAAAGGTGAGTTGCTCACACACAAGCTGGTTTCATGATAGGTGTACTTCCTTTTTTTCAAAGGTTTTAAAGTCTATTGTACTGACAACTCCTACTGAGATTCTTGTACTGACATTCTGCAAACAACAAAGGATTGACTGTGGTCTTCACGTCATTCTAAATGATATATTTAAGGTTGCAAATATCCAGATGTTTTGTGTTGTGCTTTTACGTATAAGATTATTATAGATTACGTATAAATGTAACATGTCACTACAACACCTTAATGCGCAGAATATTCACCTAACAAAACAAAGAAAAAGCAGGATGCATATACATTTTTTTAAGCATATAGCAGATGCTCTTATCCAGAGCGACTTACAAGATGTGCATTAATACATGGTAAGAACAATCATAGTTCGCGCAAGAGATCAGTGCAGTAATACAGCGATAGACATCGTTGTTGGCAGCTGTATACCATACCTGTATATATCTATGTTAACGCTAGCTAAGCAAAACTATCGATATCTAGCTAGCTAGCAACCTGGTATCACGGCCAAATAAAGCCTGCTAACAGTAGCTATATAGATAGATAGCATAATTTGTTTGACATGGTATAAAATGAACCAGCTTCAGGAAAGATTGGCTGAAGAAGTTTGAAGGTACAGGAGTTTCCCTGCTTTCATGAAAATTTTACTGACCTTGTTCAATACATTGATGCCTACTAGTGTACAGAAGTGTAAGGAAGATGTCGCACAAGTAACGCAGAAGCATGTAGAGGTCTTAAGTGCACAGTGTTGGTTATCCATGCTGAATGGGTTACTCTATGTATTTAGGAAGAGGCGGCATCTCACATCTGCTCCCTCATTTTCTTGAAGTCGTCAAAAAGCTGTAGGGCCACAGAAAGCCCCTCTGCAATAAGACTGCAGCTCTCTGCCCCGCCTCCCATAAATCTGAAAGAGAGAGAGGAGAGGGGGTGTTACTATATTCACAGAGAGAGAGAGCTATTACCATATCCACACTGCAACACTAACAGTCAACATACTGTCAGATTTGATAGAACAGACCAGCAGAATTCAGATAATATGTTGAGTTATTAAAATCAATTAACAATGACATTGCATGTTCCACTGCAATGGAGCACTGTGAAAAACATGCAGACTTCACCATCTTGAAGACTCTAACCCTCAACCACACAAGCAGGATTCTTCAATAATAAACTAAAGATTATTAAACCTGTCCATATATACAATGAGAAAAAAGTGCAAATGGGAACAACCTGTCATGACATTTACTCACTTCCCTACATCGCCCACTATAACAATGCATCATAGGAAGTGTATTCATAGACCCTTACTGGATACTGTCAATCCATGTGACAAACTCGAAGGCTGAGCTGGTGGGTGCATGGCACTGGACGTAGGATTCTGGGGCACAGTCCACGGTGTTGAACACCACTAAACTGTACTGTGTTCCCCCATACTAAGAGAAACAGAGAAGGGAAGACATTCTGCATAAATACAAAAGCACTCACTGACCCGAACATTAAGAACACACATGGATCTTTATTAATGATAGAAAGGAGAATATTAAAATCAAAGACAGCTCCTTATAAAATGATGATATATACACTACCCTCAAATTATTCACACCCTTGATAAAGATGATCAGAAATCTAAATTTAAATTCAAAATGTATTTCATTCATTCATTCATTCATTATCTAACCAGCTTATTCCTGGTCAGGGTCGTGGGGGAGCTGGAGCCTATCCCACGGGCGAGAGGCAGGAATACACCCTGGACAGGTTGTCAATCCATCGCAGGGCACACACACCATTCACTCACACACTCATACCTACGGGCAATTTAGAGTCTCCAATTAGCCTAGCATGCCTATGTCAATAATGTGCCAATGTCTTTGGACCTGTGAGAGGAAACCGGTGTACCCGGAAGAAACCCACGTGGACACAGGGAGAACATGCAAACTCCACATAGAAAGGCCCCGGCCGGGACCTAACCCTCACAACAACAAACCAACGGCAACAGTGGCAAGGAAAAATGATGAGCCAGACTCAAGAGGGGGAGCCCTGGGTCTGAGTTTTTAATGACCAACAGTGGTCAATGAGACAAAGATTGCTGTATAAAATAAACAATACAGGTAATGAGCTACATTGTATGCTCAAAAATGATATTCTTTTATACCAATACAATTGGTTTAATATGTAATATTTTGTTTAATATGTAATATCTTTCCACAAATAGATATGTCACAATTATTCACACTCCGAATAAATTATTTATGAAATCAAACAAAAATAAATCTGCATTAGCATTCTACTTTTCAAAGTTAATCTCTAATTTAGGGAGCAGTAGTGTGACCTCCCATGGTTTCCTGTTTCACTGGGGTATAAAAATTAGGTAACATGCATGTAAAATCCATTTGTCATCCATCACTATGGGGAAAGGCAGAGAACTCTCAAAAAAACAAGGCTGACCTTCACAAGTCAGGAGACGGTCACTAACAAATAAAAAAATAAAGATACCTCTTTCCACTATTAGAGCAATAATTAAGAAGGAACAGTGATAAACCTGCCTGGTAGAGGACACAAGTGCATCTTGCCCCCACAATGAGGCAGATGGTTTGGTCAATGGAAATTTGGCAAAAAACCTGGTTCCCTCTGCCAGGAAGTTGAAACTTGGCAACAAATGGATCTTTCAACAAGACAATGACCCTAAGCATACCTCAAAATCAACCAAGAAATGGTTAACTGACCACAAAAAAAGACCAAAAAAACTATTTTGCAATGGCCATCTGTCCTCAGACTGAATCTGATCAAAAATGTGTGGTTTTCCCCCAATAGGTTCAATATGCTCATAAAACTAGTAGAGTTATCCTTAAAGGGCAGTATATTACTCAAAGTGCACAAAGTACTGAAAAAGGGTGCAATTCATTGTTAAACAAAAAAACTTTTTCAAATATTTTTCAGCTATTAGTATGAATTAATATAATTTGCCAAAATCTGCTTAGGATATAGCTCATTACCTGTATTGTTTGTTATACAGCTTTCTTTGCTCATCCTTATCAAGAATGTGGATCCTTTTGGACGGTACTATATACGTGTATATATATATAGCAAGAAAAGGTGACATTTTTGAGACAGGGTTTAAAGGGGCACTGTGTGTGTGTGTGTGTGTGTGTGTGTGTGTGTGTGTGTATATATATATATATATATATATATATATATATATGCACATATATACAAGGAGTATACAAAATAATGGAAACAGCAAATAATATGCATCATAATTAAATTACTTGATTACATAGACACATAATGATGATTGCTTTACTTTACTTTTTAGTAAAGTTTTTATTAGCGTGCTTTAAGAAAACAAGCAAGACAAAGGAACTTACATCTCCTCCAAAGTCTGTCTCTGCAGGGGGCCCACCATTAAAATACCTGTGATAGAGAAGGGTGAATTTTTTGCGCACGCACGCACACCCGATCAGACAGGATTATATCTATCAGTATATCTATAAGTGGCACTTCAATAAAAATAAAAGAATGCAATTCTAAACATTAAATTGGGTTTCAAGCAGGAATACCAGGGTTTTCTGGATGTCTGGAACAACCTAGTGTGATATAGCACCAAATCCAATCAGGAAAAAGAGAGAAAAGGGATCTTCATGTGATATTCTTTAACCTTTGCGAATGCATTTGGTTCTGTAACTCATAGACTCTTTGGACAGCACTCAACCTCTTCTAGGTCCTAGAGGTAGTTACAAAGCTCCTCAAGGCTTACTTGGAAGTCAGACAGTTGCTGGAAAAACTTCATAGAAACATTGTATGGGGCTGAATTAAGATAAAACCTTGCAAATCAAGTAGCATCTCAATCGTTAAAGGTAAACTAACTGACAATAGATTACACTGATGGTGAAGTGATCCCAACAGTGACCAAAAAATCTGTGAAAAGCCTTGAAGATGGTATGACTCAGACCTGAATGATACATTGCACGTTTAGGAATTAACTCAGACGAAGGCTTGCAAAATATTGACAAGTCATTGCTTCCTGGCAAACTGAAACTTTGGTACTTTCAGTTTGACTTATTACCCTGGCTGATGTGGCCTTCAACTGTGTAAGAAGTTCAAAGGTTGAGAAGTTGGGAGAGAATCGTCAGCACATACAGTATGTGAAGAAATGGCTAGGGGTTCCGCAGTGCCTCAGCAACACGGGACTGTATGAAAAAGGAAATCTCCAACTGCCGTTCGAGTCTCTCAGAGGAATTGAAGTGTCCCAAAGACTGGAGATGATCCTGACATAATCTTGCGATGCCACAGTAAGGTCCTCCAGCAACAGGTTGGAAGTAGAAAAAAACTGCTGTTTAACAAGAAAAAGCAGCCCTTCAATGTGGAGACATCATGGGGCACGTGCAACGGGGGGAGGTAGTTTTGGACTTGGAACAACTAAATCCTCCTGGCACAAAGCAAATCCAGAAACTAGTGGTGGAAGTGGTACGCCTTCAAGAAGCAGCAGCCAGACAGCCTCCTAAGACAAGCAAGGGCACTGGACAAAATGGGAATGTGTGGAGCAGCAAATGCTTAGCTGGAAAGACCTTTCATGTATTGAGGCAAGAAGAATCAGCTATCTTATCCAGGCAACCTATGATGTGCTTCCATCACCGCAAACCCTAAATTAATGGCAGATGAAGACCCTGCATGGTCCTTGTGTGCAACACCAGCAACACTCAGACACATGCAAGGTGCAAGGTGAGCCTCAGCCAAGGAAGGAACAATAAAGGACTGAAGTGCCTGGCAGCAGTCTGGAGAAAAATGTGCAAAGATCAACAAGATACCTTCCAGAGTAGGCAATCCCACACTGAGAATAACGTTAATTCGACAAGGCAAACAACCTAGGAAGAAAAACCTCAATGTGAACCAGGAAACCACGAAAACTGATTGTGGCTAGAGACTGAACAATGCTGGCTGATGTTAGGCAATGCTGGCTGATGTTAGCCAGTGATTGATTTTCACACCAGAGATAGCAGACCAGACAATTTGAGACCTGACCTGGTAATCTGGTCCGAAGCTGCACATACGGCTTACCTCGTCAAGCTAACAGTACCAAGGGAAGATGCTGTTGATGAGGCATACGAGAGGAAAAAGCTTGAGTATGCTGAGCTGGCAGCTGAGGCCTAACAGCAAGGCTAGAATGTCCAACAGCTTTGTGGCGGTATCAACAACCAGCTTCTGAAGGACATCGGGATTCATGGGCAGCCTTTGTGCCAAATGTAAAAATCGCTGTCAGACATTGCAGAAAGGAACAGTCTGGATGAAGAGGAAAGACCCTAATTGGTCTCCAAAGTGGACAAAGGAAGGAACTGGAACACCAGAATCACAGTTGAGCCTTCCTGAGGTGTCGTGGGCCTTTCAACAAAACATCTATGATGGACAGTGCATGCCTGATGTATCCCAATGATATTCTTGTCCAAGCTCATTTCATAACAATTACTCTGCAATGACTTCAGGACTGAATGATCGACTAGAGTCCACATAACAAGCCTGAGTGACCTCACAACAAATGAAGAAACTCTCCACAACCATCCTAGTGTGACGGTGTTGGTTCTGCCCGCAGCAAGTTTCGAACCGAGGGATCTCTGACGCGACAAGAGAGCGATTAAGCTCGCCGAGCTAAAGACTCAAGTCCCTAACTCCGGGAACTAATCGTAGTCTTATCCACGTCACTTCTGCAGCGGGCGCTCACGTGAGCCCATCCACTACACTCTCCCCCTCGAAACTCATGCAGCAGCAACCACGGCCCAACCGAGTACCATCAGTTGTATTATCCGAGTCACGGCACCAATGTGACGGTGTTGGTTCTGCCCGCAGCGAGTTTCGAACCGAGGGATCTCTGACGTGACAAGAGAGCGATTAAGCTCGCCGAGCTAAAGACTCAAGTCCCTAACTCCGGGAACTAATCGTACTCTTATCCACGTCACTTCTGCAGCGGGCGCTCACGTGAGCCCATCCGCTACACTAGTAGCAAGTTAAAACCTGAAATCTTCCAGCATACTTTAGAGCTCTTTATGCACAGGAATTTATCACCAGATCCTATGTAATAAAGGTGGTAGTGTACAACAGTGCCCACACACGGACTGAAGCAATAAATCAATATATTTATTAAAAAAGGACCTTAAAAAAGGACATTAAACACTTCCATTTATGCTTGATTAATTGCATTTCTTCAGGAAATGTCCTAATGTTTTTGTATTAATTATTTTACTGTTTCAATTGTTCTTTGTGGATCGCTTTGCACACAATATCTGAAAAGCGCTATATAAACAGTTTTTAAAAAATTATTATTGTCTTCATTTATTCTTTCTGGTTCCAAGTTCTAAGAAGTGGGACTGATCACAATTTATTTTTTGTAGTTAATTTATTTCTGTCTATTAATTACTGAGCAAAATAGCACCAATAGGTAAAAGACAAACATAAATGCAAAAATGTTCTCTTTCAGAAATACCATTTAAAATAAAAATGCAAAAACAGTTGTGAGAATATCGATATGAAAATGAAAATAATATAAGCACATGAGTTAAAGGGTGTTTAACCATACTTACTCAATGGCAGGCAGAATGTAATGCTTCCGCAAAGATTCAAAATATGGGCCAAGATTTGCAGTTCCTTCAATGACAAACACGACATCTGCCACCTGATTGGCTCCTGGTTTATTGGGCGGGTCCAGGGAGGCCACAACCACCACCATGGAGAACTAGAAGAGAGGATGAATTGTAACAGCAACTAAAATGTTACATTATTTGAAATAAGACTCCTGATTTTTTTTGTCCATCAGCTATTAAACATACATTGCACAAGACAATATGGTATGAATTCATTATTACGTACAACAACACTGACTAAATTGCCCATGTGAGTGAATTAATTCGGACATGGAAAGGAAATGACTGACATGAAATTCAGGCTGTTCTTGCCAATGTTGGTCTAGAGTCAGACAGGCATTTTCTGTGTGTCACAGGCTTTGGCACATGTTGGTGTCAAATAACTGTCCAGTTAAATCATGTGTCCTCTCTGATAGTTCTCTGATATGCAGATGGAAACAACAGCAAACAACCCAGCAAGTTAGCTACATTGCTGTTCACAAAATGCCAGGTGAAAATGAGCCCTTCCTATCAGTAATAATTGTGAAGCCAGGAATTCAAAGAGTAGTACTTCCAGTTTTGTGCAGCACCCTAAAAGAACCTGTTGTAATTTCCGACAGGGTTGGGTTCATGTAGGATGGACCCAGGCATTTGACAATGTTATGTACTCCGAGCTTGCACTTTCTGTCCCAACAGCCTATGTTTTTTGCAACCCTATGATTAACTCAGTGGGTTATGCATCTAGAAATCAGCTATATCCCTGAGCAAACATTGATAGCTATTTCGTTTTGCTATCACTTAAGCCATGTAGTTATTCGCTAAAGTTGTTATTAGTGCAATCAGCTATAGCTAATTTATCATGCTGTCCAACTCTTGTCCTTTGCTAGAAAACATTCAACGCCGGAAATCCTATGATCAAACACAGCGAGTACAAACTTGCTTACTAGGCTAAATACAACAACGCTGTTCTCTCCCAAGTAAGCAACTGCACAAATAGCGATTTAATCTCTTTCTAATAAACGTCGTTAGCTAAACAGTATTGTTGGATACTACTAGTTAGTATTCCCACAGACTTGCTAGCTAGCTAGAAATCCAAGAAAAATAATAGCCAGCTAGCGAGCTTGCATTGTGCTTTATTATTTTACAACGAATCGATTATTTAGCTACGTTCTTTTAGGTGTACTGTATGTAATAACATGGATTTCATTAATCAGCTAGTTAGTTTAAACATTGCTATATTTTAATTGCCAATATTAGGCATACTAATAAAACAGACATTGCCATAGCAAGCACCATTGCTAACGTTACTTACCCGGCAGTATTAAAATGATGGTGATGAAATACAAACAATCAAATATTATATTTGTAAGACTAAATTTCAAACCTTACTACCTATGCCAATTCAAATGTTATTTGATACAAGTTTTCCTTAAATCTGCAATTTTGGTTTAATTGTGAGTGAAATAATGGAAGGCCGTTTCGACGTTAGTCCACCAGTTCGGCGCTCGGTATTCGACAGCTCTGGTCAGGTTTGATCTGTTCAGAAAACAAAGGTTTGCCAGTTGACAATCGAGTAACTGATTTATGTCCGTGATGTAATTCCATACTGTATATTTTTATGTTCATAAAAAGGTTGTTCCATTTAGCTGAAACCGTACAACAATATAATATATTATATTCCCCTATACTGAAATGTAATGGACTGTAATGTACTGTATGACTCTGTAACTGTCTTGTATCAATCTTTCACCTGCCAAGGGACTACAGATGAAAATGAGCTCTCGAGCTAACTCTGGTATCATGGAAGTTATCATGGAAGTGTGAGTCATTTATAAAGATATTTATAAATATAAAATTTTAAAATATAAGGTTATAAAGAATTTATAAATTAATTAATAAAGTATCTAATGAAATGTGCCTTTGCAAAATTAATATAAATATCCATAGGGGTGCTTGCATCCCATTTTGTGAAATAATACTGTAGAACAAACAAGCACTCAGTTCTGCTAAATACCTAATTCGTCACTCATTCATCTGGTTTACGCTTAAACAACCTACCTTGTTTGTCATATTACGCTACTCTCATTGTCACATTGTTACTGTCAGACTTTAATCCAGGCCATTTGAATGCCTTTACCAGATATTAGAAACAATCATCTTGATCTATTTACCAGCTAAAGAACGTAGAATGCAGAGGCGAAAGAGGCAGTCCGGCGCGAAAGGTGAAACTCCAAGTATTTAAACAGTACGTGTGCCTTTGACAACTGTTTTCGCAACTATACAAGAACAAAAACCTGCAGCCACATCGGCCCTTTTTGGATATGATTGGACAGGTGTGCTCTAGGTAGACAGCGCCAGGCTTAAATAAGGCATGGTCCAGTTTACATACAGAGCACCATGCCAAACAGCAGTAGACGCCTATCATGGACGACATCATTCAGCGCTACAAACAGGCAGCAGTAGAAGGCACTACTGGGACATAACACAGACAGTAGTGTAGTGGGTCAGGCACTACTAAAAGACAACAGTAGCATACAACAAGACACTATACCAGTGCAACTCTTTCAGACACCAAACACGTTTACATTATATAAAGCTATATTATACCAATAGCACATAACAAACAAAAAAACCTAGTCACTCATTTGAAGGGCGTCCTTCGCAAATCATCCACAATCAACTTTCAGTCCAAATCCCTGGCTGTCGTTCTCAATCGAGGCCAACCTATATATTGCATTATATACCCGTTGCTATCCTCGAAGCTAATGTTATCCTTATTTTTCGGTGGTCCTCACCAGGGGTATCATGCATTACATTTTACATTTTGGGCATTCAGCGACTTATGAAAAATGCATTTATGCATGGTAGGATAAAAACATAGTTAATGCAAGAGATCAGTGTAGGCCTATTCACTGCAATAGACATCAATGTTGGCTGCTGCCCACCGTGCCTGTAACATAGGGAAAGAAAAGTTAGTATTTTTTTCATTTTTTAAAACATGTAGACAGTGGTGATGGCAGTTAATTGTTACGGCCATGGCCGCAACTTTGTTTATTTTTATGTTTCCTCGTGTTTTCCCTTTCCCTTTCCCCTGTGTTCCTGTTCTCCCTGTCAGTTTCGTGTTTGTGCGTGTGTGTTGTGGGCGCGGCTTTCCTCCTCGGCATTCTCAGGCTCCGGATTACTATGGATCTGGGACACCTGCGCTGCCTACACACCTGTCATCAATTATCATCAGCCCTGCAGTGTATATCAACGCCGGTTTCCCATCCACTCACCGTCAGATCGTTGTCTCCGCTTCAGTGGTAGCTACACGCATCAAGACCTTTCCCAAACTGTGATTTCGTCTGTGTCTGTGTCTGTGTCTGTGTCTGTGTCTGTGTCTGTGTCTCCCTCTCTGTCCAGGTTCACTCGTCTGCCCATTTCCCTGCTTGCCTGCTTACCTGCCTGCCTGCCTGCCCGCCCGCTTACCTTCACCTTACCTGAATCCTCAGTGTCTGGGTTTGGGTCCGATCAGTGTCCTAACATTAATTAATGTATAGAGCCAGTGGTAGTGGTGACTGAAGAGGTGAGTTTTTAGTCTCTTGCAGAAAATGGCCAGTGACTCTGCGGTCCTCGTGAGACCACGAGGAACGGCTGCCACTCACCCGAGGGCATGGAACAGTCATTTTCCAGAGGAGGCAGAGCAGAGGGGTCTGGCTGGGGTGTAAGGTGTGATAAGTGTCTAGAGTTAGGAGGGAGCGGTTAGTCTAGTGGCCTGATATGCCAGTACCAGTGATTTAAATTTGATACGTGCTGCAATAGGGAGCTAGTACAATGTGGTGAATAGTGGAGTGACATTTGAACTTGGGTAGATTGAAAACTAGGCATGCAACAGAATTCTGCATTCGTTGCAGTGGCTTTATGGCACAGGCCAGTAAGCCTGCCAGCAAGGAATTTCAGTCGTCCAGACATGAGGTAACCAAGGCCTGGACCAGGAGTTGTGTGCCCTCTTGGGTGAAGTTAGAAGCAGTCAAGAGGACTTCTAAGTCGCTAAAGACCTACTGACAGCGATCCGAAAATGGCTGCTGCCGGCAATCGTCCTCGCAATCGCGTAAACACTTTGGAGATATTGAATGATACAGAGCTCATAAAAAGGTACCGCCTCAATCGCGAGGGTATTATATATATATAATATTATATATAGATACCCGCTGATTGTTTACGAGATGCAGACATGTAACCAATTGACTAGTCAGTATTCTTGGTTTCATGTTAAATCAGTGACACATAGCCTACATTTGTATTTTATAATCTTTATTAGAATATAATAGGGGTGCATCGGATAATTTTTCGGATCAGCAAAAATAATAATAACGGGGACCAAAGGAGCGTTTCCACCAAAAATTACCAGGAACTATTCTCAAGGAATTTAATGAATGATAATTTCAGTTTTTCAATTTAAGTTATTTCACTAAATCTTTATTTGAAAATTTCACAAAATAGATTTTTAGATACGCCTTAGGCGATTTAACTAGGGTGGTTTTATGCCTGAATTATTATTTTTTTAATTAAAAGATCGCTAATGTTTCAATTTTATTTAATTCGGTCGCGTTTCTAAAAACCTGCCTCCCAGAAAGGCATTTAGTATGAAAAACAAAGCAAACCAAAATATACATGGTTGTCTATCTCTTCACTGTAACTCTGCATCGAGATTTAGGGAATTGTTACTTTAAAACGTGACAGCGGCAGAAAAACTATTTCTCTATGATGGTTCAATTTAGCTATTAATCCGCGGATCATATGCATGCCGAACCGTGGGGGTTGATCCGTACAGATCACGGATCCGTTACACCACTAGAATATAACAGGAACAGGTAGTCCTACATACCCCTTTACAGTAGCATATCATTTATTTGCTAGGTTGAAATCGCAGGCAGAGACCCATCCCCTATATCAGCCAATCGCTGTGGGCATTCTGAGTAAGCTCGTTCATGAGAAACAACATCGTCCATAGCAACGACGTCAACCCCACCCTCACTCTTAGCTTGAAAATTCTAGGAATTCCTTAGTATGAGTTTGTCTTTGCAGCTTTGTGAATAGGTTTTAAGGTGGGACTCCTAACTAAAAGGTTTTAGTGCAATTTAGAAGTACTCCTAGTGGTAAGATAAAATTATTTGTGAATACGGCCCCTGGGCTCTAATAGTTTGTCTTTTCATTAATGTAATTAATTAAATTACTTTAATTTAAATGACTACTGAAATGAGTGGAATAGCTTCCATTATCTGAAAACAGATTTTTAGTTAATTGTCTAAAGTGTTAAAAAAAATCTTGGGTCATATTTATTTTGCTCAATCAGATTTGAGAAATAGGCAGGTCTAGCAGAGGCAGGGTCTTGCTTGTATTGAAGAAAGCTATCCTTCCATTCAAGGCAAAACAATTCTAGATTTGGTGAATGCCACTTGTGCTCCAGTTTTTTTAACTGCTTCAGGTTAGTATTTTATTTATCTATTTATTTATTTTGTCAGAAGCTCAGAACTCATTGGTTGCTTGCAAACTCTGTGTTCTCCATGCACGCATGAATAAAGAAATTGTCTGAACTCAAGTCCGAGAGTGAGTTGTGGCCTTTGTTCCACGACAGGACCATCAGAACTCACAGTCCATGAAGCAGAGTTGTCACCACGATCACCACCTGAGGAAATAATTAATCTCTTGACTCGTGAGTTACAAAGTAATATTAATACTTTGCGAGGCGGCACGGTGGTGCAGTGGATAGCACTGTCGCCTGGAGTGTGCTGGACTCCTGCTGTGGTCTCTGTCACTGTCCTGCCGGGTAGGTCCAGTATGTGTTGTTGATGGCTGTAAGCAGGGTTGGGAGGGTTACTTTGTAAATGTAATTAGTGCCTGATTACTGATTACACGGCTCTGAAAGTAATCCGATACGAATACAGTTACATGTCTCAAAAAAGTAACGTATTCAGATTACTTTTAGAATACTTTTGGATTACTTACTTTTTCCATCACAGATGGGTATGTTTTGGGGTACAGGAGACATTGGGAAGCTGTTATATAGCCAAAGGTGGTGCTACTTAGTACTAAAAGGGTGCTCAAACTTTTGCACACGCCATGTTCACTTTTTTATAAAAACTTTATTAAAAACAAATTACCAGTAATGTTACAGACCTGAGAGCAGATTAACATAGTATACAGTAGGATGGCAGTCTAAGCACAATAAATTGTTTACTAGCTACCATTAGCTCAGCCTCACTTGTTGTCAGTCACTTGCCCCCAGTATATTATGCATTCAGCAGCAGTCTATTAACTTCGATTTTATCCCGTTTTGAAATGTTATCATTTCAACAATAAAGAAAGCAGTATAAAATTAGCAGAGCAGTTATTGCGATGCCTCAAACCGTAGTGTGGGAGAATCAGATCTCAGCCAGGGCCAGATAGACTGAGTGATCCGAAACCACATTTAACACATTTCTTCAGAGTCAGATGTAATCGGGTTTTATTGTATGCGAAATCACCTACAAGAAAACATAGTATGCTCGCCGCGCAGCCTAAGAATGCTGGCAGTAAACTTGCAGGATCTCTAATATAAAGTTAGAAGTCTAAAGCATGGTGGGATTCGCTTGCTTAATTGTTAGCCCACGTCCTCTCACCCCTCGTGCTGCGGAGCTCGAACTGGGCTCATAAATCCTAGTGACAGGGTGGACCAGGCCGTGTATAACGTGGGCTGCTGCTGGCCACACAAACTGACCCACCAGAAACACAGGGACAGAGCATGGGGCTCAAAACTTCTCAAAAAAATTCCCACAGTAGGCTAAGGTTAGGTAACAGCAAATTACTGCAGAACTGTGTTCAGTAAACTGAAGGTTAGCTAACGTTGACTTACCTCCAAGTGCTTTTTGAGATTCGACGTCGAGTCCTTTGATGCCGACAGTATCTTTACAACTGGAAGGCACAAGGTACACTGGACCGACAGATTTTTCCCATGTTCTGATTTAAACTGGAAATGGTGTCGATAACGCCACGAACAACGATCAATGTTTGTCTGAGTGCGGGCGCGCGCTTTTTTTTAACGCATTTTTTTTAACACAGTTTTTTGGTTCTGTGCAGCGGCTGTAGTTTTCGTGAGCTGTGATGGTAATCATGTAGGCGTGATAATTTTATGCTGTAGCTTTAGTAATGAATATTAGCTCATTAATGTTTGTAAGGAAAACTTTCCACCAAGAATTCCAATAAGTAATCCAAAATGTATTCACTTCAGGTTTATTAAAGTAACTGTATTCAGATTACTCATTTTTCAAATGTAACGCGAGCTGAATACAGTTACTTGATTTTTGTATTCTGATTACGTAACGCCGTTACATGTATTCCGTTACAACCCAACCCTGGCTGTAAGGTGTAGTCCCTTTTTCTGGTGGCGGTTGATTCATCCCAAAACAATGCCCTTGAGTATCTTTGTAAATGCTTTTATGCCCTGTTTAGTAAGATCTATATGGTCATACATGAGTTCAGGGCAGATGTCACAATGGTTCGCCAAATATACATTATGCATAAGAGCACAACCTCTGGACGGCTCTGCATTATTCATCTGTAGGATGTGGAAGGGAATGTCTCCACGTGGCAATAGTGTAAACATGGGGAGCATTGGGGAATCTCTTTGAAGCTTTGGCAGCCACCTGCAGCATTGCAGGGGCCACATTTCCTGTCATTGCTTCTAGGTCATTAGTTACTGTATGAATTATTATATGCTCACTTAGATTGACATCTGATAATAACTCCAGGGCACCAGATCTTTCTCACTGACATGCCTTCTACCTCTTCAGACTCCACTACCACTGAACTCTGTCCATCTAGCTAAATTGTCTTCACCAGTGTTTACTTACTCAACACTATACTCAAAAAAAAAAAACAATTACACTAACCTTTTCCTTCCCAGTGTTACAGGTATGGTACGCAGATGCCTGCAATGTCTATTGCTGTATTACTGCACTGATCTCGTGCACTAACTATGATTGTTCCTACCATGTATTAATGCACATCTTGTAAGTCGCTCTGGATAAGAGCGTCTGCTAAATGCTTAAAATGTTAAATGTTAAATGTCATGCCTGGGAACATCAGTCTTTTTTTTTTTACCATTGGGGTTACACATATTGATTGCTTTTCAGTTTTATGTGGCTCTGATATTTTATGTATTTTGATACATTCTCTCTGTAAACACTTAAAACTTGAATCAACACTATTCTCATTTCCTTTATGTTGGTCAATATCAATTAACTGCACTTACTCAGAGAAGTAACCTCAATGAATGAAGATTTTTAAATAAACAGACATTAATCACCATTTGCTTATTAGAACTTCCATTAATTGCTGTAATTGCCTTGGCAATAACCAATCGTGGTCTATTTGGGCTCATAGTTAAATCCACACCTCATTTTTCTTTCTTTCCCAGTGGATTTGTTGATCTGCTCTCTCTGTCCTCTGTTCTATATTCCTCCACACTGGGTGAATTTCTGTTACTTTTGTTTGTCACAAACCCCTGCGAGACCACTATCCTGCAGGTCTAGCTGCTTGGTTAGTCTGTGTAGTGTGTGTGTGTGTGTGTGTGTGTGTGTGTGTGTGTGTGTGTGTTCTTTGAGTGTATCTGCTGTACTGTTGTGCAACAAAATAACATTCTGACCAAGACCATTACCAGCTGTAGCACCCCTCCTCCTACCCTTAAAATATACTACTAATCTGATTACAATTAAGGTATCATAATTATAACATAATAAAGAAATGATTAATAAACCTTGTAATGGCAATATATTAAAATACATAATTGTGAACCAAGTAATTGTTTCAGTTCATAAAAGTGAAAGTAATGAGTAACAAATTAAAAAAATTAAAATTTTCTATAATTATTATTATTTTTTAATGAATTTGGCTATATTCAAAAGGCCCCCAAAAGCAGAAAACTGTTGGGTCTTATGTCTAGAAACTGGAAACTAAATACAATATGCCGTTGATTCACAGTGATGTCTGTTCTCATTGCAACCACCAGAGGGTGATGACAGATCATATTTTAGATGGCATGAACCATCCTACATTTGATCTAAGATAATTTCTGAAATGTGCGTACGTGTGATTCAGAGAAAACGTGCGTACGCCACTCCCCCAGATGTGAAATCTCAAAATCACAAATGATCTTGAAATTGTGCGTAGATGAATGGTTTTAGATCTCTGCCTTGTAAACACCCCCTAATTAATATCATTCGCATATAAAGGAGCTCGAATCAAAACACAAATCCTCTACTTGATAATGGCGAGCTGCAAGAAAAATAGTTTTAGCGAGGCCGAAATCAAGGTCCTGTTGGCGGAGGTACAGATGTGTGCAGGGATGCTGTTTGGGAGCCTTTCCAGTGGCTTTACCAGTAAAACCAAGTACGTGGCCTGGCAGTCTGTAGCCCAGGCTGTGAATGAGGTGGGGCAGCAAAGGTCCCTGAAGGACGTAAAGAAAAAGTGGTCTGATTTAAAACTGAGGTCAACATCTCTAATAACTCGTCCCCTTCTTATTGCGCGGTTGGCGATATCTTAGAGAAGTGACAATGCTGCCATTCTTCCTCTTGCAAATCACTGCATTATTGGACATTTTATAGCCTATAGATTGACTGAAATGTTTTACACGTGTGGAACCATAATATGTATATTAAATACATTTCCTTCAAGGATGTGTCAATTATGATAATATGGGTAGTTTTGGAAAACCAATGTGTGTTTTTGTTTTGTTGTCCACAAGTAGCCTAGCTTATGTTGTTTTAATTTATTAATAATTTTATTGTGCAAACCATTACGTATAGCCTAAGCAATGTGTTCAATCTGGTAATACAACTACAACAGCATCTACTACTACTAATAATAATAATAATAATAATGATGAGGAAACAATTAGGCAGCAGACGACATGTTAGCGCTCTTAGATTTCTGAATACATTTTACATTACATTTACATTTTAAGCATTTAGCAGACGCTCTTATCCAGAGTGACTTACAAGATGTGCATAAATACATGGTAGGAACAATCATAGTTTGTGTAAGAGATCAGTGCAGTAATACAGTGATAGACATCATTGCAGGCAGCTGCGTGCCATACCTGTAACACTGGGAAGGAAAAGGTTAGTAAATATATATATTTTTTAATGGAGTAAGCAGGTGTATATAGTGTTGAGTAAGTAGGCAGTGGTGATGACAATTAGCTAGATGTACAGAATTTTGTGGTAGTGGAGTCTGAAAAGGTGGGGTTTGAGTCTCTTGCGGAAGATCGCAAGTGATTCCGCGGTCCTGACCGATTGTGGAAGGCGGTTCCACCAGCGAGGGGTCAGGACAGAGAAGAGACAAGACTGCGAATACCTGCAGTACTCCAACATTACCACAAGGAAACGTGCGTACGCCAAGTTGGAACCTGACGTGAAGCTAAGTACTTTTCCATGTCAAAGACTGTTTTTATAAATCTGAACTTGGATTTGAGCGTACGCACATTCTAAGATCAAATCTGTGCGTAAGCATGTTTTATAAATGAGGCCCCTGATATTGCAAGGGCCAGCACATCAGCAAAATAACATTAGTAGGATGGAATATTGAGAGTGTGTATATGTCTTATAAACAGTGGACTGAGTTTTGGTTATTACAAAATAACATTTTACAACCTTTCTGCATGGCCCTCTTTTGGGCATTTTAGCCAATATTGCAATGTGGTTATGAATGGTTAAAACATAAATAACTTGTGAAGAAATACTGTACTACATTTAGTTTATGGATAAACTGTAGTTCATCTACGATAATACCTTTCATAAATAAAAATAAAAATCTGCATGAGATTTGAGATCCATTAAGCTACTCCATCTACATGGGTAATCTTCATTAAACTAGTAAATCAACATTTTGTCTCTAATTAGACACAGGACATAGCTGACATGGTGCTGCGGAGCTCGAACTGGGCTCATAAATCCTAGTGACAGGGTGGACCAGGCCGTGTATAACGTGGGCTGCTGCTGGCCACACAAACTGACCCACCAGAAACACAGGGACAGAGCATGGGGCTCAAAACTTCTCAAAAAAATTCCCACAGTAGGCTAAGGTTAGGTAACAGCAAATTACTGCAGAACTGTGTTCAGTAAACTGAAGGTTAGCTAACGTTGACTTACCTCCAAGTGCTTTTTGAGATTCGACGTCGAGTCCTTTGATGCCGACAGTATCTTTACAACTGGAAGGCACAAGGTACACTGGACCGACAAATTTTTCCCATGTTCTGATTTAAACTGGAAATGGTGTCGATAACGCCACGAACAACGATCAATGTTTGTCTGAGTGCGGGCGCGCGCGCTTTTAACGCATTTTTTTTAACACAGTTTTTTGGTTCTGTGCAGCGGCTGTAGTTTTCGTGAGCTGTGATGGTAATCATGTAGGCGTGATAATTTTATGCTGTAGCTTTAGTAATGAATATTAGCTCATTAATGTTTGTAAGGAAAACTTTCCACCAAGAATTCCAATAAGTAATCCAAAATGTATTCACTTCAGGTTTATTAAAGTAACTGTATTCAGATTACTCATTTTTCAAATGTAACGCGAGCTGAATACAGTTACTTGATTTTTGTATTCTGATTACGTAACGCCGTTACATGTATTCCGTTACAACCCAACCCTGGCTGTAAGGTGTAGTCCCTTTTTCTGGTGGCGGTTGATTCATCCCAAAACAATGCCCTTGAGTATCTTTGTAAATGCTTTTATGCCCTGTTTAGTAAGATCTATATGGTCATACATGAGTTCAGGGCAGATGTCACAATGGTTCGCCAAATATACATTATGCATAAGAGCACAACCTCTGGACGGCTCTGCATTATTCATCTGTAGGATGTGGAAGGGAATGTCTCCACGTGGCAATAGTGTAAACATGGGGAGCATTGGGGAATCTCTTTGAAGCTTTGGCAGCCACCTGCAGCATTGCAGGGGCCACATTTCCTGTCATTGCTTCTAGGTCATTAGTTACTGTATGAATTATTATATGCTCACTTAGATTGACATCTGATAATAACTCCAGGGCACCAGATCTTTCTCACTGACATGCCTTCTACCTCTTCAGACTCCACTACCACTGAACTCTGTCCATCTAGCTAAATTGTCTTCACCAGTGTTTACTTACTCAACACTATACTCAAAAAAAAAAAACAATTACACTAACCTTTTCCTTCCCAGTGTTACAGGTATGGTACGCAGATGCCTGCAATGTCTATTGCTGTATTACTGCACTGATCTCGTGCACTAACTATGATTGTTCCTACCATGTATTAATGCACATCTTGTAAGTCGCTCTGGATAAGAGCGTCTGCTAAATGCTTAAAATGTTAAATGTTAAATGTCATGCCTGGGAACATCAGTCTTTTTTTTTTTTTTTTTTTTACCATTGGGGTTACACATATTGATTGCTTTTCAGTTTTATGTGGCTCTGATATTTTATGTATTTTGATACATTCTCTCTGTAAACACTTAAAACTTGAATCAACACTATTCTCATTTCCTTTATGTTGGTCAATATCAATTAACTGCACTTACTCAGAGAAGTAACCTCAATGAATGAAGATTTTTAAATAAACAGACATTAATCACCATTTGCTTATTAGAACTTCCATTAATTGCTGTAATTGCCTTGGCAATAACCAATCGTGGTCTATTTGGGCTCATAGTTAAATCCACACCTCATTTTTCTTTCTCTCCCAGTGGATTTGTTGATCTGCTCTCTCTGTCCTCTGTTCTATATTCCTCCACACTGGGTGAATTTCTGTTACTTTTGTTTCTCACAAACCCCTGCGAGACCACTATCCTGCAGGTCTAGCTGCTTGGTTAGTCTGTGTAGTGTGTGTGTGTGTGTGTGTGTGTGTGTGTGTGTGTGTGTGTGTGTGTTCTTTGAGTGTATCTGCTGTACTGTTGTGCAACAAAATAACATTCTGACCAAGACCATTACCAGCTGTAGCACCCCTCCTCCTACCCTTAAAATATACTACTAATCTGATTACAATTAAGATATCATAATTATAACATAATAAAGAAATGATTAATAAACCTCGTAATGGCAATATATTAAAATACATAATTGTGAACCAAGTAATTGTTTCAGTTCATAAAAGTGAAAGTAATGAGTAACAAATTAAAAAAACAAATTTTCTATAATTATTATAATTTTTTAATGAATTTGGCTATATTCAAAAGGCCCCCAAAAGCAGAAAACTGTGTTGGGTCTTATGTCTGGAAACTGGAAACTAAATACAATATGCCGTTGATTCACAGTGATGTCTGTTCTCATTGCAACCACCAGAGGGTGATGACAGATCATATTTTAGATGGCATGAACCATCCTACATTTGATCTAAGATCATTTCTGAAATGTGCGTACGTGTGATTCAGAGAAAACGTGCGTACGCCACTCCCCCAGATGTGAAATCTCTAAATCACAAATGATCTTGAAATTGTGCGTAGCTGAATGGTTTTAGATCTCCGCCTTGTAAACGCCCCCTAATTAATATCATTCGCATATAAAGGAGCTCGAATCAAAACACAAATCCTCTACTTGATAATGCCGAGCTGCAAGAAAAAGAGTTTTAGCGAGGCCGAAATCAAGGTCCTGTTGGCGGAGGTGCAGATGTGTGCAGGGATGCTGTTTGGGAGCCTTTCCAGTGGCTTTACCAGTAAAACCAAGTACGTGGCCTGGCAGTCTGTAGCCCAGGCTGTGAATGAGGTGGGGGGCGGGCAAAAAGGTCCCTGAAGGACGTAAAGAAAAAGTGGTCTGATTTAAAACTGAGGTCAACATCTCTAATAACTGTCCCCTTCTTATTGGGCGGTTGGCGATATCTTAGAGAAGTGACAATGCTGCCATTCTTCCTCTTGCAAATCACTGCATTATTGGACATTTTATAGCCTATAGATTGACTGAAATGTTTTACACGTGTGGAACCATAATATGTATATTAAATACATTTCCTTCAAGGATGTGTCAATTATGATAATATGGGTAGTTTTGGAAAACCAATGTGTGTTTTTGTTTTGTTTTCCACAAGTAGCCTAGCTTATGTTGTTGTAATTTATTAATAATTTTATTGTGCAAACCATTACGTATAGCCTAAGCAATGTGTTCAATCTGGTAATACAACTACAACAGCATCTACTACTACTACTACTACTACTAATAATAATAATAATAATGATGAGGAAACAATTAGGCAGCAGACGACATGTTGGCGCTCTTAGATTTCCGAATACATTTTACATTACATTTACATTTTAAGCATTTAGCAGATGCTCGTATCCAGAGCAACTTACAAGATGTGCATTAATACATGGTAGGAACAATCATAGTTTGTGCAAGAGATCAGTGCAGTAATACAGTGATAGACATCATTGCAGGCAGCTGCGTGCCATACCTGTAACACTGGGAAGGAAAAGGTTAGTAAATATATATTTTTTTATTATGGAGTAAGCAGGTGTATATAGTGTTGAGTAAGTAGGCAGTGGTGATGACAATTAGCTAGATGTACAGAATTTAGTGGTAGTGGAGTCTGAAAAGGTGGGGTTTGAGTCTCTTGTGGAAGATCGCAAGTGATTCCGCGGTCCTGACCGATTGTGGAAAGTCGTTCCACCAGCGAGGGGTCAGGACAGAGAAGAGACAAGACTGCGAATACCTGCAGTACTCCAACATTACCACAAGGAAACGTGCGTACGCCAAGTTGGAACCTGACGTGAAGCCTTTCCATGTCAAAGACTGTTTTTATAAATCTGAACTTTGGCATGGATTTGAGCGTACGCACATTCTAAGATCAAATCTGTGCGTAAGCATGTTTTATAAATGAAGCCCCTGATATTGCAAGGGCCAGCACATCAGCAAAATAACATTAGTAGGATGGAATATTGAGAGTGTGTATATGTCTTATAAACAGTGGACTGAGTTTTGGTTATTACAAAATAACATTTTACAACCTTTCTGCATGGCCCTCTTTTGGGCATTTTAGCCAATATTACAATGTGGTTATGAATGGTTAAAACATAAATAACTTGTGAAGAAATACTGTACTACATTTAGTTTATGGATAAACTGTAGTTCATCTACGATAATACCTTTCATAAATAAAAATAAAAATGCATGAGATTTGAGATCCATTAAGCTATAGAGGTACTCCATCTACATGGGTAATCTTCATTAAACTAGTAAATCATTTTGTCTCTAATTAGACACAGGACATAGTTGACATGGTCCTGTGTCTAATGAATTTGGCCCATCCAATAATTCTGTGATGAGCCTAGATATGACATGGCCCTCCCATTTTAAGTTACCACTGGAACTTAATAAAGCCCAACTGGAAAGTTCAGTCTAAGTACCACAGTAACAGATCTAAATATGTATGACTGTTTCTTGGGGCCTTGGATACCTGAGTACTTTGCATGTTGTCCTTTAAACTATGTACTATGTGCATGTCTGTGTGTGTGTGTGTGTGTGTGTGTGTGTGTGTGCATGACCACATATTTTCCCTGTTTGTGCAGAACCCACCCTATATTTATGATTGTTTAAAAACCTTTGCAAAAAACATCTATTGGTCACTCAGTAAGATATCATCTGGGAAGACAGAGGGTTTAATTACGTTGTTTCATCTCCCCCTCTGTCCGAGCTTCAAGTTTGGATGTGGCTCCAATTACTGAGGCCCACATCTGCTTCCAGAAAATGCAGCCAGATGAGGAGGGGTCTCTAAAACTCAGCCATAGGGGAAATTCAAAGAACAGTTATGTCAAGAACATTATTCTGTTAAAGTTTTCAATTAGCCAAATTAATGAAGAGGCCAGCTGGAGCAGAAGTGGGTGGGCAGGCCCCTACGGTAGGAATAGGAAGACCAGCAGTGTGCATGTCATGTACTGTTAGACCAATCTGCAGAATACATTTTGTAATAACACCCCCCCTCCCCTCTCTCACACACACGCTCACTCTGAACTTCCTGGGAAAAGGGAGAGGCAGTGAATTCAATGAAGGGGGTAGGATCAAACCCCCATATGGCCATTACCCTCCATCAGCAAGAGGTGTTGGCATAGGGGCACAAGAGAATTGCTGGCACTGTCACACAAATGGTTAATATAGGAATTTTGCATCAGTGCAGACATTGTCTCGATAATGCAAAACATTTGCAGTGACACTTCCCAAAGAGAAGCACTTCAGCGATGGACAGCTCCATAGAGAGCACTGACTATCCCTGTCTCCAGGATGTTTCTGTTTATTTTCCTGTTTTGTTTTTTTCCTGGAGCTTTGCTGGCCCTAAATCTAATGATCAGGTATAACTGTCTGCTGTCTAATTATTGCCCATTATCTTGAACAAAAATATTCATCATAGCAAACAAATACATCTCATTCACACACATTCTCCTTCTCTGTATATACAGTGGGTAGACAAAATAATGGAAATATCAAATGAAAAAGGACTCAGTTTTAAGTAATTATGACGGTGTCAGGTGCAGAACAAACTCCAGCCATCCTCCACTAGGATTCCCTATCTTTTTTATTGCAGGATCCCACACCCTGGGATGACCCAAATAGCAGAACAGACAGGCAAGTAAAAAAAAGGTACAATATTTATTTAAAAAATTAATAAAAAGTATGACAGGATTTCTACCCTGACCACAATCCACTTGGTTTCCCCTACCCCACTGTAGCAACAAGGCCCGTGAACCATAAAGGCAGGGCAGGTAAGCTCCACCCCACTCTCACCACAAGGCGGCAACCCGTTTAACCCACAAAGGCACACTGCACTCCACACAGCACTCCCCTGTTCCCCACACACACACACACACACACACTTACACACTTTGGGGGAGGGGAATCCACACATCAATCCCCCACTACCCATTTGCAATCACCCTGCCCCACCACTCCGGTAGCTCCTGCCACTCCCTTAATCCCTTTTCCCCCCCAGCCCCAATTTCACCTTCCGATAACTACATCACATTTAAAGCCGGAGCAACAAGTCGGGCTGTGCTTTTCCACAATCAAATTGTGTAATAGTTTCCCAATGCAAGTATACACTTCAAATTTCTATTTGACTTTCCAGCGGTCTTTATATTAAACATTTTCTACATACCATGTCTACGTCTTTTCCGTTTCTTTTGTTTTAATCACAATAGGAATCAGGTGTGACTGGGAGGGGAAAAGGGAAAGAACACAGGTGAGAACGATAGGGATCACTAATATAATACTAAGGGGAGAAAAAAGACACACTGAAAATAAACGACCTGGAATAGCAGGTAGACACGTGCACAGTTAGAAGGGGAGGAGCGCATAGAAAGAAAATGCGTGCAGACAAGGAGATAGGAGAGAAGCTACAGGGATAGGACAATGAGAGAGAATGATAGCAATAGGTAGAAACGTGAGATAATTAGTAATTAGTAAATGTTAGTAACGTAATCTAAATCCCTAATGTTAGTAGATTAGTTGGTTAGTACTAGCCTATATACATCTAACTAATATATACAGAGTGATAAAAAGAAAGAAGGAAGTAAACAAGATAGGAAAATAAGGCAGAAAACCTGTGAAGTCGAAATCACCCGAATAGTGCAATAACAAAGACGAGGAGTGGATTATCGAAAAACAAGGAACACAGACAGATGGGGGAAACTGACATGAAAGATGAGTGATGATGAGAAAATAAGAAAACTATTTGACAATATTAATTTGAAAACACATGCATATTTGAAGCTTAGTTTCACTATGCCCACATAAACTACACATATACAGTGCCGTGAAAAAGTATTTGCCCCCCAACACGTTCTTCAATTTTTTGGCACTGTATAACACATATAAACATTATGTCAAAAAGAAAAAGAAAATATTTCCCAAAAACAAGACATTTTTATTTTTATTTCTTTTTCCTCAGAAAGTTCAGTTACACTGCTTATAGACAGTTCGTTCTGTGGAACTGGGGACACAACAGAGTGCCCATTCCATCCTGTGTGGTACATAAAATTAGGGGACATTTCCTAATGATATGGGGGTTGGTACTAGAGCCAAGGGTGTTGACTCGCCAACATCAGAGTGAGATACAGAGAATGAAGAAGAATCATCTACCCCATCTGTGATGGTGGCTGCCAGGCACTTTATTCAAAAGTACAGAACATATAGCCATTACCAATATGCAAAGGAAAAAAATGTACACTGTAACTTACAGATATTTTTTTTAACAACTAGCTGACGTTACTAGACTAAATAACTAAATTATTTGGTCGAATCCTAAACACTATAACTAGCCAGCATAAATTTCATAATAACTAGCCAAATAATATGTTTTTTTGTGACTTCATGAATACTAGAACGTTTGCTAACTACCGACAGTGAGCCAATGTTATAATGTTAATGTTACAACTAACGTTAATTGTCATTTACCATACAGGAGTGTGTGGAGATTGCTATAGCTAGCAGGCTCCAGATCGTGTTCTATCTATTACGTCACATAAATTGCATTGTGGTTAGATTTACGAAGATTTGGCAGATTCTTGAGCTAAGGTTTTAAACTTCAAATATGCATATTTGTTTTCAAATAAATATGATCACAAACTTACTATGATATAGTTAGGGGGTATTTGAGAGACGTGTCATCACTTTTGCAAGGTAAATTCACTGGTGCCTACACTTTAAACATCTATACTGTTTCATATTAATATCAATAGGCTACTAATTACAAATATGTTTCTACTGTAAAATCAACATTTGTGAGTTTGTAAAGCAACATGAGACATCTAACAGATTTGAAAAGAGGTCAAATAGCCTAGTTGGTGCCCGAACAGACACATAACAGGATAGTTGGTAAAAACAACAGCCTCAAATATTACCATAGAACCGAATCTACACCTCACATGGTTTTTGATAATCTCCGGTTTATTATTTAACTTTTGTTTATTTTCTCAGTGTTTGTTTGCACTTTTTATTAGTGTTTCTCTGGTGATTGTTTTGGATTCCTGCTTCCTGCCTCATCTTTGCACTTGGGTCCAATCTTCCTGTCACTGTTTTAGGCTGATATTTTTAGAAAGGGTGCGATTCGGAAACCAACACAACAATGCATAATCTGGTGTAATGGGCACAAAACCTGAACTTCTGAGCAGTGGACAAATGTAATATGGTCTGATGAGTTGTCTTTTACCATTTTTTTCTACATCTTGATGGGTTTGTTTGGAGAAAGTCAAAGGAAGTCTTTAAACCACACTGCCTGTTCCCAACTGTTAAATATGGTGGTGGATCTGTTATGCTATGAGCAGTCATCTCGTGGGAGTCATTATTATTTAATGGTAGAATTACGGGCAAGGAATACTAAGCCATTTTAGGCGACCTATGGTGCAAACATTGTTTCCTCAAGATATTCCCATATTCCAAGACAATAACAACCTTCTATATGTGAGGGTGGATGGTGATAGGCGCCACTCGCAGAACCCCAGGGGATCAATAAGTTAAACTGTACTGCCCTACAGTCTAACCACTAGCTCTGATAACCAGAGAATTAGGGAAGGGACGAACAAAAGGGAGGAACGGAAAATATCACCCAACGGGTGGCTAAGTGTCACACTGACACAACCAAAATAAATGAAGAGTTAATAAGGTGAGGGTAGCAAAACACCCGGCAAACAAAATACCTTATACAATTTCTTTTCAGAAAACAAAACACACAGTGGTGGAAATACATCCACCGGATTACCAAATGGTAATAGAAAAACAAACAACTAAACCAAAGACACTGAGTGTCCGAAAATGAGAAAAGGGCTAGGAGAGCCAAAAGAACAAGAATGTAACCCAAAACACAGTCGAACTGACTGAACAAAAGAAACCAAACAGAAGCTCCTATTAGAGAGCAAGGTTCCTATTGAAGGTACAAATAAAGATGTTCTTATTTGAAGATGATTTTGGACAGAAAGAGTCTTTTCTAAAGTAAGTCTTTATGTCATGTCTTTAAAAAGACACAACTACCTTACCGGCTAGATCGCAAAGATGGCTTACGATTTCGCCCCGATCAAACACCAGGTGCGGGTTTAAATAGGAGGGTGATTACAAATTGAACCCCACCTGTGCACTGGGGAAAAACCATGACACTATAGGGATAAGGACCCCATACACCAGGGGTCTTCAAGGAGGTCAGTTAGATAAAATGGCCTCAACCACCGCCACCCATTTTCTGCGGTGAGTCTGGGAGAAAACCATGAAAAAGGTTGTTTTTTTACTTTTCTTAACTTTGCGCCCCTCGGAATTTTGCGCCTGGTGCAATGGGAAATGCTAGAAAAGGAAAATTGAAATGCTCCGTCAAAATGTAGTAATTCTCAATAATTTATCGGTTTTTGGACGCTCTGGATAGGACAGCTTCTGGGTCGGAAATGGATGTTGCTAAATGGATGTTTCATGAGCACCAGGATGAAGTCAAACGCTTTCCATGGTCTCCCCAATCACCAGATCTAAACATCATTGGACCTTTATGGGAAGTTCTGGAATACAGAGTGCAGAGTAGTAAAGACTGGAGGCTTTCCTTGAAGAATGGTCCAGTATCCCACTAGAAACAGTTCAATTCCAAGAAGGATCGAAGCTGTTCTGAATGCCAAGTGCGCCCATTTGTTAATAAATATGAATATATTGTTTGAATTATATCCTCATTCTGTGTTACTTGTTGCCTCCAGGCACATTGATCCCTATCCATACATCTGTTAACGATCTTTACAATTCTACCCAAGTTTCCCTCTTTCTTCAAATCCAAAGGCACATAACAGCACAAGATTACAGAAATCTAAAAAAGGCATCTACACAAAGGTATAGAGGTGTTATTTAGATGATATAATGTAGTGCAGAGAGAAAAAACACATACAGAAACTGCCATTGCCGACAGAAATAGCACTCTGTCCTCTGAGAATTAGAATTATGGTAAAGAGCCTTTCTTCAAAAGAGAAATGTAAAACTTCACCCCATGGACTCCAGCATGAAAGGAGACTTTAAACTGTTATGCTTACTGCTGCCTGCAAAAACAGCACAGTGATATGCATATGAAAGGGCAGTCAAGCTGAGTGATTATCCTGCACTGATTAAGATTTGCACCGCAGATGCGTAAATATGTATTAGGAAGGTGGGATAGGAGGTGATCACAGGGAGGGTTCCACATACAGTGAAGTATGTAAGTATTTGGACAGTGACACATCTTTTGTTGTTGTGCCTCTGTACTCCAGCACATCGGATTTGAATGGGGGGACAATGTACAAAAAGGGCTGCAATTCCTACATGGTTCACCTGATATGGATGTAAATACCCTCAAATTAAGGAGACAGTCTGCTCAATCATTGTTTCATCTCAAATCCAATGTGCTGGAGTACAGAGCCACAACAACAAAAAATGTGTCACTGTCCAAATACTTATGGACTGCACTGTATATGGTCAGATTGTGATACAACCACACAAGGGTGTGTTGTCATTAAACAAGACTGGTGCTGGACAATAATAAGCATGGGAATATATTTGTCACACACCACATGACAATCCCCGGATGAGACCAGAGCAGCTGAAGACAGAGAGTGGAGTTTACAGTTTACGGACCATTGAATCTTGAATCAGGGCAGGAGGACAGAATAAATCAAACAAACACAATCTTTGACATACTTGCTGCAAAGCTTTCTGGCAAAACAATAAATGAAAACAACAAACTAAATTAAAGTCTGCCTCCTCTGAGATGGAAACCCCTTTTGGGAAACCACATGAACAAACACATTCAACAATACAACACACAAACAAACAGTCACAACTTTTCAGTCACGTATGTTGCGGTCATCTCTCTCTGCCAGCTTTTTGCTCTTAGCTCCAGCCTCTGTGTTCCAGTCACCTACTAAGAGAGCAGAGCAGTTTTATGCACACAGGTACGATTAAATTATACAATACAGGTGTGTGCACTTGCTGCTCTGCCAGTAGGCATGGCCACTAATTGCCGTGATTCTACTGCCGAGACCGACGCCTCCCACAATATTGTACAGCAGTATATATTACAACAATGTTGGAACATGGTGCCATGGAAACTATTGTTGTGTTATTAGAAACTGTTACAACAATGCAGCCACGTATAGAAGTCTCCTACCCTGTCTCTCTAATTTTAATGAAGGAGAAGTGGGAGAGAGAGAAAAGCAAAGGGAGGGACAGAGAAAGTGAAGAGTGGGTGACTTGCCCTGAGAGACTGTTGTCATGGTAACAAGATGGGACGAAGGGGTTTAGAGGGTAAAGAGACAGACATGTTGAGAGAGGGTTAACACAGTGAACCCAATGACTAAGTGGACACAGCAGCAAATTAACATTGGACTTTGTGGTTGGACTCTGCTTGGACAGAACTGGACAGGACACAAATATGGTCTCTAATTGACATTCACACTCACCCTGTGAGAGAGCAGGATAATGAAAAATGCACTTACTTTCCAAATGAATTCCAACAACAGAGAGGGAGTGAAAAAAAGTGACAGGGACCGTAGAGTTGAAACATTTCTAACCAGAAACAACAGAATGAATCAGAATGAATGATTCTCATCCAAAGACTTCCACAACCCACTCTCTCTCTCCCAGTTTCAAATCAAACACTTAATTGCTATGACTCACTATGACAGTATTTTGAAAGAGATACTACATATGAAGAATACTACTCAATGAACAAGAAAACAAATAAGTGAAAATGCATTCAAAGAGGGGCGGCACGGTGGTGCAGTGGATAGCACTGTTGTCTCACAGCAAGAAGGTCTCGGGTTCGAATCCAGGCCGGGGGCCTTTCTGTGTGGAGTTTGCAGGTTCTCCCCGTGTCCGCGTGGGTTTCCTCCGGGTACTCCGGTTTCCTCCCACAGTCCAAAGACATGCACGTTAGCCTAAATTGCCCGTAGGTATGAATGTGTGAGTGAATGGTGTGTGTGTGCCCTGCGATGGATTGGCGACCTGTCCATGGTTTATTCCTGCCTCTCGTGGTTTACTGGTGGTTTACAAAGAATGAATAGAGATAAAGCAAGCTATCGCAAGTTCAATGAAGCGAATTTAGAATGTTTTAAGTCCATGATTGAGGATGTTCCATGGGATCATATCTATACACAGCATGATGCTGAATTGGCATACCAATCATTTTCTCAAATATTCAACTCTACGTTTAATAAATGTTTTCCTTTAGTTAAGTATAAAATCAAGTCAGGCCAAGTAGCTAGTAAACCATGGTTCTCTTTGGGATTATTAAAATCCTCTATAAAGAAAAATAAACTATATAAAAGATTTCTGCAAAGCCCAACCCCCCATAATCTTGATACATACAAAAAATATAAAAATAAATTTTCACATCTACTTCGTATAGCAAAAAAGAAATATTACTCAGACAAGTTTAAAGAGTCTGCTAGTAACATTAAATCCACGTGGAACATCATCAATCAATTACTAAATAAGAAAAAAAGCTCCTGTGAAAATCCCGTCTCAATTTACTGATGGCGACATCTCATTTAATAACCCTTCTGATATAGCAAATGGATTCAATAACTTCTTTGTCAATGTGGGTGGCACTCTTGCAAAAAAAATAGCTCATACAGACGAATGTCCAATAGATAATATTACTGGTCATTTTCCCACCTTGTGTAAATTTGAACCCCCTACATCCAGAGAAGTGCTTGACATCATTGTCAACCTCAATAACTCTGCTGCTGGTCACGATGAAATCAAGGCCAAGATTTTAAAAGAAGTGGCGTCTGCAATTTGTGAACCACTAACCCATGTTCTCTCTGTCTCTTTAAAAACCGGGGTTGTCCCAAAGGACCTGAAAGTTGCAAAGGTTATACCGTTATTCAAGGAAGGGGATCCTAGCATTTTTACTAATTATCGACCAATCTCTATTTTACCTTGCTTCTCCAAAATTTTGGAAAAGCTAGTCAATGCACGAATGCTAAAACACCTGAATGATAACAATATCCTGTATAAACACCAATATGGATTTCGACGAAACCACTCAACATACATGGCCCTCTTACAACTTATAGACAAAATCTCCACAGCTTTAGACAATAATATGTTTGCAATTGGTATATTTTTGGATTTATCTAAGGCTTTTGACACAGTCGATCATAAAATTCTCATTTCTAAACTTCATCGTTATGGTTTTCAGGATGTTGTTATCAATTGGCTTAGTGACTACCTTAATAATAGAGATCAATATGTATCTATAAATGGTTGTATTTCAAACAGAATCAAGCTATACTGCGGAGTGCCTCAAGGGTCTATTCTTGGGCCACTTCTATTTCTGATCTATATAAACGACTTTGCTAGGATGTCTGATTCTGCATTGCCCATTCTATTTGCTGATGATACCAATATTGTCATATCACAAACAAACTTTAGGTCATTGATCAGAGAAGCCAATGATATTCTATCATATACTGCAAAGTGGTTCCAGATGAACAAACTTTCTCTAAATGCAAAAAAATCTAATTTCATCATTTTCAGAAACAAAAATAAAAATTACGCAAAGGAAGATGCAAAATTGTTTGTGAATAATATAGAAATTAATCAAGTCACTTCTGCAAAAATTTTAGGTGTACTAGTTGATGAAAAACTGTCCTGGAAAGATCACATCGATTATGTGTGTAAAAAAACTATGAAATCTTTTGGCATCATTAGAAAAGTTTGTTCATTGGTAAATCAATCCTGTCTTTTAACACTCTACTATAGTTTAATGTACCCATACATATCATACTGTAACATCGTATGGGCCAGTACATATCCTTCTGCCCTTCAAAAAATTACTTTAATCCAAAATAAATTTTTACGATTGGCAACTGCGTCAAATCGTTATGAACCATCAGCTCCACTGTTCAAGAAACTAAATCTGTTAACCATCTTCAACATCAATGTCTATCAAACATGTACTTTTATCTATAAATGTATGTCTCAAGATCATCACAGCCTACCAAGTGTATTCAACAACTTCTTTTTAATGAACTCAGATATCCATTCATATCCAACTAGACGAGCAAAGGACATTCATATTCATTATTGTCATACAACTCTTGGTCAACACTCCTTTAAATACAGAGGTCCATCACTCTGGAATACCTGTCCCCTCTCTATCAAAACCTGTCCATCATTGTCTGTATTCAAGTCCAACATGAAAAAACACCTGTGTCATAATTAAGGTGCTCTGTACATGGATGTATGTGCTATGTGTCTGTGTTTACTCTTTTATTTATTTTTATTATTACTGTTATTATGAATTTATTTGCTTTTTTACTTGTTTTTAATTTCATTTTATGTTAAAGAACAGGATAAATAGTAAATCCTAGAGGGAGGTTTTATTATAAGCCCTTTGGGGTTTCTTACCTCTCCTGCACAAATTTGTTATGTTTATTTGTTTCGTATACTTTGTTGTATTATATATATATTTTTTGTGCTAATAAACTAAACCAAACTAAACCAAAGAGGACATGAACATGATATCACTGGATTAAATGATATACAATGGCAAGGCTGTCTGCAAACACTCTCTCATTGCTATTGTCTCTGGGCTATTGTGGCCAATCAGTCAACTCACCTCTGTGCTAATCTCTGTGCCTCTATCATTTTATTTTTCTATGCTCTTTCTCTACTCACTCGCTCTCTCCCTTACCCTTCTTGTATTTTCTGACTGCCGTCCCTCCTGTAAACTGACTGACTGTCATCTCTCTGACTCTCTCTGAATCTTTCAGTCTCAGTGAGCATCTCCAAATCTCTCTGCCTGTATCCAAGCCCTGGGTCTAACATAGTCTCTCTGCCTGTATCTATGTCCAGAGTCTAACAGAGTCTCTCTGCCTTTATCTAGAATGGGATGCCCCGGAAGGACTGATACAGTGATTTAATGTCCACTGTGTATGTCTGTGTGCATGTGTATGTGTATGTGTATATGTGTATGTGGGTGTGTACATGAGTGTGTGTGTGTCTGCATGGGAGAGTGTGTGTATGAGCAGGGGGCTGTCCTTTCCATTTGGCAATGGTGTGATACAATAATTGATGTTTTCTAGATGTCAAGTGAGATGCGATCTGGGTGTGGTCTCTGTTCATCCTGCCTGGGGGGCTGAGCGTTAAGTGAATCCTCCCCCTGTTCCACCCTCAAACCCCAACCACATATCTTCTCTCTTCTCTCTGCCATCTCCATAGGATGTGGTCTTTCCATCTCACTACTCTCTCACAATACTCTCTCTTTCTCTGTGCTGTCTTTGTCCACTCTTTCTTTCTGCTTGACAAGGACAGACAGGAAAGGCAGCTGTTTACACTCATGTACCTGTTCACCATCCCTTGCTTCAGGATACCCTTCTCAACCCCCCACCCTTTGTCTCTTGCTTGCTATCTCTCTGTGCCATACTGTATGATGTCACCCTGCAAAGACTGTAAGTGTTGTCATGTGTCATGATAATTTTTACACTTATCAACACTTTCTTTGTCATCTTTTTATTTTCTTGTTATTATTGTTACTATAACTATTATTAATTGTATGAAATACTATAACTCATCATCATCACCATCACCAAGTGCATTGTGGTTATTGTCAGCAATACCAAGCCTCCAAGTGTCACTCAGCTGTTGCAACAATTGTTTCTTCTTCAATACGATTGATAGATTCTCATTCATATCGAATATGATAAAAATATTTTCCAGACATATTGACAGTATTCCAATTCCAATAATTTTCTGGGTTTTTTTGTCAGTATGGTATTGCAGTAATTTAATTAACAAATTCATTAGTTAATTAATTGCTAAAGTTATAGCCAACACGGTTATTATTAATGGAGCGGGTAGTGTTTATTGACTCACAACTCACAACGGTATCCCAGCTTCAGTTATTCATCCTGGGCATATGTCCAAGTTACTACATCCACTTAGTGCTTTAACTCAGTGGTGTCCAATCTTATCCGAGAAGGGCCGGTGTGGGTGCAGGCTTTTGCTGTAGCCCAGCACTAAAACACCTGATTCAACTAATTCACTAATCATGGTCTACAATCAATAGCTGAAATATCATCTGTTAAGAAAGCTGTGGGGTCTATGAAAGTTATATGTGTCCAGGGCCGTCTTTTGGGGTTTGCATGTTCTGTGTGCGGATACTCCAGCCCCAGGCCCAAACACATGCCCTAATTGGAGAGTCTTCAAGGGGCCCCATGTGCCCTGTGATGAGGGTTAGATAATGAACATTTAATTTAAATAATAATAATAATTTCTTACATTTTTTATTTTTTATTATTATTATTTAAAACAATATATATAAAATATATAGGCTATGTTTGTGAAGCACACCCAGACATGCAAATACATTTATATAGCCTAAATGGCATTTTGGCAAGTTGACATTTTATGGAAAGTAGCTGCATCCCTATGCTGCATAGGTTACGTGCATTTAGCCTGTAGCTATGTTATCCTAATTAGCTTGAAGTTGTGTGTAGTCGGGCGGCAAAATGGCAAGCTCAAACAGCAGAGACCGCGACAAATTGATTCCGCTCATTGGGAATTCCCCTGAGAAGACGTTTGAAACAGAATATTTTCTTGTAATAGTGGATAAGGCTCTCTTGTCACTAGCGTCGAGATTTGAACAAATGCAAGGTTTCGTAGCTAAGTTTGGGTTTCTATTTGATGTGATCAATCTGGGTGAAATGATGAAAGATGACTTAAGAAGGTAGTGTATGGATCTGAGCAACGCTTTGTCTGATGGAGAATCTCACAACATTGATGGCCCTGACCTCTTCTCCGAGCTCAGAGTATTGCGAGAGATGATCCCTCAAGGAACCAATACTGCACTTCAAGCCCTTCAATTTCTGAAGTAAATTGAAGGCACATTCACAAACACTGAAGTCACATATCTGATTTTATTGACCATCCCAGTAACAGTGGCTTCAGGAGAACGAAGCTTTTCCAAATTGAAAACAATAAAGAATTATTCGTGGACAATCATGAGCAGTAGCGGCTATGTGGACTTGCAATGCTCTCTATCGAGAAAGACGTTGCTTCATCCCTCGACGATATGGATCATATTGCTGAGTTTACCGCAATGAAGGACAGAAAGATCACACTGTAGACAGTCAGCTAGTCAGTCAGATTGGTGAGTTGTTTATGCATATTAAAATATTTTAATTCAAGGGGCATATATGGATGGTTTGTGTGATGTCAAAACCTTAGCTCATAGTTATCAGAGCCTATATAATAGCCACGAGGTAAGCCTATGCTGGGTTGGCTATTATAAACAATGGTTGCTAAACAGTTGCTAAGTCTATGACGTCATCGCATTAACAGCTGGGCCCCATAGGTTGACTCGGCCCAGGCCCCGCCCACCCTGAGACGGCCCTCTATGTGTCATTCCATGTAATTTTATCATATGAACGCAATAAAGTGTAAATCAATCCATTGTATTAACATTGGTAATACTGCAATATTTTTAGTTGAGACAGTCTGAACCATAAATGTGTATTTTGTATGTGTATATGGACAAAGGGGTTAAAATATATAATGGCTTACAAGTTTAATATTTATACGAATATACATCTACAATTTACAGCATAAATAGCCACAGCGAAAGCGCTATTTCCTGAGGGAAAAATCGTCAACAATACAAATTAGCACAAAGCTCCTGTCGGTACTAAATCAGGCTGAGAGTAAGAATCAGACGTCGTACGGTACATACTATATTTGACGCCCTCTAGCGGTCGGCCTCACCCACCGAGGTCCATTCCCTTTTTCTCTTTTCCTCCTACACCCCTCCTTCTACCTTTTCATCCTTCCACTCCCTCCCAATCTCCCTCTCCTCGCCTACACGTACATCAGCATGTCTTTAGTACTAGTCGCGCTATACAGTCAGAGGAGACGAGGAGCCTCTTAATATTCCGTTCACAATCCAGAGAGGGAGGGAAGGACGAGAAAATAGTAAAACGGAGAAAAAGCGAGGATGAGAGGACACTGAAAATAATTACACTGAGAATATTAAAAAGGGACAGTGGAGAGGAGAGAACTAAAGGATATCCCTGTCGTTCTTCTTTCTCGCCGGTGCATCCTTCATCACCTTCAATCTCAGGTGCAGTATTTCGGCTTTTCTGTGGTGTTGGGTGGAAATTTCCTTCTCTTGTAAGCGCATCGCATCTAAAAATTTCGGTGTGGTGAAAAAGGGAATAGGTATTTTAAGAAGGGGACATGCAGAGGAATATAAAGACGTTACTAAATTATAGGGTTTGCTTTCGTTGGGCATTGTGTAGGTTATTCAAAATGCATTATACATATACGCTATAGATATACTAAGCATGGATTTGTATGTATATAATGTATAATCGTATCACATAACCTTGTGTTGCTATCTGTCTGTGCATATGCACGCATGTATATCTGAAATTCGTTTGCATTCTATGTCCGAGGGTATAGCATGTGTATACGTCGTGCCAGTATGTTTGGGCATGTATCATTTGAAACAACTTGCGGTCGTGACTTCAGATGTATACACACGTATGATGTATGTGCATTGTATTCGCGCAGGTGTGCACAGTACATGCGTCTGTGCTGGTGCCGTTTTTAGTCACGATTCCAATATAATCAAAGAGGACCTACCTTCAGTAAGCTTAACAAACCCATAGATGTATAATAAGGTTATTTGTCTTGTCTGCGTGGGGGTGTGCTGGGGGGAGAACCCCCACTTCTCCCCAACTCACCGTGATAGACCGACATTGTCAGGACTAGATGAGTACACTGCACAAAATTATGAAGGGATATCTACTATTATTTATTATTTATTTTTACGGTAGGTGACTTGACCTTTACTTTAATCTGCAGTTTGTCTTACATGGTTAGACATGGTTAAGAAAAGGTTTGCACATTTAAATGAGTATAAAGTTTGGCAAACCAATGGATCCTATTTATCAATTGTGTCCACAAAGAGCATTATCTATGTGATAGTATCTCTGTGATATTATATAAAGATCCCTGCTAGTGTCAGTGGGTAAAGTCATGGGAAATCATGCACTGATGCAGTTGGAACAGATGAGTATTGAGGAATACAATACAATGTATTGTAGTAGGAATACACGATACAATGTAACAATATAATATAATGTAATACAATATGGTTATTTAATTATTTAAGTAAATAGCCACGTTACACATTTTGGATTCTGTGTGCTTTTAAGCGCCAAATCAATTAATATTCCATCCAGATTTGGGTTAACTTTCAGGAATTAATGTTAAACAGTGTTACATACTGTCCAGCATAAATAAGATCTAAAAAAAGTAACCCTGGCAGCTATGTGTTATTGAAAGTATGGAAAAATAGCATTCATTGAATTTCATTCATTGAATTTCATTCATTGAATTTCTTCCCAAGTTGCAGTATCTGTTGTGTTATACTGTATTTGAAATATACACTAGATAGCATCTACAGGTTTACATAGAGGCACCTGGAGGCAGTTTCTTTCAGCTTTAGTTTAACATGGTATTAAAGGCCTCAAATTCTAGAGTGATGGAGTGGTCCTGTTTTTTTAACCTCATTTACACGTAGGCCTGTATTTCAGTCTAACTGCTTTGTGCTTTGCTCTTAATATTGAGTAATACATTTAAGTAAGTGATACTTTTTATTGTTACAAATTATTTAGCACGAAAACAAAACAGCTCTTTATTTCTCAGTTCAGAACAAAACAAATTGTGGGTTTGACATAACAGAGGCAAAAGACTGCTTGATTTGATGTGGTTTTGACCCTGATAACAGCTTCACTGGAGTGATTCATGAAAGCCTTATAACACTACAACATAATTTTAGTTTTCTATGTATTCTCCTCCTTTTCCCCAGAAAGTCTCAAATAATTTGGGGAGTTTGAGCTCCTGAGAATGCCGAGCAGGGGAGAGTTATGAATACTTGTGTATGATTGGTATTTCAGCTAATTGACGATGCAGTGACCTCTCTGGCTATCCCTGCTTTGTTCTGTGACTTCACCTTGTGTGGAGTATTGCTTGACTTGAGGGTATTGATTTACAATAGAATGGAAGTCAATGGAAAGTCTGTCTGTAAGGATTTGCGTTTCATTGTGACTGTGGATCTCAGTGTCTGTGTGGATCTGACTGTCTCATACCTGAATGTGTCTGCATCTAACTCACTGTGTCTGTGTCCGCACTTTCTGTGTCTGCATCTGTCTGACTCATTGTCTGTGTCTGTAGTACAGTATCTAATTAGGTGTGTTCGCGTGTGTATGTGTTTGTTTCTACCATGCCTCACTGCCCTTGTCTGCCTCTGTCTGCTTCCAACCTATTGTTTGTGTGAAGCATACAGTACCTCACTGTGTGTGTCTGCACCTACGTCTGTGCCGAACTCACTGTCTGTCTGCATTTGTCTACATATAACTCACTATCTGCTTCTAAAATACAGTACCTCATCATCTGCATACATACATTGATGTCTATTACTGGCTCACTTTGTGCATCTGCCTACATCTACCATGCATATCTCTATATCTGTACGCATGCATTTTCTATGTCTGTATCTGTTAGTATAAATATATTGCCTGCATGTTGTGTAAAATCTTAGGTATAATCAATATATTCAGGTGTTTTCTACTACATCATTTAATCAGTGTATCCCCATCTACCTGTTTATTCTTTCCATCCTCCTTCCTTTTACTACCTCTCTCCTTGCCATTATTTTTGGTTTGCCATCTTTTTCCCCCATTTTCTCTTTCATCATTGTTTTTGTCTCTACCATGGTGTGCTTTTTCCTATTCTCTCCATTCCCTCTTCTCTTTCACTGGGCCGTTCCTTTGCTCTGTTACTGGCAAGATTATTTTCATGTCCTACTCTTTGCCAGACAGCCATTTCTCAATAAGAAATACACTGGGGTTTAAAGTGAAACGCACACAGATTTACTGACAGAGTAAGTAGCGGGAGGGAGGATGGGGGTGGGGACCATTTTTAATGCACTTATCTTGGACTCTTTATCCACCTGACTAAACATCCGAGATAGACAGACAAATGGGCTAATGGTAAATAGTACCCCTCTTACTGTGCTTTACCCATAGATCAATTATGGCTGATTGTGTTGATCATGCAGGTTAGAGAGAGACAGAGAGAGATGGAATGGAGGCAATGGAAATTCTCTGGATGAAACGGAGGTAAGCATGTGACTAGTTTGCCCTGATAGACAGATAGTCTTATTACTACACTTAATATGTTGATCAATAGACAGATTAGCAGAGGAAAAATGGAAGGAAAAGGAGAGACACTCTTCACCATATATATACACAGACTGCTAGATATTTTATGGAACCCATTGATCAATAGACAGAAATACTGTTCACTCCTTACCATAGCAGGAGTTTTATGGAACAAATGGGGCCATCCTAAAGGTGACGGTGAAGGTTAAAGCAAAAAAATTAGCATTGATTTACAATTATGGTAGACATAAAAATACAATTGTATTTTTTATATATTTTGTTTTTACGCACGTTTTTAAGTGTTGCATATGTGCATTTGTGTATAAGGTAGGAATGTGTGTATGTGCACATGCTAATATGTGTGTGTTGCATGTGCTTCTGTGTCTTTGGGTATACTTGTGAAGATAGATTCATGTGTGTTTGAGACAGAAGGGTGTATGTATGTGTTCAAGAATGAATGAGAAAGAAAGGGAGAGAGGGCAGAGAGGAAGCATTGACCTGCTTTTTGAGACAGAATAAGAATGAAACAAAGTTAAATTTGTACCTCTAGATATATTCGACACACACCGACAATGAAATACTGTCCATTGATGAACACAATCTGTGAACAGTCATGACCCTGCAGTAGTTTTTCAACAAAAATTGATTGGTTTTTTGTCTTATAGGAAAAGTTTTCGAGCTGTCAAGACAGTTGCTCACAACCTCTGTAATGCTTTGAAGTGAAGACCAATGAAAACCATCACATTCAAAAGGCCCAGATCCAACTCTTAATTCCATCACAGATTTTGACTTATTTTGATGTTGTCTTGAGATTTTAATTCCATCACAGATTTTGACTTATTTTTGACTGGGCTTTTCTGTGATTTTGCCCTGACGTTTGGAAGACTAGAAGCATTTAAATGGCAAAACTAGCCTTTTCTGAAACATAACAGGTAAACGTATCCCTGCTGAATATTTGTGGAAGGATTCTCCAGTGAGTCATTAGACCTGGAGCTATGACCTAACCATGGGAAACAACACTGAGCAGTGCACTTTGTCTTAAGACAGGTATGTATAATTATAGTAATAATGATGATAATAGCAATAATAGTTTCACACATTGATAAACAGATAATATGTACATATTCATTTGGTTATGGTCTGGTAATATGATTAAATGTAATAATTCACTAATCATATAAATTGTTGACATTACTCTAAAGAGTAATCCATTTCTTGCTTACTTTATTTCTCCCTGTTGGTACCATTTCCCTTTTGCTCTTCCCTGACACCCTGACTACTTTAAATGTTAAATCATTCCTTCATAATGTCTCTCAGAACCAAAGATATTAAAGTGCAGGTTTTGACTCACAGAGTTGTACACTCATGGGTGTTTACCACTGACGGACTCAGCCAAAGTCTCCCCACAGAACACCCCCCCAACCCTTCCTCCCTCCTCTGATTAATCTCAAACAGTTCCTGGCTTCTGTACAGATACCCTCCTTCTGGTCTGGGCGGAAGGGGAGCCGCATTGCAATAGGCCAACTGAGGCGGGGAGTGCGATGCTGATTGGAGGATGTCGGGGGACTGGGACGAAGACCTGTGCAAGAAGGCCCTCATGCTGGTGCAGGAGCTGTGCTTCCATTCTCCAGGGGGCTACAGCCAGAGTGAGCGCTGCCAGGAGTTCAGCTACATGCTGAGGGGCCACAACAGGCAGATTGACACAGGTGAGGCAGCGAGCCTGGAGCAGCAGTGTATCGGTCTGGAGCAGGAGTGGGTCGGACTGGAGTAGGGGCGTATCGGTCTGGAGCAGGACTGGGTCATTCTGGAGTAGGGGTTTATTGGTCTGGAGCAGGACTGGGTCATTCTGGAGTAGGGGTTTATTGGTCTGGAGCAGGAGTGGGTTGGTCTGGAGTAGTGGCGTATCGGTCTGGAGCACGAGTGGGTCGATCTGGAGAAGGGGGATATTGGTCTGGGGCAGGAGTGAGTCAGTCTGGAGCAGGGGTGTATCAGTCTGGAGCAGGGGTGGGTCTCTGGAGCAGGGGCGGGTCTCACTGGAGCAGGGGTGTGTCAATATGGAGCAGGGGTGGGTCTCACGTGGGCCTGGAGAGCCATAGGGTGTGCTGGTTTTTCATTATTACTCAGAACTTAATTGATTAATTAAAGCAGTTGATTACACCGTTAACTCACCTCACCTGGTTTCTTGGACTCTCCAAGACCAGTGTTAGCCACCCCTTGCCTAAACGATCCAATATAACAAAGGAGGCTGAGATTATGTTTTTGGGAGACTCCCTTAAGCACAGGAGTGTGAGTCAGACAGAGCTAGGGAAATCCAAAAAGAACAACAAATGGAGCTTTGGGCGATGGGCAGCCCGTAATTAAGTGGCCCAAGACCTGGAACCTGAGGGTCATTGGTTTGAATCCTCAGATAAGGTTCTGAAGTGAGGCCCTCCATCTCAGTTCCTCCAAGATGTAAAAACAGCATCCATACTCTGCATCAAGGCACCTGCCAAGCTGCTAAATAATGTAATGGTTTTCAGTGAGATGGTCCTGCAGGGTATGCTCAGCTCAATGCTGTGGTATACTGGAACAAAGATCAATGCTAGGGGAGGTTTCCTTGGGCTCATAAACAGCTCAGGTGCTTGTGTCTGAGGGAAGGTATTTGCACTGCTAATGTTATGCATTTTATTTTCATGTCAACCTCATGCCTGATACCAACAAGATCAGCATATTTTTAAATATAGTTATTTACAAATCATAGCTGAGTGGAACTACCTGCCAAATTATATTACATAGTATCTGCTTCCAGAAGCAAACTGATTCTGCTATACCTTCTATCAAGGTGATATGAAATTGGGAAACAAACCCTAACCACAGTGAACAGAGCTGTAATATTTACTGGCCGTAATGTACAGTAAAAACAATGACTACACAATATGCTGCTGGTATCAGCTTTACATAATTGGAACAGAATGAAGCCAGGTATCATTAATTGAACATATCCTGCATATCTATTAATGTTGGCTTCTTATTGACATGTTTTATAATCAGTGGATTAATTAATCTACTGAATAAATAAATGAACTTTTCTGTTCAAAGGTTGTGTTCCATATTTTAAAAGTGAATGGGGTATATTCATATTTGTCCACTAAAGATGGGCCTGTATTTTTAAAGGTGATGTTGGTAATATTATTGGTTCACTAAAGATGGGTCTAGATTGCTCAAGCAGTTAAATTATTTGCATTGAAAGGAAGACATTAGGAATACATTAAAGTAACAGCACAAAAACTAAAATGACTTAAAACCAGACAAATAGTATGTTAAATTTCCTGAATTAAATATAATTGATTTATGATTCCCCAATGGGGAAATTAGGCTGCCACCAAAAGTCATTTAATAGCAATAAACAAACCTCAATATACTATACCCATTAAATGCACATTTTGTAAAACTCAATGTTTATCCAAAATCATATACATGTATACTATAAAAGTGACAGTACAATAAGCTGTTACAGGATATGTATATAATGTATAATTTGTTTATAAGTTGCTTTGGGGCTTTTGCTACTACTTTGCATGACAGGATTGCGTTTTACCTGATGGGATTGCTCTTGTCTGATGAAGTTGTTTGTGCAGAGAATTTGAGCAGTTTGTTTGCTACTATTTTCGGTAGTTAAGATTATTATTGATATTATTGTATTTTTTTTTTTTTTTTTTATTTTGGCATTTATCCTCCAAAAGGGTAAAGGATAAGCGGAAGGTTGGCTTCTGTTGCCATTAGGGGACAGAGAGGCTATTTTCTATTTTTTCCCTGTCTAGCTTGTTAAAAAGCTAATTGATTACCAAATTTGGCATTACACCTAGCTGACGTGAGTCTTTTTTTGCCCTCTCAGGAGCAAGATCACAGGAATATTTGATAGCTAACTAGCTTGTTTAACTTCAGGCGTTTAACTTTAAAGGTTGAGAGATAGTCATTTCGGTTGGCTGCTGCTGGCTTTCTTGCTACAGGCAACCGGACCTAACGTTTGTTAGCTAGCTATAAGAAGGGGTTTTGTTGCAATTTTTAATTTCTGCACCTGTTTGTTTGGAACCACCTCAGTGCTGGTTGTATTTTTATTGACTTAGTGTCTCTATTTTGGCAGTAATTAGTTCAGTTCCAGAGAGAGTCAGGTTAATATACTTTGAGGTTAAAATGCAGCCACCGGCAACGCAGTGTGTGTTGTAGAATGATTGCGTTTCTGGAAGGATACTTCCAGGAGGCTTTTATTTGCGACCGTTGTCAGCTTGTGAAGCATCTCGAGAGCAAGATTCTTGATCTCGAAGCCCAACTTGCTAGTCTTGACTTTGCAGAGTTCCAGGAACTTATTAGTATGTTCTTTAGAAAGTTAGCATTCACGCCGAAGCTGGGTAGGGGGGAGACTCTAGAGCAGGTAGGGAGACAGACGTTAGGGTGTAAGCATAGAAAGAGGCACACACAGATGGGACAGCATCTCCAGAGTTTGTGGTGTTAGTTCCTTGCAGGTAAAGGATCTAGCCCTGCCCTCTGTGAGTGGGAGGAGTGATGAGCCCCAGGATACCCTGGCAGCCATGCCACCGAGGAAAAGGGAATTAGTAGTAGTGGGGGACTTAATTATTAGAGGTGTACACAGTATAGTCTGTTCACAGGCAAAGGAGTCTCAAATAGCATGTAGCTTGCCTGGTGCTGAGGTTGGAGACTTAGAACATGCGGACAAGCTCCTGGCCAGAGCATGGGTGGATCCAGTGGTCATGGTCCATGTTGGAGCTAATGACATAGGTAAGGGTAGGTTTGAGGGTATGCAGGACAAATGTATAGAATTAGGATCAAAGTTAAGGAGCAGAACCTCTATGGTGGTCTTCTCAGGAATTCTACCAGTACAACGTGCTAGTAAAAGGAAGCATCATTTTATATGGATATTTAACATGTGGCTACAAACCTGGTGTAGAAAAGAGGGGTACAGGTTTATGGGGCCCTGGGATGCCTTTTGGAACAGGGGTGACCTGTACAAGCGGGACGGGCTACACTTGAACCGGAGGGGTACAGCTGTATTGGGCCAGCATATGCCTAGGCTAGCAGAGGAATATTTAAACTGGGGACTGGGGGGACAGGGAGGGAAATTAATAGTAGTATTAAGGATAGGGAGGTACAGACTGCCCAGATGGCAGATGACATTCAGTATTGCTAAATGTAAAGTTATGCATTTGGGAAATAAAAACATAAGACAGGGGTATTTTATGGGAGGAGAAAAATTTGTAGGTGTTCAATTTGAAAATGACTTAGGAATTGTAATTGATCAAAGGCCAACAGGATGCTGTGATACATAGCAAAAAGTATTGGGTATAAATCAAAGGTTATATTAATGTTAAATAATGTATTTGTCAGACCTTTGTCATTATGTATTCTTATGTTCTTATACAGGGGGTGGACAAAATAAACAGCAAAGAATGTATGAATATTTATTAATGAATACGGAGCTATGCTGCGCTTTGCCTTCAGTAAAGTTTCAGTACTTCTTGGAATATTGTTTTAAATGTATTCAATTCTGTTGGGGAATCTTCTCCCTTTGTGGAATCAAGTCAAGACTGGCAAAGTAACACACTGGTGACCACTTTCCAGTTGAAAAGGTTTTATTACAATGTGCAAGGTGAGATTAATGAAGGCGCTGCGACAGCATGTACCCAGCAAATCTTAACTCAGTAGTTGTAAGTGAGAGTTTAAGTACTCTTGTCCGAGGTGTCGCAGTTGCCCAGCGTGCACATCCCCAGCAGGGAATACACATTGCACCCAGATGTCCCAGAGGCACCCATCAATTGAATTGATGTGACCATTTGTCCCTAACAAGGTGAGGGTTGTTGTGGAGAGCGTGTGTGTAAATGTGTGCAAGAAATTAGGACAAAACAAAAAACATTTAATCAGAATAAAACAATCAATGAGGGTTATACTAATTCTAAATGTTATTCCTTAACTGTAATTCTAGCATGCAGAGTAATAATTGGACTTAATGAATCCCACAAGATGGCTGCCCATACCATAACAGATATACCAACATGTTTAATAGTAGGGAACAGACAATGTGGGTTGAAGGCTTCATTTGGCTTTCTCCAACCATAAACCTGTTCAGATGTATGAAAGACTAAAAGAGTACTGTGATTCTGTGTGGCTCAGTAGGTAGAGCCCCGCGTTGGCAACGCTTATGTTGTGGGTTCAATTCCCACTGGGACCACATACACTGAAAAATGTATGCATTCACTACTGTAAGTCACTTTGGATAAAAGCGTCTGCTAAATGGCATATAAACATATAAATAAAAGACGACTCATCACACCATATTACTTTCTTCCACTGCTCAGAAGTCCAGGTTTTGTGCTCATTACACCAGGTTAAGCGTTGTTGTGCATTGGCCTTCATTACAAGTGGTTTCCAAATGGCAGTCCTACCATAAATATCAGCTCTGTGAAGCTCATGATGTACAGGTTTTGGTGAGACTGGGTCACAGAGGTGTGATTCAGTCCTGTGGTCATTTTTGAGGTTGTTGTTTTGTGTTTTTTAGCAACTATCTTGTTAAGTGTCTGTCTATCCCTGTTAGAGAGCTTTGACTTGCAATCACTGTTCCTCTTTCCTGATGCAGTTTTTCCTTGTTTGGCATATGCTGTCATGATTTTCGACACTGTTCCTCTTTAAAATTTAACTAAATGATTTAGCCATTTCTGTGACTGAAGCACTTGTCAATTCGGGCACCAACTATTTGGAAAATCTGATAGATCTCTTATGCTGCTTTAAAAACTCACATATTGAAGTGCTGATTTTAAAAGTCTTTAACAGCAGAAACATCCTCGTAATTAGTATTGACATTAATATTCAACACGTGGGTAAACTCCTTTTTAATTGTGATTTAGTAACTTCAAAATACAAGTCCTTTTTCATTGGGTGTTTCCATTATTTTGTTTACCCCCTGTATATACACATAGGTCCTTTAAACTAGTTGTGTTTGTAGTCATCCAGATTCAAATGAGAATATTGGAATAACCAACAGATATACTGTTGAAATGCAGCTGTGTGCATTACCCAAACTCACCCCGTGTTTAGTCAGATCGCCTGGTGCATAGTACTAGGTCTGGTCAGAACTAGCTGCCACACAAAAAACAGTCCTTACAGAGCCTAATTCTCATGCAAATTCAGGGATGTAGTAAGGACCAAACATACAGGTGTAGGTGGCATTTTACAGATTCTACTGTCTTGATTATAAGGAGGGAACATTCCCTTGAAATGTGTGCTTATTTTGGTCTGGTTTGTAAAATTATGATTGGTTTAAGTGGAAGGTTGGTTAGCTGGACAGATACGTCAATGCAATCCCTCTGTACAGTTAGATCACAGAAAAGTATGAAAGTATGAAATCTGTCCCCTTGCTTTTCTCCTGTAGGTCAGTAAATACATTAAGTTTTCTCCTTCAAATCCTGTTCCTGTTTTTCCCTCTCCTTGAGTATGTGTCTCATTTTGCATCTCTCTTTGTGGCATGAGAGCATTGGAGCAGCCCTCAGTTCCTGCCTTTATTAACCACCCTCTGGTTGTGGAGTGGAAGCACTGCCCTGCCTAGTCAGCCACTATGTCTGTTTCAACATGTTTACTAATTTGTTTCTCTCTCCCTCTGTCCCTCCCCCCTCTGTCTTTTTCTCTCATCCTCTCCAGCTGTGTCTTGTTCTCTGCAGTGTCAGATCAATGCCCCCCGATCATATCTTTTGAACAACTGGTGAATTAATGACATACACAGACTGTTGAATAATTCACAAAAGAGAGGAGGAGGTGATTGAAGAGAGGATGGGAGGAAATGGAGAAAGATAGAAATAAATAGAGACTGACAGATAACAAATGAATGGGACACTTTTCTAACACGCTGGCTGAAGTACTGATGAATATCTGTTAGGCCAGTAAGCCGATGCACCATGCCTGATGACTGGCACATTCTGTTGGTCGCTGCCAGTTTGACTCTCTAGTGTTGTGCCTGTGAAGGGCACTATCCAACTCTAACTGGTGCTGGATCTGTTGCTCAGTAGCAACTCTCAATCTCCCATTAAGAGAGTTTGTTGATTTGAAAGTTGACTTATACAACAAGTAATTTTTTCTCTTTCTTTTTGAAACAGCATGGCCAGTTCTTACCGGTTCATAAGCACTGTAGAGATTCTCAACTACCCTCAATACATTTGTGGATGTGAAATGAACTGAGTTGCATTTGTTTGAATTTTCATTGACCCAATTTGTTGTAATTAGAGGATGAACATATTGCACACTTATGGGATTGAGTCTGCCTGATTTGATTATCCTCTTTCTGTTAGTCAGCTGGCTGCTGTAGAAGCCTCTCTTGGCTTGGATGCTCCACTCTCTCATCTAAGCCTATCACCTGGCCTATTTTTCAGGATCTACTCTGTCTCTCTTTGTCATGTTCAGGGGCTCCCTTGTTACCCTCTCTTATTCACTTGGAAGAAGCCTGAGGAGTAGTCCAAATTTACTTAGGGAGATGCCTGGCCAGAAGGGAGGGACAGAAGAGTCTCTCTCACTCTTGTTATTTTTATGTCTCTATCTATCTCTTTCGTTCTGATTATTCACTTAGAATGTCTTTTTGGTATGTAGTTGAAGGAGATCTCTGCAGGGTATAATGCTGTTCCATGTGGCAAAATTGTTAAATTGTGTCACCATTTGCAGCGTGAATATCCACCACTTTCTTGTGTTTCAATTTTGGGATGAACTGAAATGTATAGTGAAATTACATTTTCTCAAATTCAAGCTCAATTCAACCTTTCTCACCCCACCCCCTTTTCTTTCCCCATCCTTCTCTCACTCTCTCTCTCTCTTTCTCTCCCTATCTCTCCTCTATCTCCCCAATCCCCTTCACTCTCTGTCACTTTCTGTCTGCCTCTCTTTGTCTCCCCCCTCCTTTTTTCTCTGTACTTCTCCCCACCTCTCTTTTTCCTCTCTATCCCCTCCTCTCCCTCTCTCTCTCCCTCCCTCTCTCCTCTTTCTCTCAGAGATCTCCGTTAGCCTGCTCTCAGTCATCGTGACGTTCTGTGGTATCGTTTTGCTCTCCGTGTCCCTCTTCGTCTCCTGGAAGCTGTGCTGGTTGCCATGGCGGGACAAGGAGGGAGGAGGCCTCAGCCTGACGTCCGGACTCCTTCCTGGGGGAGGGGGCCTAAGGGGGCTGGATGGTGGGGGTGGGTCCTCACTCCTGCCCCCTCTCCTGCAAAGAAAGGAGACACACTCCTCCTCCTCACTCTACCCCTCCCTGTCCCAGACCGCCCAGCACCACCCCCATTTCTCCGACACGCTGGTGGTGGAGCGGGGGGAGGGCGGTGGAGTCGGGGGCGTAGTCGGGGGGCCGGAGAGGACCCCTATAGGAGGAGTGGTGGGGGGTCCCCAGGAAACACAGGAGCACTCTTACCTGGACATGGACAGCCACCCCATCTCTGCAGGGGGTGAGATGTCTCTTCCTCTCTCTCTTCAAACCTGTAACCAGTCACCCCACTGATGCCAACAGTTTATGACACACAGGAGGGTGTGTGTCAACAGTGAGGAGGGAGTGAGGGATGGCAGCACAGAAACAGAGAGAATTCACTGCAGAGCAGAGTGTTTGTGTGATGCCTGTTTGTTTCTCTCTCTCTGTTTTAGTAAGCACTAAGGAAAGGGAAAAGATTTTACCAATGATTGACAGTTGAATGCCATTTTTTCCAGGAGCAATTTGGAATACAGTAGTAGAAAGTGAAATTGTGTAGTATAGTGTGCAATTAATTCATCTCTCTTCTCTCTCTTGCTCAGGAGGGTTGAAGCCGAGCCAGACATCTCCAGAGCTGCCCCCAGCGTCAGAGTCTGGCCCTGCCTCCCAGGCTCACAGAGACCTCCCTAATGCTCAGCCACAACAGCAGGTCTCTGCACGGTCAGTACCCTCACTCCACTGGGCTGAGCAGTGCTGAAAACCTCAGTCAAAGGCATTCACCTTTCCCTCATTCTCTATTTGCAACATCCATCAGTGATTCCATGTAGGGTTAGTGTTTTGGTGATCATTGTGTGTATCTGTGTGTGTGTGTGTGTGTTGGAGTTAAGGTTAGATTCATTTTATAAATCATGTTAAAACATTTGCTTTCCTGGTGCAACAAACAATACATTACAACTACACAATTACATTACATACTATACAAAAAACACATAATCTAACACATACATCAATGTGTGTGTGTGTGTGTGTGTGTGTGTGTGTGTGTGTGTGTGTGTGTGTGTGTGTGTGTGTGTGTGTGTGTGTGTGTGTGTGTGTGTGTGTGTGTGTGTGTGTGTGTGTGTGTGTGTAAAACTATCATCTTGGTGTCCCCCTCTCTCTCTCTCTCTGTTCCTCTCTCATAGGCCACGTCCCGTGACCCATCAGCTTTCCAGCCCTGATTTCCATGGTGAGGAGAAGACCGAACAGGTGACCAGCATTGGCCAGATCAAGCCAGAACTATATAGACTGCGGGGGGAACAGGGGGAAGGGAAACAAGGTGACAACTGTGGCAAGATCAGCTTCCTTTTGCGCTATGCTTTCAAGTGAGTGAACCTACATGTGCGTGTCCGTGCTGTTCAGCTTTCTATGTTCTGAATCATAATGCTTGTCTGCAATACACCACAGCACAATCATTTGTCATCTATATTCTTTTTCTTTTTCTAACTCTTCCTCCTCCTCCTTTACTTTTCCTTCTTATTCTTTGTAATTCTTCTTCTTCTTCTTCTTAATAATAATAATAATAATAATAATAATAATAATAATGACATATTTATTTATTTATATCTTAGCTTAACATAAATCAGATAAAATATATTATTTAAAATCATTTGTAATTATACAGCTGAATATTTAAGCAATGAATGTACTCAAGGGTAAAACCTGATTAAAATAATTAATTCCCTATCCTCTGCACCTGACTACTTCCCATATACAAGCAGTGCAGGACACAATAGAGGAGGGAGACAGAAGACGAAAGGAGATAAAACGGAGCATGGTTTTATGGCACTACGAGTTCGAGTCAGGCCTTTTGTCAGCCTTCTGCAGCTTGCTATATGGGTTCTTTTTAGGTCACATTGAGAACCATTCAAAATAAAGTAACATAAACTGCCTATGTCTGAAGAATGAGGGACTAAGAGGATGTTTTAGGATGAATTATATGACTGCCACTTGAAACAACAAACGCCGCCAACACATAGTAACACCTCACTGTTTAATATGGAGAACACAAAAGAGAGACAGAGGATTAGTAAAGGGGATTAGTGAACACCCTGCAGACATCTACATTGACAACTGTATCCTGTTTTTTTGCTCAATGCTCGGTAAATTCAATGTGTGTGTGGACTATTCAAATCAGCATTTCTCCTTATATTTGACTTATAAATAAACTTAAGAGTTTTGGTGAACTTGCCAAATTGTGTTTGTGAAGAAAAACATTTATTTTAAGTCAAAATTAAGAACAACCTAAGAATCCAGGCCTGTGTTTGTTTGTATGTAGAACTGTATACCTGACATCTGAGAACACACCACATTGATTATTTTGACATCCGATTAGTGGTTATTTTGTACCCTGTGTCTGTCCCATACTGTATTGAGGGCCTTTCCTGTTCAGCAAGGATTTCAGTTCTTATTGGCAGTTCAATAGTAGCCCATCATTGTCCAATCTGTTGTCGTTTATCCAAGAGTAATCCGTCCGATTGCCACAAAATAATAATAATAAACAAACTTTTCAACAGAACAAAGCGGTGTTAATTCAACACGCGGTCTTTTCTCTCCAACAAAACTCTTTCTTTCTCCCCAAACTCTCACCCACACAATCTCTTACCTACTCCCAACCCCACACCTGTGTGAAAGCGCACCTTTTAACAATTCTTATCGCGCTTATGCACTTCAGCTGGGGAATTAGTCCCAGGGTTCCCAATTCTGTGTGGGGGTGGAGCCAGCGGGCGGAGAGGTATTTCCCCTCCACAATGACGCCATAGCACGCGCCTACTCGGGCGCTACACTATTTTAAATTCATATTAATTGCATTAATAGAATTAATTGAGTCAGTAAGAGCATATCATTTCAGTTTGTATTCCACACTGGTTTCTCCCAGACCGCTCCTATGTAAACAGGAACAGGTGTCCTAAGCTCAAGTGTCCATCATTCTCAGTGTGTGTGCATGCACAGACCTTTGAGGCTGTACCTTTGTGCCTCTCAGTTCCATTTGTATACAGCTGCACTTTTTTTCATGGTTCGGAGGGAACAGAAAAAGGTTATGCCTAGTATTACCTGGGTATTACAGGTGCCTTTGAGGCTTGGACTCAAAAAGTAATGAACATCGCCGATCATTGCCTAAAATCCATTAGTTTTCATGATCATAACTCTGCCCTTCATGTGTGCCAATCAGATCAGATCACCAATCAAAACTTGGTCTGTGCAACTTAACTAGTTTTTGGATAATCTGAATGTCAATTTAGAGGTCATTGTCAATTGTATATTCTTTACAATAATTTGGGAGTTGCTGTCTGTAGTATTCATTTAAGTGATTCATTATCAAAAGTTCACTTTCCAAGCTAGTTAGCTACTTGTGGTTGTCTAACATGGTGGTATGGTGGTAAGCTAAGCTATGTGCTGTTAGTGGTATTTTGTATTTAATTTGGTTTGTTCAAAAGAGGGAGGGGATTGAGCACTGGTAACCCTCACTATCTAATTAGGAGTCAATGTGGGGTGATTAATTGTAACGTTTCATATATCTTAAGAATAAGAATAACAAAAAACTACTTCCTGATATCGGTGTGTAATTTACCTTTAACTCATTTATACCTGTGCCATCTTAGTTTAGTTTATTAGTTTATTAGTTTATTATTTCGAGGACATTCTAGATACATGAACCATATAAAATACAGTAAAAAAAGGCAGCATTAACCTAGTCGGTTAATTTTCAGCTGTAGTCCCCGGCCAGTTGTTAAAAAGCATCCTAAAAAGTAAAGTAACAAGTAAAAAGTAAAATCATTGATTAAAATAATACATTTCGATACCCTAAGGGCACGTGGCCAAGACAAGGCACAACAACATCACACTTGACAAATAAACCACAGGACGTTAACAGGCCACACCACATTAAGCACTTACAAACAGTAATACATTAAACAAAACAGGTAAGATGGAGAGGCAGCACAGAGAGGGATTAATGAGGACAGGTATAGTTCTCGGTCAGCCAGGCTTTAAGGTGTGTTGTGAAGGTGTCTTGTATTGCTAACTGAAGTAAACCTAAACAAACTTCGGTAGTTAACTTTTTAATCCATTTTATGAATTTAAAAACCTCAATCAAATCTTCCCTTAGCCTCTTTTTGCTAACCTTTATAGATTAAGGGCCCAATTTTTGTGCCAGTGCTAAGCGGCATTATGCCCTAGTGCAGGCGAATTGCCAGTTTCGTCTGTCGCAAACGGAATATTTCCCATCTCTGCCAAGTTTGGCAATTTCGTGGTGCACAATGAAAGCGTTTGCGCGACTATGGGTTGGGCAGCACAATAGGGGGTGTAACAATGAAAACAGTCGGGCGCTATGCAAGTTTGGTGTCAAATAATGAGTTTGCGTTAACGTCCAACTAGACCACCTCTTAGCGCAAACGCTGGCGCTCTGTGCAATTGGGTGACTTTATTGATGCGTACATATGAACATAGGGTTATCTGAAATCACATGAGAATGTTTTTTCAATATTGTGAATTTCCCCCCACGTTGAGGCAAATTGTCCAATCCATGGGTAACTTGCAAGCATAATCAATTACGCTAAAAGCTATTTCACCACAGCTTGTGGTTATTCAATACACGGACATGAAAGACTGAAGCCAGCAGGCCATCCATGCTACCATTCAGTAAGATACACCTGTTAAATAAATATATGTTTGTATGCACATTGTTTTTCTTATGTGAAAGGTTTTTATTCTTTCCATTTGCACTACAAAAATGGAGTACATAATTGGACGCCGAAGGCGATACCGTGAGCGATACCCTGGGTTTGGTAGCCGGTGTTGGCCAGACGGCTATCAGTTCGGCTGTAAATTCAGTTTCTTCCAGTCTTGTCCAACATGTAAATTAGTTTATTACTTTTCCTACACCCGACAGCCAGCGGAGAACTAAACAGGATTTTTATATGCAATGTGGATTCCTTGGGGTCTTGGGTGCCATTGACTGCACACGCACCTCCCTGCTCTCCACCTTTGAGAAGCGCTCCTGGCACAGCTGTCATCCATGTCAGGAAATTACCAATTTGCTATAGTGTTAGCGCACTGGTATTTAAAGGGATAGAAAATAGGTGTTCTGATTGGCCATTATGAAACCAAACCCCCACCACACCCACATGTATTTTTTAAAAGTTAATCCAACCTGTTTTACAACTGCGCCGGAGGTGCGCTATCGTCCTAAATCACAAAATTACCGAAATTGCGTTAGACACGCCCTAAAACGCCACCGTCTTTGCTTTGCGTCTGCGTTACCGACACCATCCTAATTCACCAAAATAGGGCCCTAAGTGTCTTAAGTCTTTCCTCGTACCAGGTACATACCAGGTACCAATTTAGTTGCCCTTTTTTGTATTTTTTCAAGAGCTTCTATATATTTCTTGTAGTGTGGTGCCCAGAACAGCACACAGTACTCTAAATTAGGTCTGACACATTATATAAGAGCAATATTTCCTCATTTCATTTATACTGAAAATGTATTGCTGTATATCCCAGCATCCTGTTAGCCTTTTCACTGTTACAGCACAATGCTTAGATCCTGATCAACATTCTAATATCTCTCTTCCCATAAATACTCCTGTGTTATACTGTACATTTATTTCCCACTTGCATAACTTTACATTTAGTAATATTAAATGTCATCGGCTATGTTTTTTTTCCACTTCTGGATTTTGTTTAAATCATCTTAGATTACTTTAGTAGATTTCAAACTGTTTGCTAAACCCCCAAGCTTTGGAAACACAACATCAGCAACTTTAATGATTTTGCTACTAACATCCCTATCAAGATGATTTATGTAAATAAGGAAAACCACTCTCTCGGACAGTGAGTACATTTCCCAGTATGGGCACCAACAGATATTGATGCTGCTGCCGCTCTTCCTCTGTCAGATCCCACATCCGAATTGTTTCACCCAATTGATATACAAGCTAGCTGTTGTAGCAAGGTACCTATGTATAGCAATTAGCACGCTCATAGGATACCTATCATGTTTTGATTTAGCACATTCCTGTGACATTTCAGAGCTGAAGAGAGGTTGACGATGCTGTTCTTAGTCATTTTCATTTCATTTTCATTTAACCTTTATTTAGCCTCGAAGATCAGCTGAGGTGCGAACCTCATTTACAGTGATGTCGAGTACAAAAATCATTCCAGAAACAATTACTATATAAAAAAAATAAAAGAACACATACTATAATAAATATAAGATAAAAGATACAACATAAAATTCAGATAAAACAAGTACATACAGAAGTAAAATGATTTAGAAGTAATACTTTAAAATGACTAAGGGGAACTAAAGAATCCAGTTTAAAAGACATTTGGAGAGAGTTCCAGGCATCAGAAGCATAAAATGAAAACGCAGATTTACCCAGCTCAGTCCGAACTGTTGGGATGTCTAATGAAAGCCAGTCACAGGACCGAGTGTGATAATGGCCGGAGGACAGGACAAGCATTGAGGTAATATAAGATGGAAGTTTGCCTAGAAGGGCCTTATAGATGAAAATATACATATGCTTGTCCTGTCTCTGAGAGAGGGAAGACCATCCAACATTAGCATACAGAATACAATGATGAGTCCTATAGGGATCTCCAGTAATAAACCTGATGGCAGAATGGTAAACAGCATCCAGAGACTTAAGAGTGGAAGCAGAGGCTTGCCTATAGATCACATCACCATACTCTAATACAGACATGAAAACAGCTTCAACAACTCTTTTTCTACAAAGCAAAGGAAAACTAGATTTATTTCTGTACAGAAAACCAATTTTTTGCCTAAGTTTATTGACAAGCTTATCTATGTGGGTCCTAAAAGTGAGTTTCTCATCTATCCAAATACCGAGATATTTATAGACTGAGACTCTCTCAATGAGAGATCCATGATAAGTAAAAATACGGAAGTCTGAGCTACTATTAGTTCTAGCCCTGGAGAACAACATAAACTTCGTTTTCTGAGCATTAAGAACAAGTTTAAGATCAGTGAATGCAGTTTGGAGAGTATCAAAAGATAATTGCACATTTTTTACAGCTAAATCAGCAGAATCAGCAATACTGTACAATATTGTATCATCCGCGTACAGATGGATATGACAGTTTGATATAGATGAGAAAATATTGTTAATATAGATTGTGAAAAGAACAGGACCCAAAATTGAACCTTGAGGAACACCCTTAGTAATCGGCAGGAACTCTGAACTAATGGATCCCAAGGTCACCGACTGTTGCCGATCAGAGAGATAGTTCTGGAACCAGGAAAAGGCACCAGAGCTAAAACCAATCTTAGTGAGTATGTCTAAAAGCAAGGGATGATCTACAGTGTCAAATGCCTTGGAGAGATCTACAAGGATGGCTGCACAGTGTTTTTTCCCGTCCAAGGCATTGACAATATCATTTAAAACCAAAGTGACAGCAGAAACAGTGCTGTGCTGAGGCCTGAACCCTGATTGAAGCGGATTTAAAACAGAGTTAGCCGAGAGGAATTCCTTAAGCTGTTGATTAACTAAAGATTCCAACATTTTAGCTAAGCAAGACAATTTAGAAATTGGTCTATAGTTATTTGGGTCACATCTGTCACCACCCTTATGCAGGGGGACGACATGAGCCGTTTTCCAGACAGCAGGAATAACACCTGTCAATAACGATAGATTAAAAATATGGGTTATCTGACTAGCAATCAGAGGAGCGGAGAGACGGAGAAAGAAAGGCTCCAATCTATCTTCACCAATAGATTTCTTAGGATCAATTGCGTGAAGAGATTCCAAGACTGTATTTAGTGGGACAGGACCAAAAGTAAATTGAGAAGAATTTGAAAGAGATAGGCCTATAGAATTTTGATTAACCAGAGGCTGATTATTTTCACCCTGGGAAGAGCGGCAAGCTTCAAGTTCAAAAAGATGGCCAGCAGCAGCAAAGTGTCTATTAAAGGCAGAGCAGATGTCACTTTGGTCTTGCAGTAAACAATCAACAAACTTGAACTGAGTAGGTATGGAGGCAACAGAATTATTACGTTTCACGGCTTTCCAGAACTTTCTAGGATCTGAAAGGGAGCTAGAGACCAAGTTAACATAATAATCAGTCTTAGCCTTCCGGACAAGCGCAGTACATTTATTACGAATTTCTCTAAAAGAAGCCCAGTTGGAGGGCTCCTTAGTGCGTTTGGCGAGAGACCAAGCTTTATTACGTTCTAAAAAAAAGGCTGACAAATCAGTAGAAAACCATGGACTAGATCTATTTTTTACTCTGAACTTTTTGAATGGAGCATGTTTATCTACAATTGAAAGGAATGTGTCAGTAAATTTTTTTAAAGATAGTTCAAGATCTGGGATTCCAGATGTACTATGAATGTCACTATTAAAGAGATCATTCAGGAAAGCCTGATCATTGAAATTTCTTACATTTCTTCTCAAAATAATTCGTGATGAAGTTCTTTTCATATGACAGTCCCTGATACAGGCAATGGGACAATGGTCACTAATACCTAGATCAAAAACACCGGCTGCGGAGATTTTATCGCTTTTGTTGGAGAAAATCAGGTCAATCAGAGTAGATTTAGATGGGTTCTTCAAATTAGGTCTAGTGGGGTCTTTGACTAACTGAGAAAGATTAAGGCTAAAGGAGACCTCTTTTAGATAAGCAGAAGAGGCACTCAGCCAATCAACATTCATATCCCCAAAAGCGATTATTTCAGAGTTTTTGTAGTTGGATAAAAGCTCAGCAAGGTGGTCTATGGAACTGACATTGGCAGATGGAGGTCGATAGATCCCAGCAACAATGATAGAGTCATTGCTTCCAATAATTATCCTAAGTGCAAGAAACTCAAAGCATTTTGGCATGGAAACAGCACACAAGACAGTAACAGAAAAACAAGATTTAACATAAATTACCACCCTCCACCTCTTCCAGCTCTGTCCATTCTAAAAACATTATAGTTAGTTATAGCAATCTCGGAATCATTGATGCTGTTTTTTAACCAAGTTTCAGAAAGAGCTAAAATGTCTGGATCAGTATCGGAGATTAATAAATTCACATGGTCAAGTTTCTGAGGTGCAAGAAGACTTCTAATATTCCAGTGAATTAATCCCAACCCCTTTCTGGATTTAAACTCAACAGGATTAAATGCACAAGGTGGGGAGAGCTCAGAAATAACTGAATTAGTGGGGTATTCAGATGTCAGCACAGCTACAGGGCTAGCATAAGTAGAACTAATGCCCTTATGTCATGAACCAAGAGATTTTCTAATGTTGGCAGATAGCAGCTGAGTACCCATACTATTTGGGTGGAGGCCGTCCTTCTTTAACAGGGAGGGTCTCAATTTAAATGGCTCAAAGTTGTTCACATAGATTAAATCAGTGGCAGTGCAGAGATTTAGAAGCCAGGTGTGCAAAGCACGGAGCCTGGACCACCTTTCGTCGCCTCTCCCATGGGTAGGGAGAGGCCCAGAGACAATAACCCTAGGCCCTGAATCCTGAAGAGAAGTAAGCAATTTAAGGAGGCTATCTTTTAGGACTTCAGACTCACGGTGCATGACGTCATTTGTGCCAATGTGGAGTACGATGGACTGAAGGTTGGGGTGCTTTTCAAGGATGATGGGGAGCATCCGAGTCAAGTCCAACACCCTAGCACCAGGGAAACAGAGGGTCTTTGAGTCCCAGAGTCAGCTCTGTTGTAAGTCATTCAGTGACAGTGAGTGTAGCAAGCAAGCTAAGCTAGCTGGCTACTTCATAGATTGAGAATATTTAGCTAGCCAGCTATTAAACTAACAAACTTGACATAAAAAAACGTACTGTACAGGAAGTTATTGATTTAAGATAAGCTAGTCCATATCTCGCCGTGGCATTTTTGTTTCTGTGGCTAATCACCTAACTTGCCAATTTCACTTCTCGACCTGTGACAATCAGTGCTAGCTAACTGCAGTCGTGTTTATATTATGATCATTGCTATGTTTGTGGAAAATGGAAAGTGCTAATGCGATATCATAAACAGGATTATATCGAGCCTAGATAGACTGAACGGATTGTTCTCGTCATTATGTATTCTTATTTTCGTATGTTCTTATATTTTCAATTATAAAACTAGCTCAACATTCACTTTCACTTTTTTAGAGCAACTTTAGCTAGCTAGCTAGCCACGTGAAAAACTGCTGCGTGGGTGAGTGAAAGCTATTAATTCATTTAATACGTTATTTGTGCTATATTTTCAAAATAACTGACAGCTAGCATTATGTGGCATAGAGAGCTATCTACCTGTGTCAACTCCAATAGTGCATGCTTCTCCAGCAGCCAGACTCAGCAACAGGTTTGCAGGGGAAGGCGGAGGAGTAGGGCTCAGCGTTTGCATCTGCTTTAGTTCATAAGCACCCTTATGCAGGTGAGAAAGAGGCATAGCTGTGTGTGTAAAATGTCTGCCAGGCTAGCTAGTTAGCTGGTCAAATAGGTAACTTAACCAGCTGTCATCTGGCACTAGTTGGAGCTAGCTAGTTTGTGGTATCTTTGGCCAGATTTTTGGTGTTAAGTCAGGCTAGCTTGCTTGACTCAATAGTTAAGCTAGTTAAGTAGTTTGGTACATTGTCTAACACAAATCCTCTCTTGCTTCTGGAAAGCTTGTCTCAGTCTCTTCACTGCTGGTCTCCTATCTTCCCCTCAACTTGGTTAGAATAACAAATGGTACTGCCGTCGGTTTTTATGGCCCTGGATATTCTTATCTCCATTCAGAAATCAAGGTATTCTTCAAAACAATCATCACCGTACTTCAACTGTAACCCCCAAATTCTTCGGCAATTCCATGAGTGCAGAATTCAATGCAAAATCAACAATTCCTCACAAATTATGCAGGGGGTTGAAAATCCACCAGTCCCCACAGAAAACAATTTGTCACAAAACATAGCAATATTTAATCATTTCCTATGTCAGCACCTTGCTAGACTCGGCTCCAGTCTGTCTTACACTGATAGACTGGTGTCAAGCATAGCTAGAGCTGAGTTTCAGTTGGGTGGAAATAATGAGAGAGAGAGAAAAAACCCTTAGTTGGAGCGTCACATCATGCAATGGTACATGCTTACATATTGTAGTACCTACAAAAGTGTGGCAAGAGGCAGTGTGTTCCCTTTCCAATGGCACACTGATCATCTAGGAAGACCTCTACACATTTTGTGGATGTGTGTCGCGTTGCTGTGAAAATTACTTACTATCTTTTGCTAGGTAAAGATTTCTCTGTACAAACGGACTACACTTTTGCATGGGAGGAGATAATGGGACCAGTGATATGTTTTGTGGGGGCAGTATGAAGAAATGCCTCTTTAACTCTTGGGAGCCACTACAGCCACAAAAGGACTACAGTTCCCAGCAGCCTACAGTCCCCCACCTGATGACCAGCTGAACCACGTTAAAGCCATGAGGACTGTTGGAAGCTGATGACAATTTGGAAATGTATTACAATATGGTGGCGAATGCGGGCAGAGGGCATCACCTATAGGAAAGAGGAGGTAGTACAATGAAAAAATGTTCTCCTGGCTGAAGAAAGAGGGGAAGAAACACTTGTCTCCAGATCAACGAGAGGTTATCGCATATTTATTGAGGTTGCCAGAGCGCACCCATAGATGGACACTGGAAGGGTACCCTCTTTTTCTGATGACTTTCCTGGCTGCCATGTCTGAAGCCATAAGGATGATGCATTAGGAGCCTTGGGACAAGGAACAGGCCCAGCTGGCACAAAGTGGAACCCATCAATGCCTATGCTGCCTGGGATATGGTCATCAACCCAGTAAGTGTTACTGGAAGGGAGAAGTTGGCTGGGAGGACCCAAAAGGAAAAAGTCTCAAATAAAAGTGGCCACTCCTACCATGTTGTGCCCCCTGAGGAAAAGTGCAAGAAGAACCTAAGTAAGCCACAACTACAGCATAGAAGTAAATCCAAAATGGCTGAGAAGTGTGCGAGTTTAGATGCATAGTTGGGAGAGACAATAGCCACAATAAAGGGCAAAGAGGAAGAAATAGAGGGATGTTGTCATGACCTAAAGGAAGACCTGGTGAAGAACCAGAGGTGGGCGTCCATTGTTGAGGAAGGGTGGCGAGTCACCCTCAATGAGGTCCAAGAGCTGAAGGATGCTCAGACTGAGCTGGACAGGACAAAAGCTGAGTTGAAGAGCTCGAAGGAGCACCACTATAGCTGAGGCCTGGTTGAACACCTGACCCTTGCCTGGCATGGTGATCTCTTCCATTAAAACTGAAAAGACTAAGAAGAAATATGGAGATTAAATTTTCTCACCTGAGGAGAAACAGGAAACAAAAACAGCTGATGTTTAAAGGAAATGATTGTAGGAAACGTCTATGGAGAGGAGAAAATAACAAAATAAACCAAAGAATGACTTGAAAAACTGTAATTTGAAGAAAATGTTTTCCGCGGTTGCTGACACAAAATGACACAAAGTTCACTGGCAGAGCCATGGAAAGCTGGTGAAGTCCAGAGCCCGATGGGTGATTGTTCTGTCCTTGGAGCCCAGAGCCAGTACCCACATACCATTGCAGCATTTCCTAATGGTTTGCAGATGCTTTTGCAGGAGGTGAATGGTGGTGATGGAATATGAATGTTTGATCCAGGTGGGACACTTCCTGAGTGGACCTGGAGATGGTGGCTCTCCGAGTGGCCATTGGACATGGGCCGCTCAGCCCTCCCTAGATCAGAGCTGAGGAGGAGGGTGTGTGGCATCCCAAGGGGCAGTATGAAGAAATGGCTGCCTGCCTCTTTAACTCTTGGGAGCTACTACAGCCAAAAGGACTACAGTTCCCAGCAGCCTGCAGTCCCCCACCTGACGACCAGCTGAACCACATTAAAGCCATGAGGACTACTGGCAGCTGATGGCAATTTGGAAATGTATTTAAATAACTGTTTTATGTCACATGGGGAGGGAGTAGATTGGAGTGTCGGTGAGCGAGTGAGAGAGTGTTTGAATAGTCTTTTTTGGATTGCTATTTGATTGAACTTTTTTAGGACCCTGTTTTGTGTATTGACTTAGCTTGTTTGAGGAACTATACTGGATTTCAACCCTGGATTATGGACTAAGACAACGAGAAACAGATTGTGGACTATATGTGTTTGTTTTTCGGGTTACACATCTTTTATGTGTTTTCAAGAATCATTTAATAAAATTTGTTTTGAATACTGCTTCCTCTGGGTTATTCAACTGCCTACGCCCTCTGCAAAGGTCCTTGAGTGTCACCCCACCCCAAGGGACACGACAGTATGTATGTATTAGGAGATTAGCTACTGAAAGCGGTTTGTGGAACTTGTCAGTCAATTTTGAGACGATATGGCCAAAGTAAATCTGACATTGAATGAGTCGGTAGTTTTGTTCATGAAAGGGTAAACACATATCCATTTTCAGTTGTAAAAATCTCCAAGTTTCGATGAATAGATTTCCTAATTTGTTCTACTCTGGACTGTAATGGGCAATTGAAGCAATCGAAAGCAATCTGTACATCCAACAACGCCCTGACATGTTCCCCTTTAGCCTTGTCCTGGGATTTCTGGATGTCCAAACTTTGCAGATGCTCTTCCTCTAATTTCTGGGTTAGGTTCCTCACCTCTTGTTCCAGCTCCAGGCTGTGGGCCTCCACACGTCTCACCACAGTTTCAAAAGATGCCTTTTTGTTCTCCAGCTGCACAGCCATGTTCCCCAGCTTCCTCAGGGAGCCAATGTGTTCCTCCTGCAATTCCCCAAGGCCATCAGGTGGTGCTCCTCCAAGGCCCTCAACTCAACCTTTGCCCTGTTCAGCTCAGTCTGGGCACTCTTCAGCTGATGGACCTCCTGGAGGGTGACTCGCCATTGGTCCTCAACTATAGTCGCCCATCTCTGGTTCTTTACCATTTATTCCTTCTGGTCAACACAACATTTCTCAATTTTCTGGACCTCTTCCTCTTTGCCCTTGATCATGGCTAGGGCCTCTCCCAAATCTGCCTATAAACCTGCACACTTATCAGCTAAGTTGGATTCCCTTTGCTGCATTTGTTGCTTACTTGGGTTTGGTTTGCCATTTTCCCTAGGGGGTACCACAGGGTAGGAGTGGCCATTTTCCTTTTGGACTTGTCCATCCTTTGGGTCCTCCCAGCCAACTTTTTCCCTCCTGGAACACTCCCTGAGTTGGTGGCCAAATTCCATACAGCATATACACCACGGGGTGCCACTTTGTGCCAATTGGGCCTGCTCCTTGTTCCACACCCCCTGACTCATCTCAAACAGCACTTTAGACACAGCAGACAGGCTCGTCCTCTGGAACAGTGGGCATGCTTCCATTGTCCGTCTTTGTGTGTGCTTTGGCAACCTCAGGAAGGTGGATATCACCTCTCTCTGCTCCAGAGACAAGTGTTTCTTCCCCTCTTTCTCTAGCTAAGAGAAGATTTTCAGACATCCATCCTGGGATCAAAAGTTCAATTTTAAATTTTTTAGTTGTACTACCTCCTCGTGCCTATATGTGATGCCCTCTGCCTGCATTTTCCACCATATGTAGTGTCCCTAGGGGTTGGGCGACATGCACGGACCTTGCAGAGGGTGTAGGCAGGTTAAATAACCCGGAGGAGGCAGTATTACACACAAAACAACACTTTATTACACAAACCTTGACAAAACACAAAAACAAACGGCGGGGTATTCGGGGTATCCAAAACACAAAGTCCACAATCCTACTAGTCATCATTATCCCTAATCCAATATCCAAGTCCAGTTCAGTTCCTCAATCCATTCCAGTAGTCGGTACACAAAGGGGGGTCCTCAAACAATCCAAGTCAAACACGATAAACAATCCAAAATACTTCTCCAAAACTCTCTCTCCACAACACTCTCCACAATCACCACCCTACTCCTTCTCAGTGTGACATGAACAAGTCCTTTAAATAGGCCTCAAAATGGTCTTCAGCTGTTCGTAGTCCCAATCGCTTGACTCCGTTCAAGTGTGAGACTGTGGGCTGCTGGGAAATGAAGTTGTTTCCTCTCCATTGGCTCCCAAGAATTAAAGAAGCAGGCCGTCATTTCCTCATCCTGCCCCTTGGAATGGCACAATATGTAAAAAATATGTAAATAATATAACAAAATTGTTTAGCCAAGACAAAATTGCACTTCTGGCAATTGTCTGACATCATTGCACAAAACTATTTACAGTTTTGTGTCAGTTAGTATCCTTTAGTCAGGCAACACAGGCAAAGCTATAGGTTATTTTGGTTGTGCCAGTCATTTAAGCATCCTCCGTCATAGGACATGAATTTGATAGGTGTCTTCTGGTGGCAGAGCCAGTACTTCCGCCTAATAGCTGACGGGTAGCTACTCACCGGTCATAAATGGGATGCTGGTCATCGAAATGGGTCTTCTTTGGGCGTTTTGGTATCATAAGACCAAATAGTAAATCCAAATAAACTAAGAGAAAGGTATAAAGAGTTTTCCAAAAACCTTTCTATTTGAAACATACGTCTTAGAAAATAATTACATATTTTCTGTTGTTGGTGATACGAAGTGCATAGTAAACTTTGGAACTCTCCCGATTTGGCATGCTCTTGTGACAAAACAGGGTCCCTACTTTTGTTAGTTAGACCATTACAGTGATCAGGATGCCCACATTATCAATGATCTATCACATTTTGGGACTTCTAGACTTCACCAAAGGTAAGGAGCAGCTATTCTCCTTGAGTACCCTGCCTCCTTGAGTACCCTTGAGTACCCTGCCTTGAATCAGGACAGGATTTATTTTTCAACATCGCAGTTGACGTGAATTGGAATGCATTGTTGAAAATACAAGATTGTATTTAATTGGGTACTAAATTGGGAAAAAATGTATGATCAGAAACAAATGTAAAAAAAATATATATATGTATATATATATATATAGGAATAAAATGCAAAATAAGTTTTTATTGAACTACTGTATTAGTGCTGTTTTGTTTTTGCACCTTCATACTGTCACTTTTTTTAGCATTTATTTTCAAACCAAGCTGGCTTGCTATTAGAGGACAAATTACCATTGATATAAATATGATCAATTTGAGAAGCATCTTCTCTTAGCTGGAAATGATCACTTAAATGCTTGCTGCGGATTACATCACCTGTGCTGCTGTATATCGACATCAGTGACTGCCAAGTGGCTGAGTGATGAGCACATTTCAGGAATAATTAAGAAGCAGAGATGCTGACAGAGAACTTGAAACTACACTGATGACAAATGAAGTGGGTGATTGCACTGAGCACCAGTTCAAAATCAGTGGTAACAAAATCATTTGAGAGCAGCTAAGTCCCAGAAGTGAAAACATGCTATTTATGTACTGTTACATAAAGTAATTGAAAACTTTCTATTGCTGTAAAATGGTCCTATAGTATCAACTGCTTTTTAATAAACATAGGTATAGTTAGTTTATTCTATATTTATTAATAGCTCTTGAACAAAACATGCAAGAGTGTTGAAAATCACAGATTCCTCATCATAGGATGAAAAGGACATAACACACATTTTGTTTTGTCTTTTGATGTAATTTTAAATTGACGAAAAACTGATGTCAATAAAATTATATCTCACCTGAATTGTGATCTGTGGGACTATGAATATCTTGGCACAACAGTTTCTTTGTCAGTGCAATTTAAAAACATATTTTAATAGTATGAATAGTAAAGGGAAGCTAAATTGTACATGGAGATTTTACACTACAAACTGGCTACAAGCCTGGTGTAGGAATGAGGAGTATAGATTTATGGGGCACTGGGACTTTTTTTGGAACAGGGGTGACCTGTACATGTATGACGGATACAATTATTTTAATTTATTTCAGGGATTGAGTCAATGCTGCACAGTTATTTCTTGTTATTAATACAGAGTTAACTGAGTGATTTATGGAAAAATATGTCCTCACCATTTTCATTAAGGTTTAGCCTCAGTTTTTCACAAGTTGTAGTTGATCAGTCTATCCGCATCTAAGCAGTGTGCTGTAGCAGTGAAAAAGGCCAACAGGATGCTGGGATATATAGCAAAAGGTATTGAATATAAATCAAAGGAAGTTATATTGATGCTATATAATGCCTTTGTCAGACCTCATTTAGAGTACTGTTTCAAGGTTTCAAGGTTTCAAGGGTTTTATTGTCAGTCACAGATATATACAAGTATAACACGGTGAGTGAAATTCTTGTGCCAGAAAACTCCCGACAGCAAACAGCAGTAAGACTATATATTTTTAAATACTGCATGCAGTTCTGGGCACCACATTAGAAGAAATATATAAAAGCTCTTGAAAAAGTACAAAGAAGGCCAACTAAATTGGTACATGGTGTGAAAGGTAAAAGTTAGGAGGAAAGACTTAATCTTGCTTAATGCTTAATCTTATTAAAATTAGAAATATATCTAGGGGATTTGATTTAAGTTTTTTATTCTTAGGAATTGCAGTGTGATTTTTTTCATCACTTACAGTAACAAAAGTATTACAGTATTATTTGTGGGGGGTATCTGATGTCATGCTATGAACATACAGTATTTACAAATCAGCATGGTAAGGGCCAATGTCATGTTATGCCATAACCTGGGGTTCACTTTCAATTGCAAAACTCTTCAGAGAAAACCTAACAATTATGTTATGATTCCAGACAAATATACATGCTAAATGTATTTATTTATTTGTCAGGGTCAAAGCATTTTTTTTTAAACAGGCATTTATCAAAACAAAAAAAATCATAGCTTCCATATAAACCTTGGCTGCCTCAGTTGAAAGGCAGTATCTTAAAAAAGTTAAACTTGATTTTATTAGCCATTTTCATGTTTTTATTTTAATGCCAAGATATTTGAATAGAACAGATATAACGATACAAAGCTGATTTCCCCCCTGCATTTTTACAGTGTAAATTGTAAACTACTGAAAACCTTTCAGAAATCAGCCGTAGGTACCCATATGGTATGTAGACATCGCCCACATACATATTGTCAACCGTGAATAGCATGATGGATTTATATAGTCTTTAACACCCTGGCATACCTGCAGCTATAACCCTCCGATAATTAAATGATTACATCCGCATTACTCTGCTGGGATGCATATCAATAACACTGGATTAGATGACCAGTTCTCAGGATATCATGCGCACCTGCCGACTATTAATTAAATGCCATACATCTAGTCTGTGGGCATGTCAGAGTGTGAGTCGATATACGTGTATTGTGCATGCAGTTGAATCTATGTCTGGTTCATATGCTCAATGCACTGTACTTGTTGGTCATCAAATCTGATGCCTGCAGTAGGTTTGTGACTGTGTTAGTAAAGTGTGCTACACTGTCAGTGTAACATTCACATCTGCCCTGCAGCACTGAGCAGTTGGTGGTCAAGATCTTGAAAGCCCTGGACCTCCCAGCGAAAGATGCCAATGGCTTCTCCGACCCCTATGTGAAGATCTACCTGCTGCCTGACAGAAAGAAGAAGTTTCAGACCAAGGTACATTGGGTGCTTTACTTAACGCAACACTCTTTATTTGCTTTATTTCTTTAGGGAAACACTCAAGGACCTCTGCAAGTAAATGATTTTCAGGCGACCAACAAGGTGCCTGGGCAATTGTATTAGTTGTCAGTATAGATTTGCACTTATACTCTCCCTCTGTCACCTTAAGGCTGTGGCTCTGTTTGTTAATAACTCAGAGATGCTCCCCAAAGAAGGCAATGGTGCAAGGTAACACAACGGGGCAAAGTAACACAACAGAAAAATTGTTCTCTTTTTCTATTTCTTGCGTACCCTCAATTCAGTGCCTATTCTAGGGAGTCAGAGCTTATTAGCAGTGAGAGGTGCACCAACTGCCGCTGAGGTCATAAGCTATCAAGCAAGATGTCTGTTTGAAGCTCCTTCCACTCTTGCCGATGTTGTTTTTCCCTTTTCTATCCTGAATTCACCTTGAGAAGGACCTCAAATGGTGGTGAGCTCTCACTAAATCCACATCCTCTTGCTCTGTGTCCATCTCTCTCCCTCAGGTCCACAGGAAGACATTAAATCCTGTTTTCAACGAGACGTTTCAGTTTGGGGTGCCCCTCGCCGAGCTCCACTCCAGAAAGCTCCACTTCTCTGTGTATGATTTTGACCGCTTCTCCAGGCATGACCTCATAGGTCAGGTGGTTGTGGACAACCTGCTGGACTTCAGCGAGGGCACGGGGAGAAGCCTGTCTGGAGAGACATCGTGGAGGGGACAGCGGTGAGACCACACCCCCTGCCTGCCTTCTGAACATGACCGCAAGCTACCAATCAACACGTAATATCATGAATATTAATTAGGGAGTGGAATTACCTACCTCAACATAATTTTCAGGCAGGCAAACATTAATCTCATTATTTTCAAATGCTGGGCCATACAGTGTGCCTATATTTTATGATTAAGAGATGAAAAATAGGTGGATTATATTTTTATTTTTATTCCAATTTGGAATGTTTGTTTGTGCTCATCACTGCAACCTCCTCTGTTGAAGAACAAGCTGCTGCCACTCCACCAGTTGAGCTTGCACAGGCATTGAGTCGGAGGATACTTCATTTGTAGCTTGTGCAGGTAGACTGGCCAGAGGGGGTCACTGGAACATGATGAGAACTGGATGTCCTTCCGACTGAGATTGTTCCCTCTCCATGTGATGCTATGGCTAATTACGTGCTGCTCTGTGGCACTGCTTCAAAACCAGACCAAACCCATCCACACACTAAAGCCATGCCACACACTAGAGCCATCCACATGATGAGACACCTGGCAGCCCCAGGGTTGTATTGTTGCAACATTTATTGTAATAAAATGAATGAAAAGAATAACTGGTATCTTTTGTGTGTAGTAATAACTGAATACTGTTTTTAACCTTTTTTCATGTAGGAGAAGGCAGACTTAGGTGAACTGAACTTCTCACTCTGTTATCTGCCAACGGCTGGACGACTGACTGCTACCGTCATCAAGGCCACTAATCTGAAAGCAATGGACCTTACTGGCTTCTCTGGTAATTAACCCAGAAATTAATCAAGTGATGTATAATTTTTGAGCAGAACTGATGTACCACTGCTCATAGTGTTGATGTCCCTTAATTAACCAGAGCTAAGCTCAATGTAATTATTAATCTACTTACAGTTGATGTATTATGGTCATGGTGTCTGAATATAACACAGCTGTGTCAACAATTAAAATACTTACAAAATGATAGGCTAATCATTTCTTTAGAGCCACAATTATTATGCATTATATTCATGTTTCTAACGCTACAGCTTCAACAGTTCCAATATAAGACCTCGAGCTTTCTCTGTGCTTTGATAATTTTTTATGCATTGCATCTGATATTGCTTCTATTAATAAATGCTGCATCCATTTGAAGGGTTTCTCCTCTTCTATACCTCTTCACTTCTCTCTTCTCTCCCCTGTTCTCCGCCAGATCCATATGTGAAGGCCTCTCTGATCTGCGAGGGCCGGCGGCTGAAGAAGAGGAAGACCTCCATCAAAAAGAACACCCTCAACCCCACCTACAACGAGGCTCTGGTCTTTGACATCCCCTTCGAGAACATTGACAGTGTGTCACTGATCATTGCTGTCATGGACTACGACTGGTGAGGTGAACCGCCGGAGTAAAGCATAAGGTGATACGTGGTAAGAGAAGAATGCTACAACAGGACCAAACGGAGAGCAATAGTGGCTCTGCTGAAGTAAAGAATGTGCTGATGCATTGATATGCATTAATAGTGGAAGGTCACGACAGGGCCAAATGCAGGTCAGGCAGTCTTTTCATGGGAAAGAAGGAGCTGAGGAGACCGAAAACAGACAGGAAAAGGCATTGTGATTCAGAGCTGTTGAGACTGCATTCAGCCTTACAGACACATAAGTGATGATGTAAGAATAACGGATTGTATTCATATAGCGTCTTTCACAATCTCAAAGCACTTTACACAGTTAAGTATTCTCAAGGACCTGTGGGAACTGGGAGTTTAAAAAAGGCACTGGACAAGCACTGGGTGCCAGTGTATAAATTATCTTGACCAGACTCTAGAGCATCTGTAAATGGAATTTACAGTTTGTGAGATTTGTTCCTGTTAATCTGATATGTACTAGCAAGTTTTAGCCAGAATTGAGTTACAGGTCAGTGGTTGAGTTGGCTTGAATTGTCACCTCCAATTGGGAGCCCCACCTACACAGAGATCATGATTTGTCATAAGAAGTAACTGACCAATTGGTTTAATAGTAAAGCACATCCCTGGAAGTTGAGCGGACTTATCTCACATCAATGTCAACCTGGTCAAGATTATAGTACCTGTAAGGCTATAATCCTGAGGCTAGTTTGTCATAGTGTGTCATTCAGAACCAGACTTTTAACTAGAGTCAAAGGAGGGCCTGTCTTTTGACCCTTACCGTACCCTTTACTTTAAGTTCTTCTGTTATAATATCTAGTCAATCAGCAAATTAATGGATATTTTGTATTATATATTTTAAATATTTATACTTTCTGAATAGTTTGTAATTCACCCTGGCAGAGGCTGTCTACAGTATAAATTATAATGTAAAAGTATGTGCCCTTGAGCTTTAAGAGGCACTAAAACTGATAGCAGTTATGGAGGTCTCACTGAGATTGACAAGGGCATTTAGTTATTACAAGCTCTGTAAATGTAAGTACATTGGTCTGAGAAGTGGTGACTATAATCTCCTGTACAGTTACAAAGGAACTGCCAGTGATAGGATTTGTATTAATTCATGTATTATGAATTTAAAAGTATGTTACTGTTGAGATGAAATATGTGCTGGTGTCCCTTTTATGTCATCGTATTCTTTGCTGATTTTGAATAGGTTCATTTTGCGTTGTAAGTGGAAGTGAGAAGTGAAAAACAGCAATAGAAAATTCACACTGTGACATACAAACTTGTTGTCCATGCATAGCTTTTCTATATGTTTGACTTCTGATTCTGTAGCTCATATACTAGAGTGCACACATAAACAACTACATATATCAGAAACATAGAAACCAGCTAGCACTTTATCTCCCTCTGAAAATGAAAATGATTGACTGGATTAGAAAGATTGATAATATTCATTTTATGTGGTTCCATGTTCCCATGGAATGTATGTATGAAGTCGTGTTGCCTTTTTTCAGATCTGACATGGTCCTCTTACTGTATTTTTGTATAATTTAGTAGGACTAAAACTGCTGAAATTCAGCCAAATGATTGTTGGTCTGCTCTACTAAGGCGAAGCTCTAATTTGTATTCGGAAAGTAAAAATTTCTTCTTGTGCTCCAAGTTAAATCACACACTCAAAACATCCCTTAAATATAGTGGTGTGCTATTCAAATGCACGTGTTGCGGCTGTGTTTATTTACATAATTAATATTAGTAAATACCCCACTAAATTTAAACCCTTCAGGGATGCAATTTCTTGCATACCTTGTGCTAATTAGCAATATCCATGGGAAATCTGCCATGTCTACCACAATGTCTGTCATTTCTATCACATGCAAATATAAGTTGTGTGACTGGAAAACCTTGCTGTGTTTGTAATGATATATAGACTGGTTGTACTCTTACAAGGTTAAATAAAATTATTTTTATTTATCACAGTGGTTGAGACAAGGACATGCAGAAACTTTCTTTGGTCAAAAAACATTAAATTTAAATGCTGAAAACTGTATTACCTGTCAACTAAAACTGGTATGGCCATGCCAACCTCATGAAAAGTGGTATAGCTTTCACCATACTGGCCATATCTATGGCGGTGGCCATGATGCTGTACCTCAATAAACTGCTTTTTAAAGAAATTTGGTCATCGACTGACTTGCCAAATTGCATTCAATTAATTTCCGTCTCTTTTCTTTTCGTTTTTGGGCCCCAGACTTTTGGTTTGCCATCAGCATCTTGCCCAGCTAGCTAACTATAACAGGAAATTCAAATAATGCAAATAATAATTAGTGCATGTGTGCATGTATAACGTAATGTTAGACAGCTTTGACATTTGCGTGGATGCTGATTGGCCATGACTTGATCAAACCTTTTCACAATAAAAATTGGTGAAATTCAATCAGACTATCAGGTAAAAGTGCTTAAATTATTATAACAAAATAAATTATTGTCATGACTCTACACGGAGGCTATAAGTAGATTTCTCAGCAGAGTAAATCAATGAAAAAAACTGTCACACAATTGAGGTTGCCATATGTCTGCCCCTTGCCCCCCCCATGTTATACGTGGCTTGATGGGTTGTTCCTAGTAGAAAACAGCATCAACTTTTTTTGCATTTGCATTTAAAACAAAACTTGAGCTCACGCAACTGAGACTGAACAACATCAAATGCTAATTTCAAATGTTCAAGAGCCTTATTAAGTGTAGGGGCCATGCAATAAATCACAGTATCATCCGTATAAAAGTGGAAGCGAGCATTTGTTACATTATGACCAAGACTATTAATATAGATAGTAAATAATAGAGGACCCAGTACAGAGCCCTGGGGTACCCCCTTGGAAACATTTAGAGATTTCGAAGTAGCCTCATTTTTTAAGTCAAACTCCTAAGAATGTGTGAGGCATTACATTACAAATCTGCGGACATTCTTTGTTTTCTGTTTCACAACACCAGGGCAGCACACTTGCTAATCTGGGATGCTAGCTACCCATTTCAGTCCATTGCACAAAGACCAAAGCGAACACAAATTGAACAACCTAAAGAAAATTGGATAGAACATATTTAACTTGGGCAGATGTAGCTCATTAGCTAGCTAAACTGAATTCACTTTACACCATTAGACTAGTATATAGGTCATTTTTCTTGCTTGTCGCAGATAGCAAATAGCTGGGTAGCTTTAATTGCGTCAAAAAGGACTCAGGATATGAGCTCAAATGAGCTGACTGATAAAATGAGAGAGAATCTAAGGAATATAGATTTGGTAAACCTTCTAGCTTACAAAATTGTGAATGAGAAATGGATCATTAAAGGGTTATTGTTGAAGCAGTGTAAATTCATCGCAAAAATTATTTATGAACCATTGACAGATATTTATATACAATCTCTAAACACTAGAAAAATAACAGATGACTGGAAGCAAGGTAGTACAATTATAGTACAATATATATGTACAAAAGATAGTACAATGTATATGAAAGGTGACTGTACTGACCCAGGGATCTATAAAACTTCAGATGCTTAGGGCTCTAGTTTGGGGAGGATGGTAGTGAAAACACACTTGAGCGGTAGTGTAATTGAGTATTTCTTACCTCCACCGTTTGGTAGTTTCGTGATCGGTAATAAAGGCGTTTGTGTCAAAAAGGTTTGGGCAGTGCAATAGAGTGTGTGGCAATAATAAACATTAAGCGATATGAAGGTTTTGTGTCTGACCATTTGTTTGCATTTTCATCCACCCAGACCACCTTGCAGGGTGTTATGTGCTAGTTTTTCTTTTTGCACATATAAACAGATAGGGAAGAGATTAGGTAAATACTCCATCACTCAAGACTGTGGATATACTGTATTCCACCACAACTTGTTCAATAAACAACTATTTGAAATAAAATCTGTATTCAACTAAGCAGTTCAAAACATTTGAGCTTTGCACTTTTTGAGACCGTCTCTACACCCATGTAACTGTGTAAGATACATGTTTTTAATTAATTTATTTATTTATTTGTATTCATTTATTTTTTGTTTCCGATTTTTCTCCATTTTCCTCCCAATTTATTAGCCAACTATACCCTCTTTTCATATCAACAATCCCTCCCCCAGCTCTGACAAAGGCGATGCACCGCCTCCTCCGAGTCGGAAGCCGCCAAGCCATCGACCGTAACTCCAGTACACACAGAGCCACTCTTGCACGCAGCGAGCCCATGCCGGCTTCCCTCCCCCCTCCCACAGGGCAGACCATCAATCGCCGCCCCGAACGGGACTCCTGGCCAGAGCCGGGCTGGTGCAGCCAGGGCTCAAACCCCTACTGCAGTGGGCAACTTGCACTCTGGGCGAGTGCCTTTACCATTGCAAGATACATGTTTTTTAAAATAAATATATCTATGCGAACTGGTTTCTGTGATGTCAAATGTTAAATGTTTACTGCAATAAAATGTAGGCTACATAATTGGCCAGGTGTACCATGAGGCAAAGCCCTGTGTGATTGCTGAAGTTGGATATGATTGCACGGGAGAGGAGTGACCTTATAACGTGGAATAATAATGAACGAAAAATAATGAAGTGATTGCTGATGATATTGTTGAGCTGTGGGGTGGGGTGATCATATCCATATTTTATATCTGTAAAGGTTTGTACTTCATTTAAAATGCAGTAAGCTAATAGTCAAAATAACAGTGAGAAAATTCTGACACAATGTTTATTAACACAGAGCGATGATATTTTGAGCGGGATGACAGATATTACCTAATAAAATAATAACGGATATATTTTATTATATGGCACAACGTCCATCATTGTGGAACGTGGGACAACGACTCAAAATGCGGGAAATCTAGTCACCCTAAGCAGAGCATCACAAGTGCATCAATGAAACATAGTTAATATTATCAATAAATACATTTTAATATACACTATATGGCCAAAAGTCAGTGGACACCTGACCATCACACCTATATGAGCTTGTTGGACATCCCATTCTAAAACCATGGGCATTAATATGGAGTTGGACCCCCCTTTGCGGCTATGACAGCTGACACTCTTCTGGGAAGGCTTTCCACAAGATTTTTGAGTGTGTCTGTGGGAATTTGTGCCCATTCAGCCAAAAGAGCATCTGTGAGGTCAGGCACTGATGTTGGACGAGAAGGCCTGGCTCGCAATCGGCATTCTAATTCCTCCCAAAGGCGTTCAATGGGGTTGAGGTCAGGGCTCTGTGCAGGCCAATCGAGTTCCAAAACACCAAACTCGTCTAACCATGTTTTTATGGACCTCGCTTTGTGCACAGGGGCACAGTCATGCTGGAACAGCAAAGGGCCTTCCCCAAACTGTTGCCACAAAGTTGGAAGCGCCCTATTGGCTAAGATGTCTTCATATCCTGTAGCATTAAGAATACCCTTCACTGAAACAAAGGGGCCTATCCCAAACCCTGAGAAACAGCCCCAGACCATTATCCCTCCTCCACCAAACTTTACAGTAGGCACTATGCATTCCATTCTGCTGGCATCCGCCAAACCCAGATTCGTCCATCAGACTGCCGGATAGTGAAGCGTGATTCATCACTCCAAAGAACACGTTTCCACTGCTCCAGAGTCCAGTTGTGGCGTGCATGCCGATGCTTGGCATTGCGCATGGTGATGTGAGGCTTGTGTGCAGCTGCTCGGCCATGGAAACCCATTCCATGAAGCTCCCGATGGACAGTTCTTTTATTTTTATTTTTTATTTTTTCCTGATTTTGTCCTATTTTATCCCAATTTAGTAGCCAATTAGACACACTATTTTATGTCAATCCCCCCCTAGTAATGTGAGTTTGCTGCCGTAGTCCTGCGACTGGTAGTGACGAAGGCAAAGTAACGTCTCCTCCGAGACGGCACTCACCAGGCCGTCGACCGTAACCCGGTACTGCAGGGCCACTCTTATGCTCAGCATCCTGTCGGCTTCCCTCCCCCCTCCCTGGGGCGGACAGCCAATCGCTGCCCCCTGGTGGCACTGGAGCCGACTCTGGCGGGACGGGGAATCGAACCCCGGTCTCCGTGGCCAGTGTCGAACGTTGTAACCACTGGACCACGCGTGAGGCCCCACCCAACACACAGTTCTTGTGCTGATGGTGCTTCCAGAGGCAGTTTGGTACTCTGTAGTGAATGATGCAGCAGATTATAGGCGATTTTTACGCGCTATGCGCTTCAGCACTCGTCGGCCCCGCTCTGTGAGTTTGCATGGTCTACAACTTTGTGGCTGAGCTGTTGTTGCTCCTAGGCACTTCCACTTCACAATAATAGCACTTACAGTTGACCGGGGCATATCTAGTAGGGCAGAAATTTCACTAACTGAATTGTGGCAAAGGTGGCATCCTATGACAGTGCCGCATTTAAAGTCACTGAGCTCTTTACGAATCATTCTGAATTCTAAATGTTTGTCTGTGGAGATTGCATGGCTATGTGCTGGATTTTATGCACCTGTTGGCAATGGGTGTGGCTGAAACACCTGAACTCAATAATTAGTAGGGGTGTCCACTGACTTTTGGCCATATAGTGTATCTGGCTTTGATGAAAATACACATCTTTTCCTCTTCCTCCTCCCAGATAACTATGTCAGATTCCTACTGAAGAAAGCACTTGTGGTACACACCACTGATACACATCCACATTAGTTTAGTATGGCATGATACGCTGTCCAATTATGTACTCCATTTTATTTAATGAAAACAAGTCCCATAAATTGCCTTGGCACTTGCTCTTCATTAGACATCGCCAGTTTGCTATGGAAAAAGTATTAAATGTTAAAAAAGCTGATGATCTGATTGGCCATAATGAACCAAACCCTTACCAAATCCACAGGTAATTTATTATTCTTAAATCAACCTCTTTACAACTGCGCCATTTTTTTTAACACAGAGAGGCATCAATGCGTGGAACAGCTTGCCAGGCCAGGTAGTGGAGGCAGAAACCAGAAGTCCAGGCTTGATGCAGTACTGGATATTATTTAGACTAGGAAATGGCCTGTTCTCCTCATTATGTATTCTTATGTTCTTAATTAATTATTATTTTTATTATTTTCATTGTGCATTGTCCCTCAGGTGGTTGCAACATACAGTGCTGCCAATGTCACACACTCTCTCCTGCTTCTCATTCTCAGTATTGGTCATAACGAAGTCATCGGGATGTGCCGTGTGGGCAGTGATGCGGAGGGACCTGGCCGTGAGCACTGGACAGCCATGTTAGCAAACCCCCGCAAGCCCATTGAGCACTGGCACCAGCTTGTGGAGGTAGGGACTGTGCCAGCCTACCATCCTGCCCAGGGCCCCACTGCCTGTGTATGCTTCTGTGGCTTGCTGTCCTCTCTGCACTTTCTGTTTTTTACCTTGTATATCCCACTTCTCCCTTATCTTGCCTTCAGCCCAATTTTTTATAATAATAATATATAACTGTATGTAAATCTGTATTTTTTGTTTCTGTGTCACCATCTTTCTCTGTGCCTGTTCATTCCCCTCCCACTCTCTCGTGTACCTGCTTGTGTGCATATGCTTATGTGTATATGTGTGCATATTTATGTATGTGTGTGACCCACACAATTCACTGTTCTCCCTCTGTCTCCAGGAGAAGACCATGAACACATATGTGTCGAAGAGCGCCACTGCTTCCTCCAAGCCTCACATCGTGGTGGACAGTCCTCACTCGGAATAGAGCTGTGAGTGACTCCTGCACCGCTCAGTGTTCACTGGCTCTGCTAAAACACAATGGGAGATAACTGGAGATCACCAGGGAGTTCAGACCTAGATAAAGGAGTGTGTGTGTGTGTGTGTGTGTGTGTGTGTACACACCACTGATTCAATGTGAAGGACTACATTTCTTCACCTCATGAAATGGTCAACTGGTTGCCATTAAGGGTGTGCCACAGTGACTAGAAGTTAATTAATTAAATAATAATGAAGTTATTTTGTTAGTTATTTTGTATGTTTCCTGTAGTATAATCTCAACACCCAACACTTCACCCTGGCAAGTGGGAGTTGTGAGTTCCCACATAGCTAGCTTCCGCCAATCAGGTCCAATGTCAATTCCTGAATTGTAATAGACAGTTAAGTCCTGATATCAATAAGGGAGCCCATTAGGGATGAGAATGCAGTGCATGTAGAGTAGATCAAAGCACAGATAGAACAATAATGAATCTGTTTAGGGTTGCATTGTCTTTACCCCCCCCCCCCCCCTCCAAACAGGGTCAATGTTTTCATGCATCTCTCTCTCTCTCTCTCTCTCTCTCTCTCTCTCTCTCTCTCTCTCTCTCTCTCTCTCTCTCTCTCTCTCTCTTAGGGAATGTCCTCCAACCAAGTCCTTCTACTCCAGACTTTCCCCATCTCATTGAATTTATTCTCTCATCAAAGAAAGATGAGAGGCAGAGATAAGGACTTCACCGAAGTGTCAATGCTACTACTGCTAACAATAACAACTTCAAATCATTACAAACAAATAGGCACACAGAGTACATATAAATGCAACATTGATACAGAACGTAGTGGTGATATCTAGTAAACTTGTTCAGTATGGTCAGAACACAAATCACACACACACACACACACACACACACACACACACACACACACACACACACACACACACACACACATTCATGAATGTAAAAAAATAAAATAATAATAGTCATTATGGATTTGTGGTCACAGAATTATGTGATGGATGTCTACATAATGGTATATACAGTATATACTTGATTCATCATGGAGGAGGGTGTCCATTTCTCCCTCTGGAAAAATTATAATTTGTTTTAGTTTATGCTGCAGCTGACAAGACAAAGCTGATTTCGTTTGTACAGACTTTTAAACAAACTTTAATACAACGTGAAATTCTACCATTGGTTTGCTTTTGAACATTGTTTTACATTTAAAAGGGACCTTAAGGAATCTTCATATCATGTTTTCGGGGTAGGGCAAACACAGGTGGTGGGCAGTGGCACCATTTTGGACAGCTTGTATCCCTGCTTTGTGAATCAAAACCTTTGTTGGATATTTTCCTTGTGTGAACAAAAAAAATCGATTATTAGGGACTATGTCGGATGTTCAATTTTGTCAGTGGAGGGAGAAATGTGGATGGACCCAAGCATGTTGCACAACCATGAAATGTGTGTCCCTGCCTTATACATTTTTTTATTACCTTCTCGAAGCTCATCAGGATCAATTATCAGCTTTTATTTTTCTATTACTTTATTTTATAATTATCAACTTGAAAGAAAAAAAATCTTAATACTTCTTTTCTATTTTTCATTGTACAAGAATCAGTGAATCTGTGGAGATGTAAGTTGAAATGTGTGTGTGTTGCAGGGGAATGTGTCACTAATTTTGACATACTAACATATGAATTTTATTCATGAGGATACTGAAAGGGAACTATCATGGAATCAGCAATTGTGCAAGAGAACCCAAACAAGGATGCACCTGTTTGCTTTTGTTTGCAATGCTGGGAAGTGTTTCCCTCAGGAAAGAATCTCATACGTTATTATTTATTTTTGTATCATTCTATGTTTTTTAAATTAAATTGAAAAGATAAACTCTGTACTCCAACACATATCTTAGGGGGAAGGTGCCACCTAAAGGACATACTCATGTTCTGTGTCGCCTTTATTTGTATGTATTTCTGTGTTTGTTGGCGTGTTTGTGTACTTGTACGCGTCCGTATGTGTGCCCGTGTGTTTCTGTGTGTCACCTTGTCCTCACGACCCCCACTCCCCTCCAGTGGTCCGTAAATTCAAAAACCTTGTCTTGAAAACAAAATGTGTCTTCTGTTCCGTGTCTTAGGGGAAGAATTTGTGTGTAGGACCCATCAAATTTAGTTGGGGGTGGGGGGGGTGATTGTTGCTCCCCCCAGCAGCCCCCCCCCCAGCCTGTTTCACCTAACTGTATGGGTCGTGTACTTATGTTAATATATGTATATGTTTGAGGGGGAACTAATGGCCACAATGTCAGAGGAGTGAAAGGCTGGATACTTTTTAGAGATCTGTAAAAACAGCTGAGCTATATTTTCAAGTTTGAGTGCAGATTATGTGCACAGACAGAGAGACAGTGAGGGAGGAGGGCAGTCAAAACAGAGAGGAAGATAAATGGGGAAGATCATAAAGGTAACACAAGGCATTCTATTTTGAACAATATTAAAGAAACATTGCCATTCACCATCTCCTTTGCTAATCCTTTGCTTTGAAACTGATCCCCCTGTAGTCCATGCCCCATTTTTAGAGCACTACAACTACTGTAATCACTAGTACCATGGCTGCTGCTTTTAACATCACTACTGCCATTGTTATCACTACTGTAATCACTTCTAATGCTACTACTGCTACACAACTAATGCTGCCACTACAACCCCTGTTATCAGTATTATCATTACTAATACTACTACTTCTATAAAGACTACTTCCACTTCATTTTCATGCTATTGCTGCAACCAGAATATATTATAGATTTTTATGAAGACTGCTGATGTCAATGCATCTACCTAAACAGCTTTCTACCCTAAAAGCCATTTTTCAGTGAGTTATTTATGGACTGATTTGTCAGCTTTTCTCTCTGTAACCTATCAGCTCCTCCTAGCCTTCAAAGAGCAGTGTGACATCACACTCCCATTCATTTTTCCAAAAGTTACTCAGGAATAAATTTGCAGAGGTGTACTGCATGAAATTGTTTCATTGTCCTATATTGAAGCTTTTCTTTAAGACTAAACGCCACACACTCACAAACATAAATCTATCATTATTGGCTCATTATATCAGACGTCCTAAATCCTATATCTACCAAGTATACTTTCATTTCTCCAAGCTGCTGGTCTGAATCATTACATTACTTTGCCAGCTTTGTTCATGTTTTGCAGATTTGTGCAGCTTGTCAGGGTGTCATTTTTTTCCATGGTGAAATGACACAGATTCATTCATTCACCATTCAGAGAACTCATGGATTTGAGATCATGTGACATCTGTAATAGTTCTTACTTACTTTGAAATGAAGAAAATTGATTGTTTTGATAACATTTAGTTTTTATTAGTATGCCAAAGTTTATGTAGCCATAATTATTATCTTACGTTCATATGGCATTCATGTGCATTCTGTACAGGCCTTTTAATTGACCTCATACTTTATGTGTTGCCCTTGTGATCTTAGACATTACTGTCAGCACCATTATAACCATATCTCTCTCTCTCAGTATGGACATCCCCTCATTATCTGCCTCTCTAAGTGTTAGCCCGGTTTAGAATGGCTGTGGTGAAATGTATTTGCATGCTTATAGCAGCATGAATGGTGTCAATTTGGTACGATGAAAATGAAATAATGTTTGCAAAGAACAAATGTGATAATAATACTACTTACGTTGACAATGGAGGAAAGGTCAGCAGAGACTGTTATGAGCATTTTAAGGATGATCTTAAAGCTGTTTATTTTCCTTAAAGTTGCATTACTGTTTGTTACAGGTTCTTCACTTTAATTTATTTGTTTCATTTGTCATTTGTTTATGTATTTATTTTGCCTTTTGAAATGAGTTTCGTGAGGTTGAAAACTGAGAGTATCTGTGAAAGTGGATAGGAGAAAAGAGACGTTGATAAGGCCGATAGCTTCAAAATGAATGGCGATGAGGGTGATATCGGTGTCTGTATGGTACCGTCGAGGTTGTGAAGGTTGAAAATAAATAAAAAGTAAAGCTTGAGTGCCATTTTGTGTTGTTACTGAGCTGTGGCTTGTCTGTGTGTTGTGTGTCAGGGCTGTGCCAATCTGTACTGCTCTCCCTCTATATGCACAGTATTGGTTATTTGTGTTGTGATTAGGGGTGCAACGGTATACCGGTATGATGGTATACCACAATATTAAAATATGAAATAGTACTATCATAAACTTAACGTAATACCGTTATAGTAAATCATGTGGCAAAAGCTATTTTCATGCGGGAAAAAATATTTCAACCATTACCCTAGTAAAATGTCTAAATAACCCATATTAAATAATATAATACTGGACCTGGGGTGTCTGCTAATGTAATTTTAATCCCACCACCTCTTTGGCTGTTCTTGCATTTTGTTTTGTTTACAACGCGATTGTGCACGTGCAGACAGCTCCCTCGCATTTCACAAACCTAGTAGGTAGCGGTTATATATTATAGCGAAAATAGGCTATAATAGTTCTGTCAATGTAGATGTGTTTACACTGATTTTAACGTGAACAACACTTTGTCTTTTATAATATACCACTGTTTTGGTGAATTTCTTGGTTTTTAAAGTGAACATTTCATACCGTCACAGCCCTAGTTGTGATGCATCCATATTTGATTCCATAGTATCTCTCTCTCATTCCTATACTGCAGATGCTTCCAGGCCTCTCTCTCATACTGTTCATGCTGTGCATGGAGTGATGTGCAATTATTCTGTCAGGTTGTCATACATGTTTTATTGTAGGTGCACTTCCCCTCACAATTTACAATGCAGCCCTACGGTTTGTACTTTGCTGTGGTTTCATTTGTACGGTTGTGTGTGTGTGTGTGTGTGCATACTGTATGTATATTTGTATGTATGTGTGTGTGTGTGTGTGTGTGTGTGTGTGTGTCTACTGTACGTAGGCGTTGTGTGCGTGTGTCCGTGCTGTATACTGTATGTATATGTGTGTGTGTGTGTGTGTGTATATGTGTTTGTGCTGTATACTGTATGCATGTATGTATGTATGTATATATGTATGTGTGTGTGTGTGTGTGTGTGCCTGTCTGCTGTATACTGTGTGTATGTGTGTCTATGTGTGTCTGTGCAGTATACTGTGTATGTATGTGTGAGAGAATGTTTAATCAATGCTGTGAGTCACTGCCACTGCCAATGCTCGAAATTGTCATTGTATTCAAACGCTGTATTCATCATCCTCACTTCTCCCTCTCTGTCTTTTTGGGGAGAAGTTTCCAAATTCTCCCTAAAACTCTCCTCCTTTTCTCCTTGCCTTTCTATATGTTCTTGTATTGAACAAGACTGTGGCCTTATTATCTCAGTAGAATTGTGGACCTTTTCCTGAAACAGGACTGGAACAAGAATTTGGGACATTTTACCTAGTTTGTGTAACTGTCGGTCTGTACGGCCAGCTAAGTGTCTCTGTTTGTGGTCACCTGCAGAATTGGGTCAAATATGTATTTGATATACTTGAACTCGAGATTCCAGTAACATTTTAAAATGCTCATGTAGATCTCTGGGAATTTTTAAGGAAACATGTTAACACAGGGAGGAGCTTGCTAACCAAAATGTGAAATCATGACATTTTGTTCTGAATATTGATGAAAACAGATGTTTCTTTTAAAACTGTCAGAAATCTGCAGTAAGTTTACTGGTGTCTACAGGATTCGTGTATTTCAAATAAAATATTTGGTCTGGTCGCCTGTCAGCCATACATCTCTGCTCATGGTCACGTTAATGTCTGATTATAACCACATACTGATTGACTGAATGTTCCTGCACATAAAGTTTGTCACCCCAAGGCTTCGGATCCTGCCCTACCTTTTCACTGACCCTGTGTGTGAAAAGGCTAATACTGAATGTACAGTGTAACTGGATGGACACCACAGCATGTTGATGCTGTGAGAACGTTAGTGAAGTGTAGACATGCTCGTTAGCACTGTTTCAGCACTCCTTGCGTTGAGGGAGAGAGAGGGAAGGAGGGGCTGGGGGTTTCCATGTTTCCCTGACAGTTTTCCTGTTTCCATGACAGCGGTCTCACCATGCAAAAAATATAATAATTTAGTTTAAAAGACACATCATCCAGTTCAGTGAGCTGCAAAAGGGAGAGAGGGGTTGAGAGTTAGAGACTGAGGAGAACTGTTCTATATTTGAACTAAGATGATAATCATCAGTATTATTTCAATTATTACAAAGACTATTGCAAATAAGTATTCTCATCACTATCATTGGCATTTAGTGCTTAATAATAGTTAATACTATTCCTGTAATGTGTGAGGTTTCCTGTTTCAGTGAGGAAATGCCTGGACTTTCAGATAAATACAATTTGACATTGCACTGTCAGGTCTGGGTTTTTTTGGCTTATCAATACAAGGAACTATTGCTGACTTTGTATACAGCATATATTTTTGAAATATGCATTTTGTCCTATGTATATCTATTGGTCTCTTGTTAAATAGTTGTCTTATCTTAAGAATGCACATGAGGTGAGTAGGATGGTCAGGCAAAGTCCTGCTTTCTCAGAGCAGAACCCAAAGTGAATTACCTGGACCTGGATATTCACTTGGTCTGCCATGACCTCTCAGACCTTCACCAAGACTTGTCTTGAGCCGTTCAAGTTCTCTTCTCCACTAACACAGCTGGAACAGAGCTGTCAGGAGCTGCCTTTTTTCTTTGTATTCTCTGCCTAGAGCTCGCTCACTGGCAGGGACTACCATTTTGTTGAAAGATGAATGGCACGCTTGTTTACTGGACGTTTGAACGATGTTACTGCCAGGGAAATACAGTATGGAGCTGTTTTTTCGTTGGGTTAGAACTGATTTGTTATATTATTGCTGCAGGGAGGTTTGAGTCTGATGCGTGACGAAGCTCCTTTTCCGTTCGCTTAAGTCGATTAACTCGGCGTCAGTGTTCTGATTTTGAGTGCAGGTTAGCTCACTGTAAGGTTGTTAAGAGGCCCTGCCCCTAGGGTCAAAGACCGGTGATGCCCATCGCACCATTGAGCATTGCACCCCCTGCTGGACCCCCGGGATAGGGCGGCATAGCGCCCCCTTCTGGACCCATGGGACAGGCCAGCATAGCATGCACTGCTGGACCTGCCGACACCCGGATCTGCCGATTCTCCTCCATAACACCCGGAGGATCCAACCGTTCCTCACCCAAGAAGCCAAACAACTCCTGGTCCAGGCCCTGGTGATCTTATACCTGGACCACTGCAATTCCTTGCTGGGAGGCCTACCGGCCTGTGCCATCAAACCACTGCAACTAGTCCAGAATGCTGCCACACGTCTGGTGTTCAATCAACCAAAGTTCACCTATGTCACCCCTCTACTCTCCTCTGCACTGGCTCCCCATCGCAGCATGCATCAGATTCAAATCACTGGTGCTGGCTTATCAAGTGGCTAGAGGAACTGCTCCCCCTTACCTCCAGACACTCATCACACCCTACACCCCAGCCAGACCCCTCCGCTCCACCTCCTCTCGTCCTGACTGTCCCATCCTCCAGGCGCCACTGATCTCCTCGCACCTCTCTGTCCTGAACCCTCGGTGGTGGAATGATCTCCTGCACTCAGTCAGAACCACGGAATGACTTGCCTTTTCAGACTCCACTACCACTGAATTCTGTACATCTAGCCAGTTGTCATCACCATGACTCATCACCACTGTTTAATACTTTTTGTATACAGTACCAGTCAAAGGTTTGAGTACACCTGCTGGAAACTAGGTTTATCTCATAATTGACAATGTTTTACACCATATAAGTTTCTTTAAATACTTGAAAATTACAAAAAACACATGTAATGATAAACAAAAGGAACATCAAAGCAATGTTCAAGAAAATTGAATTGAAAATTGAATCTTGGATTCCTCAAAATAGCCACCCTTTGCTGTGATAACAGCCTCACAAACACAGGCCATTCAGTTAATAAGTTTCAGCAGGAAATCACCTGATATGTCTTCCCAGCTCTCCTGCAGCAATTCCAAGAGGCACTTGTGGGTTGCTTTGCTTTGACTGTTCTGTCCAGTTCATCCCATACAAGTTCTATGGGATTGAAGTCTGGACACTGGGCAGGCCAGGTCCTTAGTTTGAGTTGTCCTTCACGTTCCCCCTTCACCAGATAGTTCTTGCACAACTTCAAGGTGTGTTTCGGGTCGTTATCTTGCTCAAGAATGAAGGGGTGCCCGCTTAGCCGTAGTCCAGATGGAAGGTGTACTCAAACTTTTGACTGGTACTGTATGTATACTTGTTTACTCCTCAAAAAAACAAAACAATACTAACCTTTTCCTTCCCAGTGTTACAGGTATGGTATGCAGCTGCCAACAACGATGTCTATCGCTGTATTACTGCACTGATCTCTTGCGCAAACAATGATTGTTCTTACCATGTATTAATGCACATCTTGTAAGTCGCTCTGGATAAGAGCATCTGCTAAATGCTTAAAATGTAAATGTAAAAATGGATCCACAGGACAGGCCAGTGTAGCAGCTCCTGGCAACAGTGCAGGTGAGGGAAGGCCAGCAGCAGCAGGTGACAAGGAGCCCTCAAGAAGGCTGGCAGCCGGAGCCCTCAGGAAAGTTGTTGGTTTCGCAGCTCTCTCACCCGTTGGTATCCCACACTGGACACACAGACCAGTGATGGTCTGTCGCCACGCACCATTCACACCACAGGAAGATTTTCCTCAGCTCCTCCCAGGGCTTCCTGTCCCTGGATTCCTCAGACAGATGATCCACAGAACCGGCAAAGGCTAGGCAGTGTTGGGGCCAGGGAAGAGGCTCCTCTTCCCTGATGAATCCAGCCGCCAGGCAAAGTAAATCTGCCACCCACTCTTTTGGGCAGGCTTCCAGGTCTTCCCACGTAATGGCCTGGTTTTCCCAGGGCCATTTCCAGGACCATTCACAGGACTTGTCTGCCTCTTGACAGCAGCCAAAGGGGTAGCCCAGCCCTCTCCACTCCTGCCTCCACCACTCCCGGTGTCACAAATACAAAATGTTGATATATTTTATTTTAAGCTAATTAAATAATGTTTGCTACACATCGATAATGCATTAACAGAAATTCTTCCAATCCAATTGGCTTCATTTAGCCAATGAAAGCCCACTGGAATTGTTTTTGGCCATCTTTCTAGACTGTGCTGGCATCTAGTGGTCATTTACATTCAGTCATTTAGAAGACACTCTTATTCAGAGTGACTTAAAAAACTGCACACAAAAAGGTTAGACAAAGAATTAAGATGATACCGAGTGATCAGTGTCTCAACTGATAGCAGGAGTCATTACATGAACCTACAACATAACCTTAAATGACAAGAGGTGCAAGAGGGAGTTTAATGCTTTTAAGTAGCAAATGGATCTGATGGTGTAATATTAAATTTAGCATAAGTAGGGGTATTCAACCCAGAATAAATGCTTAGAGTACATGGTTTGTTGAGCCAAGATGCAGTTTGAACATGTGGATTTCAGTGTTAGACTATTGTGGGGAGCTCTTTCCACAACTGGGGGGGATAGAAAAGAGACATGACCAAGAAGAGGGACCCCTTCAGAAAGTGATGTCAAGGTGACCAGAGGTTGTGGAGTGGAGTGGTATGGCAGTGTGTAAGGTTTGATAATAGATTGTAGGTAAGAGGTTATTATTGTTGCCACATAAGCTAGGACAACTGTGTGGAGGCAGATGAGAGGCACAGGCATTTTGACTGGTTATAGGCTGGTGTTGACTAGCAACAGCATTACTCATAAAATCAAGTAAAGAAGAATCCAAACTTAGCTCAATAAGTTGTGCATGACTTTAATGGTAAAATATAAAGGCATATGTAGAGAACAAATACACATTAAATCAATAGATATTTTTCCAAAATTGGATTTCTGATATGTACTTGAGTGAATGAGAGATACAAAGTATATTGAAAGCAGGTGCTTCCACACAGGTGTGGTTCTTGAATTAATGAAGCAATTAACATCCCATCATGCTGAGGGGTCATGTATAAAAATTCTGGGCAGGCTCAGCCATTATTGGCTTATATTATATAGGGGCAACTGTGGTCAAAGGCACATACTCCTTGACTGTGTCCGTGTATTGGTTTGAAATGCAAGGAAAAACAGAAGGGCAACTGTGAATCAGTTGACTGCAAATATCAATCTAGGGTGTGAGCAGGCAGGTTAATCAGGAACAATCCATTGAGAACTTCACAGAGAATGATACTATGGTTGGGTTGCATTGCATAAACTCCTTATTACACCTAAAAATTCAACTTTATGAGTAAATTGGTGCAAAGAACGCAGGCAGTGGTCTACTGAGCAGTGTAAAAAATTAATACGGTCAGATGAGTCATCCTTCACCCTGTTCTCAACAAGCAGATGAGTGCGTGTGGCGCAAGCCGAAATAAACCTGGAGGCCTGAGTGCTAATTTCCCATGGTGAAGGGTTTTGGTGGCTCTGTTATGGTGTGGGGTGCATTTTCCAGGCATGGTTTAGGTCTGCTTAACTGCTTACAGGGCAAGGATAAATAAATAAATACAAAGCCATTCTGAGTGATCACGTTCATCCTATGGTGAAGCATAGACAGCATTTTCCAACACCATCAACAAAACACAGAATGATGGAATTTCTCATGGAAGAATGGTGTTGCATCTCTCCAATAGAGTTTGTAGTTCTCCAATAGACACTTGTAGAATCTATGCCAAGGTGCATCAAAGCTGTTCTGGTGGCTCATGGTGGCTCAACGCCCTATTAAGACACTTTATGTTGGTGTTTCCTTTATTTTAGTATTTTAGTTACGTGTATATTGTTAATGTATCAGACTATCTATACATTTACTAATATACAATTAATGTGCAATCTGTGCTACCATTGTCTTTACATTCTGACATAAAAACATTATTACAGTTGGAATTATCTTTATAAACAAGTGATGTAATTGTGGCACTTTTTTCCCTTTATTTTATTAACGCTAAGACGGACCTGAGACGGGAAAATAATTAATTAACATAATTGGCAGATATATGAGATTAAACATGAGACCATAAATATGCTTGCTACCTACCATGCATAGAAGGCAGAAAATCAAAATGCCCTTATGACTTGCTAGCCAGTCAGACTAAGTAAAGAATTGGATTGCAGCTAGCCAGGGAGCAATCTACCTCTCTATTGGTGCCGTCCAGCTCCTCTCCTGCTTGCTAGACAGAGTTGGTGTTGGTCGGAATGGGAAGATAATTGGTTGTAAACATAGGCTTCAGCTGAGTCTGTGACTTTGGTCTGTTCAATGTTTGAAGTGTTATGAAAGCAGTGCTGGATGAAATTATCTGTGCACAGAGAGGAAACCTAGGTGGAGTGGGTACCATAACTGTTTTCTTCAAACTGCAGAACCCATTGGGAGTGCAACTGTGAATATACTGGAAAAGAAAGATCTGTGACACACACTAGTACCATTTCTACTGCTGTGATGACACAAATATGCTTATAAGTTAAGAACAGAAAACAAATGTAAACTTCCCACAATCCCTTCTGTTTTATTCTGGTGAATAAGAGACTTACAAGGGGATTTCAATAGTGCATCCTTATTTATCTATTGTGTTAACCAATGCTACAGTAGTGATCAATGGCTTAAAGTTGCTCTTCAAGCCTCAACAGTGTCCCTCAAATCAGTACACAACTGCAATTCTCATTGGGCCCTATTCAGAGTTGACCAACTTAAACATCTGCTGGAGTTCCTCCAGTTAATAAATAAAACAGCGTAAAAAGTTGTTTGTATTCAGACCTCTGCTGTGCTCGTCCTTAACTCTGAAATTGGAGTGTCAGAAAAATATAAATGAATCGTTTACAAATATCTGCCCTCTGATGGCTAACTATAACATTCCAGGGAGTTTTGTTTCAATGGTGTTTTCCATTGAAGAGTCTCAATTCATCCCTTTGAGGATCGTGTGCCTTTAATTAAAAAGCTGCCGGGCAGACTGCATTCCACCTGTCCATGAGGCTGTCCACTATTGCTTGGAAAGAGTGAATGAATGAAAAGCTATGAATGGGCATTGACATATATAGGATTTTCCATTTTTCCAATCCATTTTGCTTTGTTGTGTGTTTTTTAAGAGTAAATGTATTTGTGCTGGCGTGTTCCCATGATTTTAATTAAGGAGGGTTTAAAGGTATACTAAGTGATTTGGCACTATCACAATTTCTTAAATAAGCATGCTGGAACGCATACAAACTGCAATCCAACCATTAGTCACACCGGCCTCTGGCGTTAGTTGTTCCTGTCCACCACCTAGTTAATGTTCAAAGTAGAAAAAGAAAATAATAACACTAGTTAGGTATGGAACATAAAAGCAAGATGTAGAAAATGTGTAAACATTGGAGCGGTGTTTTCGAGATGGCAAGAGCTGAAAGTGGCTCAGCTTATTAATGCTGATGCCAAGATGAAATATTTCCTCCTTGACAGAAGAGCAATGCTTGTTAGTGTTTGCTAGGATGGATATTACCTGCAACAAGCCTACCTCAGCATGTTTCTGCAGTTGCAATGGCTATGACCAAGCAGTGACTGATGGGCACACACAGCTGATCAAGTCTAGCCATAGTAGATATTATGAGTCTGATATGTGAATTAGAGAATTCCTAAATGCCAGGTTAGGGAATCTAGAATCAAATATATTATATTTGTTTTTTAAATGAGGAATTAGAAACACTGGTGAATGAGGTCAGCAAACACTATTCTACATCATGCGGTGCATACGGGTGCACTGTGGAATCAGTTAACAGTGACAGTGGGCTCTGTGGGGCGGTGTAAACACAATTTGGACAAACTGAAGCATCAGTACAGAGATGTGCGCACCTAAGTAAAAGCTAAAATCACCAAACACAAGCAAACAACCATATACACAACGTACAATATAAACAATGGCGCACTCATTATTCAACCTTTTTTCTGAAGCAAACATTGCTTAACCTAACTGACCAAAAGTCAGAATAGGGAACATTTCCAGGCAAACCTCTATTTTGGGAAAACCCCTCCCTAGATATGCAACTTACCAGAGGGTGTTTAATTCTACAAATAAGTTCAAAGTCTGAATACGACCAGACAGGTGATGTGCGTAATTTTAGACTTTCCCACGCTTATCTTAACTCTGAACAGGGCCTATTGCTTGGAATTAGCAGTAGAAATGGTCTATGTTTTTCTCTAATTAAAATATTAAATTGTTACAAAATGCGGCTTTAATAGCTACAGCAATAAACGTTTTTGGGTCTTTGGGTAAAACTGAATTCGCATTTAAATGAAAACTCCTGTGGAACATGAGGAAATTTTACACTAACACTTATGAAAATATTTGAAAGATACTTAAGGAATAAAGGCACCAAAGTGTGTTCAGGTAAGCACACCAAAACTCTGGTTAAACCACTGCTGCTGAGACTCCAGGTCTGGGTTCTCAAATAATGCAGCATGAACTAAAGAGAACATTTTTACCATGATGCCAATATACAGTCAGGTCCATAATTATTGGCAAGCTTCATCTTTGACCATTCCTCCATACAGAATCTTTCAAGATCCTTCAGATCCTTCCACTTTTGTACTGTTGTCTTCAATTCAAAGCACACAATTTGGGTTCAATTTTGGAGATTGAAATGGGCGTTGAATGACCATTTCTTAGCTGATTTTGAAATGTGCTTGGGATACTTGTCTTGCTGAAAGATCAGTTTGCAGCTAACTTTCAGCTTCCTGGCTGGGAGGAACCATGTTTTTGGCCAAATGTCTTGGTAATTGCTGGATTTCATGATGCCATTGAACTTAAAAAGAGCCCCAGGGTGAGTAGATGCAAAAAAAACCTATAACATCAAAGATCTACCACTACCATTATCTACCACTATTTCACCATAGATATAGGGCCTTTTCAAATTATGCGTCATTCTTCTGACACAGAAACCCACTGCTGATGTGCCTAGCTAAAATATAAATTTTAATTGAATTTGCCCATAATACCAGATCAGCATTGGAACTCTGATTGGAACTGGGTGTTATGGCCAGATGAGATAAAAATGTAGCTTTTTGGCCATGCACACTAGCAGTGGGGTTTTGTATTGATAGGGCCCTATACCTACAGTGAAATATGGTGGTAGATCTTTGATAATTATTAGGGGTGCCAATCATTGTGACATATCTTTTTGGAAAATATATATATTACTTGTTAAAGAAAATATTTTACTCTGAAGATGTGTATAATTAGTATAATATAATTTTACCATTTTTTGAGAATAGAATATAGCTCATAACCTGCATAGTTTTTTTATTCAGCTTTTTTTGCTCATTTTCATCAAGGGTGCCAAATAAGTCCCAGACCTGACTGTAGGTGACAAGAAAGTATTTTAAAATATTTTAGTTTAATCAATTCGTCAACATTTGTGGTAAGATGAAGTTACAAAACAGTTTCCGCGTAATTAGCTGGGTATAAGCCTTCTGCTCCTCCATCTTTCATTCCTTTACACCAGCCCTGATCATCCTCGTCTTCAATCTTCAGGAACTCCTCACCTGGATGGAGAAGATGGTATGATAAACAGAAGAGGGTTAATCAGGTATACTATGTGCATTGACAATTACAAAAATATTTGACTCATAATTAACCAGCTGGAAAAAGGAACAGACAGAAATGACTGTACTCAAATGGAACTGTTTTGGATCTGTAATAGCCCTTTAAAATGACAATAATTTGCAGTTGGTGCAAACTATTATCAATGTAAAACAGATGCGAAAAATAAAGAGCCTGTTTATGACTGACCTGCTTTAAATGAGAGTTCATCTCTTTCCTGTCCCATGTAGTCATAGACAGCTCTCACTTTCACACCTCCTATCATCACACTAAGGGGAGGAGAACTGGAGCTATAGTACATTGCATGTACACACATACTACACATTACCGAGGGGTGTAACAAAGAAAATGAAATGAAATGAGGGAAACAAACAGCCAATAGTGATACAGAGGGACATAGACATTTCCAGATACTGAGGTAACATAATTTACCTTCTCTCCAGAGTGTCATTCTGTTCTATCTGTTTATTTTCTTTCTTCTGCTTTTCATCAGGAGTCCAGTCCTAAGAGAAAGGGGAATGATAAATGCGAGAGAGAGAGAGAGAGAGAGAGAGAGAGAGAGAGAGAGAGAGAGAGAGAGAGAGAGATAAGAGAGAAGAGAGACCATCTATGATCATTCTTATTTCTCTGGAGGTTAACCTCCTCTAGGCATGACAGCAGGACATGTCACACTACATTACATTACACCACATACTACATTGTGCTACATTAGACTACATCACACTATATCACATTACACAACACCTTGGCAGTTATTTTGTAAGTTATGTTTGGTATTTTGTTTAATAAATGATTATTTCCTTTTTTATAGCATTTTTCGTCTCGACTCGTTGCTCTGTTTTCTGTGGCTGAATAGGTTTTGGCTATTGGGTTTGATTATTTTGTTATTATAATGTGGCTAACTTTTGGGCTATTATATTATACTATACTACAGTACATCACACCTTGGTACATTATACCACAACTCACCATTAATACAGGATACAACACTACATAGTATTCTAACAGAGATGCCAGAACCCTTCATTTACCAAAAAAATATGGCAAATGAAACCCAAAAACTGTTTTAAGTGAGAGATAATAGTTGGCAAAAGCCGATAAAGATGGGGAATCCACACCAAGGAGATTATCATAAACAAAAACTGAAACTGAAACGGAAACTAGCAATGAAAAAACATATTCGTAAAGTAAAATAAAATAAGAAACAAACACATCTGAAATACGAAAATTAAATAAAAACTAGAAACTCCGGTGCTAAAACTAAATAATATAAAAAATTAAAATGAACATGAATTATCTTCAAATAGTTTTTGTATTTTTGATGTATATCTCAAGGCACTTAAGTTCTAAAACAAAATGAAAGCGAGTGAGGTTTTCAGATTTTCGAACTCCAGCCACATCAGGTAAGCTACTCCTGCGTCACTCAATGATCTGTTCATGCTTGACTGTGGTTGTGGGCAGCCTGGGTATTTTCATTCTCGGGCACTTCTGTAATAGCTTGATCGCTTTGACAATATTTGAGCCGTTGTCAGTTACAATGAGCAGGACCTTTTCCTCAGCAATGTCCCATGTACCTAATGTGAAGTCAACACACTGGGCTATTGCCTCTCCCGTGTGCGGATGAGACATCCGATGGAGATTGAGCAAGGCATGCTGCGCCTTTTTAGAAGATTGGCCATATAAACAGGCCGATATGCCAAGAAATGATGCAGTCAGCCCTCTCTTACTCCATCCATCGATGCAGAAAGTCACTTTCCGAACATCTTTTCGAATCTCCTTGACACGCAGAGTTGCTGTATCCATTTGCAACGCAAGGAGACCATTTAGCCTAGCTGCACTACAGTGGTGGCTGGTGACCAACATTTTTGGTGAAGCAACCACCCAACCATCCCCCCCTTTTTAAAACAGCAATCAAGTCTTTATATGTATAAACAACATATAATTTAACAGACAAACCCAGCATATTATGTCCATGAGTTTATATTTTAGTCTTTTATTCAAAAGACATGTAACTGACATAACAACCTCTCTTCTTATCAAATTACTGGTCAAATTATTTTATTGGGGGAGTGAAATTGATTTGATAGATAGCAAATTGATAGCAAACAAACAATAACGTTAACATTAGTTGCATTTTGGTATTTATTAAATAATCATGAAATTAATTGGCATGAGCTCTCAAGTAACGTTAGTCTATTATCTAATGTAAACTTTAACTACAACACAACATGATTTCTAACTTAAATGTTGTGTAGCATGGTACTGTTAATCGTCTTTAGATGTTAGGACATGCACCCCTTTAAATATAGTAGTTGTATTTGTTTGTATGAAACCCATACAAACAAATGCCTTTTTGCATTTTGAGGCTTTTTTTCACAGCAAATTTTTTTCTCCTCTTGTTTTTCTGTGTACTCTACCTACCTAACTAGCTTGGCATTGGGTCTGCAGCTCAAAAATACAACCACACATTCTTTAGCATTGTTCAGCGCTGCTACTTTGCACTATGGTTTCTCCACATTTGTATAGGTCAAATTCCCCAAAAGTGGTGATTTGTGATTTACTGAGCCCACTCTCTGCATCAGCTTGATAGGAGGTGAACGGTGAATGGTTTAGGTAGGTGTCAATCATCTTCATGTCGTGAACGCGCAAAGAATGCGTATCATTCAAAAGACTAGGTGAAGCAGTGCTTCACTGGGTGGGCTTTAAAATGCGTCATAAGCCATAATTGTCCATTCAACAACATATAAAATACTATATTGCGTTACAATGAATTGTATTAGCTAGTGAAGCAGAGACATTTCTTACTTTTACTTAAGTAAATAACCTGAGGCTGGTGCACGATACATTTTTTTAAAGTGAGACTTTTTTGGCTTGATTCACTGAGGAAATAGTCGTTGTGATGATACTTATGTTTTATGTGATATATATGTTATGTTTTTGGTCTTTGTTTTTAGGTGAAGCACTGCTTCACCTGTTGTCTTATAGAAACCTCCACTGCTGCACCTGGAGTCTTGAATTTCGGATCAAGTGCCTCGCTGTTCCTTTTGTTATATTCATGTGATTGTGCTGGCCATGTTTCTGCTCTTTTGAAGCATGATGACAGAGTCTGTTGTTGTTGCGCTTGAGATTGCAAACCTGCTCTCTCAGCTTGGACACTTGGGGTCTGTGCCTGTCTGGTACTGTATTTCTCCGCCGCCATCTTGAACGTCTCATTGTGTAAGCTGTTAAGGTGAACTTTTAAGTTTGTTGGGTTTTTACCATTTATTTCTACACCGTTGTCTTCACATACCACAATACATTTGCTTTTGTCATTTTCAATGTTGTATTTGCTCCACTTTCGTTGATTGTGCAGTTGAAAACGCCATTGTTTTTTCTTGATAGCTAATGGTAGCTGAGCCAACTACCCGACTCCACTTGCATTTGTAGCCTACCTGATGTGGCTGGAGTTACCCGCTAGAAAAATCTGAAAATCTCACTCGCTTTCATTTTGTTTTAGAATTTCAGTGCCTTGAGTTATACATCAAAAATACTAAAACTGATATTTCATGTTAATTTTTCATTTTTATATTATTTCATTTTAGAACCAGAGTTTCTAGTTTTTATTTAGTTTTCATATTTCAGATTGTTTCTTATTTTATTTTATTTTACCAATATGTTTTTTCATTGCTAGTTTCCGTTTTAGCTTCAGTTTTCATTAACAATAATCACCTTGGTGCAGCCTGAGGGTCCATTCTTTTCTAGAAATGAATCAACTCTTTAAATCCTGTGTTCCTCAAATAATGATCTATTTGGTTGATTCAAAGAGAAAGTTTGATTGAATCCTCAGCAGCCTGCCCAATGGTTAGTACATGGTTTGAAGTAGACCAACATAGTTACAGTACCATATCTGGTATCAAAGCATTGTATGCTGGAAGACATGTCAGTACATAGGTAAAGATAATAGTGAAGGTGCTTGTGTGGATTTGCCATTTTTTCAGCTTTTGCCAACCATTATCTCTCACATAAAACAGCTTTTGGGGTTTAATTTCAAGACCTTTTTCACTGGAAGGTAATCTAATCATACTTACATACAAATGTTACCCATAATTGTGTATATAACCAGTAAATAAAGTGCGTTACACTTAATGTATTAATGTGGCACACAAGCACTGCTGCTATAGAGCAGTAAGTCCTACCTGCTCCTAGTGACATATGGCCTATTTTCACTACCCTGAGAAATGCACAGGGCTTGTATTTCCTGCATTACTTTATTGAAGTTTAGAGGTTTTTCCCAGGTACATATATAAACAGGGTGATATAGCCATTTTGCTCTATTTTATTAGTCATAACTAGGGGCATGTATTTTTCACTATATCTCTCAAGAAGCTGCAGTTCCTTTCTGATCCTCAAGTTGTAGCTGTAGGCACTCTATTTTCAGTCATTAGTGGCAATTACTCAAATGAACATGTCCAATTATACAAACCTAGAGATCCTAAAACAAACACCACTAAAAAGTAGTGCGTGTGTGCGTGGTGAACGTTTAGCGTTTGGACAAAAGGTGCTTTTTGTTTAGCTTGTTATTTTGATTTGTTGGAATGGCCTAAATTTATTTAGTTAATTTCTATCGGTTTTCTCCCTCTCTTCCTGTGGGAGAGCTAACAATATCCAGTCCGCAGACCAACAACTCCATTCCCTGTGTCCTGCTGTTCCGTTCCAATCCTGGTTGTGTCGCACGGCATGGACACAATTGTTTTTATGAGTTTGTGCAGTTTAAAAATATCCGCCCACTCATTTCAACATATCAGTTTCTTTGCGCCAAGATGGGCATGATATGTCCTACAGAAGTGTCAACAAGGATATTTTCACAATTGAAAGCAGTAGTCTACATCCAAATCAATCAGTATGATTACGTGTAGGTGTGTGCAGCGCCAACTGCTGACTAGTCTACTACCCTGCAATATGCACCTCATTTGTGGTAATTGAATGATAACTTGAGATCGTAATGCATTGATTGCTTAACAAGTACATTCAGAAAGTCATCGACCTCTTGGTGTTGGAGGACAGAACTGCAGGTTCCTGACAAAGGTGGTGAAAAACACATGCCCTTAGTCATAACAAACCTTTTTGTTTGTGGGTGAAATATGAGCACTGCACTTCAGGGATTTCCTTCAAGAGTAAACACATGTGCATTGAGAATTCCTCTGCTTCCAACAGTTCGTTGAGCTAACCGAGTGGCTAGTTAGCAAGTAATAATTTAAGCTAAATAATGTATCTTAACAATGGTTTTGTGTTTTGTGATGGCTTCCAGTTTCCAGAATTATTGCACTGAAGTGTACCTTCGTAACACAAATATGTCTTACGAAGTGCTAAGGATTTTCACTTGTCTTTCTAATAAAACTAGCAAAGAGATTTGTATAAAATTGAGGATTCGTTTGAATACCATTTGTCATTTTACCAAAAAAACAAAACTGCAATGAGGTAAGGAGGAGAGTGGTGATTTTCAGATTTTGAATGTACACGATGTGCAACCATTATCAAAACAACCACACAGCAACCGCACAGTGTTTAATACTGCATCAAGGTACAGTGCTTTGGAATTTACAATACACTGTACTCCATTACATTACATAATGAACCACATTTATAGTAAGGAATGTTTATTTGAATGCATCTAGTTTTTGAAGTTGACAGCTTGCCAACTTGTGATCCAGGTGTACCTGGAACTGTGGCCAATCAGTGGGCATGCCTGGGCCGTGGTGGTTCTTCCACCAGCGCAGATCTTCCTGTTCATTAATGGACATGAGAACTTGGTGGAGTTCACTGTACACTGCTTTTATACTGAAAGGCAAGGAAATATAGCAGTCAGCACAGCAGATACCATAGATCAAATCAATTGCTACAAACTTGCATGCCATTTGCAAATTAACCAGTCTTATTCACCATTGCATCAATCAGTGTCAACCTTCATCCTATGGGGAAGCATATCTATCCTAATGGGAGTGGTCTCTTCCAGGATTACATTATCCCCATCCACAGGGCACATGCTACAGTCATGACTCTTGACAGCATGTTTGCTTGCAGCTATATTTATTGTAACTATAATTGTAATAATAATAATTATAATTATAACTCTAATATAATAAAAAGTATTATTACTGTGTAAGTTATACACTGCCTGGCCCAAAAAAAAGTCACCACCTGGATTTAACCAAGCAAATAGGTAACAGCCTTCCATTGGATAATTACTGCAGTGATTAATATGTTTTAGCTGGCAACAAGTTATTTAATGTGGTCAGAAAAAAATCTTGAATGATCGTGATCAGCAATCACTTAAACGTTTGGTGAAATCATATCGTAAAAAATCAACAGTAGAACTCACGGCTATGTTTAACAGTGAAAGTAAGAGCATTTCCACACGCACAATGTGAAGGGAACTCAAGGGATTGGGACTAAACAGCTGTGTAGCCTTAAGAAAACCACGTGTCAGTGAGGCTAATTGGAAAAAAAAGGCTTCAATTTGCTAGGGAGCATAAAGATTGGACTCTAGAGCAATGGAAGAAGGTCATGTGGTCTGATGAGTCCAGATTTACCCTGTTCCAGGGTGATGGGCACATCAGGGTAAGAAGAGAGGCGGATGAAGCGATGCACCCATCATGCCTAGTGCCTACAAGCCTGTGGGGGCATTGTTATGATCTGGGGTTGCTGCAGTTGGTCAGGTCTAGGTTCAGCAACGTTATGTGCCCAAAGAATGAGGTCAGCTGACTACCTGAATATACTGAATGACCAGGTTTTTCCATCAATGGATTTTTTCTTCCCTGATGGCACGGGCATATTCCAAGATGATAATGCCATGATTCATCGGGCTCAAATTGTGAAAGAGTGGTTCAGGGAGCATGAGACATCATTTTCACACATGGATTGGCCACCACAGAGTCCAGACCTTAACCCCATTGAGAATCTTTGGGATGTGCTGGAGAAGACTTTGCACAGCGGTCCGACTCTCCCATCATCAATACAAGATCTTGGCGAAAAATTAATGAAACTCTGGACGGAAATAAATGTTGTGACATTGCAGAAGCTTATCGAAATGATGCCACGGCGAATGCATGCCATAATCAAAGCTAAAGGCGGTCGAACGAAATATTAGAGTGTGTGACTTTTTTTTTGGGACGGGCAGTGTATCTGTGTGTATACATTTCACAAGAAACAAAAATGCAGATCCAGTGGACATGCAGTGGGGTACTAATATTTGTATTTGTATTTATTTTCTGTTTCTTTTGTTGTAATTGCTGTATTTGAAAAACAATTTATGTTCTTTTACCTGTCATTGTTGGTGATGTCCAGGTGTCTGTGTATGCTCAAAAAGGCCTGCTTGAGGAAGCTGATCCTCTTCCTCTCTTCCTCTTGTGATTGGTCAAAAATGGACTCCATTTCTTCCATGTAGCGTGGAGCATAGCGTGTCACTTCCTCTAGCATCTTCTCATAGCGAGCGCGCATCTGGAGGTGAAGCATAAATGTCACACCATGACTATTCATACTGATACTGAGAGCCAGCTTTTTCTTAGCTTTCTCTTAATCCTGCAAGAACCATGAGCAAAAATGTAACAAGAAGTTTGTATATTTTGTGCTATCTAGAATAGGAGCCCATGAGACATGGAATGTGTATGCAACTGTATCTCTTTCTCGCTTGTTCTCTGTTTAATAAAAGGAAAAAATATTTATGATTGCTTACCCCTTTGACAAGTCAAATTATTCTCAGAAATATTCTTAAAACATGATATATTCTAACATAAGATTTGGTGACCAGTGAAGCAATAAACTCTTCACTAGAGAGGGATTTTACCTTTAATATTTTAATCACCAAGGTCTTGGTTATGTAAGGGTGTGAAAATAGTTTAGCACATCTGAGATCTAAATAGCTAAAAACCTGTTTTATCAGAACTGGTCACATTTATTTCAGGCTGTAGGAGGGCTAAATGCTAAATTCCTGAATATTCATTATTCATTGTCCACACCTCTAAGATCTGTCAGATGGGCCATCTCTCTCTCAAAGGCCATCCTGAGACCCAAGGAAAAAAGTGTCTTCCAATTAAACTTTTTGTGATTTCATGCCTCTTTAGAGTTAAAACAACCATTTAGATTTTAAATGGCTAAGCAATATTTGAGTTACCATTTCTCCTTTCACGACAAGCGCTTCTTGTCAGCAGCCGCCATTTTGGCTCTTTGTTACGTTGCAACATGCGGAATGTTTGGCGTCACAACACGCGATATTCATAGGCTATATTTTCACGAGTATTTGAAAACAAGCGAAATAAAATTAATATCAGCATAGACTGTTGCTGGCAGATTGCAAGCGTAAACACAGACAAGATGTAAAAAAATAAAAAACAAAGCGAAATTAAATAAATAGCATAGACTGTTGCTGGCAGATTGCAAGCGTAAACACAGACATACGATATATTTTATAACATTTACGCTGTTTGAAAAGTATTTTCTGTGCCTATTGCAATTTGTTACATTGCGACATGCGGAATATGTAGTCACAAGACGCGGAATTTATATATATTTTCACAAGTATTTGAAAACAAGCGAAATAAAATAAATATCAGCATAGACTGTCCTCTTCAGTTTGTGTTGTTTATGCCGCGTTTTCACACATGGCCCAGCGCACCTCCCGAAATTAGCACCTCGTTAACATGTCAATAGAAGGGGGACGTTACTAAAAGGTAAAAAACAGAGTAAAAAGCAAGGTTTACTTTTGGTCTAATTAAGCTAATTTAAAAAATCCCATTTGATTTGCCAGTGCTCAAATCGGAAAGTCGCGATTCTAAGGTTTCTGTCAATGTTTTTGTCGCGTTAAAATACACTACCGTTCAAAAGTTTGGGGTCACCTTCCATCTGGACTATGGCTAATCGGGCACTCTTTCACTCACTCATTCTTCAGCAAGATAACAACCCGAAACACACCTTGAAGTTGTGCAAGAACTATCTGGTGAAGGAGGAATGTGAACAACAACTCAAACTAAAGACCTGGCCTGCCCAGTGTCCAGACCTCAATCCCATATAACTTGTATGGGACAAACTGGAAAGGAAGAGTCAAAGCAAAGCAACCCACAAGTTTCTCTGGGAATTGCTGCAGGATAGCTGGGAAAACATGTTGGGTGATTTCCTGCTAAAATGTATTAACCGAATGGCCACTGTTTGTGAGGCTATTCTCATGCCAAAGGGTGACTATTTTGAGGAATCCAAGATTCAATTTTCAATATAATTTTCTTGAGCATTTCTTTGATGTTCATTTTGTTCATTGTTACATATGTTTTTTGTCATTTTAAAGTATTTACAGAAATGTATACGGTGTAAAGCATTGTCAATTATGAGATAAAAATAGTTTCCAGCAGGTGACCCCAAACTTTTGAACGGTAGTGTATATTAGCAGCTTTCATCCTCTTGATAATGTGGAATGTGTAAACAGCATGAATTCATATGATTCATATCAATTGGCAAATTATATTTTGATTTAAAACACAAATTCTCTTGCTCTTCCTCTTCCTCACACTTTCTCTCTTTTAATCCTTCCCTCTTTCATAGTCTCTCCCTGGCTGTGTTCACATACAAAAATCTGTAGTTGTCTTTGGATGCTCTGGTTAATTCCTACATTAAGTGTGAGTTTACACCTTATACTATTCATGAGCTCAAGCTGCCAGTTCGATACTTGCCAATATTCTCTTTATTTTGCATGGTGATAACACATTTTTACTTTATTTTCTTCTTTAGTCTTTCTCACACTAAACTCAGCACTTTTACATGGCTGCTTGTTCAAATTACAGTATCAGAGTAGGCACTGTGCAGATTAGTTCATCATCATCATTGTTACCACCTTTTGCTGTGAATTTGAACTCCATGTGTTTCCTTTGAACTGTTCACATATGCCATCGCACTGCAATTGCAATGTAATTCAAATCCTAGGTGCATACATGAACTGGGGGAAAAGCACTGGAGCACACTGCTCTGGATCTGACAGAGTGTCCTGTTTCTTCTCTAAGAAGATAGGAAGCAGGGATTGGTGTAATGTTCCCAGCAGAGGAGCAGCTTTTAGCCTGCAGAAGTTGCTCTATGGGCTAAAGGACTTGTTGTGGAGGTGTCTAGCCTGAACAATTCTCCACCAGGTTGGTATATTAGACTTTGACCACCATCTTTTTCGACTGAACAGAACTTATCCACCTTGCCCTCATTCTACTGCAGTGTAATGACACCTTGGTAAATGTGCAAAGGGTGTCATAGTTTTTACTTCACTGGTTCATGGCTCCTGTCTGGATATCACAGCAATTCTAACACTAGGGCTTCAGTAGCAGCTCATTAGAGCTAAAATCACCTCACCGCAGGACATCTTGGATGGTTCAGGGTGGAGCTGGAGGACTATGGAAGATCTGACTGCAAAAATAGGATCCAAGTCTCTGCTGGGCAGAGGAGATTTTGAATAAATGGTGGCAGGTGCTGTCTTTGGAGGACCAAGAGCCCTATTTTGGTGAATTAGGACGGTGTCGGTAATGCAGACGCAAAGCGAAGACGGTGGCGCTTTAGGGCGTGTCTAACACAATTTTGGTAATTTCGTGATTTAGGACGATAGCGCACCTCCGGCGCAGTTGTAAAAGAGGTTGGATTACCTTAAAATAATACATGTGGTTGTGGTGGGGGTTTGGTTTCATAATGGCCAATCAGAACACCTATATTCTATCCCTTTAAATACCAGTACGCTAACGCTACAGCAAATTGGCAATTTCCTGACATGGCAGGAGCGCTTCTCAAAAGAGGAGTGCGAGGAGGAGCAAGGCACACATTAATTTGTTATTTTCATGATTTGAGTTTATATTTTGTGACCTACATTGTTAAAAGAAAGTGTTTTATTTTACCATCTCTTTTTTCCTTATTTGTAGGCTTTCCAACTTTAAAAAAAACAACGTTTCTTTTCTTCTAACTTAATGTAATTGTTAAATGGAAAGCAATAAATAACAAACTCACAACTGCAACTAGGCCTGTTTCATTTATGTTCGTCATGCAGTAGGCCTACATGTGTCACCCTGGAGTGTGCATCACAAACCACTTGGATATTAATGGATATTAGTGGACCCCCTTCCGATTCACATAAATGATACCGTGATTAGATGGTGCGCGCAACTGCACATGTGTGCAGACCCCAGGGAATCCACATTGCGTATAAAAATAATGTTTAGTTCTCTGCTGGCTGTCGGGTGTAGGAAAAGTAAGAAACTATTTTGCATGTTGGACAAGACTTGAAGAAACTGCATGTACAGCCGAACTGATAGCTGTCTGGCAAACACCGGCTACCAAAACCAGGGTATCGCTCACAGTTTCGCCTTCACATATCGCATTTTCTGTAGTGCAAATGGAAAGAATAAAACCCTTTCACATAAGAAAAACAATGTGCATACAAACATATATTTATTAAACAGGTGTATCTTACTGAATGGTAGCGATGGATGGCCTGCTGGCTTCAGTCTTTCATGTCCGTGCATTGAATAACCACAAACTGTGGTGAAATCGTTTTTAGCTTAATTGATTACGCTGCGCAAGTTACCCATGGATTGGACGATTTGCCTCAACGTGGGGGGAAATACACAAAACATTCTCATGTGATTTCAGATAACCTTATGTTCATATGTGCGCATCAATAAAGTCACCAAATTGCACAGAGCGCCAGCGTTTGCACTAAGTGGTGGTCTAGTTGGACGTTAACAAAAACGCATTATTTGACACCAAACTTGCATATGGCTGACTGTTTTCATATCACACCCCCTATTGCGCTGCCCAGCCCATAGTCGCGCAAACGCCTCCACGAAGTTGCCAAACTCGGCGGAGACGGGAAATATTCCGTTTGCGACAGACGAAACTGGCAATTCGCCTGCACTAGGGCATAACACCGTTTAGCGCCAGCACGAAAGTAGGGCCCCAAGTGTTACTTTCTGATTACTTCATTGGCAGGATAACCCCTGATATTACAAACATAGTGTGTTAATCCTCAATACAAATGGAATGGAAACACTGGTGTGATCTGTTTGATTTTGTTCTGGCCCATTTTTAAATAAATCACTGTTGATTTTCCTGCATTTGTTAGCAATAGTGTTAAGACATACCTCTTTTTTATCAATGGAAAGTGTGATTCATTTTGATTTAAGGCTCCCTTTTTGCACTCGTGATATTAAATATCTCGATGTTTATCTAGGCGTAATTCCAAATGCTACTTTTGGGTTCATACCATATATTGCTGAAGTTCTCCTGTTTTACAGCTTCCTACTGAGAAAAGTGCTTTTCTCAGTAAGAAACTGAGATGCACGCATGTTAGTTTAGTTTAGTATTGCTGATACACTGTCCAATTACATACTCCATTTTATTGTAGTGAAACAAGTCTCATAACTTGGCATGGCATGTGCTCTTCATCAGACATGACAAAATTGCCAGTTTGCTATGGCACTTGTATTAAAGGGAACACAAACCAAACCCTCACCACACCCACATGCCATTTATTATTATTAGACCAACCTCTTACAAGTGCTCTTGATACGAAACCAGAATGGAGGTGGACATTCTTTTATGCACCACCGTCCTGGATTAAAGCTAGCGCATTGCGCTTTGAAAACAAAACTAGAGCCCACAGTCTCAATATCAAAGTCTAGACTACAAATGTACTTTTACAGTCAAGCTTGTAATCAGTTATAGTCTACAGCTGGAGAAGCTTGTAGCCATAGAGTATTGTGGGGCGGAAATGTCAACAGCTGCACACTTTTGATGGGTGGGTCTATTTCTTGCCCCTGTCGTGACTGCTTAGATTCTCTATCTCTGTCCTAGTAGTTATGTTGCTATAGATAACTCCTGGCAGGGTTGCCCCATCTATAATCTGTCCCTATTGCCACACATTGCTTTTCCCTAACTGCCTATACTTTTTTCTGTCTCCCTCTTTCACTACTGGGGCGCCTGTCTGAGTCTCAAGCCTGCTCCATCTTAAGAACCCACCATTTCTTTCTTTCTCTCTCTCTCTCTCTCTCTCTCTCTCTCTCTCTCTCTCTCTCTCTCTCTCTCTCTCTCTCTCTCTCTCTCTCTCTCTCTCTCTCTCTCTCTCTCTCTCTCTCTCTCTCTCTCTCTCTCTCTCTCTCTCTCTCTCTCTCTCTCTCTCTCTCTCTCTCTCTCTCTCTCTCTCTCTCTCTCTCTCTCTCTCTCTCTCTCTCTCTCTCTCTCTCTCTCTCTCTCTCTCTCTCTCTCTCTCTCTCTCTCACCTTCTTTGTCTCCAGGCCAGCCTGTTCCCTCTCTTCCTGTATCTTCTTTTGCTTCTCGATGGGGATGTCAGGATTCCCCTGGGCGTGAGTCTCTCGGCCGCAAGCTGTCTGCTCCTTGAGGGAAGCCTTGTGGAAGATGCTGCGGGCCTTGTCCAGCTGAGGACAATCAGAACCTCAGAACAAAATCATGACTTCAGAACAAATTACTATGTTATTTAAAGGAATAAATTGCCGAATCTCAGAAGAAAATCGTATTTGTCTTGGGTTTTTTTGTCTATCTGAAGCTCCTGAATACCACAATAGAGACACCCAGAGGACTACAATGTTTGCAAATAAGACAACAAACCCTGGGAGGTGAACTTACACCCACATTGGATCTGAAGCATGTTAATGTTAACTGTTGTGGTAGTCCTGCAGGTTGACACATATTTGGTTATAATGACACCCAGGGAGGGAGTTGGTCAGCAAGAAATACCATTCTTTATTGCTAAAAAGTGACTTCCCTGGTTAAACAGGTTGCACAAGGTTGCACTTACCCTATCCCTAGGCAAAACAGCTTTCATGTTTTGGAGATTGCACATATTAATCATACAGATTTGAGAGAGAACATTGCAGCATTTACATAAACCCCCCCCCTATTTACATGCTTGTTGTCCAAATAAATGTGTCATGCTACCTTTTTCAACCTCTTGGCCCAGGGCTTTTGGGCACGTATAAAACCAGTCTCAATGTCTTGGGATTCCTGGAAACCGCACAACATTTTCTTGTGGAAGGTGTCTTTCTGCCAGGTCTTCACTCTGTCCGCATCCTCCGAAACCAGAGACCGGCAGATAGAGGAGTGCACTGCAGACAATCGGTCAGCCGAGGAGAGGAAACACTGCCACGCTTGGAGCAGGGACCCATAGAGTGGGCCTGAAGGAGAGAGGGAGGTGGACAGAGAGATAAAGAAAGAGAGAGAGAGAGAGAGGGAGGGAGGCAGGTAGAGGAATGGGGGAGGTGGGAGATGGAGAGAGAGAGAAAGGAAGGGTGAGAGAGAAGAGGGAGATGGAGGGAGAGAGAAAGATTGGAGGAGAGAGAGGGAGAGAGAAATAGAGAAAGAAAGGGAAGGAGAGAGGGGAGAGAGGACAAGAAAGAGAGAAGAAGGGAAAGAGGGAAAGAAAGAGAGAGGGAGGAAGGAAAGAGGGAGGGAGATTGAATCATACCACATTGAATCTGATGACCACGTGGCAATGCTTTCAATGACTAAGGTGCAGTACTTACTGGCATCCACCAGGGGCGTCCACTTGCTGCTCCACTCGCTCAGGTGCTGTGCATACTGCCTCTCCACACGGGCGCGCTCCTGGAAGCAGGCGACGATGTCGTTACACGCCCGGAACGAGTCGTTTGTGCGCTTCACTGTGCGATGGTAGTTCCCAGGCTGAGAGTGAGAGACAGAGTGGGTACATTAAAAACAGGGAGGGGGGAGGATTACATTTTTAATGATTTAAATAAAAAGGAGCAAGTGTTTTTATTTAGATGTCCCCTTTACTTTGACACTATAATTGATTGTTTTTACACAACAAAGGTTGATCTTGCTATAGAATTATCATATATAATGATAATTTGTTGTTTACCCAACACAATGAGAAGGGAGATTGAGAGAGAAAATAAACAAGAAAAGAGCATGCAACAATAGCAGGTGCTTGGTGATGTGGAATATGGCAACCTATTCTCTATCTATCTCTCTCTCTCTCTCTCTCTCTCTCTCTTTCTCTCTCTCTCTCTCTAACTCTATCTTTCTTTCTATGTGTATTCGTGAGAGTATGTCTATCCATAATACATGCCATTTAGCAGAAGCTTTTATCCAAAGTGACTGACTACTATCCAGTAGTGAATGCATACATTTTTCAGTATATGTGGTCCCAATGGAAATCGAACCTACAGCCTAAGCGTTGCCAGGGCCAAGCTCTACCTACTGAGCCACACAGAACCACAAATGAATCTTTTGCGCTTGTCTGAGAATAAAATGAAACAGCGAAGCCAGCCCAACACATGCAGCATATGCCCACCAATCACAGTGGCCAAGAGAAGAGACAGAGTAATACAGGAAGTGGAACAGAAATACGTATCTGAAATACAGCAGCCAATCAGACAAATTGGAGAGAAACAGCAGGGGGCCAATCAGCAAGGCAGAGAGAGGTGTTTTCACCACAAAGTCGACATAAGAGTAGAGGCAGGGTGCCTGCCTACTTGGGAAAGGAATACCCTACACAGTAGGCTTTTCTCTGTCTGCATAGCTTCAAGTGATCTGAGATTATTTATGATCTGTGCCAATAGCATCTCAGCCTTCCCACCCATCAACACATTCAATCACAGGAGTCATTTCAGGGTGTATTTCGGTGCTGGGACCTCTGCTTTTCCTTATTTTCATAAATGATCTTGATAGCATAAATAAAAATAATAAAATAAAATAAAAGCATAAAATCATGTTTATTCTAAGATTATTAAGGATTACAGAGAAACGGATAAGGAATCATTTTTATTATACCCACAGTTACAATCTTAGAAATGGAGCTGATATTATTTATTTATTTTACGTTTCAGGGAATGGGAGTCTTGCATCTGAGTGTCAATGCTTTCATTCGCCTTTAGAGAGCATTTAAGAAAGCAGTACAACATAGTTATTGATTCGTTCTTTGTACTGTGTCAGTGTACTGTGTAACCTACTGACTATGAGAACATCATATTCGTATTAGAATATTAGTTTCCAATAGGCTGCTTAATGGCAAGCCTGTCCAAATATTTTAATTTAAGATTTATACAGGCAACATACGTCTTGCAAAGCGAGAAATTTGGCGCAGCCCACTACCTGCCTGGTGAATCAAAGGAAAGAATCACTTAGGATCAGTGATTCAGTAGACCCAGTTCACTTCCTGGTAGCATTGTGCTTTCCAACACACACTGCTTTTCAATTAGCCAGCAAAGGAGCATACATGGAGTAGGCTAATAGTAAATGCATTCTACGCCATCAAACATTTTGAATTTAATGGCAGTTTCAGATGCTGAACATCACTTTTTCTAGTAGTTTTTTTTCAGTTTGTTCCATTTTTCAGTGTGGTCCTTAGTGCTGTGTTGTTATATAGAGCACAGTAGTTTCAACGATAAAGCCATGTAATTTTTGTTCTCTCATAATTATTAAACTTATCATGTTATGTTTTTTGTGTGGAAACATTTAGGAGTCAAGCATGATATTTCTACATTTGTATTTAACATACAGAGCCCACTCTTACTGGTTGTGCTTCATAGTGCTATCATACATTTTTAAAACAAAGATTCACTCTTCTCTTCCTCTCCTTTTGTAATCTCAAATTGGAATCATACTTTTTCATCTTTAGTAGTGAGAGCTAAGAAATGTGATTGGTGTTTCATTCCAGACTTCTGGACTCGAACTTGTGTAATGGTGACTTGGACTTGGACTTGGACTTGGTCTTGGACTTGGACTTGGACTGGTTTAGTGACTTGGCTACAACACTGACTTGGGGTTGGATATTCTTTAGACTAGGATTTCCTAAATGAGCCTAAATGGGCTGAACGGCCTGTTCTCGTAATTGTGTATTCTTATGTTTTTAATGAGAGACAGCTTTTCTCTGTCCTTTTTTTACTGCTCTAACTCTCTCTCTTACCATCCAGAAGCTCTCATTGTTGGCATCTTCCAGGGATGTCTCTTTAGGGAGGGATGACATGATGGAGGACCCTGAGACAAAAAGAGAAGAGTTTTATTTTATTCGCATTCTCCTGGATAAATAATTTTCTGGCTTTTGTTTCCTTCATGCATTCACCTAAGGCCGTGCTTCACACTGTAAACTGTTCAACAAGTATGCTTTTGTTTGTTCTGTACTAATGCTAATGATTACAACATCAAACATGAACCTGAACTGACCTGAGAATAAAGAATGAATTAATAACTCATTCTCATTTACTGATTATATCAGAACATTAATACAAAAGCTGCAGAGAAGGAAATACTCAGACAGAGAGAGAGAGAGAGAGAGAGAGAGAGAGAGAGAGCAAGTGAGCAAGATTATCTATCTAAGAACATCTGGCTGAAATTCTCCATGTGGAATTCTGTAAAAACATATTACAAGGAAATAGGAATAACCCTAACAATGCATACAGGGCTGAATTAGTCAGATATACAATTCTTATTCAAATGGACTTAGTAAAAAAATAAGTCCAAAAAAGTTTTTACATTACAAGGCTCTACAAACCCAAGAGCTCAGCCCAGAAAAGTTTCCCCTCAGTCAGCTGGTTCTGATCGTCTCCACACGAACACTAACATAGACTAACACAAATCAGCTTCAGGTCAGCACTCCTTCACAACTGCCAATTAGAGTCAATCAAACTATCAAACCAAAATCACATATTTGGAACATTGGAATATTACAGTAGTACCACATCCCAAAATAAACTGAATCGGGCCCTTACGACTGGCAGAGTATCTCTTCTCTGTCAAAGATACAAAGCAGAGACAGATCCTGACCAAGTACAGGCTCAGTGACCACACCTTAGCAAATGAAAAATGTGAACATAAAAAGTCATGGTTACCAAAAAAACATTGTATATGGGGTCACTAAAACAGGAGAGGTGGAAACAGAGATGAACACAATCTCCTACGTTCTGAGACATACTCTGAAATATGTCTCGCAACTATGTTGCGAGTAAATAATAAAAAATGGTAATTCAGTACATTTTCTACAGTTAAAAACACATTTCTTTCTCTGACTAATGAGGAAAGGTTAATGCTGTGAGTCATTTTATGGAAAACACAATATATGTGTAGCCATTGTAATTGCAGAGATATGCCAAGGTAGGCTTGTTACAGGTGATAGCTATCCTAGCAAATGCTGACCAACCTTGCTCACCTGTCAAGGAGGAAAGATGCCATCTTGGTATCAGTGCTAATAAGCTGAGCCACTTTCAGCTCTTGCCATCTCGAAAACACCTCTCCAATGTTTACAAGTTTTCTACATCTAAGTACATTTTGTGTTCTATGTTTCATTTTTTTGCCATAGCTAGCTAGTGATATTATTTGATTTTTCTTCCAACGTTGTTGTTCTGGTGGACAAGAATAACTAGTGCTGGAGGCAGCTCATAATTGCCCGTTGTATCACCCAGAGAGGGGGGCTTTTAGTCGGTGGGATTGTCCCTGTTTCATTGCGCAAAGGTGACTCCTCTGGTCAATCAGGTGCTTGAAGTCTGCTTGCACCAATTTCACATTAAGGGCATTCTGACATAATAACTGGCAGTGAAAATAAGCGTGGTTCTTTATGATCCCCAAAATTGCAGATGTTGCAGCAAAGACATCGGCCTCCAAATAGGATTGGGCATTTGAAATTGGGAGAAAATAGAAAATTGGGGATAAAAGTTGGTTAAAAATTATTGTTTTATCTTTTAATCTGTAGTCCTACAGCAATATTATCGCTCCTAGTTTTTATATGCACATTCTGTGGCATAATGAATGTTAACAGACGATAGCAATACTTTATATGGTTAAGCACAGAAAGACAGACACAGAGAGGAAGGGTAGGTTGTTACAGTGTGGTGGTGTGCAAAGTTGTTGCAGAGATAGACAGAAAGGCACACTGTAAAGAGGGTGGGTTGTTACAGTGTGCTGTATATAGTCAGCCAGAAAGAGGCCTGGCATTCTCTGGCACAAATCTGGCAGGCAGAATGGAATGCCCGCACCCAGCTCTCATCTCTGTGAAACCCTACCCATCCCAAAATAAACAAGGAGTAAAGGGCATCTTTCCCTGCCAGCCACTTGGCTCCCACTAAGCCCTCAGCTGGCTGAACCTGTGTTTCCCATTTTATTCAGTTACACCACCTTTCATTTGGGAAGACAGAACATGCTCTGCTCTTGATTGCCAGTGTATTCAGAAAATTACACATCAGCACTGCACAGTAGTGGGAGGGAACTGGCCCAGCATTGTTAGGTTATATTATAACCTGTCATAGTTTTAGCATTATACAAGCATATATATATATATATATATATCAGCATTGTAAATAAAATTACATGAAAGAAAATCAGTTCTGCAAAGATCATTTGAGCGAAGAAACTGACACTGTGAAACTAGGGTTCAGTATACAACATACATATACACATGCACACATACACACACATACACACATCCATAGTGGCTCTACCCAGGGTTTATGTTACTATCCAGTCCTGAGTGTGTGTGTACCATGGTCACCTCTCTATTCTTGACCTCAACTTCAATATCTTGCAGGGTTCCAGTCAGTCAAACTGTAAAGCCCCCCACAGCCTCTCCCTCCCAGTATGGGGTTAAGGATACAATGGAATACTTCCTTGAATATAGTTAGTCAGCAAATATGCAAATATTTCAAATACCTTTTTCTGTTACAGTTACCTTTTTATTTTTCTACAAAAAAGGACAACCTTCTATCTGGAGCTAAATAAGGAAACTTTAAAAATAAGGATTTCACAAGAAACCCAAACCTGCTGGAGCAGTAATTCTTTGCTGTTTCATATGCCAAAATGGAACATTCAAGTGGAAAATCCAAATTACACATTCAGTTATTTATGATGTCTCCTTACCCTGCTGCTCCCCCCACCGCCCATATCCCTGCTCAATTGGGTGAGTTCTACACACATACCCCTGCCCTATGGAAATATATATGTACATATTCAGAGAAGCTGACAGTAATACACATAACTATGTTTCAGTATCTTTCATGTCTATTTCCTCAAATTGAATGTTTGCTCATACAAACATGTCAGCAATTAAACAATGACAATTTGTTTTAAAGTTTCTTACCTTTTACTCTTCCACTGTTTGCTTCTTTGCTTTCTTTTGTTATTTTTCAAAGAAAGTTTCCTTCCCACCCTTCCTCTCTCTCTGTCCTTTTTTGGGTGGTCTTTCTTCTGCTTCCTTTCCCTCTCTCACTCTCTCTTTCTGACGCATGCAATCAGTGTCATATGAGGCATATCTCTCTCTCTCTCTCTCTCTCTCTCTCTCTCTCTCTCTCTCTCTCTCTCTCTCTCTCTCTCTCTCTCTCTCAGTGCAGTGTTAATGAAGACTAATGTTCAGGGCAGTTACCAGTTATATGATATTTGAGTATAGGGGTCCCACGGTATTAGCCCACTGATAATAACAGGGCAGTGATAATTTACTAGTGTCCTGCTGTGCAGTCAGTATATGTTTGCTGTTGGATTGTTGGATTGTTTGGATTTACACAAACATTTTCACCAGAGCTTAAGTTTAAAATGGATGTACAACAGTAAAAGAGCCAAATTTGTAATTATAGTTAAAAAATATCTGTTCTGAAGCTGTGGTGGATGTATGAAAAATGTCACAGAAGATTGGCTTACTTGTAAATAATAAAAAATATATTGTTTATGATCCCCCCCCCTCCCTGTTTTTCTCCCAATTTGGTGGACAATTGTACACTCTACTCTAATGACCCTCCCCACGAGCCCACCACCTGCAACTACAAGATCAGTCACTACCCTTTGACCAGCAGTGACGAGGGTTAGAACCTCCTCCTTCGAAATGGACCCTGCTGATCTGTCGCCTGCTGATATTCAGTGTGGATATTCTCTTCTGTAACTCTTATTTTGAATGGTACTGAATACAGGTCATCATTGTTTTTATTCGTCTTACATTCCTAGACATTGAGATTTTATGGAATCTCTGTGTTATCACTTTGTTTTGAACAGTTTTGGGGAAAGACAATGACAACAATACAAACCTTATGGTGTTGGATTTGGGGTGTTCAGTACAGGGCCTTGGCCCCTCCCCTCCCGTGTTCATCCATGCTGTTCATGGCTGCCCAAGATACTTAGTTACTGAGGGTTAGTCAGAAGGGTGGGAAGGAGAATGCACACTATGCAACTGCTACTGTTATATTTGGAATATACAGGAGCCAGAGGTTAATATCCATACAAGATTAATATTCACATGTTAAAGGCATACATTTCTCAACAATAACACAACAAGTCATGAGTCAGAAATATATATGCTGGCTAGGACAACTAATGTTTGATTAATGCCTGGCAGCATACTGCATGCTGTCTGCACCCCTGACAGTTTAATTGTTAGCATGTAACTTAGTGAATCAGTTCAGACAGAGTATGTCCTGGATTATTCATATAGCAGACTAATGAGAGGATGAAAAGCTTCTGAGTGATTCCAAGTTATTCCACTTGTTATCGTTTGTTTCATTTGCATTCTCCCCAAAGGCTGTTCATACCCCGTTAGCTTATACAGAGCAATTGATATTTTAGATGCTGTTCATTTATCTACTGTCCTGGAAATGTACTGAAGCGATTCAGGTTAAGTGACTTTCTCCAGGGTACAGCAGCAAGCTAGAAACATCAGCCTGGATCCGAACCTCAAATATCAAACCACGGGCTAGATTCAATTCCCTAGCAACCAAACCACATTGCTGCCCTCTAATGCATTCCATCATTCATCATAAAAACACACTGTGTCCCACTTTGGTTTTTTCAAAGCCATGGTTTTCATACAGTGCATCAGTGGCTTTCCATAAGTTCTCACAGGATCGTACTGCACAGAGGTGAGCAAGTAAAGAAACACTAAAGGCTTTCACATAATGATTTATAAACTTAAATTCCTACAATACATTTTGCATAACTGTATTCTGCTTTGACGTGGTCTATATCTCATGGATGGTCTGGAATACAACAAAATGTGCATGGAGCTCTTAGCTAGGTAGCCACTATTCTAGGATTGGACAGTTGACAAATAGTAAAATAAATGGATATACAAGGTTTTTGCATGAAACCTCTTCTTGCTCTCCTTCCAGCTCTTCAAACTTGCTCTCTTGCTCTCTCTTGCATGGTCTCTGCATCTTTTTCTTACTTTGACTCTCCACCTCCCCGCCCATTCTTTGGCCTTTTTTGCATAAAAAAGCAGAGTATATCGCCCTGCTTACTCTTCATGTTCTCCCTACTCTCTTACACCTATACAAGATGTAAAAGGAAATCAATATCTCTAGTTCTAAGTCATAAACACATAGGGGTCCATGATCAATGTAACATCATTCAAGAAATAAAGAAATGCCAACAATATAACTCAAATTATCAACTGGAATGATATCTGGAAATTTACTTTGAAAGAGACAAAGTTAGGCTTTTAGACTGATAGCTAGCTATTTTCTGACTGTTTCATGGAATAAATCAATTAGGAATTGAAATTCATTGTAGACTGCTATTTTTTACAATACTCTGATACATTCATGTTCATGAACGTTAACGTTCTGCATAATCTAATGCAAATTGATTAACGTTAGCCTAAATGTTATTCTGTAGCCTGACAGAGCCATCCAATCGGTCTCAGTAAGAAATGCAACACAACGTCGTTATATTATGGGCTACAAAACGGATTCCGAAAAGATGTGAATTGATACGGGCTCTATGATTTTCCCAAGCCGAACAATCCCATTCTGCAAAGTTTTCAGCTTATTATTCATACCTCAGTAACTGCAACGTAGTTGCTAGTAACTTAGGCAAGCTATTCCTTTTTTACATACAGTACAACGCATGAAAACAGGCTACTTAACTACACTAAAAAAATAACATACTGGATCTACTTTAAAAAAATGAGGTTACAATTTCCATGCATCTTTTCAAGTAATCCGAATTTGGGTATATTCAGTAAATGCTATGAGCCTATCATTGTCACAGTAACACAACTAGATTAAGTTCAACCAACATGATTTTCTTCAACATCTGAAAGATAAATTAAGTTGAATCAATTTAATATTAATTTCATCATTTTGTTAGACTAACACAACTAAATTGAGTAGGCTACCACCAACATGATTTTCTTTAACACCTGAAAGCTTAAATAAATTGAACCTATATAATTAAATGTAGCAGTGAGTGCTATCAAGACTCATTATTTTCCATTATAGCACTACCACCTTTATTAGAACAGAGCATTGAGACACCAGGAAGTACACAGAAACACGACAAACGCACAGGGGTCACTATTTACACATACACATACCGTCATGGTGCACAACACAAAGAATAACATACAATAACAATCAAATTGTGCATTCAAGTTGGATATAATAATGCATCAAGATGAACAGGTAAATGTAGCAAACTTATTTTTTTATGCTGAAATTGCTTGTTAATTTTAAGCTTCATTAACTAACCCTCTGAATATTTTTTTAGAGTGTAGTTAGAACATCACTACAATAGGATACATACCTTTCAGAGATGTATCCTATTGTTTACATTCATTTATCATCAATACTATATTCATAGCTAACCAATAGGCTAGAATGCCTACCACTAAGCTCACCTCCTAAATCCTCACTTTCAGCATCAGGGGGCTTCATCAGCAACTCTGAAGGAGGCCCAAGCCAGGGATAAGGATAGGCTATTATTATTATTATTATTATTAATAATAATAATAATAGTCCAATGGCAATCAACTAATTTTTTTTTCACATGGCATCTCGCCGAGTTATGTTTTTATTTAATGCTGTAAGCAACATTATATGTGTCCGTCTGAATAAACAATTTTACCTGGGCATTGTATTAAAATAATTCAGTTTAAGGAAAATTTAGAGGCAACCAACACCCAGAATTATGTCACGCCAGGACATTCCCAGTACATATGAAAAAAGGTACCAACAGTGTCAAAGGGACATAGCTTACAATTTGGATTGTTCATGATTTTCATGCAACAAAGCTTGCGAGGAGTCAAATATACAAAATTATAATGGATCTGTTGATGATCTGGATTCCTGGAGGCCGATAGAATGTTGGACCAGACAGTATTCCAGTCTAAATCCGGCAGTTCGCCTCTCCACATTGCATCAACCACTAAAGGTTTATATGACTTCTCCAAAAAGTATCCATACACCGGCGAAACCAACCGCCTCGTGCCATCGACACCAGATATCACCCGGTGGAAAGGGTGCATTGAAATTGACAACCGCCATGGAACACCGTGGGCCCTCAAAGCCATCCTCAGTTGTAAATAAAAGAAAAATGAGGTAATGGGAAGATTAAACTGAGTGCGCAAATCTTGAAATGAACGCAACCCCTCGTCTCCATAAATATCACCCAGGACATAACACTCTGGATAAGAGCGTCTGCTAAATGCTTAAAATGTAAATGTAAAATGTAACACCTCTGCCGCTCCAATTAGTAAATTTAATGGGCTGGCCCCCTATCAGAAGCCCCACATTGTGGAATATTGGGGAGAAAAGGTTCCACTTAGAGGAGACCTTGCACAGCTTCTCAGCCGCCCTCCAAACCGACACCAACTGCGACACTATTGGGCCAAATCGGGTTTTACATTGCCTTGTGGAGATATTGGAAAAGAGTATATCCCTCAATTCTAAGGGACGGACAAAGCTCTCCTCTAACACCCGCCATGACACCGAGGCGGCAGCATAAAACCAAGTGACAAGTGGTCGTAGTGTGAAAGTAATAGAATTTAAAGTTAGGGAGAGCCAGGCCACGAACAGTGGTATATTCTAAAAGACAAACTTGTTCACGTTAAAATCAGTATAAACACATCTACATTGACACAAGTATATATATATAACGGCTACCTACTAGGTTTGTGAAATGCGAGGGAGCTGTCTGCAAGAACAGCCAAAGAGGTGGTGGGATTAAATGACATTAGCAGACATTTAATCTAGTATACTATTATTTAATATGGGTTATTTAGACATTACTAGAGTAACAATTGAAATATATTTTTCCGTAGCTTTTACCACGTGATTTACTATCACAGTGTTACGTTAAGTTTATGATAGTACTATTTCATATTTTAATATCGTGGTATACCGTCATACTGGTATACCGTCACACCCCTAATATATATATATATATATATATATATATATACACTGCTCAAAGAAATTAAGGGAACACTTAATCATCACAGTATAACACCAAGTCAATTAAACCTCTGAGATATCGATCTGTCTAGTTAGGAAGCGTAAACGATTGTGAATCAATTTCACCTGCTGTGGTGCAAATGAAAGTGACAACAGGTGGACAGGAGAGGCAACAGCAAGACAACCCCCAAAAAGTAAATGGTTTTGCAGGTGGTGGCCACAGACCATTTCTCTCTCCTTATCCTTCCTGACAAATTTTTCTCTAGTTTTCCATTTTGCTAGTTTTATTTTTTATTTTTTATTTTTTTTATTTAACCTTTATTTAACCAGGAAAGGTCCCATTGAGATTCAAAAGGGAGTCCTGGCCAAGACAGGCAGCAGCACAAATAAAAACACAAAAAAATGTTGCAGACATAAACAGAACAAACAACAAACTACAGAAAATAACAAACTCAAAAACCACAAGTATTAAAAGCACCGACATCCTAAGGACTCTGCCTCCATGTCCTTCATATTGGATTTGAAAACATTCAAAGAAATCAAATTAGTAAGTTTTAAATCCTTCTGCAACCCATTCCAGTCTGAAGGCGCAGAGTACATAAAAGCCCTTTTTCCGGTCTCTGTACTGACATTTGGGACAGAAAGCATTAAAATGTCCTGAGACCGCAAGGCGTACTGTCCAGAACTTTTCTGCTTAATAAATATGCGCAGGTAGGATGGGAGCAGACCAATAATTGCCTTATATATAAAAGTGTACCAATGTGTGAGCCTATGGGTTGCCAGCGCAGGCCATCCTACTCGAGAGTATAACTCACAATGGTGAGTCAAGGCTCTACAATTTGTTATAAATCTGAGGGAAGCGTGGTAGGCAATATCAATCATATGTAGAGCCTGAGAAGAGGTACACATATATAAAAGATCTGGTAAAAATGTAGCAGCAACAAGTCTCTTTGAAAAACATAACTTATTTCAAAAATAAAAACTTTTACACAATAACCTTTCCCTCAAAAGTGACCACTGAATGGATATTCTGTGGCCTCCTCCTGGAGTAAAATGTAAAAATTTAAAATGAGTCTGAAAACAACATGAGCTTGGTTTTATCAGCATTGAGAACAAGTTTCAGCTGAGACACGGTATTTTGAACAACATTAAAAGCACTTTGCAAATGACCAATGGCTTGAGCACATGTTGACGCACAACAGTAAATAACAGTGTCATCAGCATAAAAATGAAAATTGGCATCTGCCACATTATGACCCTGGTCATAGACCCATGGTGAATAAAAGCGGGCCAAGCACAGAGCCCTGTGGAACACCCTTGCAGACAGGCAGAACATCAGAGCAGAGACCATCATATTTGATGCACTGAGACCTATCAGTAAGGTAGTTAGAAAACCAACCAACTGCTTGCTCTGGGAGTCCTATGTTAAAAAGCCTCTGTTTAAGAATATCATGGTCAACCGTATCAAAAGCCTTAGACAAATCAATGAAAAGAGATGCACAGTGTTGTTTTTTGTTGAGTGCACTAGAAATGTCATTTACCACCTTTAATGCTGCCGTAATGGTGCTATGGTTTTTCCTAAAGCCTGATTGATATGTCAATAAGATGGCATTTGAATATGAAAAGTCCTTGAGTTGCTCACTGACCAGACCTTCAAGAATTTTGGACAGTATTGACAATTTTGAAATCGGCCTGTAGTTATTCAAAATCGTTGGGTCTCCCCCTTTTAACAGAGGGAGAACAAAAGCAGATTTCCAAATCCTTGGGATTTCCTTATTTTCCACTGTGAGGTTAAAAAGATATGTGAGAGGCTCTGCAATAAAATCGGCTGCCAATTTTGAAAATTAGGGATCAATAACATCTGGCCCAGAAGATTTTCTTGTTTCTAAAGCTTTCAGTGTTTTATGGACTTCTTGCACAGTAAAAGGTAGAAAGCTAAAAGAAAGACCATCATTCATAGGGACATCAGGACAGGGTTTCACAGGTGCAAAACAGGAGGAATCAAACATAGAGCCAGAAGATATAAAATGTTCATTAAAACAATTAAACATCTCAATTTTGTCATGAACAGCAACAGACTCCTTCATAACACAGGTAGGTAAGGCTTGAGAGGTATTACTCACAGATAGGGTTTTGATGGCTTTCCAAAATCTCTTTGGGTAATTTAGACTTTCTGTGGTGACTGACAAGTAAAACTCAGACTTGGCTTTTTTGATTAGAGAAGAGCACTTGTTTCTCAATTGTCTAAAAACAAGCCAGTCAGTGTTAGAACCCGTCGACCTTGCCTTAGCCCAAGCTGCGTTGCGCTCATGAATAACATCCGAAAGATCAGTGGAAAACCAAGGGTTATCCCTCCCTTTAACTCTATATCTCCTAAAAGGGGCGTGTTTATTCATGATTTAGCAAAACCCATCATTATAAAATGACCAGGCTGTCTCAACATCAGGGATCAGCTCAATTCTACTCCAATTAAAATGAAACAAATCATGATAAAAACCCTGCTCATTAAAATGTTTAAGATTGCTCTTACAAATTAAGCGTGGTTTTGTTTTGTTCCTGACGGTGGCAATAACACAGTGGTCACTTATATCGTTGCAGAAAATACCAGTAGCTTATCAGGGCATTTAAGATTTGGGCACGTGGGGGAGTTAATCAACTGTGTAAGGTTCATGGAATCACAAAGAGATTTAAAATCATCAGATACTGGGTTAAGCCAATCCCAGTTCAGATCGCCAGCTAAAATAATTTCACTGTATTTGAGCCTAGATAAAAGTTGACTTAAGGACTGCAACGCAGTGAGTAAGGCAGAAGGAGGCCTATAGCATCCAATGACAGTTATACAGAGGCCTTTGGCAATTTCCACTTTCAAGGCAAGGAGTTCTAATTGCTTGCAGACTCAGACAGGACCACGCTGACATTACATTTTGATTTCACGTAGATCTTCACGTGCCCTTGTCACTACTGGTAGCATGAGGTGGTACCTGCAGCCCATTCAGGTTGCACAGGTAGTCCAGCTCCTCCAGGATGGCACATCCATACGTGCCGTCGCAAGAAGGTTTGCTGTGTCTCCCAGTACAGTCTCAAGAGCGTGGAGGAGATACCGGGAGATGGGCCATTACACGAGGAGAGCTGGACAGGGCCGTAGAAGGGCAACAACCCAGCAGTAGGATTCTGCTCCTCTGCGCAAGGAGGAATAGGAGGAGCACTGCCAGAGCCCTACAAAATGACCTCCAGCGGGCTACTCGTGTGCATGTTTCTGACCAAACTGTCAGAAACAGCCTCCATGAGGGTGGCATGAGGGCCCGACGTCCTGTAGCGGGACCTGTGTTCACAGCCCAGCACCGTGCAGCTCGATTGGCATTTGCCAGAAAACCCCAGAATTGGCAGGTTTGCCATTGGCAGCCCGTTCTCTTCACAGATGAGAGCAGGTTCGCACTGAGCACGTGACAGACGTGAAAGAGTCTGGAGACGCCGTGGCGAACGTTATGCTGCCTGCAACATCATCCAGCATGACCGGTTTGGCGGTGGGTCAGTGATGGTCTGGGGAGGCATATCCTTGGAGGGCCGCACAAACCTCCACGTGCTAGTCAACGGTACCCTGACTGCTGTTAGGTACCGGGATTAAATCCTCAGAACCATTGTCAGACCTTACGCTGGTGCAGTGGGCCCTGGGTTCCTCCAAGACAATGCCCGGCCTCAAGTGGCCAGTTCCTGGATGACGAAGGCATTGATGCCATTGACTGGCCCTCACGTTCCCCAGACCTGAATCCAATTGAGCACGTCTGGGACGTTATGTATTGGTGCATCCGCCGCTGCCAAGTAGCGCCACAGACTGTCCAGGAGCTCACTGATGCCCTGATCCAGGTCTGGGAGGAAATTTCCCAGGACACCATCCGCCATCTCATCAGGAGCATGCCCAGACATTGTCGTGAGTGCATACAGGCACGTGGGTGCCATACACACTACTGAGCCACATTATGAGTTGGATCAGCCTGTGATCTCAATTTTTCACTTTGATTTTCGGTGTGATTTTGAATCCAGCCATCAATGGGTTAATGATTTTGGTTTCCATTGATCAATGGGTTAATGATTTTGGTTTCCATTGACCGTTCTTACGTCATTTTGTTCCCGACGAAGTACACAATGCAATCAATAAAGATTTTCAACTTGAATATTTAGTTCATCAAGATCCGCGATGTGTGATTTAAGTGTTCCCTTAATTTCTTTGAGCAGTGTATATATATGTATATATATTTTCAATACTAGAAATATTACAACAAAAAACACAAGGCCACAGTAACACCTGAACCGAGTCAAGCAATGGAAGTAAACGACCAGCTGAACATAAAGCCCTATTTAAAGGGCTGATTCCCATGTACTGGGAGAGGAGTAGGAACATGTGGTGGAAGGAGTACTGTGTTGTTGTTTGACCTGTAGTCGGTTGACCAGCCAGGATTTAAAGAGAGTGTTGGAAAGTGTGTTTGTTTGTCTTTGAAAATTGGCATGAATCAACTCATGCCATGACAAACGAGATTTTGTGGACTTTTGTATTCCCTGAAGACCATTTGTTTTGTGTTGTCTTATCCATTTTTGCTCTGCCTTGTGTTCTTGCACTTTACGCCCCCTGCACTGTCTGGGGACACCACAATATTTTCAATAGATATTCCAAAACACAAAGAAAGGTATGCAAGGCATCAAATCATCATGCCATCTTACCATCTTATCCTTCTCTGTTGTGGTTTACACTGTCTACCATATGGCTCAAGGCATCAATCACCTCTTCATATTCTTCAGGCAACAGTGTCTTTCTCAAGAAAGTTATCATCTTAGGGTTGAGAAATGTGGCCATTTTGTGAATGATGTGAATAAGGAATTTCTCCTCTACCTTCCTAGCCAGCATCTCTTTCAGTTATGGAACAAAATGTTTGATGGTAACAAATGCATGAATAAAAACACCACTATTGAAAAACAAACACATCACATAACTGACCTAAACGTACCTAAACTGGGTCTTCCTTCGTATGAGCTATTTTAATCAGATAGGAGCCTGTAGATAAGGACCCTAAAAAGTGACAAAGGGCAGCAATCACGAGCCACCTACCTGACTGATGATATCAGAATCATCTGGATCAACATTCAGTCCTTTCAGCAATGTCACTCTGGTGGGCAGGGTGAGGTGGATTGTTGGTGTCTTTTCTGTGGAGAGATGCCTGGATGCCACATCATTTCTTGTTGACAGGATCTCCTGGAGTTTCCTTGAATCTAGTGGCTCCTGGATTGACTTGATCATGTACAGTTTGGCATTCCATCTTGTGTCCACTTCTTGCTTTAAGGACGTGTTGAGATATTTCTCAAGGCCGCAGTTAAAAGTAATATAGTACTTGTAGATACAGTAGCTACAAAATACATTCTCACAATATATTACTGTTATTTTACTTCATAATGAATGAATATCAACTATTTATTTTGTCTCCTCTATTTGAATGATTATCAAGTCAATCCCAGTTTATTGATTGATCACATACACATGGCGTTGTTACTCTCTCAACTCCAAACACTGCCAATCACTCAATCAACAAACAAGATCGACAGTTAAATAATGAAAAGTAATAAAACAGTTCAATAATCTTAATGAAATTTGAATAAGAAAAAAAATATGTACAGGCAGTCCCCAGGTTACGAACAAGATCCGGCTCAAGGAACAGAGATCACCATCCATTATTTTAAGTCAGATCACGGTCCCGTTTTTCTCTTTCTCTTACCCTTACAACGATGCCTCCAAAGCGTAAATCCGATGCAAGTGCTTGTGCTGCATCAAAGAAAAGGTAAACAAACACCATGGAAAGTAAAGTTGAATGTAATGTTGGGGTATCATGATGGACATCCCAATATTAGCCGTCTACTAGCTAGTCACAGTTTAATGCTATTATAACACTATTGTTGCCAGGTCCTCTTATGAGAAGAGGTGTCGCGGAAGTGACTAAATAGGAATTTAATAACTATATACTGTAGATCAAGAGTGTCTTTTATAAGTTGTGATATGTTTTGTTTTACCTACCGTATGCCCATTGGGCATGTTTTTTAATTTTCTTCTTTTGCTTTTATTTTGATATTTGGTACCTGTGTTTATCACCATGTTGTGTGATATTAGCCTTTGGATTCACATGTGCTGTGTTCATACAGCAGATTTCCATAAGGTCCGAAAGAGGGTGTCTCCTGCAATACAGTGTCCCCATCCCATTACAGGGGCACTTGTTTTCTGCAGTCATAGTCTTTTCCGTACAGAATCATTGGAGTACGTAATTTGTCAGTAACTGTGTCAATGTCAAGAAATTTAAGCAAATATATCTGTCTAACTTGTTAAACCATAGTTAGTATATATGTCCATGTCTGGATACAGATGATTATGACCAGCAATAAATTGCTTTTCAACATCTCTTCTTGACTTAACGCAACATTGTTGCTTTCAATACACAGCTCCAAAGGACATTTGTCCTTATCTGTTGTATGATCCTACTAGAACTACAAGTCAAGAAGTCAACTAGAACAGGTGGAAATCACAGAGTGGTATGGCTGGCGGCATTATAAATGACATTATGTATTTATATATTTATTCTTTATCTTATTTAATTATTGTTACATAATAACTGTAGTTATATTGAAGTTATTTTGGTTACATTTGTAAACTCTGATGTAGCGTTCATAGAAAGTGTTTTTAATGTCCCATCTGTCAATACCCATGCAATTAAATGTGACAATAAATCCTTTTGGGTGTAGTTATTAGTCTGGTAACATGTGAGGTTATGGTAAAAGTGTAATTACACAGTGATAGTTACCAATGTAACAAGGAGGCTCAATATCCTAGTGATTGTTACATAGCGCAACAACAGGTGTGTACTTACTAATAACTAACATGTAACAGGGCTGACCTTGTTTAACATATGTAATTAAGAACACCTCTAACTCATGTTACATATTTCTTACATTACAATTACTTAGTAATAACCACTTGTTACCAAAGTAGTTATGATATAACAACAGATGCATAGGTGTAACTTCATGTAAATTGTTACTTATCTTGAATTCCTGTTCTCCTGTTAAAGGCTTGAAGAATGCCAAATACATATTTTTATTTTAGTACACACCATTTCCTTTCACCTATTTATGTGGAATCACAGCATCAACAAGGGTTTGCGAGTGGTGCTCATAACTGCATCACTATGACTCTGTGGAGCAACTTAAGACAGGAATCAGTGGGAACTATTAATCGGTTTATCAATATCACAGAATGGGCCGATCATTGACTCTATAGTACCATACTTCTCAAACTTGTGTTGAATGTGAATGTGGACACACAGTAAAGCACTGAGTTCCTATCATATTGCAAAATGTAAGCAAAAATTTGAGCACTAATTATGTGTTACATTTATATGTTCCCCTCAGTGTATGAGTCAGTGAGGCTCTATCCACTTTTAATGACTAATGTTAGCTTCGATTTATAGTTTAGTCCTTTGGGGTAGCTAATAAGCCACTTCAGGTTTTTAAATACTGCTGCCAGGGAAACTTTTACCCTTTTAACCTTATTTTGTAAGCTGGATGTTTCAATCTGTTTATGTTTAGGATTTTTTTTCTGCTAATTTAAATTCAGTCGGTTGGTTGCTCTACACACTATATAATATCAAAATTTGTCAGTTCCTATTTCAGCTGTTTATCAGTTGCTTGCAGATACCTGAGAACAACACTTAGAAATGTGTTAAATCAAGCCAAGTGCACATCTCCAACCTGCATACCAGACATACAAAATGTGTACTTTATGTCACCATATTCATCTAATTACCAAAAATCTGTCTTAAAAAATGTCACCTGGAGGAAGCAGAAAACTCTTTCTCATGCAGTCGTGTCACTTGATTTCCCAGAAACTGACATTCGGTAGATCCAAGATGGCATCTGTGTCACCTCAAACTCACATGGGTCAAATGGTAAATGGCTGCGGGGCCTATTGTCTCTGTTTATGGCTCACACAAAGCATTCATGGGAGGTGAAGGCAAAGAGCAAGGTGAAGCAGCTGATGAGAGTCACAGCTGCAGGTCTGCACGCTTACCCCGCGTTCTAACAGCGGGCGATACTAGGCGATGAAATCCCCACGTGTGTTGTCACGCTTGAATGGCCTCCTCAAAGTGCTTCCGACGTGCTTACAACATTTTTGGATGATAAACGAATAGTTCATCATAGATTTTGAGAATCTTTATTATAAATATTAGTTGGCTAGCAGTATTGTTTCCTTCAATCATGAACCGCAAACTCAAACTCAGAAGGCTTTTTACAATTGCGGCCATTTACTTGCGCTGGAAACGGCTCGCAATTTGTCTCCGGTACCCATGCGATAAAAATTGCCTTTTAACCAACACAAACATTAAATAAGATGTATGTAGGCCATATAAGTTTAGCTAGCTATAAATATTTATGCTTTTAGGATTAAATAAAGTATGGGGGTACTGCAGACCGCTGTTATCAGTTTCTCCTCATTCATGTTGAAGTGTCGGAACTAGGAACCAAATTTCGGTGTTGTGTTGGTTCCGCGTGGAAGGTAAAAACAGCAACACATGAATTTGATTGGCTCTTACCGGGCGATATCCCCCGAAAGTTCAGGATTTTCAACTTTTCTGTGTCGCCGCCACGCCCACAAATCGCTGAATCGCCCGCAGTCGCCCGCTCTCATAGACAATTAATGCATTTCGGGCAACTAGTTGCCGAATCGCCCGCTGTTAGAACGCACAGTTAGGGTGAGACAGCAACCAGAAGCAGCTGTCTCACACACGGGTTACCCCTCATCTCCTCCCGCTGACACGATGGGTTCTGACAGCTATCGTGTGTCACGAGAAAACGCCACATGTGTGTCTGTAACTTAATTCCAACAGTCTTGATTTCAAGTGACATGCAAATACACAAACAGCAACAGAAAAGGACGGGGAACCAAAACAACAGCACGAAGCCTTCATTTTACTGTCATACTGTATGAACATCAAGTTAATCTGCAATTTGTACACATAAACCTTTTGAACAGTTGTTACCTGTATTGTGGCCACACTTGTTGAGCTCATAACCTTATAGTACTATGAGCCTGACCAGGTTGACACTGAGATGTCCAACATCCTTGGATGTGCTTTGCTAATAAATCAGTGTTCAGTTTCTTCTTCTGATGAATCATGATTTTTGTAGGTGGGGCTCCAATTGACGTCTAGCATAATATAACGCTGGCTTAAATGTGTAGGAACCAAACAGATTGCAGGAAACCAATCTCACAAACTTCCCTCTCCAGACACTCTAGCGATACTCTACAGTGAGGCTGAGACCACCTGTACTGTGACCAAAAACTTGTTTTCAAAATCAATAAATACCTGGAATCTCAAACTGGCTCTGAAATTGAATTTCATGTGCATGGAATGTGGCTCACATTTTTGAAGGACTGAAAATCCAAATCCAAAAATTCAAACTGGATTAAGTTGATTGATTGGGAAAACCTTTCATGATTCAGAAGCAAGAAAGAAGCAAGGAAAGATTCAAATTCATAGGTTATTCAGAATGTGTAATATTTCATCTTTATTATTAAGTCTAATAATTCATATTTGTCATCTCTTAAAACATTTGTAATTCATATATGTATGTATATGAATATGCGTATATGTGTACCACATATACATATATTGTCTGTAAATATCCTTTCTTCTGTTTATATTTTATGTATTTATTTTTTACAATTTTAAAATATTCTTTAAAAGGACTTGTAATGCTTTCTATACTCCCTGGCCAATCCCTTTATAACACTCTCTCCCACATAATTGTATAGTACTGGCATCCCTCATCCAGCACCGATCTTATCTACTTATTTTCAATAAAGACAGATGGGTAAACTACACCTGCTTTGCCATCGCGACATTGATGTAAACAACGTTAGCTAACAATATCAGGGTGCTGAGTTAAGTTTTCCGCTTCTTTCGGACAATTTGCAATTGAAGCAATGACACTACAGGAAAATAAAATCTGAATATATCTCGGCATAAATATCTCTGAATATTCGTAACAAAATATAGTCTATGATCAAAATTAAATAAGTTTTCCTTGCGTGCCAAAACCTGTCTGACTATAGGCTGGGAGAGAGGGGGTGTGGGAAGCTGTGAATCTTGGGACTGTCCACACGGACACACTGTAGAAGTGTAGAGAAGAGGGCAGCACAGCGAAGGAATAATGAGAGAAAAATAACAAGGGAATAGAGCTGGTTGTGTAGAAAGCATTTCAGTTAATAATAATAAACATAATTTACCTTTTCCAATTTACATGTTAAACAGTAGCTGGAAGACAGAGATTCTGTAGAACCTTTTTTTTTTTTACATCTCTAACCTTATAATTATCGTTATTTCTGTCATCATTGTTATCATCATCATGGATAAGCATATCAGCATAGATTTTCATATTGAAAGTAACACGATAATACCCACAAAAATGTCACAAGGGGAATAAATAACTTTCTGTGTGTGTGTTTGTGGGTATGTGTGGGAAATTTGTCAGTGCAGTACATCTCTATACATATGCAAGCACTGGGCCTGTATGTCCACAAGATAAAGAGGAGAGGTAGCAGAGAGGAACAGGTCAATGGAGGGAAATAGATTTGCAGATTATACAGAAATATAGACAGGAAGATTTCAAAAAGATAATACGGGAGAGAGAGCGAGGTTAGACAGAGAGATAGAGGGAACACAGAAGAGCCCTTTTTTATTTGATTACTGAAACAGTTCATGAGTCAGAGAGAGATATATATGAGGAAAGAGTAAGAGGGGGTGGTGGCCTTGCTTGGTTGCACTCACACATAACTAGCACTACACTGTGCAAACCACTTGATCGCTGTTTGTGTAGAATGTTAACCAATCAGTCATATAAAGGTTATAGCCTTTGGGAATAATATATTTTTTTCTGTCTGCTGTCTGTATTTCTGTTCATCTGTAGTGGCCCAAAACTACTCAAGTTTTTAACCTGCATGTCACTGCAGCAGTACTGTATACAATGTAACAACACATAAGAAATTGGATGATTTGAACTGGATATACAACCACCCTTAGATTTTGGTATTTAATTGATATAGAATATAATAAAACTTTGTGTGAGTCAGCTCATCGACGTGCTTTGTGCTGTTCTCTTTTTTAAAAATATCAACTGTTTGAAAAGGTTTTGCTGCTTCAGTGAGGAAGAATACCCTCTCACTCCATAGGTTAAGATGAGGAAGAGCAACTCACATTAGTAATGGCATGATTTAGGATAAGAGCGCTCCCTCATTCTTCACAGGCACAGTGGGAGAACTGCAGCTCACAATAATTATAATAACAGTGGTGATGATGATGATAACAACAATAATAACAATTCTGGAATACATAAATAGCAGTACTCCAGCCCGATTTAAAGTTTAAAAATTGTTATAAGAACAATCATCATATTAAAACAGATGTAAGCATATATCAACTCATCCATCCACCTGGATATTCATTCTTATTTTCATTGCATCCTTATGTGGAAAGTGGTTTTTTTCAGGGGGGTAAGAGGTTTGGGCGGGAAAGATATTTTTCTGTCTTTGTTCTCAACCCCATCCCCCCATCCCCACCCTCTCTCTATCCAAACTGAATTTGATCAGAATCATTGTTCGTTGTCATTAACATTGCTGTTGCTTCGATGCTCTGGAAGTCTTTAGTAAAAATGTTATTTTGTGAAGAACTTATTCACCCACCTCTAAACCCCTCATTTTCACCAGTTTCTTCTTAGATCCGTACACACGTCCCCATTATTTCAAAGACAGACACAAAGAGTAATGTGTGAGTGAGTGATTGAGTGTGTCTGTGTCATTAATACCTATATTTTTGGGCCTGGGAACAAAGAGCTGAATCCTCGTCGAAGAGACTACAAAAACAATTGTTCACGGAGAGCTGATCCACAGGCTGTACTGATGCTTAGACATTGCTCCTACAGGCCTGATAACAGGGCCGGGTGCCAAGAGGGTCAGGGGCCAGGAGGGCCAGAAAAACAACAGACGGAGAAAGAGCAGCGAGGTGGACAGGGCCATACAGGTAGGTAGGCAGTGTCATTTACTCATTGCTCTCTTCCCTATCACTCATTCTCTCTTCAGTCATTTTTCAACCAAGTATCAGTCTGAGAAACTCAAGAACGCTTTGTCCATTTTCAATAATTCAAATGATTTGGGGTTTCTTTGTCCTAGAATTTGTTTGTGTTTGTATCTGTCTAGGTGCATGTCTCATGGGAGTGTGTGTCTGTCTGTGCACGTGTCATGAGAGGGTGTCTGTCTGTTCACATGTCACAGAAGTGTGCCTGTGTGCGCATTGTCTTTGTACGTCTTCCATTCTTTCACTGTCCATCCCTTTTCGTCTTTCTCTTCCCTTGTGATACGTTCTGGTTGTTGATGAAGTCTTTCTTTTCTGTCAGTCTGCAAATCCAGCATTGATAGCAGCAATTGTAAGCTCCCTCCCTGTCTCCTCCTTGCTCGGGTTCTCTCTTTCTCTCTCTCTCTCTCCCTCCCTCTCTGTTGCTCCTCTCAGCTTCTTGACCCATCATCCCTCCTTCTACCATTCCGTCCGTTTTGGGGTGAGAGTGCGGAGACTGGGAAAGGGCTAGAAAGTCTGGGGGAAAAAAGTCAAAAAGAAAAGAACAGAAAGAAAGAATGTGACACTGGAAGAGAGAGAGAGAGAGAGAGAGAGAGAGAGAGAGAGACAGAGAGAGAGAGAGAGAGAGAGAGAGAGAGAGAGAGAGAGAGAGAGAGAGAGAGAGAGAGAGAGAGAGAGAGAGAGAGAGAGAGAGAGAGAGAGAGAGAGAGAGAGAGAGAGAGAGAGAGAGAGAGAGAGAGAGAGAAGCAGAGCAACACCACCACAGGGCAGTGAACAGTAAACAAAACTGTCAAACACCTCCAAAACCATCAAACCATCACCATAAAAAATATAAAACTGAGACAGATCCTAACCAAATACCTCCTACATGATCAGAGCCTGGCCATTGAAAAAGGTTGACACAGGTAACAGGCTGTTGAGACAGAGATTCACTTTCTGTTACATTGTAATGGATACTCCCAGGAAAGGGAAATATAATTGAACAATGTGACCACTGCCCTCTCCCACTTCCAAAAAATGACAGATGAGGAAAAAATATCAGACATGTTAGGTGAAGGGCCCTCAACCCCACTAGAAGCTAGATATGTGGCCACGTGCCACAACACAAGGGACGTGTGTGCAGCAGGTATATGAAATACTCCAAGTACAATTGTAATGTTTGTACATTAGACAATAGGGCATAGCTAAAGGGAAAAGTGAAAAATGTCATATTGTATGTTTTGTATATGATTACTACTGTTGTCCTTCTAAAAAAAATAATTGTATTGAACTGAATAGAGAGAAAGAGCACATTTATCCTTGTTGGATAGTGCAGCTGTATTTACTATGTTAATGTTTAAATGTATTGCTGTACACTTTCTAAATACTTAAAATGTATTTCCTGCTAATAAAGCATCTTGAATTTGAATTTGAAAAGAGAAATAGAGATCCTTTAGACTTTGCCTGAGATTTTGTAAAAAGAAAAAGAGAATGAAAGGTCCCCTTTCCCTCCCTCAATGTTTCATTCATTCCCTTGCCCACCCTCACTCATTCCCTCACCCTGCCCTGTCTGTTCCTTTTTCTTTTCCCCTTTCCTTTCATTTCATGTTTCTTTCCTCCTCGCCTCCCCTGTGGTTTCATCCCTCTCTCCTCTGTCACCTGTCCATCAGCCTCTTCAGTGCCCGTTCAATGTTCATGCGGTGGCCGACGCGGGTCACTCCCAGGTCCAGGTAGTCCTCCTTGGTGAGGGAGGGGAGGTGTGTCCCATCGATTTCATTGTCCAGGAACCTCTCCCTGTGCTCCCCCAAGTTCAAGTAGCCCAGCCAGTCAGCTACGTCGTACTTGGTCCAATACGGGAGGGGCTTGGTGGCGAAGGGTTTGGACGGAGAAGGGGGCGGCAGGTGGGGGTAGCTAAGGCAGGCTGGGGGGGGCAAGGGGTGCAGCGGGGGAGGATGCGCCGGATAGGAAGTGGGTTGGCGAGAGGGAGCGGGAGACCACCAGGGAGGAGTTTGGTGGAGGTGGAGCCCCAGATGGTGCAAACAGAGGGGGCGAGGGGGAGAAGTAGGGGTCTCCCAGGGGGTTGGCTGGGGAGGGTGGGGTGACAGAACCCCTGAGCTCATAAAGGCTGCTGTAGAGTGGAGTGGTGGGGAGGGTGGGGAGGGATGAGGGGCGGGGTGGCCCAAGCTTGGGCCTATCAGAGGGCGAGATCAGGGGGCTGGGAGCGCGACGTCGCTCCAAGTAGCTGGAATGTGTGTGGGAGTCAGATTTTCGGGACTCCCGACTAGGGATGAATTGGAATTCCAAGGCTTTGGTGCGGTAAACAGGCCGATGTTTGGGGGAGGTTGGGTATGGGGAGTAGGAGGGGGAGAGGGGGGAGTGGGCTGGCAGGGGCTGGGAGGAAACCGGCTGAGGTTGGGGGGAGGCCGGGCGAGCCCAGTTTTGGTAGTGGGGGGGCTGTGAGGAGGGGGAAGGGGTGGGGGACGGGGCCGGGTGTGGGGGCTGGATGAGGGATGGGGAGGGTGAACGGGCCATGGGGGGGCTCAGAGCAGATGTGGAGTCTTCTGAAAACCTGAGGGGGAGAGTGGAAGAAAGAGAAGAAGCGAGAGAAAGAGAGGAAGAAAGAGAGAGGGAGAAGAGGAGAGAGCAAGAGGGGGAGGGAGGGAGGGAAGTTATGATACCGATATCACAACATATCCCATGGATAGAGTCACATAGGAAGATACACGAGACAGACTGAGTGGGTGACAAGGAGAGTGAGAGAATGCATTAATTACCTGTGTCTTGTGAAGGAAAGACAGTCGATATAAACGGGAACACAAAAAGAGAGGTAGAGTTTTAAACACACACAACCACACACACACATGCATACACAGACAAAGCACTATTGTACATCATAAAACAATAAATACTAATTCTGTTGGCTACTGAATAAATAAATACTGTACATGTCGTTTTGTAATTAGACACACAATAGTAAGTAACATTTGAAAAGCAACGAATGGACACAAACTTAACACAGAAATACCAATCGTACAGCACACACAGTGCTAATGCACAGCAGATGCACTCAAGGATTGTGATGCAAGTGGGCAATGCATACAGACAATACATAACTTGGAGTAGTGTGTATTATGGTCAGAAGTATAGAAACTGTGTGTGATACAGGCAAAGCATCACAGACTTATGTACAGGACATACACACACACAGAAATTATTATTCATGCAACTCTACAACTCTAATTAACTACAAAACAGCAATGCACAGAATACACGCATTATAGAAAAAAGTTGTACATACTCACAAACACACCACATGCATGTACGTATGTAGGTTAGGGAATACACAGCATCCTGTAAGATAGGCATGCATGCAGTGAAGGCACTCACACATTCAAACACACACACACTTTACAGAATACGCAGCCTCTTGTAGTATCAGCACAGACAGGTAGATTTCAGACACTACACCCAGCCACTGAATGACATTTCAGAGCCGCTCTCCTCTATAAGGCTCACCTGTGCCTGCTCAGAGATCTCTGCCCCCCCCAACCCTCAATTCCTTTATTCCCCATCTGCTGCAGCTTGGAGTTGAGCTCATTGATGATGCTGGCCTTCATGCCAGAGATAGGGGGGTGGAGCTTGCGGCCTTCCAAATACATGCCCCCCACCTGGCTCCTGCCTTCCACCACCACCTGGCCCGCCCCAGCACCCTCACCCCAAAGGGGTTTCATCTCTGGGGTGTGGGGTCGCTCGAAATAGAGTGATGTTGGGCGCCCTAAGCTCTGCGTCTCTCGCATGTCGTAGCCCTCCTGTCCGTTCTCCTCTTCATCCTCCTCTCCTTCCTCCTCCTCCCCCCTCCGTCTCTGGGAGTGGAAGGAATGGGGGTGGTGCGAGGGTGGGGGGGCGGTGCTGACTTGCCTCCGCAATTCTGACACCGCCCTCCCTCCCTCTCGGTACTTCTGTGATTTGGGGTAGGTGGAGATAACCGTTTTGGCGTTGTGCATTTCAAAAGTTTGCCCATCCAAGTAGGTCATGTAGGAATCTAGGAGGTCACCACCTCTCTCTCTCTCCACCCCCCCTCCCCTCTCCCCCCTCTCCCCCCTCTCCCCCCGCTGCCCTCTGACCCCTACTACTCCCATGATGTTGTCCAGATGGTGGTCACTGCTGCTGCGGCTGTCAAGCTCCTCTATCCCAGAGTCCACCACTGTCTCCTGGGACTCGCCACTTTTGACGGTTGGAGGAGGGCGGTTGGTTCTTCGGCTCACCCCACTGGTGCCAGTGGCCATGGGGACCATGTGCATGGAGTGTGTGGTGGTAGTGGTTGTGGTGGCGGCAGTAGTTGTGGTCGTGGTGGCACAAGTCACAGTCGTAGTAAGGGTGGCAGTGCCTCTGAGTTGTGCGGACGTAGCACCAGGAGTGGTACCAGCAGAGGAAGCAGAGCTAGCGGCACCACGGTACGAGGATGTCGGCGTGGGATGGGGGGCAGAGTGGGTGGGAGGGGTGGGGGAGGAGCGACCGGTGTGATGCATACTGTTATAAAGATGGTGGGAGTGGGACATGGGGAAGGGTCGGTGGAAGGAGGTAGGGGGTGGAGGTGGGGAGACTGAGGGAGGGGGGGGCAATCCAGACAGAGTGGGCTGA